>OZ012737.1:192220265-193420265 GCA_963859935.3 Lathyrus sativus
GAAGATGATGAAGATGAGAGTTTTCTATCCACTAAAGAGTTGAAGAAACTTTTAGCGAATGAAGCTTAGTTGTTTGGTTTGTTTGCATCATTGTTGGTGGAGAGCAAAGTTGAGTTCGATGTGTTTCCCGTAGTGTGTGATTTTCCAGAAGTGTTTCTGGAGGATATTACGGACGTACTGCCGGAAAGAGAAGTTGAGTTTTTTATTGATCTGATTCCCGGTACTAGACCGATCTCGATGGCACCGTATCGTATGTCGACATCGGAGTTGGTAGAATTGAAGAAGAAATTGAATGACTTGTTGGAAAAGAGATTTGTAAGACCAAGTGTTTCTCCTTGGGGTGCATCGGTATTGTTGGTAAAGAAGAAAGATGGAAGTATGCGGTTATGCATTGATTATCGGCAATTGAACAAGGTGACGATTAAGAACAAGTATCTGCTTCCAAGGATCGATGATTTGATGGACCAATTGATTGGTGCGTGTGTTTTTAGCAAGATTGATTTGAGATCGGGATATCACCAGATTCGTGTGAAAGAAGAGGATATTCAAAAGACGGCTTTTAGGACACGGTATGGTCATTATGAATGTTTAGTGATGCCATTAAGGGTTTCTAATGCGCCGGGTGTGTTTATGGAATACATGAATTGTATTTTTCATGATCAGTTGGATCGTTTTGTGGTTGTGTTCATCGACGATATTTTGATTTACTCTAAGTCTCAAGAGGAGCATGAAGAGCATCTAAGGATTGTGTTACAGATTTTGAAAGAGAAGCAATTGTATGCTAAGTTGTCGAAGGGTGAATTTTAGTTGTCGAAAGTAAGTTTTCTTGGACATGTTATTTTCGGTAGTGGTATTAGTATGGATCCATCCAAGATTGATGTGGTGATGCAATGGGAGTCTTCTAGATCAGTTACGGAGATTCGAAGCTTTTTAGGATTGGCGGGTTATTATCGGAGGTTTATTGAGGGATTTTCAAAGTTGGCACTTCCGTTAACGCAATTGACATGTAAAGGAAAGACTTTTATTTGGGATGTTGATTGTGAAAAGAGTTTCATTGAGCTAAAGAGAAGATTGACGACGACGCCAATCTTGATTTTGCCGAATTCGTTGGAACCATTTGTGGTTTATTGTGATGCTTCTTTGACGGGTTTAGGTGATGTTTTGATGCAAGGTGGAAAAGTTATGGCCTATGCTTCAAGACAATTAAGAGTGCATGAAAAGAATTATCCTACGCATGATTTGGAGTTAGCGGCCGTGGTGTTTGTCCTGAAAATTTGGAGGCAATATCTTTATGGTGCAACATTTGAAGTTTTTAGTGATCACAAGAGTTTGAAGTATTTATTTGATCAGAAAGAATTGAACATGAGACAAAGAATATGGTTAGAACTTTTGAAGGATTATGATTTTGGTTTGAATTACCATCCGGGTAAGGCAAACGTGGTGGCCGATGCCTTGAGTCGGAAGTTGTTACATGTGTCCGCATTGATGATGAGAGAATGGGAACTTTTGGAGAATTTTAGAGACTTGAGTTTGGTTTGTGAAATGGCGCCGAGTAGTGTGAAACTTGGTATGCTACATGTTACGAATGATTTTCTTGCAACCGTATGTGAAAAGCAAAAGTTGGATTTGAAGTTCGTCGATTTGATGATGAATGAGAAGGAGAACTTCAAGGTTGATAATTTTGGAGTTTTGAGATTTCGTGGTCGTATTTGTATTCCCGATGATGTGGAGTTGAAAAAGATGATATTGGAAGAAGGACACCGAAGTAACTTAAGTATTCATCCGGGAGCAAATAAGATGTATCAAGATTTGAAGAAAATCTTTTGGTGGTCCGGATTGAAGAGGGATGTAGCTCAATTTGTGTATGCATGTTTGACTTGTCAGAAGTCTAAGGTAGAACATCAAAAGCCTAGTGGATTGATGCAACCGTTGGATATTCCAGAGTGGAAATGGGATAGTATATCGATGGATTTTGTTACGGGGTTGCCGAATATGCAAAGAGTTCATAATGCTATTTGGGTGATTGTTGATAGGGTTACTAAATCTACTCACTTCATTCCGATTGATATTAGCTATCCTTTGGAGAAGTTAGTCGAGATTTATGTTCGTGTGGTTGTGAAGTTACATGGAGTTCCTAAGAGTATTGTATCAGATAGGGATCCTAGATTCACATCGAGGTTTTGGGAGAGTTTGCAAAAGGCTTTAGGTTCTAAGCTAAGATTGAGTTCGTCTTATCATCCACAGACGGATGGTCAGACCGAGAGGACAATTCAATCGTTAGAGGATTTTTTGCGTGCTTGTGTACTAGAGCAAGGTGGTGCTTGGGATAGTTATTTGGCGTTGATTGAGTTCACCTATAATAGCAGTTTTCATTCAAGTATTGGTATGACACCATTTGAGGCTTTGTATGGTCGGAGATGTCGAACACCTTTGTGTTGGCATGAAACTGGTGAGAAGTCGGTAGTTGGACCGGAGATGGTACAACAAACGACGGAGAAAGTGAAGTTTATTCGGGAAAAGATGAAAGCTTCTCAGAGTAGACAGAAAAGCTATCATGACAAGAGAAGGAAAGATATTGAGTTTCAAGAAGGCGACCATGTGTTTTTTAGAGTTACACCGGTTATGGGTGTGGGTCGTGCTTTGAAGTCGAGGAAGTTGACTTCTCGTTTTATTGATCCGTATCAGATTACTGCACGAGTTGGTGTTGTGGCTTACCGTGTGGTGTTGCCTTTGAATCTTTCGAATTTGCATGATGTGTTCCATATTTCGCAACTTCGGAAGTATGTTCCGGATCAGTCACATGTTATTCCTATGGACGAAGTTGAAGTAAGAGATAACCTTACGGTGGACGCTTTACCGATTAGGATTTTGGACCGTGAAGTTAAGAAGCTAAGAGGAAAAGATATTGCGCTTGTGAAAGTAGCATGGAGAGGCGCTTCGGAAGGCAACATGACTTGGGAATTAGAGAGTGGGATGCGAGAGTCGTATCCGGAGTTGTTTGGATCAGGTAATATTTTCAAGGACAAAAACTTCTAAAGTGGGGGAGAGTTGTAACGCCCCGATTCTGATTTCCCATTTTTGTTGAGTCTTTTTTATTTATTTGGATGATTATTATTTTAATTGTGGAATTTATGTGTTAATATGTTATGTTTGCATACTATGCTATTTTACCGATTTGGAGAGTTTTTGCTTATTTTCCATTTTAGGGCAGAAATGAGTTTAATCGGTAGAATCGATGTTGTAACGGTTGAGATTGAGAATGAATGGCGTAGTTTAGTCGAGGAATGTTAGGCTAAGACTACTGGAACTTGTTGGAATTGAATCGGTTGATTTTATGATGGTTTGATGATTTTGGACAGTTGGGGTTTTGAACATCGCAGACGTTCGCTGGCACTTTTACTAGACGAGCAGGTCGCGAGTGTTTGTTGTAGTGAGCTAGTAGCGAACGGTCCCAGACTTGGACAGAATGTAATTGACCCTCTTCGCTGGTAGCGAGCGAGGTAGCGAGGGGTTCGCTAGGCGAAGCCCCAGCGAGTAGGTAGTGAAGCCTTACAGTAGCTTCTGTTTGCCTTCGCGAGCTTGTTCGCTAGGCGAACAGGTAGCAAATGTTCGCTAGGAACTCGCTAGGCGAGTAAGCTAGCGAGTGTGACAACATTTTCATTTCCTTGTGTTTCCATTCAATGTTGATTGTTTGGTTCGATTGTGTTCAATCCTTATCGGAAATGAATAGTTTGTGTGTTGCTGTGTGATATGTTGCGGGTGGCCGTATGGCGTGAATCCTAGATTATGGAATCGATTGTGAATTGTGGCCTTTTGGAAAATATATGCATTGTTTTAAATTGATTAAAAATGCATAATGATTGTGATGAAGGTTATTGCCGTTTGGCATAGTATTGTGAATGCATCTTGATTGTATGCGATAGAATGTGATGAATGATGAATACAATATGGAATATGCATTGTGAATGTATGATGATTGTATGAGATTAGATGAGATGAAAATGCATGAAAACATTATGAATATGTATGAGTGTATGGAGTCATTTTGCATGTGAAACATCATGATATACATTCTTGTGCTGATTGATTCCACGTAGAATCTGCTGAACGATTGTGTGCCCCTGTGGGGTGTGTGCAATCGGATTGTATGCTCGTGTAGGGTGTGAGAAATCCATAAACATTGTGTGCCCATCTTGGGTGTGAGCAGTGGGTGAACATCGTGTGCCCATGTGGGGTGTGAGCGATGGTTCTAATAAGTTCCTGAGTGAACTTGAGATGATTGAGTCGGTACCGCATGTGCATCTGCATAGAGTCGTGAGTCGGTCTCTATGAGTTGCATTTATCATCATTATAATTATGATTGGTGAATAAACATAATTGTAAATGTTTATGTGAAAATGATATGGAATGTAGAAGCATGATTGATTAATATGCTTAGTTATGTAAATATGCATTGTGATGTATATGATGAATTGTGATGAATTGTGGTGAGAAATATGGAATATGTGTATTCTATGCTTGTATATATATATATATATATATATATATATATATATATATATATATATATATATATATATATATATATATATATATATATATATATATATATATATATATATATATATATATATATATATATCTATATATATATATATCTATATATATATATATATATATATATATATATATATATATATATATATATAGATATATATATCTCTATATATATATATATATATATATATATATATATATATATAAATATATCTATATCTATATCTATATCTATCTATCTATCTATCTATATATATATATATATATATATATATATATATATATATATATATATATATATATATATATATATATATATATATATATATATATATATATATATATATATATATATATATATATATATATATATATATATATATATATATATATATATATATATATATATATATATATATATATATATATATATATATATATATATATATATATAATTATATGCATTGATTATTATGATAATATTTCTCACCCTTCTGCTGTTTTATGATGCTCTATGAGGCATTGCAGAGTAGGATTGTTGGAGGTCTTTTATGAAGCGTGACTTCATTCTTTTTGGTCGGTTGGCTCTGATATGTAGCACCGGGTAGCTAGGATTGTATAGAATTCTTTTGTGATACGTTGTATATGTATCTTAATGATGAAATGTTTATGAAAACATGTTGAATATGGTTGAATCAAACTGGTTGATATATATATATATATATATATATATATATATATATATATATATATATATATATATATATATATATATATATATATATATATATATATATATATATATATTTATATATATATATATATATATATATATATATATATATATATATATATATATATATATATATATATATATATATATATATATATATATATATATATATATATATATATATATATATATATATATATATATATATATATATATATATATATATATATATATATATATATATATATATATATATATATATATATATATATATATATATATATATATATGATCATATGTTTTGATGTTATTAAGTATTTAGATTTTCCGCTTTTATCCTAAATATTGAGATGTGGGTGTAAGGACGAAGTTCCTATGTTGCAAGTTACCCCATTGTTGCATATCAATTGTTGAGCAGGTGTTGGATCTTTTAATTTCATGGATATTGTGACATACCTCTTTTATACCATGTTTTAATTATACTCTGATGGAAATGAATTTTTAATATGTGCCTAAATGATTTAATTGATTATTTGGAGGTATAGAAAGGGGGTGTTACAGACAACTCTGGACCAACTGTGATCCTTCCCAACACTGGAGGCAATGGGAACACTGGAATGGATACTGGCAATGCTGGGGCTGGTAATGGCACCGTCGGAGCTGCTAATAGTAATATTGGTGCGAGCGGTAACAATGTTGGAGCAAATGTTGGTAATACTTGTTAGTTCCATGGTTCTATGATATAGAATTGTCCATGGTCCTATGATTGGCCAAATTTTGGTAAAACAGGATCCTGCACTGATGTTAAGCAGGATGTTATAACATCTCCATCTGCTGTGATGAAAGAACTGTTGTGGAGTGTTTTAATGTGAATGTCATGCTGAATGTCGTGACATCCATCACGACATCCATCTGCTGTCATGACAGAACTACTATCATGTGCGAGAAACAGCAGGAGTAGTGAGCTAGCAAGAGCTGATGACAGAATTATGGTCATGGATACAGTAGGAGCTAGCAGGAGCTGATAACAGAATTGCTATCATGTGTTGTAAACAGGATGTCATTACATCTGATGCAGCAGGAGCTATGTGCAGCAGGAGCTAACAAGAGTAGATGACATAACTGCTGTCATGAAGAACTGTTGTCATGAATGTCATACTGAATGTCATGACATTGATCGTATGACATCATGTCTGGTACAGCAGGGGCTGCTATGTTATATCTCTTGACAGAAGTGTTTTGGTCCTGTTGGATATTCCACATCAGTATGTACAGGCCAAAGAGATTTGTTAGAAACAAAGTGCAGATTTAATGGGTGTTCACAAAAAGGATCATTGATACTTTTTTGGGAACTATAAAGTATTTGTTTCTACTGTCATGAAGAAGATTTAGCAGAAGTGTTCAGTAGGGCAAGCTGGTCAGCTAAGAGGAAGTGAAGCTGAACGTCATGACCAATGTTATGACATTGATCGTATGACATCAGACGGGCTGGGTTTGTTTTTCTGTTATAATACCTGATTTATCTCAGGCTAAATTTCAGGAAACCTGTTATGACTTCTTAGTTATCTCAGACGAGATTCTAGGAAGTATCATGACCTAATTTGACAACACCTTGATCAGTGGAAATTAGGTTTACTTTGTTAAACCTAATGTTTGTTACTTTGGAGCAGCCCAAGCCCAGTCTGTATTGCTATAAAAGGAGGAGCAGAAGCAGAAGAAAAACAAGCACTCACATCAAGAAAAACCAGAGTGTAAAATAATGGTCTAGGGTTTGAGAGTCCCTTATATGTAAGTCACCCTTTGTATCTTTTAATACATTGTGGTAGACATATTTGTAAGTGAAGAAGGCTAGTCTTCACGTGTGAATTCTGTTTAGGAATACTTGTACTCCAAGCAATTGTCTGGTGGATGATTTGCATTGGATAGGTAGATTCTAGGTTGTGTCTCACTCGAAGCTGCGAACCAAGAGTGTGTGAGTTCCTTGATCAAAGTTGTGAAGCAAGATCAAGGTGAGTATGAAGTGTCTCTTCATATTGTTTTTGTAATTGTGAATTATAAATCATTGTTGTGTGATTGAGGGGGAGTGAGTGGGTATACTCAGGTACTAGAGTGTCTCTAGGCTGAAATTGCATTGGGTAGAGATTAAGTGAGGAGTGTAAACTGGAGGTTTAACTCTAAATTAATTCTGCTAATAGTGGATTTCCTTCCTGGCTTGGTAGCCCCCAGATGTAGGTGATGTTGCACCGAACTGGGTAAACAATTACTGGTGTTATTTATCTTTCTGCATTTATAATTCACAATTTAAATGGTTAGATAAATAGGTCTGTCAGCCTGCTGATGTCACAACAGACGTCATGACGTTGGTCATGACATTGGGACAATTTAAAGAAATTTAAATTGGTCATGGTCTGCCCTCGTCCTTGTTTCAGCAGAGATCAATGTTCTTGGGACATATGAGATCTGCATACCAGAATTTCAATTGGTATCAGAGCAGGCATCCTGTCTGTTCTGGATGAAATCTTGGGAGATACTTTCTGGTGGTTAAACAAGGAGAAGCTGTAGCTGATTGATGATCTTGCTGAATGTTGGAGCTACAACTTATGAAGTGAAGGAGTCTGTGTATCTGCTGTCGTGCCCTCTTATATAAGAGCTTCTATGACCAGCTGTATGCCAAAGGAGGAGTGGTTACTTCTGTCCTATGGCCTGTTGAATGATCATACATCTTGTTTAGGGCATGTTCTTTTGGTGGTTCCGCTGTATATTTCTCTGATAAAAGAACTCTGATGCCCCTGGGAGAAGACTAGTCCATATACAGATTGATGTATGGCTGTGGCAGATTGCTGAAGGCTGCCTTAGTGAAGATAGTGGGAGGTGATTTATTTTCACCACTCATATGCAGGTTGAGTCAAGGGTGTCATCCTTGATGTTTCAACATTAAAGATACTTTTACTAAATAATACTTTTGGGTATTAGTGAAGTATTTATCAGATGGTCTTCTCAACAAGTGGACGATCCAAGATTGGCTTCTGAAAGAAGGGATCCTAATAAGGATTTAAGATTCATTGCTATGTGAGATATTCTCAAATATTTAATGAATTATCCTTAGTTGATGATCAAGTTGTCTCATCAATGGTTGCACAAGTATAAGGCCCTGATATGCTTGGTTCTGATGCAGAGATTATCCAGAATTATGTTGATCCATAGATCAAAGGAGATATAGTTGGATCTGTACTCATTCTAGTAAGGTTCTTGGCAAGAAACTAAGGCTAGATTGGAGTGCTGATGGGAGTGAAGATGAAGACAATCTGCTCTATAAGAGTATTGGAGTGCAGCATGTGTGTTCTAGGCTCTACTAGAAGCAGATTTAGAAAGTTTCCTGGCAAGAAACTAGTGTTGGTAGCTCTGCTTGGGTCAGTTTTTTTCTGATCTAAGTGCACAGGAGCATGCGATCTGGCTCAGCTTGGAGGTCAAGGATAAGTGGCAGGTATCTCTGACTTTCTAAAGAAGTCTCTACCTAAGGAAAGCGGGAATCCTTGTGCAAAGATTTCTTTTGTTACCCTTCCTCCTAAAAGAATCAAGCCTCGACACACTTGGTTTCTCTTAAGAGGAGTTCATGAAGCAAATGCATTTCAAGCAATGTGTTGTGGTCCAATAAAGCAAGATGGATGTTGTCTACTCAAACTCAAGTCTGTGTGCCCCTTCTGATTGAGTGATGCGGTTATTCTAAGTGGCAGAATGAAAGCCTGAACTCTCCAGCTGGATGTCTTAACCAAAGTTGTGACATCAAGCAGTAACTTCAAGGCCTTCATTGATAAGTTGATCTTCTCAGGTATGAATGGAATTAATGCTTCACCTCATGTAGTTTGCGGGAGCTGTGTGAAGGAGTAGATGCCTTGCCTTGGAGCATGTAGAATTGGTGACTTGAAGATCAAAATGGCCTAGTGGAATAGCAGAAAGAGGCTGAATAACCAAACAGTGGCATTTGTTTATTCAAGTAGTGTGCCTTTAGAAAACTAATTACTCTTGTGCAGAAGGGTAGTTGGTTGAAGACCAAAGGAGGATCTGGTTTTGTTCATACATTGGAGCTTGTGGTAGAAGCCCTAAAGTACGTATGGAAGGTTACCTTCTTTTGGAGAAGTTCTTGATCAAGCTGGTGGAGCTGTGAAGATCTTCAGTTGGATTACTAGGCAGCAATAAGTCCAGTATGGGCACATAAAGAACCATGGGATGATGTGTTTGTAATATAAACCATCTAGGCTGTGGAGATCTGTTGGGGAACTTGTGATTCACATCTTGACTAAGCGGTACTCTAACTTGTCATATGGGAGAATGATAAGGTAAAAGGACTATCTTGGAGGATGATGTGAAAGGCATTATACAAGACTGGAATGGATCATTGGCTGATTGCATCCTAATGTGGCATATGGAAGTGATCAAGCCACTAGGCGACTCAGAAGTGTTCTAACCCATCATACGGGAGAATGATGAGGTAAAGCATGTTTTGGAGTATGGGAGATCCATCTTAAGCTCTAGAAAGAAGTGGAGTAGGTTGATACACTCTCACTGGATGAGCATGAAGATGGTGTAGTACCTCAAATTTTGTCCTACCTTTACAGGGTTTCTAGTGCCACTTTATTTTGAATGAATAAAATAGCACAATTGGCAAGAGACCATGTGTAAGGAGTTGTGAGTGTGAGAGGTCGAGAGTTCGAATCCCACCTTCTTCACATTTTGTTTTGTTTCTTTTATTTTTAGTCTAACTTTTCTATCTTCATAAAAAAAACAAAAATAGTTTTTTTATTATTTAATTATTATTTTCGTATTTTATTTAAATTATTTTTAAAAAAATATTATTTTTTTACTTTTTTCCATATTATTCATAAAAAGATCCAAAAATCATAAAATTAAAAATATTAGAAAATATTTTTTTCTTTTTATAATATTTTTAATGTTTAGTATAAATAAATAGAGTTTTAAGTTTATTTTAATTTGTTTAAATTTTATTTATTTTTTACTAATTATTTAAGTTGGGCTTTAAAGTGGGCATTAGGTTAGAGTTAACCCTAATTTGTTACCTATATAAACATGAGTTGCATTTGAGAAAAGGGAAGAAAGAAGAAAAGGAAAAGAGACCGAAAGAGCTGAGGAGGAGTTTTGAAGAAGCGAAGGTTCAGAAGATCAACAAGAATCATCATCACCTTCCTTCATTAAGCATCATCATCAACAAATCCCAACCGCTAATGAGGTGAGCATTTAATTTTGTAAATAACGGAATTCCTGGGTTTCATTTTTCAGGTTTCAGCAAGACAAAGAGGGAGGGATAACAGGCAAAGAAGAAGGAAGGGAAAGGCTTCGAAAATCGCCAATGGCCGTGGGAGCCGCCGCCGTTTAGGAAGAAAAAGAAGGGAAAAGGTGTTTTCCCAAACCCTAAAAAGAAGGGAAAAGGTTTTTTTCCCAAACCCTAAGAACAACACAGAACAACCATCCACCTATCCCCACTCCCTTTATTTCTATGTTATCATATTATTATATTATCTTATTATTTCTTTTTTTTTAACTGTAATTAGTAATCACATTATATTTTAATTTATTACTAACACTTCTTTTATTTTTAAAACCCCAAGCCAAAATTAAAACCCTTTTTTTTTTTGAAAAAATCATTTCTTTTTTTTTAATTAAGAACCCTTTTTTTAAGACACAATTTTCTTAATCAAAACAAAATTTTAAAAAAGTTAAAACATTTTTTTAACATTAAAATTAAAACATATTTTATTACAACAAAAATTAAAAACAAACTCTTTTTCATCAAAAATCTTAAAATTAAAACTTTTTTTCTTTAATTAAATCAAAATAATTTTTTTTTCAAAATTAAAATAAATTCTCCTTTAAAAATGCAAAACTAACTTTTCCCTTTACAAAAATCCAAAAATAAGACACTTTGACTTAGCCGTTCAATTTCTATCTAACCCCCATTAGTTTGTTTGTTTCAGCTTGTTGTCGTTTCATTTATTCGTACTGTTTTGGTTGGCATGGATGTAATTTATGCGAGGCCATGATCATCGTTACCCTTTTACTTTCGTATTTGTTTTTGGGATTTGTAATTTACGCGAGTGATCGTCGCGACGCTTTCTTTATTTTTTTTCTTACTTTAATTCTGCTGAATAATAATTTGACATCTTGCATGATGTATCATTATTAACCTTCCGAAGGAATTAGGTCTAGCCGTTTGACCGCCGAGTCAATAGTCTTAACCTTTAGCCATTTCAAACCCTAATAGCCTAGGTGTCCCGCCGTGGACGAAAATGCCATTTACCCTAGCATTAGGTCAAAGAGTCGTCGTACTCTGTTTTAGGGTTTCCCGCCGTAGAACACCTAATTTAAGCCTAATTTTCAATCAACAATTCAACATAGAAATAGGAGTTTCAAAACTCCACGTAAGTGTTTCCTTAAGAAATGCTTACTCCCCATTGAAGCCTTGACCACAGTCAAGAAGTTTCTAACCTCCCTTTCGAGGGGAACTACAATTACTCTGATTTCATTCCCGTCAGGATATGTAGGCACAAGATGCAACGTCTTGCCGAGTAAACTTAGGACTAACCCTTAGGTCTCTTTAGGTCACTCTATCCCTTTAGCTCAATATATATTTCAAACAGATAATAAAATAAAAAAGCATACATTAAACAAAAGATTCCTGTAGAGTACTACAGAAGTTTAGGGTGATAGTACCTTCCCTAAGCTTAACAAACCCCTTACCTAGGTCTCTCCCTGCATTGTGTTTATGATGCAAAAATAGGTTTTTCCCTCTTTTGACCTTTTCCTTCGGATAAATCAAAGAGCGGTTGTGAATTAAGAATTATGATTCAAACTAATTAATAGTTTGATATCCTATTTCTATCGCAATAGAAAATGGCGACTTCACTGGGAATAATGCCATAATTTTTAAGGGTTACCCCTATTTTATTTATTGAATGATATTTTATATTATTAATTATCTGTATATATTATTGTATATTGTGGGGATATATTCAATGAGACTTATAGGGAGTGAGTCTCGACCAAGTTGACTTGAGAATCACCGCTCAATTGAGACCCTTCCATAAGATAGTTCGGTTTAACGAGTAGTCGTGAAAACTTGTACTATTTTTGGAAAGGAGTATATGATATTGAGGACCGTAGTACCTTAACACCACTTTGGCCTTATATAGGACGTAGTGCGAGAACTATGTGGGAGTAGTATCACAATAGTTGCTACGCGATACTACCCTCAAAAGAGGTTCTCTTGAGAATATTATCGACTCCCGAGTCAGTCGGAAGGTTGATAATATCCGAAGGAAGGGCTGATGACTTTGGACACTTCTTTAGAACCTTGTTCGGCAGGTACAACTAACCTTAGTACATACCTTATTGGGATGGGTAGACCCTAACTCCTTGCACATACCTTTAACCTAGGACTTGTGAATATATGTGCATTGCATCCATTAAAACATTACATTGCATTACATTTCATGGAATTCAAACATTATTTATGGATATTGCAGGATACTATGGATTACAATAGAAGGAAAACTTTGAAATATACTTTTAAAAGTCCTAAGCTAAATGACCTAAGGAAGCTAGGATATTTAGTCCAAGATTGAGAAGGATTCTGTAACCGATATGGAAGGTTGTTATCTTTATTGGAATATAAAGTGAACAAAGGACTTCTGTCGGTTTTGCTACAATTCTATGATCCCGACTATCATTGCTTCACATTTCCCGATTATCAGCTATTACCTAGTTTGGAAGAGTATTCTCAGCTTGTGGGGTTGCCTATTTTGGATAAGTCTCCTTTCCCTTTCTTGGAGAAGGACCCTAAAGAACAAGATATTGCTAAAGCCACATGTTTGAAGGTATCTGACATTAAGGAGAACATGACTCATAAGGGTGAAATTTTTGGGTTACCTACAAAGTTCCTAATGGAGAAAGCCCAATATTATGCTGATCATCTAAGCATGCCTACCTTTGAAACGATCCTTGCCTTGCTTATCTATGGAGTGTTGCTTTTCCCTAGTTTTGAAGGATTTGTGGACCTTAATGCCATCAAGATCATCATGCAAAGGAATCAAATACCAACCTTATTGGGTAACACTTATCATTCAGTCCATCTCCGAAACCTTCGTGGTGGAGGGATGATTACCTGTTGTATGCCGTTATTGTACAAGTGGTTTATTTCGCACTTGCCTAAGTTCGGTCCTTTTTGGAGTCCCACTCAAGGATGTTAGTCACAAAAGGTTATGGCTTTAACTCACTCGGATATTGATTAGTACAACCGTATGTACGATGGAATACTAGTCATTGATGGTTGTGAAGATTTCGCTAACATGCCTTTACTCGGTTTTAATGGAGGAATAAGCTATAATCCAGTCCTAGCTCGCCGACAGTTAGGGTATCCCTTGAAAGAACCGCCTAAAAGTATCTACGTAGAGAAGATCTTCTTCGAAGTCAACAAAGAGCTTCAAGATCAAATTATATCTTCTTGGAAACATCTGCATAGGAAATGGCGAGAAGGTCTGGGTAGGCCAAATTGCATTTCCATGGAGCCTTATCTTCAGTGGGTCCGAGAAAGAGCTATCAAATTGAAGATGCCATATCCTCACCAAGATCCTTTGCCTCCGAGAGAGGAACCTGTCCAATATTTCATGTTCGAGGCTGAAACATTGAAGATCGCTTTGAAGAAAGCTCAACATGAAGCAGAAACATGGAAGAATAAATACCATGTGATGGTCAGTGAGTACGATGAACTTCAAAAACAACTTCAGTCAAAGAATGAAGAGGTACTCTCCTGCAAGAAGAGAAGAATCTATGAGGATTTATTTTCCTCTGATTTTCCGCCTACTCACCGAAGTTGTGGATAATGCTTCCTTAGGGTCATCATTAGCTTTTGTGTAGTTGTTTCCATTAAAGACTTTATATTTGATTGTAATCCATTATTTTCAATTAATAAAAAATTTCTTTGTTATTCAGCAATATTCATAAATATTTTGAATTTCATGAAGTCATTTCATTCGCATTTAACATCATATTTTGCATTGCATGTGTCTCCCGGTTTCTCATTCTCGGTTCTCCCGCCTTCCGAGTTTCGTCACCCTGGGTCCTCCGCATCAGTACAATACTAGAGCCCAAGCTCGAAAAAGGATGGAAGAACAAGCTCGAGAGATCGATTGTGTCAGCCATGAACTCGAAGATCTTCGAGGAAGTGTGGGGCATATTATGGAGATACTACAAGCTCTTAATGCAAAGATGGATTCTCAACCCACTGTTGTTTCTGAGATTACCCATACTATTGTGGATCCTCAACCTGCTGTTAATGTTGAGAATATACCACCTCAGGATCGTCAATCCAGTTCGGTGAATCCTACTATTGCTTAACCAGTTCGACGAGTTACTCATCTGAAGTGTAAAACTCAGAGCAGTGACCACCATAAAAGAGCTACACGTCCGAGGAGTCACTTGAAGGCTACTCATCAACCTTGGCAACACCAGCAGAATTATGTTCAAGGTTATCCAGTTCAGTATGCTCAACAACCCTATGTGGCTACTGTTGTGCCTCCTTTCAGTTCTCAATTTCCTACATATCAATCTGTACAACCGACTCCGGTCTATCAGCATCCGGTTTATCAATAACCTCCTGTTCATCAGCATGTACAAGCTCCTGTCAAGTGTCAACGAGTGCCCAAAACTCCAGTATGCCAACCATCAGAGGAGCAAGCACCTCGTCAGAATGGTCTGAGTAAGAGACAGTATAAACCTTGTCCTCCAATTCCGATGACTTTCACCGAGTTGTATCCTTTCTTAGTGCAACATGGTTTGATTACTACCCGAGCATTGGGTCCACCTCCCAATCCTTTGCCTGCCAACTACAACGCCGCCGCTCATTATTTATTTCATGAGGGTGCGCCTGGTCACGATTTGGAAGGTTGTTACGCACTCAAGAGCATTGTCAGAGATTTGTTGGAACAAAAGATATTGTCTTTCGATGATCCTTCGCCAAAGATCAAGACTCCTCTCAAGGTTTTCAACATATCTCAGCCAGTTACTTCTCCTGTGAATCAGCCGAAGCCGGTAGTTCTTCAGATGCGTAGTCCTTTTCATTTCAGCAGTCCTCAAGATGATACGACCCTTATCAACAGAGAATCTGGTAGAGTTATTCTGAGTGAAGATTTGAAGACTGATAATAAAGTAATGGCAGATATAGCTGGGGCAAGCAAGGTGGTTTGCAGTGATCATACTCCCCATGTCATTGAGGCTCCGCCAGAGGAAACCACCACTACCATGCCGGCCTCAGATGCAAAGACTTCGTGAACACATTTTGAAGGGCTTTGAGGCAGTTCATGTCATTATTTATATGTTTTATTTTCTTTGATTAAGCATAATTAGCATGTACGAACTTGTTTATTTTGGAATAATTAATGCATAATGTTTGTCTTGAATTAATCCATTCGTTTCACTCACAAAAATATTTTTTCATAAACTTATAATGCCAACCTTACCCGATCTCTTGCTTTGATAGAGAATTGGGAGGAGGATGATGAACAAAAACGTCGAATCTCTTGTCGTATTCTTTCAATTGAAACCCACTGATGATGTAAGGCATTGTTTCAAATCCCAAACAATGTAGATATAAGGACGATAATCCCTCTTTAACCCCTTTGAGCCTTTAGGTGGGAGTTTCCTTCTTTTTCAAATTAAAACCCTCATTTTAACCTGGGGCAGGGTAGTTTTCAGTTAAACCGATCGAGCGCTCGGACTCTCAAAAAGGAGGAGCGAACCTTCAAGAATATATCCCTAACATCTTAGGAGTAGAACTCAAAAATGCGACGACTATCCCTCTAATACCTAAAAGAGTGGGGCAGTCACAAGCCTTTCAAAAGAGTCACGCGACTTAGTCGACAAAAATAATATATATATATATATATATATATATATATATATATATATATATATATATATATATATATATATATATATATATATATATATATATATATATATATATATATATATATATATATATATATATATATATATATATATATATATATATATATATATATATATATATATATATATATATATATATATATATATATATATATATATATATATATATATATATATATATATATATATATATATATATATATATATATATATATATATATATATAGCCCGCTAAGTCAAAATCTATGAAGGAGACTCAGGCAAAACTGGGGCATCCCGCCGAACTCCAAAGTCAAATCCAAAAGACGTCGTCCAGGCAAAAGTTAAGGAACGAAAAAAATAATAATAAGGGATGACAATAAAGAACAAAGTCGTGTGATCAAACACAAAGGAAACTAGGTGACTGACTGCCATGTCCAAAGCCATTGATGAGTTATCGACCATATCAAACCCGATTGAGATATGAGTGCTCGTGTCGATTAACTGAATTAGGATTGGAGAACATCACGAAGAATGGGTGGGCACAAATAACTTTGAGCCTTTATCCTTTGTTTCTTAAACCGTGAACCAAGTCACGATACAACCTTTAAAAGACCTAATTGAAGTAGGAATCCATTTGAAAGCATACTCAACGAGATAACGTTTCCTGACTCCTACGAGCTATGCTCAACTTACCGTTGGCATTACAAGTTAAATTCATATCCTGGCTAGTGATTTCAGTCACGAGTTATTGCGATATCTTTTTCAAAATAAAAACAAAAAAATCTTCAAGACAAATATTGTTGCATTGATAGTTTCAGAATAGCACTTCACGCGTGTTGATTTTGCTTGATATCTTAGAAACTTACATACATACATCCACAATGGAACTTGAAGATCCTGCTAAATAGGGGCAGATGGTTTCCAATTCACTTACTGATACAAGCCAGACATACTTGAGAACTATTCTTGTAGACTCAGTCGTAACACGGTTGATCTGTGCCAGTTACGTCGAGATTTGACAAACCTCTCCAAGAGTTTGAAAACAGTGGGGCAATCTGAACCCTATGTTCTCTGTAAAATCCTCTCGAGATGACTTTCTCACAAAGCAGGTACTCTGGGGCATGATATTTTTCAAAATGGCGACTACTACAAAGCCCATTGAGATCAAAATTAGCTTCGTTCCGCGACATTCTTCATCCACCCGATAGAGTGTACTCCCGGCGGTCTTCATTCCCCAGTAAATCTCATCGTCGCAGAATCTATGTCTTAATCATTGCCTCAGACAATCCCCATAGAGACTTTAAGCCGACACAGTCCCCAGCGAGACTATAAGCTGACAACCCTTTGGATTAAGCCGGTAATTTCCCAGACAACAGAGATCATATCAGCATCTTTCCAGTGACAGTCCCCAGCGAGACCTTAAGCTGTCAACACTTCTGGGATCCATCCGATAAATCCCCAGTGACCCTCAAGACTGTAGGGATATCCCCGGTATCCTCCAAGTGACATATGTTCTGGAAGACCCATTTCTCAGTGGAATCATCAGTTCCTCAATGAAATTGCCTTACTTTCCTCCGAAATTTTCCCCAGGATATTGTCATATTCTCCCAAGAAGTCAAGATACTGTTCCCCAGGAATGTCTGTTGAATTCTCCCTAGTAGGTCTGATGAACTCTCCGCAGGAAAGTTTGATATATCTTATCCACAGTCGGATGTACCTTGTCCCCAGGAATTCGAGGTATTATTTCCAGGAAGTTACTACACTATCTCCATGAAACTACCTAGCTCCACATCTTCCCCACGAAGCGGATATTTATTTTATCCTCGGAAGTCTCTGATCCAAGAGTTCTTGGGCTGATTATGGTTCATGATAGCAATTCCTCCCGTGAAGTCATGACATCGTATCCCCATGCAGAGGTCATAGATCCCCAGTTGAAGTCACGGTATCATACTCTCCAGTGACGTCGTATCATATCCCCATGTGGAAGTCATGATATTTTCTCCCTAGGGAAGTTATAACTTTGAAGCCAGATTCGGTTCTACCATCAACTCTTCCTATCCCCTGATAGATGTACTGTTGCAGAGGTCCTCGGGTATTCCTGTCGAGATGTTTATTTCATCTCATGTCTCCTCTCTCATTTGTTTTGTCAGCATATGCATGAGCCTAAGCATCGCATACTCAGTGCATGACATTTTCATACACATTAGTGTACACTTTGGCAAACGCATTAGCATTTGCATGTTTGCTAGTTGTCGTCATCCTTTGTCGTTACCGCCGAGTAACTGGGTTTGTCCGTTCTCTCCAAGTAGATCATCAGCCCTAAGCATAAAATACCTACTTGTTTCCAGTTTCCCCACAGAGTTCAACCCTCGTGGACGAGGGTTATTTCCGTTACCTTGCCGCGTTAGGATAAGGTAGTCCCCATTCGAGTCCGTTTCCTCAATGGAGTTTTGTTTGTCCGTTCTTTCTAGCCCAATTCTAGATCGAACCTTAGTCCCGTCGGTCACCAAACCTACCTGGACGTGCATTTATTTTGCACTATCTTTCAAGGAAAGCATTTACAATCCTTTGCAGACAAGCAACAATTCCCAGCCGAGGAGCTTATCACCTACCTTACACTTTACATTACACTCTACAATCGATCTTCTCGTACAAGAAGCCCATCACAACAACTTTCTTTACAATTTACATTACATGTTACCACCTCTACAAGCAGTTCTGACCCGAGAAGCTTATTATTGCCACTATTGCAAATAAGCGGTATTTCGCGCCTGAGAACCTTATCCTATCTTCGTTATGACTTGCAGCAAATGGCCATCTCCATCGAGCAGTTGGGCTTCCATTTTCCTTTTCATTTTGAAGTGCAGGGAGGTTTTGAACTGAATCATAGTCAGGAGAGCATAAAATATTGAAGTATGAAGAAGTTCGTTTTATCCTTTAGTAAAAGAAGGAGCTGAATCATATTCAGGAGAGCACAAAATCTTGAAGTATGAAGAAGTTCGTTTTATCCTTTAGTAAAAGAAGGAGCTGAATCATATTCAGGAGAGCACAAAATCTTGAAGTATGAGGAAGTTCATTTTATCCTTTAGTAAAAGAAGGAGCTGAATCGTATTCAGGAGAGCACAAAATCTTGAAGTATGAAGAAGTTTGTTTTATCCTTTAGTAAAAGAAGGAGCAGAATCATATTCAGGAGGGCACAAAATCTTGAAGTATGAGGAAGTTCATTTTATCCTTTAGTAAAAGAAGGAGCTGAATCGTATTCAGGAGAGCACAAAATTTTGAAGTATGAAGAAGTTCGTTTTATCCTTTAGTAAAAGAAGGAGCAGAATCATATTTAGGAGAGCACAAAATCTTGAAGTATGAGGAAGTTCATTTTATCCTTTAGTAAAAAAAGGAGCTGAATCGTATTCAGAAGAGCACAAAATCTTGAAGTATGAGAATGTTCATTTTATCCTTTAGTAAAAGAAGGAGCTGAATCGTATTCTAGAGAGCACAAAATCTTGAAGTATGAGTGTTGCGGTGAAATTTGGATGTCAAGCTATTGATTAACTTGAATCTTAATTCATTTACAACCGGTCTTTGATTTATCCGAAGGAAAGGTTAAAGAAAGGAAAAACCTAAAAGGGAGAGATCTAAGGTTCGGGGGTTGGTTAAATTTAGGGAAGGTATTAGCACCCTAAACTTCCGTAGTACTCTACGGGAACCTTTTGTTTATTTTTTTTTATTTATTTCATTAATTATTTTGCTTTAGGGTATATACAAAGGATTAAGGGTTTAAAAGACCTAAGGGGTTAATTCTAAGTTTACTCGGCAAGACGTCGCATCTTGTGCCTACATATCCTTACGGGAATGGAATCAGAGTAATTGTAGTTCCCCTCAAAAGGGAGGTTAGAGACTTCTTGACTGTGGTCAAGGTCTCAAGGGGAATAAACGCATCTTAAGGACACGCTTACATGGAGTCTTAAACTCCGATCTCTATGTTATAAATTGTTAAGTGCATTAGGGTTAGGTTAGGGATTCCGCGGCGGGAAACCCTAAAATGAGTGCGGAGACTCTTTGACCTAACACTAGGATAAAAGCAATTTTGCCCACGGCGGGACACCTAGGCTAAACAGGGTTTGATCCATTAAAGGGGTAAGGCTATTGACTCGGCGGCCAAAAGGCTGGACCTAATCCTTCAGAAGGATAAAACTGTAAAAAAAAATGTGAAAATATGACAAATCATTATATGGAGGAATAATTAAGGTACAGAAATAAGAAAAGTAATAAAGGCAGAGGGTATAAAGAAACAAAGAAACATTTCTGAAAACATGAAGAATATGAAAATATGTAATGACACTTAGAATGAAGTGAGGGAGGAAAATAGTGTGGGGTTGTGGTCACCACAAGCACATCTCAACCTCGAGCATGCACATGAAATGCTAAAAGAAAGAAAAGTAATAAAAGGGTACATAAAATGACACGACAAACATCAAACATCAGGAGTTCCTTACGAAAAGGTTTTTATTTTTTTAATATTTTAATTATACAAAAAAAAGGTTTTAATTTTTTAATATTTTAATTATAAAAAAAAGGTTTTAATTTTTTAATAAAAAATATTTAAGTTAAAATTATAAAAAAAAAATAAGTTTAAATTATAAAAAAAAAGTTTTTTGGGGAAAAGTCTTTTCAGTTTTTTTTTAAAACAAAAAAGGCTTTTCATTCAAAAAAAGGCTTTTCAGTTTTTTTTGGGAAAAGGCTTTTCAGTTTTTTTTTTTTTGGGAAAAGGTTTTTGGGAACAAAAAGGTTTTTTTTCTTCTTGGGAACAAAAAGGCTTTTCAGTTTTTAAAAAAGGTCTCACTAAAAAAAGGTTTTAATAATAAATAAAAAAAAGGGTTTTGATTTTAAAAAAAAGGTTTTGATAAAAAAGGGTTTTGATTTAAAAAAAAAAGGTTTTGATAAAAAAGGGTTTTGATATTAAAAATCTAGGGACCTAAACACACATGGAGATTAACATGGCAAAATATGCACATAAACATGAAAAAGCAAAAGATTTAGTAATTTAACGGACCTAAACACATTAACATGGCAAAATATGCACATAAACATGAAAGGGCAAAAGGTTTAGTAATTTAACCTACGAAGCGGAGGTTTGCTTCGATAAATGTGAAAAAGGTTTGAATAAGGGAACACTGGAGAGCTCCAATCCTTCTGACGAGTTGTGGGAATGACCGCCTTTCTTCTCTGGGGATCTCATTTGTTTCTCCCTTTCTCCCTCCTCTTTTCTGAAGAAAAACCTCCTGACCCCCTTTCAACAAGGCAACACATGTATATATAGGGAACAAATTAGGGTTAACACCAAATTGTCAATAATGTCCCTAAAGCCCATTTTAAAGCCCAAACTAAATAATTAGTTAAGAAAAAAATAAAATTTAAATAATTTAAAATAATTAAAATAAACTTAAAATAAAAACTAATAATCCTATTGATTCCTAAAATCAAAAATATTATAAAAAGAACAAAATTTTTCCTAATATTTTTTATTTTATGATTTTTTGGATATTTTTATGAATAATTTAGAAAAAAGTGAAAAAAATAATATTTTAAAAAATGATTTAATTAAAATACGAAAATAATAATTAAATAATAATAAAAAACTATTTTTGTTATTTTTTAATGAAAGATAGAAAAATTTAGAGTGAAAATAATAAAAAACAAAAAGTGACAAAGGTGAGATTCGAACTCTCAACCTCTCACACTCACAACTCCTTACACATGTCCTCTTGCCAATTGTACCATTTTTACTTTTTAGAAAAAAAATGCATGCCATATGATATTTACCTGCAAAAAGTCAAACGACTACACAAATTTGTTAGTAATTGATTAAATGCAATAAAAATGCAATGAAATGCGATGACAAATCTTAGGGCAAAATTTGGGGTATTACAGTTGCCCCTATTTAAATAACTTCACCGGGTGATTTGAGCAACGGAGACTCGAGAAATCATGGTGGAGGGATTTAAATACAGATAACCGAAAATGTTGCCTTTAGACGCAGTGCTATGCAATGATATGGACAAAACAAAACGAACTATAATGCTAAATATGATATGAATCTGATATGATGCGTATGATGAAAATGACAAATGCACGGATACAGACGAAACAATGTCACAGGGGACGACCCATCGAGGAATTGCACTAGGGAAGAAGACATGTCATATCTGGAAGAACGTCGGATAGACACGACACAAAATTGTTGATAGGTGCCAAGTAAATTAGAAATTGTCCGCAAGGTAAGACGCGGGTAAAACACGAGCTCAGGAGAAAAACGCAAATGGGGATAAAACACCCATGATGCCAAGTAAATAAATTTTGCCCACAAGGTAAGACGCGAGTAAAACACGACCTCAGGGGAAAAAAAAGTAAATGGGGGTAAAACACCATGATGTTAGGTAAACCCAGGAATATCTGGTAAACGGGGAATAAAACACCCGGGATAAAGGTACATGGGGGATAAAACACCCAAGGATAGAAGGTAAATGGGGAGTAAAGCACCCAAGATAGACATGTAAATGGGGAGTAAAGCACCCAAGATAGACATGTAAATGGGGAGTAAAGCACCCAAGATAAAAATGTAAATGGGGAGTAAAGCACCCAAGATAGAGAGATAAATGGGGAATAAAGCACCCAAGATAGAAATGTAAATGGGGAGTAAATCACCCAAGATAGAAATGTAAATGGGGAGTAAAGCACCCAAGATAGAAATGTAAATGGGGAGTAAAGCACCCAAGATAGAGAGGTAAATGGGGAATAAAGCACCCAAGATAGAAATGTAAATGGGGAGTAAAGCACCCAAGATAGAAATGTAAATGGGGAATAAAGCGCCCAAGATATGCACATGTATAGGAATTATGCTATGACATATGATCAAATGCAAATGCAGACGTTGACGACAAGGCTCGACTCTTTCGGTGAGATGACAAAACTGGAGGACTGATTCCTCAACACGGAGATCACTGTCATTCTGTTAAACTGTATCAAGTTGATAGTCACTGTAGGAATGATGAATAACTGCTTAGGGATTATGCAAGTAAACTGCCCCAGTTCAAATGAACTGATAACTGCTTCAGCTGTCTAATTCGTGGAATCGAATGTTTTGCTGTATCCTCGGAGGGTTTGCCCCAGTCTGAGTCTTGAATAATTCTCTGGATAAACCAAATCTGAGAAGATATTGCCTTGAACAAATCTTGAACTGATTCTTTGACAGGATGTAAAAGGAACTTGCCCCTGATAAGATCACTTGACCAAGTTTCTCATTGTTTGAAAATTCCTTAGAGGAAAGCCAGTTTGCAAACAAAAATGTTCATACAAACATGGTAATGCAAAGTTCATGTGATTTTTGAAAAATTATTTTTGAAAGATGGAAAATACATGAGTCGTTAGTCAGAACAAGGTGGTTCAAGACACTCAAAGTTTAAAATAAAAGTGTATTGCCAAAATAAATGATTCCCAAGGATCTTTTGGAGTTAGGTTACGCAACCTTGCTGTAGTATACTTTCAAAATAACCTTGCTTCAATTAGGTCTTTTGAGGGTTGTAATGTGGCCTTGGTTCACGGTTTATGAAACAAAAGATAAAGGCTCAAAATTTATTTGTACCCACCCAATCTACGTGATGATCTTCAGTCCTATGCTCAGTTAACTCATACTATGCATTCAGGTTCCCATAAGTTAGGGATTTCATTGATCGTAGCAATGATGACTCAGAAGTCAAAGGGACCTATGAAAAGGCAGCCACTACTCCCCTATAACATTTGATTGTTTTGACATTGAGGATTTTCAAGATAAGGATTTAAAAATCTCTTTGTATTATCCCTAAATTTTGCCTGAACTGTTTATTTTAGAGTTTACAGTCAGCGGGATGCCCCAGTTTTTCCTAAGTCTCCTTCATAGGTTTTGACTTAGCGGGCTTCTTTTGCTTTTTTTATATTATTTTTTTGTGTGAAGGAAAGTGACTGTTTGATTTTAATGATTACGGTGAACCATCATCGACCTTTTGATTAGAAAACATCTTCGACACTTGTTTGACGTGTGCGAAGGAAAATTTGTTAATGAAAGGTGTATCGTATGAACACACAACCAAGTTAACTGAGAACTACCCATCCCAAGGTTAAAATTGTGGGTTTTTTGTAACGAAAGAAACTCCAACTTCTAGGCCCGAAGGGGGTAACGAGGGATTAACTTCCTTATTTCTCCAGTGTTTGGGAATTGAAACAATGCCTTACATCGTCAACAAGGTTTGATTGAAAGCATACTGACAACAATTATGGGTATAACGTTTTCATCATCCTCCCTCCGATCTTAGCATATCAAAATTTTGGACAAGAAGTAAACATTTGAAAAATAAAGCATAAAGATGCAAATAAATGGACGGAAATGAATTGAATCAAAAGTCGCAATGCTTATTTCATTAATGAAAGTACAAACATAATTGAAAGCAAACAACTTAAACAAAATAAGGAAAATGCAAACAACGAGAGAAAAAAAAAGGCCCAATGACAAAGCTTCAATTCTGATGTGTTGGCAAGGGATCTGTCTAGACGCTCGGACGACTATCCGTAAAATCAAGTATTCCGGCTCTAATCAGTTCATGCACCCTAGCTTTCAATGCAAAACAATGCTCCAAGTCGTGGCCTAAGGCACCCTCATGAAAAGCACACTTTAGATCAGCCCTAAATCCAACTGGAGGATTAAGAGGAGGTGGTAAAGCCTTTGTAGTGATCAGCCCTTGTCGAACTAAGTCAGGATACAGCTCTGTGTAAGTCATGGGAATAGGATCAAAGTGACTCCTGTTCCGTTTCTGGTCTGATATCTGTGTCGAGGAATCAGCTTGACGACTCAAAGGTACACTAGAAGACGATATGACCAAGAAGGAGAAACTGGGGGATAAATGCAATGCAAAAATGTGATGCTGATGCCATGCAATGGTTTCAAGAATTTCAACGGTCGATTGCGAATATTGCTTTTTAAGAAAGTTGGAAAAAATTTTAGACTTTAAAATGTAAGGCTTTTCGAATTTGCAAAGGACTGCTGAATTCCTTGAAACTAGAAATGATATGATGCTTTATGGATGCGAAGCACAAATACACATAAGCAAACAAAAGGTCCTAAGTTAGAGGAACAATGAATGGAGTCAAGGTCTACCCTTCCCAAAGTGGTGTGTACTATAGGTTGATTGTACCTGCAGAACAAGGGTTCTAAATCAGTGCCCAAAGTCATCAGTGCATCTTTCGAATATTATCGACTTCCCGACTGACTCAAGGGTCAATAATATTCTCAAGAGAACCTCTTTTAAGTGTAGCATCACGTAGCAACCATTGTAGGACTACTCCCACATAGTTCCCGCACTACATCCTATATAAGGCCAAGATGGTGTAAAGGTACTACGGTTCCCAGTATCACAGACTCCAATCGATAACGGTAAAAGTTTTCACGACTACACTCGATCAACCGAACCATTTTCGAAAGTGTCTCAACTGAGCGGTGATTCTCGATTTAGCTTAGTCGGGACTCACTCCCTATAAGCCTCGTCGAATATATCAGCCATCCTATCATAAGGTCGCTCAAGTCCGGGTGTAGGACTTATCTCACAACACAGTAACTCCAAGTAAGGTACCCCAATATATACATACAAGTGAGCAAAATATATAATAAAACAAATATATAAAGAAAAATAAACAAAATAGGGATAACCCTCAATAGTTAGGACTCCCCAGTGAAGTCGCCATTTTCTGTTGCGGTGAAATTTGGATGTCAAGCTATTGATTAACTTGAATCCTAATTCATTTACAACCGGTCTTTGATTTATCCGAAGGAAAGGTTAAAGAAAGGAAAAACCTAAAAGGGAGAGATCTAAGGTTCGGGGGTTGGTTAAATTTAGGGAAGGTATTAGCACCCTAAACTTCCGTAGTACTCTACGGGAACCTTTTGTTTATTTTTTTTTATTTATTTCATTAATTATTTTGCTTTAGGGTATATACAAAGGATTAAGGGTTTAAAAGACCTAAGGGGTTAATTCTAAGTTTACTCGGCAAGACGTTGCATCTTGTGCCTACATATCCTTACGGGAATGGAATCAGAGTAATTGTAGTTCCCCTCAAAAGGGAGGTTAGAGACTTCTTGACTGTGGTCAAGGTCTCAAGGGGAATAAACGCATCTTAAGGACACGCTTACATGGAGTCTTAAACTCCGATCTCTATGTTATAAATTGTTAAGTGCATTAGGGTTAGGTTAGGGATTCCGCGGCGGGAAACCCTAAAATGAGTGTGGCGACTCTTTGACCTAACACTAGGATAAAAGCAATTTTGCCCACGGCGGGACACCTAGGCTAAACAGGGCTTGATCCATTAAAGGGGTAAGGCTATTGACTCGGCGGCCAAAAGGTTGGACCTAATCCTTCGGAAGGATAAAACTGTAAAAAAAAATGTGAAAATATGACAAATCATTATATGGAGGAATAATTAAGGTACAGAAATAAGAAAAGTAATAAAGGCAGAGGGTATAAAGAAACAAAGAAACATTTCTGAAAACATGAAGAATATGAAAATATGTAATGACACTTAGAATGAAGTGAGGGAGGAAAATAGTGTGGGGTTGTGGCCACCACAAGCACATCTCAACCTCGAGCATGCACATGAAATGCTAAAAGAAAGAAAAGTAATAAAAGGGTACATAAAATGACACGACAAACATCAAACATCAGGAGTTCCTTACGAAAAGGTTTTTATTTTTTTAATATTTTAATTATAAAAAAAAAAGATTTTAATTTTTTAATATTTTAATTATAAAAAAAAGGTTTTAATTTTTTAATAAAAAATATTTAAGTTAAAATTATAAAAAAAAAATTAAGTTTAAATTATAAAAAAAAAGTTTTTTGGGGAAAAGTCTTTTCAGTTTTTTTTTAAAACAAAAAAGGCTTTTCATTCAAAAAAAGGCTTTTCAGTTTTTTTTTTGGGAAAAAGTTTTTGGGAATAAAAAGGTTTTTTTCTTCTTGGGAACAAAAAGGCTTTTCAGTTTTTAAAAAAGGTCTTACTAAAAAAAGGTTTTAATAATAAAAAAAAAAAAGGGTTTTGATTTAAAAAAAAAGGTTTTGATAAAAAAGGGTTTTGATATTAAAAATCTAGGGACCTAAACACACATGGAGATTAACATGGCAAAATATGCACATAAACATGAAAAAACAAAAGATTTAGTAATTTAACGGACCTAAACACATTAACATGGCAAAATATGCACATAAACATGAAAGGGCAAAAGGTTTAGTAATTTAACCTACGAAGCGGAGGTTTGCTTCGATAAATGTGAAAAAGGTTTGAATAAGGGAACATTGGAGAGCTCCAATCCTTCTGACGAGTTGTGGGAATGACCGCCTTTCTTCTCTGGGGATCTCATTTGTTTCTCCCTTTCTCCCTCCTCTTTTCTGAAGAAAAACCTCCTGACCCCCTTTCAACAAGGCAACACATGTATATATAGGGAACAAATTAGGGTTAACACCAAATTGTCAATAATGTCCCTAAAGCCCATTTTAAAGCCCAAACTAAATAATTAGTTAAGAAAAAAATAAAATTTAAATAATTTAAAATAATTAAAATAAACTTAAAATAAAAACTAATAATCCTATTGATTCCTAAAATCAAAAATATTATAAAAAGAACAAAATTTTTCCTAATATTTTTTATTTTATGATTTTTTGGATATTTTTATGAATAATTTAGAAAAAAGTGAAAAAAATAATATTTTAAAAAATGATTTAATTAAAATACGAAAATAATAATTAAATAATAATAAAAAACTATTTTTGTTATTTTTTAATGAAAGATAGAAAAATTTAGAGTGAAAATAATAAAAAACAAAAAGTGACAAAGGTGAGATTCGAACTCTCAACCTCTCACACTCACAACTCCTTACACATGTCCTCTTGCCAATTGTATCATTTTTACTTTTTAGAAAAAAAATGCATGCCATATGATATTTACCTGCAAAAAGTCAAACGACTACACAAATTTGTTAGTAATTGATTAAATGCAATAAAAATGCAATGAAATGCGATGACAAATCTTAGGGCAAAATTTGGGGTATTACAATGAGGAAGTTAATTTTACCCGATGAGCGACAGTCCCTCCAGTGGAGCTTATCAATCAATTATTCATCTATTACCCACAGGTAAGCAACAGTTTCTTTATTTGAGAGCTTATCCAGTTCGACATATAAGTCCCTTCCGACGATAACTGGCAGTTCTCTCTCGAGAAAGCTTATCAAAGCGTTTCCCATTAAAGTCCGTTTATTTTGGCATACAGCCGATTTTACCCTGTATATTTTCCACGGATTCCTAAATTCTGTTTGATCCTGTCACGAGGGAGAGTTTGCAAAGCTCAGATGTTATTCTTTGCTCAATGCTCCAGTATCTTGTTAATCGTTCCTACAGTCGTGCAGATCCAGTTTTACTTTTACCCTAGAGTATCAGCTGGTCACGCCTGAACCTGTTGAATATTTACTCTTAGATATTCCCCAGTGGAGGCCGTCTCATCGGTGTCATCTCCATTATGGACCTCGTTCTTACCATTCTTTTTTCTAAAAGTTATAATTGGTCGTGTTTGCACCAGCTGACCATCACTTTAGAATTCCCCAGTGCGTCATAGTTGTTGCACCCCAAAATTTGACCAACTACTTCTCGTAATTTGGCTCATGTTTCGACTCATTTCATTTTTGCACTTGCATACCGCCTACATTGCATTTTTTCAGTCAGATTGACTTTATCGGGATTACAGCCCTCCCCTGCCATTTCAGGCAGTTTCATACCATTTCGAATACGAGGATTTATTTTGAGAATTTGTGCCCGTCCCGGTGTTTTCAGCTCTCGCTGTTATTTTTTAGGACATTTCGGTGTCCGGTTTTTACCGTTTATTTCGCTGTATTCGCGCATCTTTTTTTTAATCGGTTTAATTGACCTTCCTTGCATTTTTAGATTTTCTCTCTTAATTTCTAGAATTTTAAATGGATTTTAATTCTTTTAAATAAGATTTTAATAGCTTTTTAGAGGTTTATTTTCTATTATAGAATTTAATAGGTCTTAATAACATTTTTATATTTTAGAGGTTATTAGAATATTATTTTTAATCTTTGATAGATTTTAATAGATTTTAATACGATTTCTCTTTAGATTTTAAATAGAATTGTAGGTTAATTTCTTTTTTAAAATAGGTTTTGATTTGTTTAAACAGTTTTAAATATTGTTTTAGAATATTAATTGTTTAGACTTTAAGTAGTCTTTAGAACTTAATTGGTTTGTTTAGTTGCTAACTGATTTTTAATAGTTTAGAACCTATTAGAGTTTTGTTTAAGGACTTATCTCTAGAACTTAATCAGAATTTAATTAGGATATTGATTAGTTTTAATTAGGATTAATAGGGTAGTCAATCAACATTAATTGAGTCTTTAATTCATTTTCGGTTAGATTAATCAAGGTTAATTAGTTGCAGTCTTTGAGTCTGATTGGTGGGCCATGTGTCTGTTTCTGGGGGCCCAATCCAAGTCTCGCCACTTGGCAGTATAAGAAGCAAGCCACGTGTTCATCTCTCTCTTCTTCCACCTCACTCCTCACCAGTCCCTGCATGGCTGCCACGCCTCGTTCTCTCTCTCTCACTCACCACCACGTAGCCCCTGAGGTGGCACTCACTCACACCTCACATGTAAACCGTCGGAGAATGCAACGGTGAAATCAGACGGTGGTTCACACGGCCAAAGCATCGCCGGAAAACACATGAGACCACCGGAAAACTCATGTGTTCTTCATTTTTTTCCCCAGCAATCATCAGGATCTTCACCTCATGTTCATCAACCTCGCCGTAACTGTCACCGGAAGCTTCAAACTCCTCACTGGAAACTGCATACGAAGTTCATCATGTTCTTCGTGGTTCTCCGGAAAGTTCATACATTCATCGTGATCTTCACATATATTCATCATCCGTTCTTGGTGTTCATCATCATCTTCATAACTTTTTCCAGAATTTCTTCAAAGATCCTCCATAATCTTCATCGTTACTTCAAGAACATTCATCAAAAATCACCAATCTTCATAACCGTTCTTCGTTTTCCAGATTTTGTTCGAGCTTTCATCACCGACGTTTTTCCAGGCTTTTTATTCATTCTTCCAAGATTCATCAAGAAGCTTAACAACCAATTCTTTCTCAGATTTTTGTTGAATCTTCAAAAACTCACAATCTTCAGAAACGTTCATAAAATTCCACGAACCATCAAAATCTTCGATATTCATCAAGTGTTATTCATTTTTCTAGATCTTGGTTCAAAATCTTCAACATCACTAACCTTCATCATCTCCGTGAATCTCATCATCGAACTTCCATCACTCGTTTCAATCCACCAGGAACTGCAAGATTCTTCTTGATCTTCAACATGCAAAGAAGCCTCGTCAATCTTCACTACGAACTTCATCATCGTGAGCAATAATTCCCAACCTCCAAAGATTCAACCTCCAATGTTTTGTTGAATTCGGTAGAAGGTGTGAATCTAAGACGAATACGAAGGTATAATGCTGAACGGTGAAGGTGGGAAGAAGACAATTTTAAGGTTCGCTTTGAGTTTGGAAGATGGTAGATTGGAGATGGCAGAAACGGCGGAGAGAGAGCTAGGGTTGGACTGAAGTGAGAAAGGTGAAGTGTCGTGGATCTTCTCAGGCGGGTTGGTGGGCCTCGGGCCCATTGTTTATGTTTTTGGGTTGTACACCCCCGTTATCCCTCATCACACCCCTTGCTGTTTGTTCTTTTTGTTACGGATGGGCTGGGCCCAACAACAAACGTTTTTCCATCTGCACCATGTATTCCACGTGTGCACCCCCCCCCATTTCCATTGTTCTTTATTTTTTCTGATTGTATTGTGGGCTTGGGCCCAAGTGGTTCTTTTTGCTGCTTCACCCCAGTTTTCAGGCTGTACCCCCTCCCCTTCATTTTTAATTTCTTTTGTATTGGATGGTTGATTGTAATAATTGTAGATTTTATTTTAGGGATTATAGTCATAGTTTAGAATATTATTAGCATATTTTTAATATAGGCTATATATTATAGAATTTTTATATTCTACTTTTCTTATAGAATAGTATAGGATTTTATATAGAATCTCCATGTATGCATTTCCTTATATTTCTTTAGAGTTTTTTTTCTAGTAGAAATTAATTGCCGTATTTTGGGAGTAGAATTTTATTTTCATTTGTGATTGGATTTCTCTCCTATTTTCTCTCCTCATTTCTTTTCTTATCCGATTTTATCTCTGATTTTATTTTTGGCTGGCCGTGTGACATGATTCAATTGGAGAATGATTTTCGATATCATTTCTCTATCTTGTCTTTGACACAAATATCAATACGCTACCTCTTAGAGTTTGATTTATCGCATAAGTCAAATCATGACGGTCTAAGCGTTACATTGTTCCTGATTCGAGCGTCCTCATCAAGGATCCAGAGAGGAGAAGATTGGAATGGAGCTTGCGCACATGTCAAGAGCCAACAGAGCCGCTTCGTTCGATAACATCTTTCATCTTCAAGTCTTCGTGCAACCGTCAAGTGTTGTGAGCTGTGGCGTTAGATATGTAGGAAATGGTGGTGGAGGGGTTTCCTCTCAATTGTCTAGAATGTTTAGTGTGGCACCCTTTGGGTGACATACGACGCACTCGCTCCTACGTCTTAGGTTCTTGCGTGTGTGTCCCGAGTTCCTTCCCGTTTAGGCGTGTTAGGCCTGCTTCCTCTTTGTTCTTGCCCCCGAGCGATCGAAAACCTTTGCTCTTGCATTCAGGCAATTGAGACCCCTTCTCTTGCCCCTATGCAATCGAGACTCGTTTCCCATGCGCCGAACTACGTTTGCTCTGATCTCTCGTGCCAGACGAGAGTACGTAGGCATAGGATGCGATATCCTAGCGAGCTACCTTTTTCCCTTTTCCCCCGTTTGCTGTAGTTGGCTGAACTACAACTGCTTTGATTTCTTGTACCAGACAAGAATATGTAGGCATAGGATGCGATATCCTAGCGAGCACACTAACAATTAACTTCTCTGTTCTCTCGCTGCCGTGCGACCGAGGCTTTCCCGCTAACGACTACTCTATCCCTTTCTCTTGCCCGAGCGCAATTGAGGCCAGACCGTAGCTCTAAGTCCCGTAGGTTCCCATACCTTTAAAACCGACATACTACGTCTGTTCTACCGCAAACAGGTAACGCCTAAGTCTTCCAAGGTCGAGCAGCATACACCTAACTGCTAGAATGCGTACGCTAGTATCGTCAATCCTTTCTCTCACCCCCGTGTGGTCGAGAACACCCTGTAACCTGTAGTTAGCCCGAACTACGTAAGCTCTGATCTTTCACGCCGTGTGAAAGTACGTAGGCACGAGATTCGATATCTCGGCGAGCAACCTTCCCCCGTAGTTTCCCGAACTACGTTGACTCTGACTTTCCCATTGCACGAGGGAATACGTAGGCATAAAGCACGAGGCTCTATCGAGTCAGTTCTTTCCGTTTAGCCCTAGAATCCGTAGATAAATTGTTTTTCACCCGTAGACAAACACAACAAGCGTGGATCCCATCGAGTACGATGGACGTGAGGGGTGATAATACCTTCCCCTTGCGTAACCGACTCCCGAACCCAGACAATGGTTGCGATGACCTTGTCTTATACCTTTTCGTCAGGTTTTTCCGATCGTTTCCTTTCCCGTTCTGAGGGATAAATAACGAAAGGTGGTGACTCTTCTGTTTTGCCGGCACCTTATTTTCGCGGTAGCGACATCTGGAGACTATGCTGGGGACTCCAACGGTTCCTATGCGAGTCAATCTGGGGATCCAACGTCCTCTTACGAGAGTCGATCCTAACGCTTGTTTGCTTGTCTTTGAGTGTTTATTTTTGTGCGTTGTATGTTGTATATTACTGTATTTACATTCCCGCACTATATTATTATCTGTTGCTTTTGTGCTGTTACGGGAGGGGAGCTCTGATGAGCGATAAGCCAGACCCAGGCTCGAGGATATACCTAGTATTAGAGTGGAGATTAGTGATGAACCTGTATGCTTAGCATGCACCAGTCTCCATGAAATCCACACTCAGACGAGATCCTCTTTGATGATTTCTCTTCTGACCCTGAGGGCTCGACGTGAGGTTGGATCTGAGGGTTGTCGACTCTGGGGGCCGATCATTTGTGATTCAGCTAAGTGAGGCCGCTTCAAGAGATGATGATGCCACACCTTCTGGGTATCGTATCATCGCTCTTGAAAGTCTGTGACGCTGATGACCGCATAGGATGCCGAACCTGTGTCAGTTTAGGTCCATACCCGTGAGTGGGAGGGGTTTTGCAGGAAACTTGACTTCCAGCCTACGCGGTATTTTGGTTTTCTCTCGTCAGAGCAAACGTATCCCGTCAGCAGCGCAACAGTAATCAGAGCTTTGTGGGGACTGTGATCCCGTGTTTGCTGCATCTTGCATTGCATTTGCATAAGCATCTTTGCATATCATTCTCCAGCTAGCCAGAGCTCTTATCCAGCCTTTGTTTTGCTTCAGAGGGTGATTCTCCGGTGTTTGGTTTGAGCAAGTGTTGATTGTTAGAAGACGACCGAGGGGTTGAAGCAGATTTGAGCAGAATCAAGCAGTGAAGTCAGTTGAAAGTTGTTGGTAGCTATGTCAGAGAGCAACTTCCAGTTTGTTGATACCTTGTCAGGTTTCACTGTGACGTCCAATCCTCTGTATGGTTCTATGCCCGATGAAGACTTTCCGCAAGTGAACAACCTTACTGCAACTCGACTTGTACATCCTTCTGTTGAAGACCGAGATCTACATGAGCAGTTTGTTGTCCGAAGTGAACGCTCTCCTTCTATTGATAACTCATACTATCAGGGTGTTGTTTTCCCTGTGCCAAATTCCCGAAGAGAGGTCCCGATAGCAAAGACTGAAGACCCATTGGCTCTTGTGTATGCTAAAAGGTTTCGTGTGTTGGATGAAAGATTCAAAGCCTTGGAAGTTAAAGATGCTGTTAACCGCAATGTTGCAGACATGTGTCTGGTTTCTGGCCTAGTGTTACCTCCGAAGTTCAGAGCGCCGAGGTTTGAAAAATACAAAGGAGATAGTTGCCCGAAGCAACATTTGGTGATGTTCTGTCGAAGAATGACTTCGTTTGTGCACAACGACAAGTTGATGATTCACTGCTTTCAGGATAGTCTGATCGGGGCATCTCTGAGTTGGTATATGCAGTTAGAGGGTAATCAGATCCGATCATGGGTGGATTTAGCCAATGCTTTTCTGAAGCAATATGACTACAATCTTGATGTAGCTCCTAGTCGCATGCAGCTGCAAGAATTGTCTCAAGGGAACAATGAACCTTTCAGGAAGTATGTTCAGAGATGGAGAGAATTTGCTGCTAGAGTGCAACCACCGCTTCTAGACTGAGAGTTAAAAGGCATGTTCGTAAACTCCTTGCAGAGCCCGTACTTCGAAAGGATGCTTGGAATTGCACCAAATTTCTCTGAATTGGTAAGGGCGGGAGAACGCATCGAGTATGGTGTAAAAACTGGAAGAATTCATAATGTTTCAAGCAGTAAGGCCGGTGAAACCGAATCTCTCTGTAGCTTTCAAGCTGAAGATGAAACCGTGTTCAATGCAATCATGACAGATGTTGGGCATTCTCAAGACGAATCGGTGAAATCTGTTGGTTCTTCGTCTTCTCAGCGGTCAGTATCCTTTGTGTCTCGTTATTCTGGACAGACAATTGTGCCTAGGGCACCACATCGGGAACCTTATGTCGCTCCTCTTGCAAATCCACGAGCCCGTGGCCGAGGTTATCAGAATTAGCGTCAGAATCAGAACCGACCTCGTAACAACTTGGAACGAAGGAATGCTCCTTCTCATCCAGTGCCTGTGCCGTATAGCCAGATTCTGCCACATTTGATTCAGAATTCTTTGGTGGAACCTAAAGCTCTTAAGCCTGTGCCAGAGCCTTACCCTCCTGGGTACAATCCCCATGCTCAGTGTGGATACCATGGTGGATCCCCGGGGCATTCAACTGAAGATTGCAAAGCTTTTCAGGCCAAAGTGCAACAGTTGATCGACAAAGGGTGCATTTCCTTTCCAGAAGGAGTTTTGGTTATGTGTGACAACCTCAGCTGTCTGAGCTTGCAGATTCAGAGGGTTATTTCCAAAGGCCAGTGGTCCAGACAGGCAGACGTCCTCAGCATTGGCAGTCCTTGGAATTTTTATCATTTGCATTTGTAGTTTCCTTTCTATTAGTTACTACTTGCTGTTAAACATTGTTTGTTTCGAATGGTAATATTGATAAAGTGACTATGCACTTTTTCTGAATTAATCATATCGTTGTCACTCATTTATTGCATTGCACTGACACTTACATTTTATTCACTCCATTTTATCACTATGATTAGCAAAGATTGGAGGGAGGATGACGAAACTGAATACTCATAACCGAGGATCGTATGCTTTCGGATAAAACCCTGCCTATGATGTACAAGCATTGTTTCAAATCCCCTAAACCCTGGAGATATAAGGAGTTAGTCCCTAGTTAACCACTTCGAGCCGAGAAGTAGGAGTTTCTTTCGGACTTTTAAACCCTCTCATCTTAACCCGGGGCAGGGTAGTCGTCAGTTAGCTTGACCGAGCGTTCAAGTCTTATAGAGGAGTGTTGCCTTTCGAGGACCAATCACAGTTCATTCCTCTCAAGAGGTCGTACCTCGTCAACCGCAGTGGTTAAACTTTACCAATCAGGAGTGAGACGGTTATAACCCTTTCAGAGCAAGCAAGACAACCAGTGTCACACGACTTGTTCCAAGCAAAAGAAAAAGAAAAAAAGAGATCCCGCTAAGTAAAAAGAAAAGAAAAACTGGAAAGCAAATACTTAGGCAAAAATCAGGGCATCCCGATGGACTTCAAAAGAAATCGAAAATAACTCGAAAGAGTTAGTCCAGGCAAAAATTAGGGAATCAAAAGAATAAAATGAAAGGATCTCAACAGAAAAATCCTCAAACAAGGACAAAGTCGTGTGGATACAGACACCGAAAACGAAAGAGGGGTAATTGTCACTCCGAAAACCTTGCGAGTTCCTTAACCATTGTTCCTAACATTCCTCGAAGAGGCGAGCGCTTGTGCCAGGTTAACTGAACATTAGGGTCGGAGATCATCACGTAGAAGGGGTGGGTACGAATCATGACTTGAGCCTAATATCCCTTGTTTCACGAACCGTGAACCCGACCACGATACAACCCTTAAAAGACCTAATTGAGGCAGGGTTTATTCTGAAAGCGCATTACGATAAGGTTGAGTAACCTGACTCCTACATGATTTGCTAATCATATCCTTGTTGTATTTTTCACTGATCGAATCGGCACTATGTTTGAACTCTTTGGTTCATTCCTCACTCACTATCATGACACGTAAATGAGTGACAATACATTTTTTCGATATCTGCATGAACACTGCATTAAAATTACCGTTCGTGAATAAACAATTTTAATTGCAGGTCAGTAGTTGATATGAAGGAATTCCAACATGGAATAGTCAATCAGGACTGAATCGTTAGTAGTCTGGATCAGAACGGTATGCTGCGAAGCCCTGTGAATTTGGGACAGGGACTTCCAGTGAGTTTGGAATCAGTCAGTCTGAGGACAAGTCCCGAAGGATCGGGTGATTATGGGACAGTTTGTTCAAGAAGCAGTTGATCAGAAGTGAATCTTCTTGAGACCCATTCAGGGGCAACTACCTGGAGTTCCTGTGATTTGAGGACAGATCCCTCCAGTGGTCAATCAGATCAGGTTAAGTCGCTTCAACGCTCATTCAGGGGCAAGCTACTTTAGAAGTATATTGAAACCAACCATGCTGAGAGTTGGTCAATTAAGGATGAATCCTACTCGTGATACAGATTCTGGGGCAAGCCATCTCGAGATCGTCTCGGGGCAAGCCATTTTCTTCTCAGACAGAATTTTCCCAAGAGTCGGATTAGGGCAAGTTGAATTGCACTGGGGCAAGTTGTTCATACGAGTTTGCTCACCCCAGCAAGAGTTGAGTGTCGGGGAATCGTGCCATTACCCTACCAGATAACCTGAACCTTCTGAAAAGGCCTTGCTGTCATTGGATTGTTATCCTACAGCCTAAACTTGTTACTTACCATGTAACTAAAGTCATTTCCAAAGCCTAGTTCTCGCCTGGCAAACCTCCAAAGCCCAGTCCTTGTCTGGCAAACCTGTAACCAGTTCTCGCCTGGTGCGTGTCAGCTTTTAAACCAGTTCCCGTCTGGTCACCTTTTCCTCGACCCACTGTTTAACCAGTTCTCGTCTGGCTAACGCAGTTTTAAAGCCCAGTTCTCGTCTGGCAAACCAAAAATCAGTTCCCGTCTGATATCCAAAACCTAGAAGTCAGTTCTCGTCTGACAACTTAAACCCTTTTGCCACCAGTTCTCGTCTGGTAGTCTACCCTCGAATGCTAGTGCTCGTCGAGTATTTCCCTTTCAAATCCACTTTTGTTGGTAACCAGAAATAAATCCCTATCACCATAAACCTATCCCTAAACTATAAAAAGCCTAATTGTACCTGGCACGATATTCCCGGTGACATGTGCTATCACGTTCCATGACACGCGGCTCGAATGACCTCAGTTCTCCATGATTGGTGTTCTGCATTCCCTTAGGGGGTGATGTTGTTAAATCAGGAAATTTTCTTCAGCAGAGATGTGCAGTTAAGATCGACTCTCCTCAGCTGTTTGAGATTGCAGCAAGTTGAGATGGCACATGTCCTTTATCAGAGTAGGGTCAAGATTATCCTCAGTAGGGCGAGATTGATATCCCCAGCAGAGTGTAGCCATCCCCGGCAGATCGATTGTACATTCCCAACGGATTAGGATCAAATTTTCCCCTGACAAGCGGATTTGGGTTTATTTCCCCAGCACTGGGTCAGTGTGCAGTTTCTCATAGGAGACTATTCACAAGTGTTTAGCCCTCGATAGCGCAGACTGAAGTCTCCAGCGGAATTGAAAGTCCCCCACAGAGTTGTATTTTCCCCGGCAAGTAGGATTTATTCCAGCGTCTGGTTGCCTAGCCTCAGCCGAGTTTGCAGTTCCCCAAGAGAGCCGAGTCCTTGGGAAGCCGTTCAGGCCATGATTGGTTTTCCCCAGTAGAGTGTTGAATAGCTGATGTTGTTTTTCCCCATCGGAGTCGTTATCTCCCAGAAAGTTTCACCGCGAAGGTCGTGCAGTTAATTTCTGCGACTGATATCGTTTCCTGGGCAGTTTGTGGCTCGTGTACCTAATCGAGCAAGCATAGGTTCTCGAAGAACCTTACCCCTCTGCAGCAGTCGCCTGGAGTTCGTATCCCCAGGATTAGTCTGATTGAGATTGGCGTGACTTCTTCTCCTCGGCAGGATGGTTCCTTCCTCCACCAGAGTGGTTCTTTCTCCTTGACAGGAGGCTTTTCCCTTCAACATTTATTTTGCTGATGCGGTCATAGCATTTTTTCATGATTGCATGGCATTTACCCTAAACGCGTAGCATTTCCACCGTGGGGAGCATTACGCCATTGACGATCATATGCATACGAAACATGAGCTAGGTCATTGTCGTTCTTGTTTTGCAGGTGTTCCTACGCAGAATGGTTTGCTCAAGATGATTCTTGAATTCCCCGGCGAAGTTGATGGCTTAAAATGATTCTTAAAATCCCCAGTGAAGTCGCCAGAGTTGGTTGCTCAAGTCTATGCTTAGAGTCCCTGCCAGAGCATTTGCTCAGGATGATTCCTGAAATCTCCAGCGGAGTTACTAGCTCAGGATGATTCCTGAAATTTCCAGCAGAGTTTTTTCGTCCAGGATGATTCCTGAATCTCCGAAGCAGAGTTACTTGATAGTTCTTCAGATTCCTCAGCGGAGATGTGTTATCCCCAGCAGGTTATAAACAGAGAAGCTGAAATTTCCTTGGAGACTTGATGATTGAAGTCCGGCAGTAGTGCCAAACTCCCAAGACTTACTGATGAAGTCTAACTGCAAGGTCGAAGCAGTTTGCCTAGCTGACGCAGAGTGCCTGACGGTAAAAGATTGTGTATCCTTATTGATCAAAGCAGTTCTCCCAGCTGACGCAGAGTGCCTAACGGCAAAAGAATGTATATCCTTATTGGTTCATGATTGATTAAGGATCCCATTTCCTGACTTACTGATGAAGTCCAACTGCGATGTCGGAGCAGTTCTCTCAGTTGATGCAGAGTGCCTGATGGCAGAAGTTTGGATATCCCTATTTGGGTCATGATTGACCGAGGAGTCTATTTCAGACTTGCTAACAAAGTCCAGCTGACGCCCGAGATGTCCTTTGAATGCCCGACGACATGATTAACTTGATTGTTAAAAAGTTCCTAATGACCTGATGAGTCCCGAGGAATTCTTCTGCTGCAATGCCGCAGAATGCCTAACAGCAATATCAGCTATGTATTGCCGGTTACCGAGTGACCAGTGATCCCTTGATGACTTGAGGAAGAAGCTGCAGCGAAATCTGATAATCATCCCGACGGAGATTTGGGAGTAGCCATTCACCAGTTACCGAGAAACCGGTGATCCCTTATTGACTTACTGATGAAGTCCGACAAAGATGTTGTCGACGTTCCTAGCGACATGATGAGTCCATAGGCGACGATAAGGAATTGTTTTTGCAGTGACGCAGAATGCCTGACAGCAGAATCAACCATCATTCACCAGTTACCAAGCAACCAGTGATCCCTTATTGACTTACTGATGAAGTCCGACAAAGATGTTGTCGACGTTCCTAGCGACATGATGAGTCCATAGGCGACGATAGGGAATTCTTCTGCAGTGGCGCGGATTGCCCGACAGCGTAATCAGCCATTTATTACAAGTTACCGTGTAACTGGTGATCCCTTGATGACTTGAGGATGAAGATCTACGGCAAAATCAGATGATCATCCTGATGGAGATTTGAGATTAGACCCTTCACCAATTCCCGTGTGACCAATTCCCCAGCAGAGTTGCTGTGCAACTGTCGTGCTCAGTTTCGAAGATGTTCCTACCAATCGGAGTACCGTGTACAAATCATCAGTTACTGTGTAACCGGTGATCCCTTGATGAATTGAGGACGCAATGATATCAGATAAATCAGAGAATCATCCTGACGGAGATTCAGATCAGTATTTCTCCAGCTAGTTGCCGTGCAGCTATCATTTCAGTTTCCGAAGATTTGTTCCCATCAGAGTACCGTGTACTTGTGCAGTTGGCAAATTTCCGGGTTCTTTGGTATTCAACCGTCTTCTACCTTAACTGTTTGAGAGCCGTTCGCTTCTCACCCAGTCAGGTCCAATCCGTTTGAATAGGGGCAGCTGTTGCACCTCAAAATTTGACCAACTACTTCTCGTAATTTGGCTCATTTCGACTCATTTCATTTTTGCACTTGCATACCGCCTACATTGCATTTTTTCAGTCAGATTGACTTTATCGGGATTACAGCCCTCCCCTGCCGTTTCAGGCAGTTTCATACCATTTCGAATACAAGGATTTATTTTGAGAATTTGTGCCCGTCCCGGTGTTTTCAGCTCTCGCTGTTATTTTTTAGGACATTTCGGTGTCCGGTTTTTACCGTTTATTTCGCTGTATTCACGCATCTTTTTTCTAATCGGTTTAATTGACCTTCCTTGCATTTTTAGATTTTCTCTCTTAATTTCTAGAATTTTAAATGGATTTTAATTGTTTTTCTAGAATTTTAATTCTTTTAATTAAGATTTTAATAGCTTTTTAGAGGTTTATTTTCTATTATAGAATTTAATAGGTCTTAATAACATTTCTATATTTTAGAGGTTATTAGAATATTATTTTTAATCTTTGATAGATTTTAATAGATTTTAATACGATTTCTCTTTAGATTTTAAATAGAATTGTAGGTTAATTTCTTTTTTAAAATAGGTTTTGATTTGTTTAAACAGTTTTTAATATTGTTTTAGAATATTAATTGTTTAGACTTTAAGTAGTCTTTAGAACTTAATTGGTTTGTTTAGTTGCTAACAGATTTTTAATAGTTTAGAGAACCTATTAGAGTTTTGTTTAAGGACTTATCTCTAGAACTTAATCAGAATTTAATTAGGATATTGATTAGTTTTAATTAGGATTAATAGGGTAGTCAATCAGCATTAATTGAGTCTTTAATTCATTTTCGGTTAGATTAATCAAGGTTAATTAGTTGCAGTCTTTGAGTCTGATTGGTGGGCCATGTGTCTGTTTCTGGGGGCCCAATCCAAGTCGCGCCACTTGGCAGTATAAAAAGCAAGCCACGTTTTCATCTCTCTCTTCTTCCACCTCACTCCTCACCAGTCCCTGCATGGCTGCCACGTTTTGCCGCCTCGTTCTCTCTCTCTCTCACTCACCGCCACGTAGCCCCTGAGGTGGCACTCACTCACACCTCACATGTAAACTGCCGGAGAATGCAACGGTGAAATCAGACGGTGGTTCACACGGCCAAAGCATCGCCGGAAAACACATGAGACCACCAGAAAACTTATGTGTTCTTCATTTTTTTTCCAGCAATCATCAGGATCTTCACCTCATGTTCATCAACCTCGCCGTAACTGTCGCCGGAAGCTTCAAACTCCTCACCGGAAACTGCATACGAAGTTCATCATGTTCTTCGTGGTTCTCCGGAAAGTTCATACATTCATCGTGATCTTCACATATATTCATCATCCGTTCTTGGTGTTCATCATCATCTTCATAACTTTTTCCATAATTTCTTCAAAGATCCTCCATAATCTTCATCGTTCCTTCAAGAACATTCATCAGAAATCACCAATCTTCATAACCGTTCTTCGTTTTCCAGATTTTTTTCGAGCTTTCATCACCGACGTTTTTCCAGGCTTTTTATTCATTCTTCCAAGATTCATCAAGAAGCTTAACAACCAATTCTTTCTCAGATTTTCGTTGAATCTTCAAAAACTCACAATCTTCAAAAGCGTTCATAAATTTCATGAACCATCAAAATCTTCGATGTTCATCAAGTGTTATTCATTTTTCCAGATCTTGGTTCAAAATCTTCAACATCACGAACCTTCATCATCTTCGTGAATCTCATCATCGAACTTCCATCACTCGTTTCAATCCACCAGGAACTGCAAGATTCTTCTCGATCTTCAACATATAAAGAAGCCTCGTCAATCTTCACTACGAACTTCATCATCGTGAGCAACAATTCCCAACCTCCAAAGATTCAACCTCCAATGTTTTGTTGAATTCGGTAGAAGGTGTGAATCTAAGACGAATACGAAGGTATAATGTTGAACAGTGAAGGTGGGAAGAAGACGATTTTGAGGTTTGCTTTGAGTTTAGAAGATGGTAGATTGGCGATGGCAGAAACGGCGGAGAGAGAGCTAGAGTTGGACTGAAGTGAGAAAGGTGAAGTGTCGTGGATCTTCTCAGGCGGGTTGGTGGGCCTCGGGCCCATTGTTTATGTTTTTTGGTTGTACACCCCCGTTATCCCTCATCACACCCCTTGCTGTTTGTTCTTTTTGTTACGAATGGGCTGGGCCCAACAACAAACGTTTTTCCATCTGCACCATGTATTCCACGCGTGCACCCCCCTCCCCCATTTCCCTTGTTCTTTATTTTTTCTGATTGTATTGTGGGCTTGGGCCCAAGTGGTTCTTTTTGCTGTTTCATCCCAGTTTTCAGGTTGTACCCCCTCCCCTTCATTTTTAATTTCTTTTGTATTGCATGGTTGATTGTAATAATTGTAGATTTTATTTTAGGGATTATAGTCATAGTCTAGAATATTATTAGCATATTTTTAATATAGCCTATATATTATAGAATTTTTATATTCTATTTTTCTTATAGAATAGTATAGGATTTTATGTAGAATCTCCATGTATGCATTTCCTTATATTTCTTTAGAGTTTTTTTTTCTAGTAGAAATTAATTGCCGTATTTTGGGAGTAGAATTTTATTTTCATTTGTGATTGGATTTCTCTCCTATTTTCTCTCCTCATTTCTTTTCTTATCCGATTTTATCTCTGATTTTATTTTTGGCTGGCCGTGTGACATGATTCAATTGGAGAATGATTTTCGATATCATTTCTCTATCTTGTCTTTGACACGGATATCAATACGCTACCTCTTAGAGTTTAATTTATCGTATAAGTCAAATCATGACGGTCTAAGCGTTACATTGTTCCTGATTCGAGCGTCCTCATCAAGGATCCAGAGAGGAGAAGATTGGAATGGAGCTTGCGTACATGTCAAGAGCCAACGGAGCCGCTTCGTTCGATAACATCTTTCATCTTCAAGTCTTCGTGCAACCGTCGAGTGTTGTGAGCCGTGGCGTTAGATACGTAGGAAATGGTGGTGGAGGGGTTTCCTCTCAATCGTCTAGAATGTTTAGTGTGGCACCCTTTGGGTGACATACGATGCACTCGCTCCTACGTCTTAGGTTCTTGCGTGTGTGTCCCGAGTTCCTTCCCGTTTAGGCGTGTTAGGCCTGCTTCCTCTTTGTTCTCGCCCCCGAGCGATCGAAAACCTTTGCTCTCACATTCAGGAAATTGAGACCCCTTCTCTTTGCCCCTGTGAAATCGAGACTCGTTTCCCATGCGCCGAACTACGTTTGCTCTGATCTCTCGTTCCAGACGAGAGTACTTAGGCATAGGATGCGATATCCTAGCGAGCTACCTTTTTCCCTTTTCTGTTTGTTGTAGTTGGCTGAACTACAACTGCTCTGATTTCTTGTACCATACAAGAATATGTAGGCATAGGATGCGATATCCTAGTGAGCACACTAACAATTAACTTCTCTGTTCTCTCGCTGCCGTGCGATCGAGGCTTTCCCGCTAATGACTACTCTATCCCTTTCTCTTGCCCGAGCGCAATTGAGGCCAGACCGTAGCTCTAAGTCCCGTAGGTTCCCATACCTTTAAACCGGACATACTACGTCCGTTCTACTGCAAACAGGTAACGCCTAAGTCTCCCAAGGTCGAGCAGCATACACCTAACTGCTAGAATGCGTACGCTAGTATCATAAATCCTTTCTCTCACCCCCGTGTGGTCGAGAACACCCTATAACCCGTAGTTAGCCCGAACTACGTAAGCTCTGATCTTTCACGCCGTGTGAAAGTACGTAGGCACGAGATGCGATATCTCGGCGAGCAACCTTCCCCCGTAGTTTCCCGAACTACGTTGACTCTGACTTTCCCATTGCACGAGGGAATACGTAGGCATAGAGCGCGAGGCTCTATCGAGTCAATTCTTTCCGTTTAGCCCTAGAAGCCATAGATAGATTGTTTTTAACCCATAGACAAACACAACAAGCGTGGATCCCATCAAGTACGATGGACGTGAGGGGGTGCTAATACCTTCCCCTTGCGTAACCGACTCCCGAACCCAGACAATGGTTGCGATGACCTTGTCTTATACCTTTTCGTCAGGTTTTTCCGATCGTTTCCTTTCCCGTTCTGAGGGATAAATAACAAAAGGTGGCGACTCTTCTGTTTTGCCGGCACCTTATTTTCGCGGTAGCGACAATAGTCCTCAGTGTGGTTCGTCCGTCGTGTCTATACCCTGTGTCGTCGTGTCGTCTACATCATTGCACTTATCATTCTCATCATACGCATCATATTAAACTCATGGCATTGTCAACATTGTAGTCATTTTGTTTTGTCCATAGCATTGCGTATCACTGCGGCTAAGGGCAAAATTTTCGGTTATCTGTATTTAAATTCCTCCACCGTGATTCCTCGAGTCTCTGCTACGCATATCATCCGGTGAAGTTATTTAAATAGGGGCAACTGTAGTACCTCAAATTTTGTCCCACCTTTACAGGGTTTCTAGTGCCACTTTATTTTGAATGAATAAAATAGCACAATTGGCAAGAGACCGTGTGTAAGGAGTTGTGAGTGTGAGAGGTCGAGAGTTTGAATCCCACCTTCTTCACTTTTTGTTTTGTTTCTTTTATTTTTAGTCTAACTTTTCTATTTTCATAAAAAAAATAACAAAAATAGTTTTTTTTATTATTTAATTATTATTTTCGTATTTTATTTAAAATATTTTTTAAAAAATATTATTTTTTTCACTTTTTTCAATATTATTCATAAAAACATCCAAAAATCCTAAAATTAAAAATATTAGAAAATATTTTATTCTTTTTATAATATTTTTAATGTTTAGTATAAATAAATAGAGTTTTAAGTTTATTTTAATTTGTTTAAATTTTTATTTATTTTTGACTAATTATTTAAGTCGGGCTTTAAAGTGGGCATTAGGTTAGAGTTAACCCTAATTTGTTACCTATATAAACATGAGTTGCATTTGAGAAAAGGGAAGGAAGAAGAAAAGGAAAAGAGACCGAAAGAGCTGAGGAGGAGTTTTGAAGAAGAGAAGGTTCAGAAGATCAACAAGAATCATCATCACCTTCCTTCATTAAGCATCACAATCAACAAATCCCAACCGCTAACGAGGTGAGCATTTAATTTTGTAAATAACAAAATTCCTGGGTTTCATTTTTCAGGTTTCAGCAAGACAAAGAGGGAGGGATAACAGGCAAAGAAGAAGGAAGGAGAAGGCTTCGAAAATCGCCAATGGTCGTGGGAGCCGCCGCCGTTTAGGAAGAAAAAGAAGGGAAAAGGTGTTTTCCCAAATCCTAAAAAGAAGGGAAAACATTTTTTTCCCAAACCCTGAGAACAACACAGAACAACCATCCACCTATCCCTACTCCCTTTATTTCTATGTTATCATATTATTATATTATCTTATTATTTCTTTTCTTTTTTTAAACTGTAATTAGTAATCACATTATATTTTAATTTATTACTAACACTTCTTTTATTTTTAAAACCCCAAGCCAAAATTAAAACCCTTTTTTTTTGAACAAACCATTTCTTTTTTTTTTAATTAAGAACCCTTTTTTTTAACACACTATTTTCTTAATCAAAACAAAGTTTTAAAAAAGTTAAAACATTTTTTTAACATTAAAATTAAAACATATTTTATTACAACAAAAATTAAAAACAAACTCTTTTTCATCAAAAATCTTAAAATTAAAACTTTTTTTTTAATTAAATCAAAATAAATTTTATTTCAAAATTAAAATAAATTCTCCTTTAAAAATGCAAAACTAACTTTTCCCTTTACAAAAATCCAAAAATAAGACACTTTGACTTAGTCGTTCAATTTCTATCTAACCCCCATTAGTTTGTTTGTTTCAGCTTGTTGTTGTTTCATTTATTCGTACTGTTTTGGTTGGCATGGATGTAATTTATGCGAGGCCATGATCGCCGTTACCCTTTTACTTTCGTATTTGTTTTTGGGATTTGTAATTTACGCGAGTGATCGTCGCGACGCTTTCTTTATTTTTTTCCTTACTTTAATTCTGCTGCATAATAATTTGATATCTTGCATGATGTACCATTATTAACCTTTCGAAGGAATTAGGTCTAGCCGTTTGACCGCCGAGTCAATAGTCCTAACCTTTAGCCATTTCAAACCCTAATAGCCTAGGTGTCCCGCCGTGGACGAAAATGCCATTTACCCTAGCATTAGGTCAAAGAGTCGTCGTACTCTGTTTTAGGGTTTCCCGCCATGGAACACCTAATTTAACCCTAATTTTCAATCAACAATTCAACGTAGAAATAGGAGTTTCAAAACTCCACGTAAGCGTTTCCTTAAGAAATGCTTACTCCCCATTGAAGCCTTGACCACAGTCAAGAAGTTTCTAACCTCCCTTTCGAGAGGAACTACAATTACTCTGATTCCATTCCCGTCAGGATATGTAGGCACAAGATGCGACGTCTTGCCGAGTAAACTTAGGACTAACCCTTAGGTCTCTTTAGGTCACTCTATCCCTTTAGCTCAATATATATTTCAAACAGATAATAAAATAAAAAAGCATACATTAAACAAAAGGTTCCTGTAGAGTACTACAGAAGTTTAGGGTGCTAGTACCTTCCCTAAGCTTAACCAACCCCTTACCTAGGTCTTTCCCCGCATTGTGTTTATGATGCAAAAATAGGTTTTCCCTCTTTTGACCTTTTCCTTCGGATAAATCAAAGAGCGGTTGTGAATTAAGAATTGTGATTAAAACTAATTAATAGTTTGATATCCTATTTCTAACTCAATAGAAAATGGCGACTTCACTGGGGGTAATGCCATAATTTTTAAGGGTTACCCCTATTTTGTTTATTAAATGATATTTTATATTATTAATTATCTGTATATATTATTGTATATTGTGGGGATACCTATTATTGTGAGATAAGTCCTAACCCGGACTCGAGTGACCTTATTATAGGACGGTGATATATTCAATGAGACTTATAGGGAGTGAGTCCCGACCAAGTTGACTTGAGAATCACCGCTCGATTGAGACCCTTCCATATGATAGTTCGATTTAACAAGTAGTCGTGAAAACTTTTACTATTTTTGGAAAGGAGTATATGATATTGAGGACCGTAGTACCTTAACACCACTTTGGCCTTATATAGGACGTAGTGCGAGAACTATGTGGGAGTAGTCTCACAATAGTTGCTACGCGATACTACCCTCAAAAGAGGTTCTCTTGAGAATATTATCGACCCCGGAGTTAGTCGAAAGGTTGATAATATCCGAAGGAAGGGCTTATGACTTTAGGCACTTCTTTAGAATCTTGTTCGGCAGGTACAACTAACCTTAGTACATACCTTATTAGGATGGGTAGACCCTAACTCCTTGCACATACCTTTAACCTAGGACTTGTGAATATATGTTCATTGCATCCATTAAAACATTACATTGCATTACATTTCATGGAATTCAAACATTATTTATGGATATTGCAGGATACTATGGATTACAATAGAAGGAAAACTTTGAAATATACTTTTAAAAGTCCTAAGCTAGATGACCTAAGGAAGCTAGGATCTTTAGTCCAAGATCGAGAAGGATTTTGTAACCGGTATGGAAGGTTGTTATCTCTATTGGAATATAAAGTGAACGGAGGACTTCTGTCGGTTTTGCTAAAATTCTATGATCCCGACTATCATTGCTTCACATTTCCCGATTATCAGCTATTACCTACTTTTGAAGAGTATTCTCAGCTTGTGGGGTTGCCTATTTTGGATAAGTCTCCTTTCCCTTTCTTGGAGAAGGACCCTAAAGAACAGGATACTGCTAAAGCCACATGTTTGAAGGTATCTGACATTAAGGAGAACATGACTCATAAGGGTGAAATTTTTGGGTTACCTACAAAGTTCCTAATGGAGAAAGCCCAATATTATGCCGATCATCTAAGCATGCCTACCTTTGAGACGATCCTTTCCTTGCTTATCTATGGAGTGTTGCTTTTCCCTAGTTTTGAAGGATTTGTGGACCTTAATGTCATCAAGATCTTTATGCAAAGGAATCCAGTACCAACCTTATTGGGTAACACTTATCATTCAGTCCATCTCTGAAACCTTCGTGGTGGAGGGATAATTACCTGTTGTGTGTCGTTATTATACAAGTGGTTTATTTCGCACTTGCATAAGTCTGGTCCTTTTTGGAGTCCCACTCAAGGACGTTGGTCACAAAAGGTTATGGCTTTAACTCACTTGGATATTAATGGGTACAACCATATGAACGATGGAATACTAGTCATTGATGGTTGTGGAGATTTCGCTAACATGCCTTTACTCGGTTTTAATGGAGGAATAAGCTACAATCCAGTCCTAGCTCGCCGACAGTTAGGGTATCCCTTGAAAAAACCGCCTAAAAGTATCTACGTGGAGAAGATCTTCTTCAAAGTCAACAAAGAGCTTCAAGATCAAATTATATCTTCTTGGAAACATCTGCATAGGAAAGGGCGAGAAGGTCTGGGTAGGCCAAATTGCATTTCTATGGAGCCTTATCTTCAGTGGGTCCGAGAAAGAGCTATCAAATTGAAGATGCCCTATCCTTGCCAAGATCCTTTGCCTCCGAGAGAGGAACCTATCCAATATTTCATGTCTGAGGCTGAAACATTGAAGATCGCTTTGAAGAAAGCTCAACATGAAGCAGAAACATGGAAGAACAAATACCATGTGATGGTCAGTGAGTACGATGAACTTCAAAAACAACTTCGGTCAAAGAATGAAGAGGCACTCTCCTGCAAAAAGAGAAGAATCTACGAGGATTTATTTTCCTCCGATTCTCCGCCTACTCACCGAAGTTGTGGATAATGCTTCCTTAGGGTCATCATTAGCTTTTGTGTAGTTGTTTCCATTAAAGACTTTATATTTGATTGTAATCCATCATTTTCAATTAATAAAAATTTTCTTCATTATTCAGCAATATTCGTAAATATTTTGAATTCCATGAAGTCATTTCATTCGCATTTAACATCATATTTTGCATTGCATGTGTCTCCCGGTTTCTCATTCTCGGTTCTCTCGCCTTCCGAGTTTCGTCACCCTGGGTCCTCCGCATCAGTACAATACTAGAGCCCAAGCTCGAAAAAGGATGGAAGAACAAGCTCGAGAGATCGACTGTGTCAGCCATGAACTCGAAGATCTTCGAGGAAGTGTGAGGCATATTATGGAGATACTACAAGCTCTTAATGCAAAGATGGATTCTCAACCCACTATTGTTTTTGAGATTACCCACACTGTTGTGGATCCTCAACCTGCTGTTACTGTCGAGAATATACCACCTCAGGATCGTCAATCCAGTTCGGTGAATCCTACTATTGCTCAACCAGTTCGACGAGTTACTCCTCCGAAGTGTAAAACTCCAAGCATTGACCACCATAAAAGAGCTACACGTCCGAGGAGTCACTTGAAGGCTACTCATCAACCTTGGCAACACCAGCAGAATTATGTTCAAGGTTATCCAGTTCAGTATGCTCAACAACCCTATGTGGCTACTATTGTGCCTCCTTTCAGTCCTCAATTTCCTAACATTTCTTTACCTAGCTTATGTTTCATTTTATGCACATTAGCATTATCATTTGCATTTCATTGACATGTATGCAGGAGATCAAGAGGTATGATTACCAATCAAGAGCTACACAAGACTTTGAAGCTAGCTAGGAAGGTTATTCAAGTGTTCAAGGGTTGATATCCTTGTCAGAGAAGTTGAAAGAGCCTCAGAAAGAGTGGTTGAAGCCAAGTGTGTAGGTCTCCTAACTTGAGAGTTGTGGGAAGTCATCAGATGATTCTGAAGCCATGAAGTTAGACTTGAGGTCTTGAGAGAGCTCATGAGAAGTTTTGAAGATCACTTTGAGGCCTAGACAGGTCATTATGCAAGAATAAGAAGCCTCAGCCATGATTGGTACAATTAGGGTTTGACTGGGTCAACCCTAAGTCAACTGAGGATTTGAAGAAGGTTGAGACCTAATTCAAGGGCCATGTGATCATGGATTGATACATTGAGATGTTATAAGGATGATTCCAAGGTTAACTCATCATGATTGAAGAGTTTGAGAAGTTCCAAGCTAGGGTTTCTAAGGCTTGACAGTGTAAAATCCCCTAGTTTGACCCCTATCTTCAAGGCAATTCAGCTCAAGATTTGATTGTCATCTCATCTTGCCCCCAACATTATTGTTGTATATCATGGTCTTAGCTTTAATTTGAGTGCTAGAAGTCCTTGATAGGATTTGTAGAACTCAAGTTATGGCTTTGACAAGTTACAAGTCATCTGAGGTATGTGAATTTGGGGTTTGAAAGTTACCCAACTTGCATGAAACTTTTTCCCAAGAAGGATGATTCCTATGAACTTTTGGTCAACATGAATGTTGTTCCTTATTCTCTTAGCTTTCCATAGAGTACTATAAGTCCTTGATAGGATTTGTAGAACTCAAGTTATGGCTTTGACAAGTCAAGGGTATTTTGGGTATTTGGACATTATAGGTCATTTTGAATCATAAGTCAATTTCACCATCTTGCAAGCCTCAAATGGATTTTTGTTCAACATGAAAGTTGTTCAAAATGATGTTTTTATCTTGTATAAGTATCAAGATTCCATTGATGTGGATCACATCAAGCATTGGTGGAAGAAAGTTCATATAAAAGCCATTTTAATGAATTAAGATGGGAAAATTCAAAACAATTGAGAATAACTTGTTTTCAAGTCAAATTTGTGGTCATTTTGAATGGAATTGATGTTATAAATAGATTGGCATTGTCACATTTTTGATTTGAAGTTCTTAACATGGCCATTTGGAAGGTTGCTTCACAAGTAAGAAACATATCCAACACACTACATATGTTGAAATCAAGGGAAATAAACCACATCAATACATTCCACAAGGGTTGAATGAATCATCTTGGACTGAGTTGGAGAGTGAACAAGGTTAGAAGGTGGATATCCACATTGAAATTTTGGAAGGAAGGTGAAAATCCAAAATCCACAAATGGGCTTGGTTTGGACCTCTAATCCATTGAAACAGAATATAAAAGGGATTTAGAACAGAATTGGAAGCTTCTGGTGGTGATTTTCGTGGAGAAGCCATTGGAGAGAAGTGAAGAACAAAGCTTGAAATTGAAAATACGTTTTGGAGAATTAGGAGGTTTCAACCAGAATTAAGCATCAAGAAGTGTTCTCCATTAATCACTGAAGAATTCTGCAAGGTTTGGAAGAGAATTGAGGCGTGAATCCACTACAATCCAAGCTCAAAGACAGGTTTTAATTTCTTGAAATTTCTCTCTGATTATGTGCTTTTAATGTAGTAGAAGCATGCGGTTAGGATCCTGATGATGAGTAGTTGGATTTAGGATGATCAATTTTAACTTTAGAGACGATTTAGGTTGAAGTTCATTTTCGATTGAGATTGATATCTCAAGACTCAAGCGTTTTTAGAGTGAATGAATGACATGGTTGAATTGCTGATGAAATTTAGGGCAAGATTCGTTTAGGAATCGTGGTGAATGGTTGATTGTAGACGAACTTAGGGTTATACAGGGGTGGCCGGAAAAGCCACCGGCGACGGCCTGGTTCGCGCGTGGTTTGCAGGTTTGAAATGAGGAAGATGAAATCCTCACCATCAATTCATGTGGAAAGTTGGACTCAGTCACTCAATCCAAGTGTCCTCAATGAGCCACGTAACCCTTTCCAAAACTCACCGTTTTGCTTAGTAACCTTGTGAGCTTCGCTGTGTGAACCGAGCGTGCCTTGGTTCGAATCCTAGCGTGTATTGTTTTTGATTTTGCATTTTGTGAATTGTGTGAGCTGATGAATTGGAGCGTTGGGCCTATGAATTTCAGTTGCTATCACCACCCCTCCATCCAGGCCCAGTATGGATTTTCAACGTAAATTGGTTACTGAATGCACCCCTCCTGGCTATCTCTCTTGACTGAATTGATATGGGCCTAGCGCCCTCCTTGCTAATGACACCTCCCTCTTGGCCCAATCTTTGAAATGAACTGCAATGATTTGCTATTTGATACGCACCTTTTATTAATTTCTTTCTTATTTCTTTTATTTTGTGCATTTCACATAGCTTAGAAAATAATTCATAAAAAATAGAATAATAACTCAAATTGATCCAAGTTTTTTTCCCCTGACTCATGAATGAGTCTAGAATTTTAGGAAATTAAAAGATTAGGAATTCATGCATTTGTGATTTTAATTGTATTTTTTGTATTTTAATTGACATTAATTCCATTATGGTTGATACCTTATCTTGTGGAATTTTGTGTGATCAGTTGATGATGATTCTTGAGCTGATTTTTTGTGTGTAGCTAGTTTAGACATGTATGTTCCCCTTAGATTTTTCTCACATTTTTTTGATGAAGTTAGGTGTTGGTTTTAAGTTGAAACTTTAGGTGCTCTAGTTTTAGGGTTTAAGCTTAGTACCTTGTGATTTAGGATTTATTTCTAGGACTTTTTGGATGATTCAACCCCTGGATTTTGTATGGTAGATTCATGATTGACTTAGGTTCCCATAGTTATGTTTGTAGGATTTTACAATTGGTTTTAGTATTTTAGTTAGGATTAACTTTAGTACTAGGTTTTAGGTGATCCTAACTTGCTAATTCAACTAGAATGATTTCTTTAGTTCCCTTAGATTAGGGTTTTGCCTCTCTTGCTCTTGGCTGATGATGAAGACATGTGTGGGATGCTGAGGCATGCATGGTGGAGCTTGGACTTGAAGTTTTCTCTTCCTTTGGAGTAGTTTTGTTTAGGTGTTAAGATTAGGGTTTGTAAGTAGAGCTTCTAGATAGATTCTCTTCTCTCATAAACATGGAAGGTGTTGATCACTTCCATTCTTCCCTATGATGTAAGGTCCCCTTGTGAAGGCCTCATCCCTCCTTTGGTAGGATGTGTGGTTCTTCACAAGTTGGTAGAACCTTTGAGGGTTCCTGTCTTTGATGGTGGGGTGTTTAGTGGTGACCTTTGGTCTTCACTTTGCTTTCCACTATCCAAACCTTGCTCTTGTTAGATGAATCTTTCTCCCTTGCTAGAGGATGGAGTTCCTTGTTAGAAGATTGAAGATGCTAGAAGTTGCTACTTCTCTGTATTTGAAGACTGCCATTGGAGCTGAAGCTTGAAGACCAAGAAGAACAAGTTGACACTTGTGAAGAAAATCCAGCTGAGATTAAATGAAGAGCTGAAGCTTGAAGTTGGAGAACAAGTTGATACTTGTGTTTGATGCATTGAAAGCTTGAAGAAGCAAGTTGATACTTGCTATTGAAGATGAGAGCCTTGAAGAACAGTTACAGACTGAAGACTGAACTGCTGTCAGAGGAGAGCTTTGCTATGAAGCTGTGGAGGCTGTTGATCTACTTTCTTGTCTGTTTGCTTGCTGTGCAACTGTATTGATGTGGCTTGTTTGATTTGCTTGATGCATTAGAATAAGTTCATATTTAGATTGATTTGAGCTAGGGCATGATTGCACTAGAGGTTGAGTTGCTCCCTCTGCTTGTATTGTTACTGTATGGCTTTGCTTGCGGGTATTCGGTAGAGCTCTGCTCCCTTGCCTATGTGGGTTGTGATTTGCTTAATGGCATTTTATTTCATTTCTTCTGTATGATTGCAGTTATTATATTTTTCTTGATAGCATGTTATTTCCTCTGTATGATTACAGTTATTCATATTTGGCTTGAGGTTGAGATGAGCTTGTGGAGGCTGATGTCCCACACACATTTCCTCCCTCACTTGCATGGCATGCATTTTACAGTCGTTTACTGTTTACTGTTTAAGCTGATGCTTTATCTGTTTCTGTTTATCATTGGCATGATCCCCTAAGAATCTCACTTCCTTTGATAAGGAAGTGATGATTAGAACTTTAGGTTGAAACCTATGCATGATAACTTCTAGGAGTTCCCTGTTTCAAACCTCAACCATAGGACGAATCCTTGGCATGACAACATTAGGACTTGATAGTCCCCCCTTAGTTGAGCCTGTTCTCTCTTCTCATCTCAAAACAAATTAAAATACAGTAATAAAGGTTAACTGATGTCGTACGTTACGAGCCTTAAGCTATCTGAGAAAGGGTTGTTGGAGAGTTTCTTTTCAACAACTTGGATGTTTAGTATGGCACCCTTTGGGTGACATGCGACGCATTCATTCTCAGGTCATAGTCTCTAGTGAGATATTAGTTGCAGACATCCATAAAAAACAGTTCTTCCATAAAAGACAGAAAACAAACTTCAAACCTTTTTTCCCCGCGGGCCCGTAATTCAAAGGAAGCTTTTCTGAAGAAAAGAGTGTCGCTAACTCCCAGTTCTACCGCAAACGGTAACGCCTAAGTCTCCAAGGGTCGAGCTACGTGCATCCAACTGCTAGAACTGTTTGTTAACCCTACTCGATAAAACAGATGAATCTGAATCCCCGTAAGTCGTATTATCCCGAACTACGTAAGCTCTGATCTCTCATACCTGTTGAGAGTACGTAGGCACAATACTGACGTGTTAGCGAGCCACCTTCTCCGTAACCCGTAGTCAGCCAAACTACGTTGACTCTGATTTCTCATTCTCTGATGAGAATACGTAGGCATAAAGTGTGACGCTTTGCCGAGTCACTTTCTTTTCTTTTAAGACCAGCCTTGATAGGTAGATAGTAAAACCAACCCGTCAGATAAACACAACAAGCGTGGATCCCATCGAGTACGATGGACGTGAGGGGTGCTAATACCTTCCCCTTGCGTAACCGACTCCCGAACCCAGACATTGGTTGTGATGACCTTGTCTTATACCTTTTCGTCAGGTTTTTCCGATCGTTTCCTTTCCCGTTCTGAGGGATAAATAACGAAAGGTGGCGACTCTTCTGTTTTGCAGCACCTTATTTTCGCGGTAGCGACAGTTGGCGACTCTGCTGGGGATGTGATAGTTTCCGGGGATCCAATGTCCCTTATGCGAGTCAGTTTGGGGATCCAACGTCCCCTGCGAGAGTCAATCCTATCGCTTGTATGTTTACTTGTTGGATTGTGTTTACTTATCGTATTTTATTTCCCGCCCTTTATTTTCAGTATGATATGATTATCTGTGCTGTTGTGGGAGGGGAATTCTGATGAGTGAGGAGCCAGACCCAGGCTTGACTGTACCTAGCATTAGTTGTGGAAATTAGTGGGCACGTGCTTGCTTTGCAGGCACTAGTGTCCCATGAAATCCACGCTCAGACGAGGTTCTCCCAGTTGACTTCTTTTCCGGCCCTTTGGGCCTGAGGGGTTGTTGGTTTGGAGGATTGTCGACTCTGGGGACTGATCATTTGGGATTCAGCTGAGTGAGGCCGCTTCAGGAGATGGTGATGCCACACCTTCTGGGTATCGTATCATCTCTCTTGAATGTCTGTGACGCTGATGACCGCATAGGATGCCGAACTTGTGTCAGTTTAGGTCCATACCTGTGAGCAGGGTCGGGTTTGTTGCAGGAAACCTTAACCTTCAGACTACCTGGTTTTCTTGATAGTGAATCAGTTTTGTTGATATCAGAGGGTCTCATCATCAGATATATGATTGTTCTTGACAGAGCAGGTTTATGGTCTGATATCAGAGGGTCTCATCATCAGAGATATGGTTGTTCTTGACAAAGCAGGGTTATGGTCCGATATCAGGGTTTTCTTCTCATCAGAGATATGGTTGTTCTTGACAGAGCAGTATTATGGTTTTGTTGATAGAGAATCTTCACCTTCACCTCCTCAACAGCACAGTCGTCTTGGTCTCCTGCTGCATGATTGCATTTTGCATTGTTTTGCATACTCATTTGCATATCATTAACGTGTGTCTGTGTTGCAGGTACCGTTTCCCCCGGTTCAGGTTTTCTTGCCTTCTATTGTGCTATCATGGGTTCTCTGAGGAAGACCGTGGCCTACAAGCTCCCCACTCCTGATGTTGTTCAGCTATCTAGTTTGATTGCTTTGGCAGATGATTCTGTGAGAGGTGAATTCAGAAAGTCTTATGGGAAATTGCTCAGCTTGGTTCGTAAACCTTTTGTGTTTGAGTTGAATGGGTTGTACGCCTTGCTGCAGTTCTACGATCCTCCTTTGAGATGCTTTACTTTCCCGGACTTTATTCTCGCACCTACACTAGAGGAGTATGCTGATTTGTTAGGTGTGCCTATCAAGAGTCAGATGCCCTTTGTTCATATGGATGATGAGCCTAATCTGGCTAGTCTAGCTCTTTCGCTTCATCTGGATACCTCTGAGTTGGTCGTGTCTAGTTGGAACGGGGTTCCCGGTTTCTCCTTGCAGTTCTTAGTGGGAAAGGCCTAGCAGTGTGCCAAAGACGGTTGTTGGATCGTGTTCAACGCTATTCTTGCTCTTTGCATATACGGCATCATTCTGTTCCCTAATATGCCTGACTTTGTAGACTTCGACGCATTTCACATCTTTGCAGCAGGGAATCCAGTCCCTACCTTGATTGGAGATGTCTATCATTCCGTCCACTACAAAAACGAGAACAGAAGGGGCAAGAATGTCTCGTGCTGTGTGCCCCTATTCTATAGATGGCTTGATAGTCACCTACCCAAGAAGGGTCCCTTTGCTTCATCTGCAGCCACAGCTGAGTGGTCTGAGCGTTTGATGAGTCTATCAGCGGAGGATATTTCCTGGTTTGATAGAGATAGGTTGGGTACTGAGATTATCTTCAGCTGCAGCGGGTTTCCGAATGTGCCTTTGATAGGCAGGAAGGGCTGTATCAACTATAATCCATCTCTGCTGGTCCGACAGTTTGCTTATGCTTTGAGAGCTCCGCCGAAGGATGAAGAGGTGCAGGAATCTTTGTACCTCATTGGTCTTCTAGAGGGGGATATGTTATCTAAGCTTCAGCACGCTTGGAATGGTGTCAGTAGGCGGGGGAAACCGTTGCTGGGAAAAAGTAATAGCCAAGCCTACGCTCCGTATGTGACCTGGATCAGAGCCAGGGCAGATATCATAGGGATGTCGTTTCCTCCTACCAAGCTAGAAAGCCCTCCAGTGGTTGAAGAGCCCACCACCGTGCCTATTCAGCAGTAGAATCAGGTGTTAGCTGAGTGAGAGGAGCTGAAGAAGGCAAACGAAGAACTGGAGAAAGAATTGGCTCAGATCAGAAGCGAGAGAAGCGAAGTCGTCCATTCCTTCAAGAGGCAAATAGAGCTGGTAAACAAGTTAGGTACGGATTTGACTAAGCAGTTGGCTGAGCGTGAGCGTTTGGGTCGGGACTTCAAATCTGTCAACGACGTATTGGCCACCAAGAAGCAGCACTTGGATGAAGCGTACCGGAGAATATCCAAGTTTAAACAGCATTGGAAGGCCACCCTAGCCAACGGCAAGGAACGGGAGGATAAACTGAAGCAGCAGATCTCCAAATTGAAAGCCTAGGTGAAGGCTAGTGAGAAGAGGTTTGATGAAGAAACCGCTCGCAGATATGCCACTGAAGGCCTGCTAAACAAGGCTCTTGCTAACCTGAAGTAGCACAAACATACGTTTAAATCCAAGAAGCAGAAGTTAGAAGATTGTTTCGGCGAAGGAGCATGGGAAGACTCAGTCGAAGGTCTTCAATACACTATTGTGCAGAGGGAGTTACTCGTAGAAGGGTTGCTCACTCAGCCTGATCATCCAGAAACGAGGGATCTGTTAGAAGAGTTTCGAGCCTGTGGCCGGGCTTGACTATATTTGTAATCCTTTTGTTTTGATCATTGTTGTATGCTGACCATCACCAGGCTTGTTGGTCGAGGTCATGCTATTGATCCTGCTTGTACTCAGTGACGTTGTGTACCGCCTTGATAGGCTTTCTTTATATATATGAGATGTTATTTCCATGACTGGACTCGGACTTCTTATTATCAGCACTGGCACTCAGGCACTAGGATCGGGGGGGATCTCCCTAACGCACAGACACACGTTTGCATTTGCATGAAGCATTTGCATAACGAGCACGTTGTCGTTTTTCTCACCCTTTGTGTATGCAGGTTGTTCCAGGATCGATCGAAGACCGATCCACCGCTATCCGACCAGAGCAAATCAAGCTAGAGCAATGGAACAAGTGCAGATTGACATTCAGGAACTCCAAGAGAGGATGGACCGCTTCATGGAGCTCATGCAAGTGGTTGCCAACGGCCAAGACCAGCTCAAAACATTGGTCCAGCCTCTGATCTCAAGGGTTGACAGCAACGGTGTACTTCACGGTGGGAGTGTTCCAACCCCTCCACCTGTTGAAACTCCTCAGAATGGCATCCCCGTGACCGGGGGGAATGGCAGTGGTAACGGCAATGTGATCACTAACATAGGGCTCAATGGTAATACGACTGGCGTCGGTAATGGAAATTTTGAAGCTAATGGCAATGCTGGATTGGGCAACGGCAACGCAGGTGCTGGAAATCTGTATGGGCCTCAGCCATGGCTAGAAGATCGTCAAGAAGATTTGTTCTCACAGAGGAGTGCTGAAGGAGAGCTGACTGCTGAAGCACGTCTGAGGTTTAAGGCACTCGAGGACAAAATGAGGAGTTTCGAGAACCTGAACACTATGGGTGTTGACATGAGTAAACTGGGATTGATTGCTGATTTCAAGGTGCCTCCTAAACTCAAGGTACCCGACTTTGAGAAGTACAAGGGCACCGCCTGCCCTCGTGTCCACTTAAGGTCATACTACCGAAAGATGTTCGCTCACTCTGAAGACGAGAAGTTGCTGATGCACTTCTTTCAGGATAGCTTGTCCGAGCCATCCTTGGAATGGTACATGAGTTTGGAACCTACCAGTGTGCGCACGTGGAAGGAACTTACTGAGGCATTCGTGCACCATTATCAGTATAACAGTGACTTGGCTCCGAACCGGGTTCAACTGCAGAACTTGTCACAGAGGAACAACGAAGGGTTCAAAGAATACGCCCAGCGGTGGCGTGAATTAGCAGCTAGAGTTTAACCGCCGATGGTTGAACGAGAGCTTGTTGAGATGTTTGTAGCCACCCTCCCAGGGGTTTATTACGAGAAATTAGTCAGCGGTATGTCAGGAACTTTCTCTGATCTCATCATCACTGGGGAGCACGTTGAAAATGGGATCAAGTTGGGGAAAATTCAAGGTGTTGATCTATCCTCAGCTGGAGGAGGAAAGAAACCGTATGGTAACAAAAGGCGTGAAGGGGAGACGAGCGTCGTGTCCAATGCTCGCAGGAAGGGTAAGGGCCAGCGCCAATAGGTGGCCAGCATAACCATCCCTGCTGTCCAACAACCCCAGCCACAGCAGCAGCCGCAGCAGCAGCAACCAAATCAGCAAGGGTACAGAAAGTATCAGAATAGGGCACCTCTGTCGAGCCGTCACCTTGAGACGCCACCCATGTCTTATGCTCAGCTGTTACAAACTCTGCTTCAATACAGCTGGTCCAGAAGAGAACCCTGGCTCCCTTGACAGGGACACCTCCGCAGGGTTATGATGCGAATGCAACATGTGATTTTCACTCTGGGGCACCTGGCCACACGATAGAAAACTGCAAAGCCTTCAAGCACAAGGTGCAAGATATGGTGGATGCTAAGATCATCAATTTCTCAGATAATGTGCCAAATGTCACCAAGAACCCTATGCCGAATCATAGGGGAGGTGGGGTGAATGCCATTATTGAAGAAGAGAACTTAGATTTGTTGACTGATGTCAGGGATCTGAAGACACTACTTAGCTTCGTTAAAGCCAAGCTGATGAAGAGAGGCTTCTTTCCGGGCTGTGGAGAACTATGTATGGGTTGTGCGACCTGTTATGATGGATGCGAACAGTTGATAGAGGGGATTCAGAGTCTGATGACCGAAGGAATCTTGCAGTTTAGCCGAAGGGCTGAAAGTGGATCTGGAGAGGTAATGCTGAAGCAAGATGATGAGGTTGCCACCATCACCATCCCTCGCCAGACGATAACCATTTCTGCGCCCAGGCCGCCCACAATTACCATCACAAAGGCTGGGCCGATGCCTTTTGAAAGCACCAACGTTGTCCCATGGCATTATGGGGCAGACGTTTACTGTAACGGACACAAGTTGGAACTGGAACCATCTGGGCGGTCTGTGGATAACCTAGTGGGGATTGGCGGAATCACGCGCAGCGGAAGAGTATTTGCTCCACCTGAGATTATGGCGGACAAAGCAGACAAAGCTGAGGAAACCGATAGGGGAAAGAGTAAAGTCATTGAGGAAACCCCTCGTGGGGTAGAGAAGGACTTACTTGTAAAGGACGCTGAAGAGTTCATGAGGTTGATCAAGAAGAGTGATTACAAGATCATTGACCACCTCCATCAAACACCCTCGAAAATTTCCATCCCGAATTTGTTGCTGTGTTCGGAGTCACATCGCAACACGCTGTTAAAGGTTGTGAATGCCACGTATGTGCCGCAGGAAATCTCGGTCAACCAGTTGGAAGGGGTAGTAGCCCATGTGAATGCTGGAAACGGGTTAGGGTTCACCGACTTGGAGCTGACGCCGAAGGGAAGAAACCACAACAGTGCCCTACACATCTCGATAGAGTGTAGGGGAACGATTATGTCTCATGTGTTGGTAGACACAGGGTCGTCGCTCAATGTTCTCCCGAAGAAGGCATTGATGAAGTTAGATACTCGGGGATTGATTTGCACACCCAGTGATCTGGTTGTGAAGGCTTTCGATGGAACCAAGCGCCATGTCTTTGGAGAGGTGACTTTGCCAATCCAAGTTAGGCCAGAAACTTTCGACGCGGTCTTCTACATTATGGACATCATGCCAGCCTACAGCTGTCTCCTAGGCCGGCCATGGATCCACTCTGCTGGTGCCGTGACCTCCACGTTGCACCAGAAACTCAAGTATGCTGTCGGAGGCAGCATCGTAACTGTTTGTGGCGAGGAAGACATAATGGTGAGCCATTTGTCGTCCTTCAAATATGTTGAGATGGATGGGGAAATCCACGAAACCCTATGTCAGGCGTTCGAAGTTGTTAAGGTCAAAGACGTGGCTCCAGTAATGACCGAGAAACCAGAGATGACTCTCTCTTCCTTCAAGGAAGCCCGGGCCGTTGTTTAAGCCGGATCTACCCCAGGCTGGGGGCAGGTTCTAGAAATACCTAACAAACAGGACAAGTTTGGGTTAGGATACTCTCCTGTGGCTGAGGCCTCCTCTTCTCACAGTGCGTCGCGAGGTAAAGGGCCGATCCAGTTTACAAGCGGCGGGGTGATATTTGAAAGTGTCAACGCAGTGTCTGAAGACGGCGAGGACAGCGATGGCGACCTAGACTCTTGGATCCAGCCAAGCAAACCAGGCCAGAGCCTCACCAACTGGTCCATCAGGGATACCATCCAAGTGACAGGCAAAGAGTAATGATTTACTTTCTCCAATCATTGTACAACCCTATGTCCTACCCGGGGCATAGTGGCTTTATTGTCAGGGCCTTGTTTGATTATGTACATGCATTTTATCAATAAATCAAAAGGCGTTTTTCTTTCGCATTCAAATGTTGTGATCTCTGTTATTCCTGTTTTATATTTGTTTCGAAAAACAATAAAATGGCAATGGGGTTTGTGCTAACCTGCATATCCTTGTTTTAAGCTTAACCCTTGTTATTGCAGGATCCACATAGCAGATGACATCGACTCTGGACCTTCTATGACTCACTTCGACTTCGATTGCCCGATCTATCAAGCCGAAGAAGAGATTGATGAAGACGAAGACCTTCCCGAAGAGTTGGCCCGCTTGTTGAAACAAGAAGAGAAAGTTATTCTGCCTCACGAGGAAGAGATTGAGATTGTGAATTTGGGTTCTGAAGAACTTGTCAGGAACGTCAGGATAGGGGCTGCATTGCAGAGTGATGTCAAGCAGAGATTAGTCGAGATGCTGAGAGAGTATAGTGACATCTTTGCTTGGTCATACGAGGATATGCCCGGACTTGATACTGACATCGTGGTCCATCACTTGCCGTTGCGAGAAGATTGTCCTCCGGTTAAGCAGAAGCTTAGGAGGACGCGACCGGATATGGCCGTTAAGATCAAAGAAGAAGTGCAAAAGCAGCTTGATGCTGGCTTCTTAGCGGTCACCACTTACCCTCCGTGGGTCGCCAACATAGTGCCTGTACCGAAGAAGGACGGTAAGGTACGAATGTGCATCGATTATCGGGATTTGAATAGGGTGAGCCCTAAAGATGATTTCCCGCTGCCTCATATTGATGTGTTGGTCGATAATACAGCTCAGTTCTCCGCATTTTCGTTCATGGATGGCTTCTCCGGCTACAATCAGATCAAGATGGCGCCGGAGGATATGGAGAAAACTACGTTTATTACACCTTGGGGAACATTTTGCTACAAGGTAATGCCTTTTGGTCTGAAGAACGCAGGGGCCACTTACCAACGAGCAATGGTTACTTTGTTTCATGACATGATTCATCATGAGATTGAGGTCTATGTTGATGACATGATTGCGAAGTCCCAAACGGAGGAGGGACATCTGGTCATTTTGCTGAAGCTTTTTGAGAGGCTTTGGAAGTTCAGGTTGAGGCTGAATCCTAACAAGTGTACTTTCGAAGTACGATCTGGAAAACTACTGTGGTTTATCGTGAGTGAAAAAGGCATCGAGGTTGATCCTACGAAGATAAAAGCAATACAAGAAATGCCAGCGCCAAAAACCGAAAAAGAAGTTCGTGGTTTCTTGGGCAGAATAAACTACATTGCAAGGTTTATTTCTCAGCTCACGGCCACGTGTGAACCGATGTTCAAACTGTTAAAGAAAGATCAGGCGATCATCTGGAACGAGGATTTCCATAAGGCATTTGATAAGATAAAACAGTATCTACAGGAACCTCCGATCTTGATACCCCCAGTAGCCAGAAGACCCTTAATCATGTACTTGACAGTTCTTGAGAATAGTATGGGGTGTGTTCTCGGTCAGCACGACGAGACAGGCAGAAAGGAGCATGCCATTTATTACTTGAGTAAAAAGTTCACGGACTGTGAATATCGTTACTCGATGCTGGAGAAGACGTGTTGTGCACTAGCCTGGGCTGCCAAGCGTTTGCGACAGTACATGCTCAAACACACGACCATGCTAATTTCGAAGATGGATCCGATCAAGTACGTCTTCGAGAAGCAAGCACTTTCGGGCAGGATTGCCAGATGGCAAATGGTGTTGACGGAATATGACATTCAGTACGTTTCCCAGAAGGCCATCAAGGGCAGCGTATTGTCTGAATACCTTGCCGAACAGCCGATCGAAGATTATCAGCCGATGAAATTTGAATTCCCTGACGAAGATATCATGTTTCTCAAGGTGAAAGATTGCGATGAACAGTTGCCCGATGAGGGTCCAGATAGGAAATCCCAATGGAAATTGATATTTGACGGGGCGGTTAATTCTTACGAAAGTGGCATTGGGGCGATCATCACGACTCCCCATGGATCCCACATCCCGTTCACCGCGAGACTGACGTTTCTGGTCACCAATAACGAGGCGGAGTGCGAAGCATGCATCATGGGCCTGGAAGAAGCAATTGATTTGAGAATCAAGAACCTAGATGTATATGGTGACTCGGCACTTGTGATCAACCAGATTAAAGGGGAGTGGGAGAATCGTCAATCGAATTTGGTGCCGTACATGAATTATGCCTGAAGGCTGCTTCCGTTCTTTGATCGAGTGGAACTCCATCATGTGCCCAGGGCTGAGAATCAGATGGCTGATGCCTTAGCCACGTTGGCTTCGATGTATAAAGTCAATTTTTGGAATGAAGCTCCAAGAATTGTCCTTTCTCATCTTGATAGACCTGCATTCGTCTTTGCGATCGAGGAAGCCTCCGACGGCAAGGCATGGTTCCATGATATCCAGACCTTCCTTATGACTAAGGAGTACCCCGCGGGAGCGTCAACCCAGGATAAGAAGACTCTGAGGAGGATGTCTGGAAACTTTTATCTCAATCCTGATGGAGTTTTGTATAAAAAAACCACGATCTCGTGCTACTCAGATGTGTAGATGAGAAAGAAGCGAATATGCTCATGGAAGAAGTCCATGAAGGCACATTTGGTACGCACGCCGGCGGGAATGCTATGACAAGAAAGATCCTGAGAGCAGGATATTACTGGCTGACGATGGAATTAGATTGCTTTAAATTCGCGAAGAGATGTCATAAATACCAGATTTATGCTGATAAGATTCATGTGTCGCCGTGCCCGTTAAATGTCATGTCCTCCCCGTGGTCGTTCTCCATGTGGGGCATCGACATGATAGGCAAGATCGAGCCCACTGCATCTAACGGTCATCGCTTTATTCTAGTAGCCATCGACTACTTCACCAAGTGGGTGGAGGCAGCCTCATACGCTAATGTGACCAAGCAGGTGGTGGCTAAATTCATAAAGAGGGACATCATCTGTCGTTACGGAATTCCCGAGCGGATCATTACTGATAATGGTTCGAATCTGAATAACAAGATGATGAAGGAGCTGTGCCAGAGTTTCAAGATTGAACACCACAACTCATATCCTTACCGGCCAAAGATGAATGGCGCCGTTGAAGCGGCCAATAAGAACATTAAGAAGATTGTACAGAAGATGGTTGTGACCTATAAGGATTGGCACGAGATGTTGCCGTTTGCGTTGCACAGTTATCGTACAATGGTACGTACATCAACCGGGGAAACTCCTTTCTCACTGGTGTACGGTATGGAAGTTGTCCTACCGTTAGAAGTTGAAATCCCCTCTTTACGAGTTTTGGTTGACGTGAAAATCGACGAGGCAGAATGGATTAAGAACCGACTAAACCAACTCAGCCTGATGGACGAGAAGAGGTTAGCATCGATTGCATACGGTCGTTTGTACCAAAGCCGAATGAAGAAAGCTTATGATAAGAAGGTGCGTCCTAGAAGCTTTCAGACACCTGATCTCGTCTTGAAGAAGATTCTTCCTCCACACTCCGATCACCGGGGCAAGTGGACTCCCAATTACGAAGGTCCGTACGTTGTCAGCAAGGTCTTCTCGGGAGGAGCCTTGTTGTTATCCACGATGGATGGCGAAGATTTTGCATCCCCGGTGAACGCGGATGCAGTTAAAAAATACTTTGCTTAAAGAATGACCCGCTGGAAAGAAAAAGAATATCCAGGCAAAAATGGGGCATCCCGGCGAACCATAAAAAAGGAAAAAGGTTCGGGCAAAAATTAGGGATATAAAAGAAAAGAATGTACACCCGCAAAATCGAAAACCTGGAAGGGCGACTTTGGCAAAAAAGGGTATCCCGGTGAATCGAAAACCCGGAAGGATGATTCAGGCAAAAGTTAGGGATTTGAAAAAGCAAATGACTGCGTTCCACGTGTGGACTTTCAATGTTTTGTGGTTTGGAGGACCTGAGGGCCGTTTATCTGAATCAATCTCTTCTGAAGCTGAAGCGTCGGAGAAGTATTGAAGTCGAGTGGGTCATAGAGGGATCAACTCATGGTGTTCGTCTACGCCTCATTGCCGACATTTGTGTATATACTGATGTATATTTATGTTTTTATATTTGCGCGGCTTCCTCATTCCAGGAGCTTGCATCTGTTGTAAAACATTTTCACCCATTCGGGGGTTCGTCATCAATAAAATACATATTATTCAGCAATTCTGTTTGCTTGTTTAGCATTTATCTGTTTTGTTTGCGAAAAAGAACGCCAATGTTTTTGATAAAATGCGCATACATAAACTTACTGGCCTAGGCCACTGATTGTTGAAACAATGAATTACTTGAACATTGTCACAAGATGATAACCTTGATAGGTCCCCTTGAGAAGGGTATCTTGTCTGTTTGTTTGTGTTGTTGCAGGTATAGCATATTCCAGGCAGTACGCCGTATGTTTCCCCAAGCAGGATGATTCCTTCTTCTCCAGCAAGTTCAGCAGCATCTCCCCGCGGAGTCTGAACATGAGATCGTAAGCATTGATATGTCTCCCCCAAACAGAGAAGATTCTCTCCCCAATCAGATGTATCCTGAAGGAATGTCATCTCCCCAGCTGAGTCATACACTGAATCGCGCGTTCATTCCCCAGCACTAGATCAAAGTGCAGTATTCGCAAGTATGCAACACTCGATGGTTCAGACTGAAGTCTCCAGTGGAATTGAAATTCCCCACAGAATTGTATTTTCCCCAGCAAGCAGGATGATTCCTCCTTCCCCAACCGAGTTTGTAAATCCCCAAGAGAGTCGAGTTCTTGGAAAGCAGTTGGGGCCATGATTGGTTTTCCCCAGTAGAGTGTTGAATAGCTGATGCTATATTTCCCCACCAGAGTCGTTATCTCCAGGAGAGTTTTGCTGCGAATGTCGTGCGATTTATTTCTACGATTGATATCGTTCCCTCGACAGTTTGTGGTTTGAATACCCGATTGAGAGAGTCCAAGTTCTCGGAGAACTTTACTCCCCTGCAGCAGTCGTCTGAAGTTCGTTTCCCCAGGCGGAGTCCAATTGAGATTGGTGTGACTTCTTCTCCTCGACAGCATGATTCCTCCTCTCCACCAGAGTGGTCCTTTCTCCTTGACAGGAGGGTTTTCCCTTCAGCATTTATTTTACTGATGGGGACGTAGCATTTTGCATGATTGCATAGCATTTACCCTAAAAACGCGTAGCATTTCCACCGTGTGGAGCATTGCGCCATAGTCAAACATATGCATATGAAACATGAGCTAGGTCGTTACCGTTCTTGTTTTGCAGGTATTCCTCCGTAGAATGTTTTGCTCAAGATGATTCTTGAATTCCCTAGCAAAGTTGATTGCATAAGATGATTCTTAAAATCCCCAGTGAGGTCAGCAGAGTAGGTTGCTCAAGTTGATGCTTAGAATCTCCAGTAGAGTGATTGCTCAGGATGATTCCTGAAATCTCCCGCAGAGTTATTGGTTCAAGATGATTCTTGAAGTCCCCGGCGGAGTTATTTGTCCAAGATGACTCTTGAAGTCCTCAGCAGAGTTGATTCACCCAGAGTGATTTCCGGAGCCCCGAAGCAGAGTTACTTGATAGTTCTCCAGAACCCCCAGCGGAGATGTGTCATCCCCGGCAGGTTTTTGAACAACGAAGTTGAAATTTTCTTGAAGACTTGATGATTGAAGTCCGGCAGCGGTGCCAAAACCCCTGACTTACTGATGAAGTCTAACTGCGATGTCAAAGCAGTTCTCCCAGCTGACGCGGAGTGCCTGACAGAAAAAGATTGCATATCCTTAGTAGTTCCTGATTGATTAAGGATCCCATTTGAAGACTTATTGACGAAGTCCAACTGTGATGTTAAAGCAGTTCTCCCAGATGACGCGGGGTGCCTGATGGCAAAAGATTGTATATCCTCAATGGTTCACGATTGACTGAGGATTCTATTTCAGACTCTCTGATGAAGTCCAGATAACACCCGAAAAAGTTCGTTGAACGCCCGACGGCGTGATTAACTTGATTGTTAAAAAGTTCCTAAATGACCTGATGAGTCCCGAGGAATTCGTCTGCCGCAGAATGCCTGACGGCATGATCAGCTATCCATTGCCAGTTACCGTGTAACCGGCGATCCCTTGATGACTTGAGGACGAAGATCTATAGCAAAATCAGATGATCATCCTGAAGGAGATTTGAGATTAGACTCTTCACCAATTACCGTGTGACCAATTCCCCAACAGAGTTGCCGTGCAGTTGTCATGCTCAGTTTTGAAGATGTTCCTACCAATCGGAGTATCGTTTACTTGTGCGGTGGCATATCGCCCGTTGTCGTGTAACTAGCGATCCCTCGATGATTTGAGGTTGCAATGATATCAGATAAATCAAAGAATCATCCTGACGGAGGGTCAGATCATTATTTCTCCAGCTAGTTATCGCGCGACTATTATTTCAGTTTCCGAAGATTTGTCCCCATCAGAGTACCGTGTACTTGTGTAGTTGGCAAATTTCTGGGTTTATTGGTACTCAACCGTCTTTTACCTTGACTGTTTGAGAGCCGTTTGCTTCTCACCCAGTCAGGTCTAAGCCGTTTGAATAGGGGCAGCTGTTGCACCCCAAAATTTTCCCAACATTTCTTTACCTAGCTTATGTTTCATTTTATGCACATTAGCATTATCATTTGCATTTCATTGACATGTATGCAGGAAATCAAGAGGTATGATTACCAATCAAGAGCTACACAAGACTTTGAAGCTAGCTAGGAAGGTTATTCAAGTGTTCAAGGGTTGATATCCTTGTTAGAGAAGTTGAAAGAGCCTCAGAAAGAGTGGTTGAAGCCAAGTGTGTAGGCCTCCTAACTTGAGAGTTGTGGGAAGTCATCAGATGATTCTGAAGCCATGAAGTTAGACTTGAGATCTTGAGAGAGCTCATGAGAAGTGTTGAAGATCACTTTGAGGCCTAGACAGGTCATTATGCAAGAATAAGAAGCCTCAGCCATGATTGGTACAATTAGGGTTTGACTGGGTCAACCCTAAGTCAACTGAGGATTTGAAGAAGGTTGAGACCTAATTCAAGGGCCATGTGATCATGGATTGATACATTGAGATGTTATAAGGATGATTCCAAGGTTAACTCATCATGATTGAAGAGTTTGAGAAGTTTCAAGCTAGGGTTTCTAAGGCTTGACAGTGTAAAATCCCCTAGTTTGACCCCTATCTTCAAGGAAATTCAGCTCAATATGTGATTGTCATCTCATCTTGCCCCCAACATGAATGTTGTAGAGCATGGTCTTAGCTTTAGTTTGAGTGCTAGAAGTCCTTGATAGGATTTGTAGAACTCAAGTTATGGCTTTGACAAGTTACAAGTCTTCTGAGGTATGTGAATTTGGGGCTTGAAAGTTACCCAACTTGCATGAAACGTTTGCTTAAGAAGGATGATTCCTATGAACTTTTGGTCAACATGAATGTTGTTCCTTATTCTCTTAGCTTTCCATAGATTACTAGAAGTCCTTGATAGGATTTGTAGAACTCAAATTATGGCTTTGACAAGTCAAGGGTATTTTGGGTATTTAGACATTACAGGTCATTTTGAATCATAAGTCAATTTCACCATCTTGCAAGCCTCAAATGGATTTTTGTTCAACATGAAAGTTGTTCAAAATGATGTTTTTATCTTGTATAAGTATCAAGAGTCCATTGATGTGGATCACATCAAGCATTGGTGGAAGAAAGTTCATATAAAAGCCATTTTAATGAATTAAGATGGGAAAATTCAAAACAATTGAGAATAACTTGTTTTCAAGTCAAATTTGTGGTCATTTTGAATGGAATTGATGTTATAAATAGATTGGCATTGTCACATTTTTGATTTGAAGTTCTTAACATGGCCATTTGGAAGGTTTCTTCACAAGTAAGAAACATATCCAACACACTACATATGTTGAAATCAAGGGAAATAAACCACATCAATACATTCCACAAGGGTTGAATGAATCATCTTGGACTGAGTTGGAGAGTGAACAAGGTTAGAAGGTGGATATCCACATTGAAATTTTGGAAGGAAGATGAAAATCCAAAATCCACAAATGGGCTTGGTTTGGACCTCTAATCCATTGAAACAGAATATAAAAGGGATTTAGAACAGAATTGGAAGCTTCTGGTGGTGATTTTCGTGGAGAAGCCATTGGAGAGAAGTGAAGAACAAAGCTTGAAATTGAAAATACGTTTTGGAGAATTAGGAGGTTTCAACCAGAATTAAGCATCAAGAAGTGTTCTCCATTAATCACTGAAGAATTCTGCAAGGTTTGGAAGAGAATTGAGGCGTGAATCCACTACAATCCAAGCTCAAAGACAGGTTTTAATTTCTTAAAATTTCTCTCTGATTATGTACTTTTAATGTAGTAGAAGCATGCGGTTAGGATCCTGATGATGAGTAGTTGGATTTAGGATGATCAATTTTAACTTTAGAGACGATTTAGGTTGAAATTCATTTTCGGTTGAGATTGATATCTCAAGACTTAGGCGTTTTTAGAGTGAATGAATGGCATGGTTGAATTTCTGATGAAATTTAGGGCAAGATTCGTTTAGGAATCGTGGTGAATGGTTGATTGTAGACGAACTTAGGGTTATACAGGGGTGGCCGGAAAAGCCACCGGCGACGGCCTGGTTCGCTGCGTGGTTTGCAGGTTTGAAATGAGGAAGATGAAATCCTCACCATCAATTCATGTGGAAAGTTGGACTCAGTCACTCAATCCAAGTGTCCTCAATGAGCCACGTAACCCTTTCCAAAACTCACCGTTTTGCTTAGTAACCTTGTGAGCTTCGCTGTGTGAACCGAGCGTGCCTTGGTTCGAATCCTGGCGTGTATTGTTTTTGATTTTGCATTTTGTGAATTGTGTGAGCTGATGAATTGGAGCGTTGGGCCTATGAATTTCAGTTTCTATCACCACCCCTCCATCCAGGCCCAGTATGGATTTTCAACGTAAATTGGTTACTGAATGCACCCCTCCTGGCTATCTCTCTTGACTGAATTGATATGTGCCTAGCGCCCTCCTTGCTAATGACACCTACCTCTTGGCCCAATCTTTGAAATGAACTGCAATGATTTGCTATTTGATACGCACCTTTTATTAATTTCTTTCTTATTTCTTTTATTTTGTGCATTTCACATAGCTTAGAAAATAATTCATAAAAATAGAATAATAACTCAAATCGATCCAAGTTTTTTTTCCCTGACTCATGAATGAGTCTAGAACTTTAGGAAATTAAAAGATTAGGAATTCATGCATTTGTGATTTTAATTGCATTTTTTGTATTTTAATTGACATTAATTCCATTATGGTTGATACCTTATCTTGTGGAATTTTGTGTGATCAGTTGATGATGATTCTTGAGCTGATTTTTTGTGTGTAGCTAGTTTAGACATGTATGTTCCCCTTAGATTTTTCTCACATTTTTGTGATGAAGTTAGGTGTTGGTTTTAAGTTGAAACTTTAGGTGCTCTAGTTTTAGGGTTTAAGCTTAGTACCTTGTGATTTAGGATTTATTTCTAGGACTTTTTGGATGATTCAACCCCTGGATTTTGTATGGTAGATTCATGATTGACTTAGGTTACCATAGTTATTTTTGTAGGATTTTACAATTGGTTTTAGTCTTTTAGTTAGGATTAACTTTAGTACTAGGTTTTAGGTGATCCTAACTTGCTAATTCAACTAGAATGATTTCTTTAGTTCCCTTAGATTAGGGTTTTGCCTCTCTTGCGCTTGGCTGATGATGAAGACATGTGTGGGCTGCTGAGGCATGCATGGTGGAGCTTGGACTTGAAGTTTGCTCTTCCTTTGGAGTAGTTTTGTTTAGGTGTTAAGATTAGGGTTTGTAAGTAGAGCTTCTAGATAGATTCTCTTCTCTCATAAACATGGAAGGTGTTGATCACTTCCATTCTTCCCTATGATGTAAGGTCCCCTTGTGAAGGCCTCATCCCTCCTTTGGTAGGATGTGTGGCTCTTCACAAGTTGGTAGAACCTTTGAGGGTTCCTGTCTTTGATGGTGGGGTGTTTAGTGGTGACCTTTGGTCTTCACTTTGCTTTCCACTATCCAAACCTTGCTCTTGTTAGATGAATCTTTCTCCCTTGCTAGAGGGTGGAGTTCCTTGTTAGAAGATTGAAGATGCTAGAATTTGCTACTTCTCTGTATTTGAAGACTGCCATTGGAGCTGAAGCTTGAAGACCAAGAAGAACAAGTTGACACTTGTGAAGAAAATCCAGCTGAGATTAAATGAAGAGCTGAAGCTTGAAGTTGGAGAACAAGTTGATACTCGTGTTTGATGCATTGAAAGCTTGAAGAAGCAAGTTGATACTTGCTATTGAAGATGAGAGCCTTGAAGAACAGTTACAAACTGAAGACTGAACTGCTGTCAGAGGAGAGCTTTGCTGTGAAGCTGTGGAGGCTGTTGATCTGCTTTCTTGTCTGTTTGCTTGCTGTGCAACTGTATTGATGTGGCTTGTTTGATTTGCTTGATGCATTAGAATAAGTTCATATTTAGATTGATTTAAGCTAGGGGCATGATTGCACTAGAGGTTGAGTTGCTCCCTCTGCTTGTATTGTTACTGTATGGCTTTGCTTGCGGGTATTCGGTAGAGCTCTGCTCCCTTGCCTATGTGGGTTGTGATTTGCTTGATGGCATTTTATTTCATTTCTTCTGTATGATTGCAGTTATTATATTTTTCTTGATAGCATGTTATTTCCTCTGTATGATTACAGTTATTCATATTTGGCTTGAGGTTGAGATGAGCTTGTGGAGGCTGATGTCCCACACACATTTCCTCCCTCACTTGCATGGCATGCATTTTACAGTCGTTTACTGTTTACTGTTTAAGCTGATGCTTTATCTGTTTCTGTTTATCATTCGCATGATCCCCTAGGAATCTCACTTCCTTTGATAAGGAAGTGATGATTAGAACTTTAGGTTGAAACCTATGCATGATAACTTCTAGGAGTTCCCTGTTTCAAACCTCAACCATAGGACGAATCCTTGGCATGACAACATTAGGACTTGATAGTCCCCCCTTAGTTGAGCCTGTTCTCTCTTCTCATCTCAAAACAAATTAAAATACAGTAATAAAGGTTAACTGATGTCGTACGTTACAAGCCTTAAGCTATCTGAGAAAGGGTTGTTGGAGAGTTTCTTTTCAACAGCTTGGATGTTTAGTATGGCACCCTTTGGGTGACATACGACGCATTCACTCTCAGGTCATAGTCTCTAGTGCGATATTAGTTGCAGACATCCATAAAAAACAGTTCTTCCATAAAAGAGAGAAAATAAACTTCAAACCTTTTTGCCCCGCGGGCCCGTAATTCAAAGGAAGCTTTTCTGAAGAAAAGAGTGTCGTTAACTCCCAGTTCTACCGCAAACGGTAACGCCTAAGTCTCCAAGGGTTGAGCTGCGTGCATCCAACTGCTGGAACTGTTTGTTAACCCTACTCGATAAAATAGATGAATCTGAATCCCCGTAAGTCGTATTATCCCGAACTACGTAAGCTCTGATCTCTCATACCTGTTGAGAGTACATAGGCACAATACTGACGTGTTGGCGAGCCACCTTCCCCGTAACCCGTAGTCAGCCGTACTACGTTGACTCTGATTTCTCATTCTCTGATGAGAATACGTAGGCATAAAGTGCGACGCTTTTCCGAGTCACTTTCTTTTCTTTTCAGACCAGCCTTGATAGGTAGATAGTAAAACCAACCCGTCAGATAAACACAACAAGCGTGGATCCCAGCGAGTACGATGGACGTGAGGGGTGTTAATACCTTCCCCTTGCGTAACCGACTCCCGAACCCAGACATTGGTTGCGATGACCTTGTCTTATACCTTTTCATCAGGTTTTTCCGATCGTTTCCTTTCCCGCTCTGAGGGATAAATAACGAAAGGTGCGACTCTTCTGTTTTGCCGACACCTTATTTTCGCGGTAGCGACACCTACATATCAGCCTGTGCAACCGACTCCGATCTATCAGCATCCGGTTTATCAACAGCCTCCTATTCATCAGCCTGCACAAGCTCCTGTCAAGTGTCAACGAGTGCCCAACACTCTAGTATGCCAACCATCAAAGGAGCAAGCACCTCGTCAGAATGGTCCGAGTAAGAGACAGTATAAACCTTGTCCTTCGATTCCGATGACTTTCACCGAGTTGTATCCTTTCTTAGTGCAATATGGTCTGATTACTACCCGAGCATTGGGTCCATCTCCCAATCCTTTGCCTGCCAACCACAACGCCGCCGCTCATTGTTTATTTCATGAGGGTGAGCCTGGTCACGATTTGGAAGGTTGTTACGCGCTCAAGAGCATTGTCAGAGATTTGTTGGAACAAAAGATATTGTCTTTCGATGATCCTTCGCCAAAGATCAAGACTCCTCTCAAGGTTTTCAACATATCTCATCCAGTTACTTCTCCTGTGAATCAGCCGAAGCCGGTAGTTCTTCAGATGCCTAGTCCTTTTCATTTCAGCAGTCTTCAAGATGATACGACCCTGATCAACAGAGAATCTGGGAGATTTTTTCTGAGTGAAGATTTGAAGACTAATAATGAAGTAATGACAGATATAGTTGGGGCAAGCAAGGTGGTTTGCAGTGATCATACTCCCCATGTCATTGAGGCTCCGCCAGAGGAAACCACCACTACCATGCCGGCCTCAGATGCAAAGACTTCGTGAACACATTTTGAAGGGCTTTGAGGCAGTTCATGTCGTTATTTATATGTTTTATTTTCTTTGATTAAGCATAATTAGCATGTACGAACTTGTTTATTTTGGAATAATTAATGCATAATGTTTGTCTTGAATTAATCCATTCGTTTCACTCACAAATATTTTTTCATAAACTTATAATGCCAACCTTACCCGATCTCTTGCTTTGATAGAGAATTGGGAGGAGGATGATGAACAAAAACGTCGAATCTCTTATCATATTCTTTCAATTGAAACCCGCTGATGATGTAAGGCATTGTTTCAAATCCCAAACAATGGAGATATAAGAACGATAATCCCTCTTTAACCCCTTTGAGCCTTGAGGTGGGAGTTTCCTTCTTTTCCAAATTAAAACCCTCATTTTAACATGGGGCAGGGTAGTTTTCAGTTAAACCGATCGAGCGCTCAGACTCTCAAAAAGGAGGAGCGAACCTTCGAGAATATATCCCTAACATATGATCATATATATATATATATATATATATATATATATATATATATATATATATATATATATATATATATATATATATATATATATATATATATATATATATATATATATATATATATATATATATATATATATATATATATATATATATATATATAGCCCGCTAAGTCAAAACCTATGAAGGAGACTTAGGCAAAACTGGGGCATCCCGCTGGACTCCAAAGTCAAATCCAAAAGACGCCGTCCAGGCAAAACTTAAGGAACGAAAAAAATAATAATAAGGGATGACAATAAAGAATCCCCAATAAAGAACAAAGTCGTGTGATCAAACACAAAGGAAACTAGGTGACTGACTGCCATGTCCAAAGCCATTGATGAGTTATCGACCATATCAAACCCGATTGAGATATGAGTGCTCGTGTCGATTAACTGAATTAGGATTGGAGAACATCACGAAGAATGGGTGGGCACAAATAACTTTGAGCCTTTATCCTTTGTTTCTTAAACCGTGAACCGAGCCACGATAGAACCTTTAAAAGACCTAATTGAAGTAGGAATCCATTTGAAAGCATACTCGACGAGATAACGTTTCCTGACTCCTATGAGCTATGCTCAATTTACCATTGGCATTACAAGTTAAATTCATATCCTAGCTAGTGATTTCAGTCACGATTTATTGTGATATCTTTTTCAAAATAAAAACAAAAAAATCTTCAAGACAAATATTGTTGCATTGATAGTTTCAGAATAGCACTTCACGCATGTTGATTTTGCTTGATATCTTAGAAACTTACATACATACATCCACAATGGAACTTGAAGATCCTGCTAAATAGGGGAAGGTGGTTTCCAATTCACTTACTGATACAAGCCAGACATACTTGAGAACTATTCTTGTAGACTCAGTCGTAACACGGTTGATCCGTGTCAGTTACGTCGAGATTTGACAAACCTCTCCAAGAGTTTGAAAACAGTGGGGCAATCTGAACCCTATATTCTCTGTAAAATCCTATCGAGATGACTTTCTCACAAAGCAGGTACTCTGGGGCATGATATTTTTCAAAATGGCGACTACTACAAAGCCCATTGAGATCAAAATTAGCTTTGTTCCGTGATATTCTTCATGCACCCGATAGAGTGTACTCCCGGCGGTCTTCATTCCCCAGTAAATCTCATCGTCGCAGAATCTATGTCTTAATCATTGCCTCAGACAGACCCCAGAGAGACTTTAAGCCGACACAGTCCCCAGCGAGACTATAAGCTGACAACCCTTTGGATTAAGCCGGTAATTTCCCAGACAACAGAGATCATAGCAGCATCTTCCCAGTGACAGTCCCCAGCGAGACCTTAAGCTGTCAACACTTCTGGGATCCATCCGATAAATCCCCAGTGACCCTCAAGACTGCAGGGATATCCCCAATATCCTCCAAGTGACATATGTTCTGGAAGACCCATTTCTCAGTGGAATCATCAGTTCCTCAATGAAATTGCCTTACTTTCCTCCGGAATTTTCCCTAGGAGATTGCCATATTCTCCCAAGAAGTCAAGATATTGTTCCCCAGGAATGTCTGTTGAATTCTCCCCAGTAGGTTTGATGAACTCTCCGCAGGAAAGTTTGATATATCTTATTCCCAGTCGGATGTACCTTGTCCCCAAGAATTCAAGGTATTATTTCCAGGAAGTTACTACACTATCTCCATGAAACTGCCTAGTGTCGCTACTACGAAAATAAGGTGCCGGCAAAACAGAAGAGTCGCCACCTTTCGTTATTTATTCCATAGAAAGGAAAAGGAAACGATCGGAAAAACCTGACGAAAAGGTATAAGACAAGGTCATCGCAACCATGTCTGGGTTCGGGAGTCGGTTACGCAAGGGGAAGGTATTAGCACCCCTCACGTCCATCGTACTCGATGGGATCCATGCTTGTTGTGTTCATATAACGGGTTGGTTTAACTATCTACCTATCAAGGCTGGTCTGAAAAGAAAAGAAAAATGACTCGGCAAAGCGTCGCGCTTTATGCCTACGTATTCTCATCAGAGAATGAGAAATCAGAGTCAACGTAGTTCGGCTAACTACGGGTAAAAGGATAGGGGAAGGTAGCTCGCCAATACGTCAGTATTGTGCCTATGTACTCTCATCGGATATGAGAGATCAGAGCTTACGTAGTTCGGGATAATACGGCTTACGGGGGTTCAGATTCATCTGTTTTTTGAGTAGGGTTAACAAACAGTTCCAGCAGTTTGGTGTATGCAGCTTGCTCGTCAGAGACTCGTGCGTTACCGTTTGCGGTCGAACTGAGAGTTAACGACACTCTTTTCTTCAGAAAAGTTTCCTTGAGTTATGGGCCCACGGGGCAAAAAGAAGGTTTGAAGTTTGTTTTCTGTTTTTTACGGAAGAAGTGTTTTTTATGGTTGTCTGTAGTTTGTACAGCACTAGAGACTATGACTTAGGAGCGAATGTGTCGCATATCGTCCAAAGGACATATAATAAACACTCTAGATGATTGAGAGGAGACCGCTCAATTATCATTTCCCAAGTAGCTTAAGGCTCGTAACGCGCTTGTACTAACTTGCCTTTATTACGTCTTTTACTGCTGTTTTGAGAGAGAGAAGAGAACGAACTCTCCGGGGAAACTGTCAAGTCCTAATGTTGTCATGCCAAGGATTCATCCTATGGTTGAGGTTTGAAACAGGGAACTCCTATATGTTATCATGCATAGGTTTCAACCTATTGTTCTAATCATCACTTCCTTATCAAAGGAAGTGAGAGTCCTAGGGGATCATGTTAAGTGGGATACAGAAACAGACAAAGCATCAGCTAAACAGATAAACAGAAGAAAACAGTAAAGATGCACATGCCATGCAGCAATACAAGCAGAGGGAGACTCACTCAACCTCTTAGCAATCAAGCAAAGAAAACAGTCAAAACAGACAAGCAGGGGGAGCTCAACTCAGCCTCTATATGCAAATACGTCAACTAGAAAAAGGAAAAACAACACACAAGCAAGGGGAGGATCACCTCAACCCTTAAGGCAAACAAGCAGAGGGAGACTCACTCAACCTCTTAATGCAGTCATGCATCTACACTTAGACTATCCTAAACATGAACTATCCTAATGCAACACACCACTCAATCATGAATGAAGGCAAGGATTTATGGCAAATAAGGAATTCATTCCACAAGTAAACAAACAAGGCTTCTATCCTAAGGAAAGAAATTGAAAGTTGGGAGGCAAGGGTAAGGTCCACAGGAACTTATCCCAGGCACTCAACCAACTAAAAGAGATTTGGGAGAATCCTAGAGGTTTGGCTCCTTCAGGAGATGTGCAACATTCCCCCCCACATGAGGGACTATGCTACCCCAAGAAGGTTCCTAAAAATGATTGGAGAAGATTAGGAGAATGAAGATAGGAAGCAAGGTAAGGTCCACATGAACTTACCACAGGCACTCAACCAACTCCATTTCCTTAGAAAGCTTGCATAGATTCAACTCCTTTATGATAAAGCAATGAATTCCTCCACAGGAGGAAACATGCTCACAAGGAGGATCCTAATTAAGCACTGAAGATTTGTGAGGGAAACTAACCCTATAGGAAGAATCATCCACCTAATCTGAACTTCTAAAGAACCTCAATGATTACCTTCTGAGGATCACCTACACTAAGGAGTCAAAGCTCTAAAGAGGTATCTACCTAATCACTATTCTATCAAGAAAGGATATGAAACTTAGAATCATCTAATGGTCACTTACAAGACTAATCTATGAAGTTAACCTAGTTAGAGTCACCTAAACTATAACCAACTTGGAAAATGGGGAACTAATAGAAATTCAATTCTACAAATCTCAAGGAAAATAATAAATTATCCTACATGGGTTAAGTATCTATGGTACAAAAATCAGGGGCCAAACCTAATCCTAAAGGTCCTAATAAAATCTAAAACCAAAGGGCGTACTAAAGGGGATCCATCAAGGAATGCTCCTAAACATATATCTCAAACTCCTACTTAGAATCATCTAAAAATTACAACAAAAATCACCCAAACTTATCAAGGAGTCTATAACAAGCATGCAAAGTTTCAACATCAAATTCCAAATCATGAACTAGCAATAAAATCAGCAATCAAGCTAGTCATATTATGCATTTTTAATCATGTATTAAAAATAGAAAAATGGACATTAAATGGAAAACAGCACCAACATAAAATCCAAAGGCATGAAAAAATCAGGAATTAAACAAGGATCAACCACATATTTTTTTCATAATTTTCTGATCATTAAAACTATTTAAAATGAATTAAACATGAAAAATCAATTAAAAGAAAATGAAAATCAATTAAAGAAATTAAGGAAATCAGAAAATATCACAGCCCTAGGATCACACTACTAGTCAACTCATCCAACAGCTACGTGCGTGCCACATCATTTAATGAAACTATGCATTTTGATAAGGGGTATGGGTGTGGTTCAGTTGACTGAGTCCTATGGTACTCCCTAATCACGTCCATTTAATGCAAAAGTATTCTAATCTAGTGACTCACACGTTGCCACCTCAGCCAGCCCTAGTCAAACTAAACCTCGCGCGTCAGATGCTAAGACCAAGTCTACCAATTCAAACAAATCCAACGGTTCATGTGTATCTTCTCCAATTGAACTGAACAAAAGGGGGGAAAATCAACCGTGGTGGCCGGAGAAGAGCTCCACCGTCTTCTCCAGCGAGAGCAACAACACCAGAAATCACAGTACCACCAAACTTCATGAAAATTGTATCGTTCTTCTCGTCTCCTCACCAGGATCACTAAGACACTCTCCATTTTTATTAATTCTCCACGAATAATCTAACACGAAGATGAACAGAAAAATCCTCAATTCCAAAATTGTCATCAAACTCAAAATTAACTATACAGATGTCTTCCTCACCTCTCAAGGATCATCTTAAACCATCTATTTCATGCTAACACCTCAAGAACAGTCAGATTCGAAGCCACATAGAATTTGCACCACGACCTAAATTGTCTCTAAACCTCAAGATTATGATCCTAAATCCACCTATGTTCCTCCTATAACTTAACCACATGCTCAATTCATGCTAAACAATCCTAAATCAAGAGGAATTGTGAAAGATAAAAACCTGTTCTGAAGCTTGAAATTGGAGGTTCTTGAGTTTGAATCTTGACTTCAAAACGTGCAGATTTCTTCACTGAATGATCCTGGTGCTATGGAAATCCTCAATTCCTCTTGATATGCTCTAGATTGCAAAAAAATGAATTTCACATTGGAAGCTCCAATCTCAAACTTCCATAACCATTTCTTCACCAACTGCTATCCAAAAAATGATTTGAACCTGATACTGAACTTAAATAGGATGTGTTTGGATCATACCCTGGCCCAATCATGGCCCAAATTGATTAATCCAAAATTTCCATTTTCCTCCTATGAACAACCATGGCAGTCGTGTATTCTGTGTAATTTCAGCTCACATCTCACTCAAATTCATTGCTTAACATCCCTTGAATGTGAATGGATCAGTTTGAAGGCTTGAATTGATCCAATGGTGTTGATTGGGTATGTTACTTCCATTCTAAGTAATCAACATAAAGTCCATGAATTATGACTCAAACCAAAAATGTAACATCGCCATTGTCTTCAAAATGTCATTTCCAATCAAAATGTGTACCAATTTGTGATTTTTTGAACCATTATGATTTATTTTGAATTTTTTCCTTTATTAATGCCTTTAATGATCTTTTTTCCAAATTTCTTCATACACTTCCATATTCAATCCATATCAATGGATGTTTGGGTCATGGTTGGACTAAAAACACCATTTTGAACAACTTTCAAGTTGATCAAAAGTTCATTTGAGATGTCTAAGTTGATGAAATTGACCCATAACCAAAAATGACCTGTAATTCCAAATTCCCAAAATACCCTCATCTTGCAAAGCTTGTAACTTGAGTTCTACAAATCCAATCATGGACTTCTAGTACTTTCTAGAAAGCTAAGAAGATAAGGAACAACATTCATGTTGGCCAAAAGTTCATACGAATCATCTTTCTAGGGCAAAAATGTCATGCAAGTTGGTTGACTTTCAAGCTCCAATTTCACATTCCACTGATGACCTATAACTTGTCTGGCTTATAACTTGAGTTCTATAAACCCTATCGAGGACTTCTAGTACTCAAATTAAAGTCATGCTCATGCTCTACAACAATCATGTTGGGGTCAAGGTGAGATGAAAACCTCATCTTGAGTTATGTGGTCTTGAAGTTAGGCACTAAACCAGGGGATTTTACACTGTCAAGCATAGCAACCCTAGCCTAGGAACTCCTCACACTCTTGATTCATGATGAGTTGACCTTGGAATTTCAGATGAAACCTAGTTGCACCAATCTTGGGTATATCTTCATATTCTTTACATATTGACCTGTCTAGGCTCCAACATGATCTCCAATACTTCTCATGAAATTTTTCAATGCTCTAGGTTCAACTTCATGGCCTCAGAATCATCTGAATAGCTTCCCATAACTCTCAAGTTAGGAGATGTATACACTTGGTTTCAACCACTCTCTCTGAGGATCTTTGGCTTCTCTGGTGAGGATATCAACCCTTGAACACTTGGATAAACCTTTTGGCTAGCTTCATAGTCTTGTGTAGCCCTTTATTGGTAAACATACCTCTTGATCTCCTGCATACATGTCAATGAAATGCAGATGATAATGCTAATATGAATGCAATGAAACACAAGCTAGGTAAAGAAAAAGGTTGGGCAAATTTTGGGGTGCAACGTCTAGCTCCACATCTTCCCCACGAAGCGGATATTTATTTTATCCTTGGAAGTCTCTGATCTAAGAGTTCTTGGGCTGATTATGGTTCATGATAGCAATTCCTCTCGTGAAGTCATAACATCGTATCCCCATGCAGAGGTCATGGATCCCCAGTTGAAGTCACGGTATCGTACTCTCCAGTGACGTCGTATTATATCCCCATGTGGAAGTCATGATATTTTCTCCCTAGGGAAGTTATAACTTTGAAGCCAGATTCGGTTCTACCATCAACTCTTCCTATCCCCTGATAGATGTACTGTTGCAGAGGTCCCCGGGTATTCCCGTCGAGATGTTTATTTCATCTCATGTCTCCTCTCTCATCTGTTTTGTCAGCATATGCATGAGCCTAAGCATCGCATACTCAGTGCATGACATTTTCATACACATTAGTGTACACTTTGGCAAACACATTAGCATTTGCATGTTTGCTAGTTGTCGTCATCCTTTGTCGTTACCGCCGAGTAACTGGGTTTGTCTGTTCTCTCCAAGTAGATCGTCAGCCCTAAGCATAAAATACCTACTTGTTTCCAGTTTCCCCACAGAGTTCAACCCTCGTGGACGAGGGTTATTTCCATTACCTTGCCGCGTTAGGATAAGGTAGTCCGCATTCGAGTCCGTTTCCTCAATGGAGTTTTGTTTGTCTGTTCTTTCTAGCCCAATTCTAGATCGAACCTCAGTCCCGTCGGTCACCGAACCTACCTGGACATGCATTTATTTTTCACTATCTTTCAAGGAAAGCATTTTCATTTCCTTGTGTTTCCATTCAATGTTGATTGCTTGGTTCGATTGTGTTTAATCCTTATCGGAAATGAATAGTTTGTGTGTTGCTGTGTGATATGTTGTGGGTAGCCGTATGCCGTGAATCCTAGATTATGGAATCGATTGTGAACTGTGGCCTTTTGGAAAATACATGCATTGTTTTAAATTGATTAAAAATGCATAGTGATTGTGATGGAGTTTGTTGCCGTTTGGCATAGTATTGTGAATGCATCTTGATTGTATGCGATAGAATGTGATGAACGATGAATACAATATGGAATATGCATTGTGAATGTATGATGATTGTATGAGATTAGATGAGATGAAAATGCATGAAAACATTATGAATATGTATGAGTGTATGGAGTCATTTTGCATGTGAAGCATCATGATATACATTCTTGTGCTAATTGATTCCGCGTAGAATCTGCTGAATGATTGTGTGCTCATGTGGGGTGTGAGCAATCGGATTGTATGCCCGTGTGGGGTGTGAGCAATCCATAAACATTGTGTGCCCATGTAGGGTATGAGCAGTGGGTGAACATCGTGTGCCCATGTGGGGTGTGAGCGATGGTTTCAATAAGTTCCTGAGTGAACTTGAGATGATTGAGTCGGTACCGCATGTCCATCTGCATAGAGTCATGAGTCGGTCTTTATGAGTTGCATTTATCATCATTATAATTATGATTGGTGAATAAACATAATTGTAAATGTTTATGTGAAAATGATGTGGAATGTAGAAGCATGATTGATGAATATGCTTAGTTATGTAAATATGCATTGTGATGTATATGATGAATTGTGACGAATTGTGGTAAGAAATATGGAATATGTGTATTCTATGCTTGCATATATATATATATATATATATATATATATATATATATATATATATATATATATATATATATATATATATATATATATATATATATATATATATATATATATATATATATATAATTATATAATTATATGCATTGATTATTATGATAATATTTCTCACCCTTCTGCTGTTTTATGATGCTCTATGAGGCATTGCAGAGTAGGATTGCTGGAGGTCTTTTGTGAAGCGTGACTTCATTCTTTTTGGTCGGTTGGCTCTGATATGTAGCACCGGGTAGCTAGAATTGTATAGAATTCTTTTGTGATACGTTGTATATCTATCTTGATGATGAAATGTTTATGAAAACATGTTGAATATGGTTGAATCAAAATGGTTGATATATATATATATATATATATATATATATATATATATATATATATATATATATATATATATATATATATATATATATATATATATATATATATATATATATATATATATATATATATATATATATATATATATATATATATATATATATATATATATATATATATATATATATATATATATATATATATATATATATATATATATATATATATATATATATATATATATATATATATATATATATATATATATATATATGATCATATGTTTTAATGTTATTCAATATTTAGATTTTCCGCTTTTATCCTAAATATTGAGATGTGGGTGTAAGGAATAAGTTCCTATGTTGCAAGTTACCCCATTGTTGCATATCAATTGTTGAGCAGGTGTTGGATGTTTTAATTTCATGGATAATGTGACATACCTCTTTTATACCATGTTTTAATTATACTCTGATGGAAATAAATTTTTAATATGTGCCTAAATGATTTAATTGATTATTTGGGGGTATAGAAAGGGGGTGTTACAGACAACTCTGGACCAACTTTGATCCTTCCCAAAACTGGAGGCAATGGGAACACTGGAATGGGTACTGGCAATGTTGGGGCTGGTAATGGCACCGTCGGAGCTGCTAATAGTATTATCGGTGCGAGCGGTAACAATGTTGGAGCAAATGTTGGTAATACTTGTTAGTTCCATGGTTTTATGATATATAATTGTCCATGGTCCTATGATTGGCTAAATTTTGGTAAAACAGGATCCTGCATTGATGTTAAGCAGGATGTTATAACATCTCCATCTGCTGTGGTGAAAGAACTGTTGTGGAGTGTTTTAATGTGAATGTCATGCTGAATGTCGTGACATCCATCACGACATCCATCTGCTGTCATGACAGAACTACTGTCATGTGTGAGAAACAATAGGAGTAGTGAGCTAGCAGGAGCTGATGACAGAACTGTGGTCATGGATACAGTAGGAGCTAGCAGGAGCTGATAACAGAACTGCTATCATGTGTTGTAAACAGGATGTCATTACATCTGGTGCAGCAGGAGCTATGTGCAGCAGGAGCTAACAAAAGCAGATGACAGAACTGCTGTCATGAAGAACTACTGTCATGAATGTCATACTGAATGTCATGACATTGATCGTATGACATCATGTCTGGTACAACAGGGGCTGCTATGTTATATCTCTTGACAGAAGTGTTTTGGTCCTGTTGGATATTCCACATCAGTATGTACAGGCCAAAGAGATTTGTTAGAAACAAAGTGCATATTTAATGGGTATTCACAAAAAGGATCATTGATACTTTTTAGGGAACTATAAATTATTTGTTTCTACTTTCATGAAGAAGATTCAACAGAAGTGTTCAACAGGGCAAGTTGGTCAGCTAAGAGGAAGTGAAGCTGAATGTCATGACCAATGTTATGACATTGATCGTATGACATCAGACGGGCTGGGTTTGTTTTTCTGTTATAATACCTGATTTATCTCAGGCTAAATTTCAGGAAACCTTTTATGACTTCTTAGTTATCTCAGACGAGATTCTAGGCAGTATCATGACCTAATTTGACAGCACCTTGATCAGTGGAAATTAGGTTTACTTTGTTAAACCTAATGTTTGTTACTTTGGAGCAGCCCAAGCCCAGTCTGCATTGCTATAAAAGGAGGAGCAGAAGCAAAAGAAAAACAAGCACTCACATCAAGAAAAACCAGAGTGTAAAATAAAGGTCTAGGGTTTGAGAGTCCCTTGTGTGTAAGTCACCCTTTGTATCTTTTGATACATTGTGGTAGACATATTTGTAAGTGAAGAAGGCTAGTCTTCACGTGTGAATTCTGTTTATGAATACTTGTACTCTAAGCAATTGTCTGATGGATGATTTGCATTGGATAGGTAGGTTCTAGGTTGTGTCTCACTCGAAGCTGTGAAGCAAGAGTGTGTGAGTTCCTTGATCAAAGCTATAAAGCAAGATCAAGGTGAGTATGAAGTGTCTCTTCATATTGTTTTTTTAATTGTGAATTATAAATCATTGTTGTGTGATTGAGGGGGAGTGAGTGGGTATACTCAGGTACTAGAGTGTCTCTAGGCTGAAATTGCATTGGGTAGAGATTAAGTGAGGAGTGTAAACTAGAGGTTTAACTCTAAATTAATTCTGCTAATAGTGGATTTCCTTCCTGGCTTGGTAGCCCCCAGATGTAGGTGATGTTGCACCGAACTGGGTAAACAATTACTGGTGTTATTTATCTTTCTGCATTTACAATTCACAATTTAAATGGTTAGATAAATAGGTCTGTCAGCCTGCAGATGTCACAACAGACGTCATGACGTTGGTCATGACATTGGGACAATTTAAAGAAATTTAAATTGGTCATGGTCTGTCCTCATCCTTGTTTCAGCAGAGACCAATGTTCTTGGGACATATGAGATCTGCATACCAGAATTTTAATACTGGAAATGGTAACTTCCATGGGCCTGAAGCTGCAGGTATTGTCCATGGAAATGTTCATCAACCCTGGAACGAGGATCGTCAAGGTGACGTATTCTCAATGAGAAGTGATGGAGGTTGAGTTTCCTTCTGAGGCCAGCCAGAGATTCAAAATGCTCGAAGATAAGATGAAGAGCTTCGAGAACCTGAATTCCATGGGACTCGACATGGCCAACTTGGGGTTGATCCCCGACCTCAAAGTACCACCGAAGTTCAAGGTCCCTGACTTTGATAAGTACAAGGGTACCACTTGCCCTCGTGTCCACTTGAGATCTTACTACCGGAAGATGCCTGCATACTCAGACGATGAGAAACTGTTGATGCACTTCTTCCAAGACAGCCTGTTCGGGCCATCACTAGAATGATACATGGGCTTGGAGCCTGTGAGTGTACGAAGCGGGAAAGATCTTGCTGAGGCTTTCGTAAAGCATTACCAATACAATAGTGACCTAGCTCCTAACAGGGTCTAGCTCCAGAACTTGTCACAGAAGAATGGAGAATGTTTCAAAGAGTACGCCCAACGGTGGCGTGAACTGGTAGCCAGAGTTCAACCTCCTATGGTGGAGCGCGAACTAGTAGATATGTTTGTGGCTACTCTACCGGGTGTTTATTATGAAAAACTAATCAGCAGTATGTCAGGAAGCTTCTCTGACCTAATAATCATTGGTGAGTGGGTAGAGAATGGGATTAAGCTGGGAAAGATCCATGCCGTTGAAAATTCCTCAGCTGGAGGAAAGAAAGTGTTTGGAGGAAAGAAAAGAGAAGGTGAAGCCAACTCTGTATCCGGTTCCCGAGGGAACAAAAAGCCAGCACAGAATCGTCAACAACAAAGGGTCGCAAGTATTACCATCCCTGCAGCTCCGCAGCAGCAACAACCTCAGCAACAACAACAACCACAACAGAACCAGCAGGGGTACCGGAGGTACCAAAACAAAGGGTCGCTGGCGAATCTTCATTTCGACACACCACCCATGCCTTATTCTCAGTTACTGCAGACGCTACTTCAGCTACAGCTCATTCAGAAAAGGACCATGGCTCCTTTGACAGGGCCACCTCCACCTGGCTATGATGCAAATGCACGATGTGAGTTTCATTCGGGGGCGCCAGACCACTCGATTGACAATTGTAAAGCGTTCAAGTACAAGGTGCAAGATATGGTTGACAATAAGACAATAAACTTCTCCAACGATGTTCTGAATGTCGTACAGAACCCTATGCCTAACAACGGGGGTGTCGAGGTTACTGCAATCATCGAAGAAGAGGATTTGAATTTAGTGAAGAATGTCGATGATCTGAAAACACCACTTAGCTTTGTCAAAGCTAAATTACTGAAGAAGGATGTATTCCCGGGCTGTGGGGAGTTTTGTATTGAATGTGCAAGCCATCTAGATGGTTGTGATCATTTGAAGGTCGGTATTCAGAGTCTGATTGACGAAGGGGTCCTACAATTTGATCGGAAAGTTGCAAACAAATCCGGAGAAGTGATAGCCAAGCAGAAGGGTGAAATTGCTACAATTACCATCCCATATAAGACCATCACCATTTCTGCTCCAAGACCACCCACGATCATCATAATAAAGGCTGGTCCAGTACCTTTTGAAAGTACCAATGTTGTCCCATGGAATTATGGAGCAGAGGTTTACTGCAACGGGCAGAGGCTGGATTTGAAGAGCCCGTCTGTAGAATCTGTGGATAACCTAGTGGGGTCAGGCGAAATCACTCGCAGCGGAAGGGTATTCTCGCCACCCGAAGTTGTTGCTGACAGGACCGACAAGGGGAAAATTAAAGCCGTCGTGGAAGAAACCTCTCGTGAGGTAGAGAATGATTTGTTGGTAAAGGACGCCAAATAATTCATAAGATTAATCAAGAAGAGCGACTAAAAGATAGTCGACCACTTGCAGCAGACGCCTTCAAAGATCTCCATACTGAATTTATTGCTCTGCTCCAAAGCGCACCGTAACGAATCGCTGAAGATCTTGAACGCCGCGTATGTGCCTCAGGAAATTTTTGTCAACCAGCTCGAGGGGGTGGTTGCCCATGTGAACGCCAGTAATGGGTTGGGCTTTACTGACTTGGAGCTGACGCCGAAAGGCAGAAACCATAATAACGCATTACATATTTCGATAGAATTCCGAGGGACTGTCATGTCCCACGTGCTCGTGGACACCAGGTCTTCCTTGAATGTATTGCCGAAGCAAGCGCTAATGAAGCTGGACACTCGAGGGTTGTTGTGTACGCCCAGTGACCTAGTAGTGAAGGCTTTCGATGGGACCAAGCGGTCGGTTTTCGGTGAAGTGACATTGCTCATTCAGATAGGGTCGGAAGTGTTCGATGCAGTATTTTATATCATGGATATCTAGCCCGCCTACAGCTGCTTGCTAGGCCGACCCTGGATCCATTCGGCAGGAGTTGTGACCTCTACGCTGCATCAGAAACTGAAGTACGCTGTGGGTGGCAGCATCTCACTGTCTGCGGGGAGGAAGACATTATGGTTAGCCATCTGGTGTCATTTAAATATGTGGAAGTGGATGGCGAGATTCACGAAACGTTGTGCCAGGCATTCGAAACCGTCAAAGTTAAGGATCAGGCTCCGACAACGAGCAAAGTGCCAGAAGTATCCTTCTCTTCTTTCAAAGAAGCTCAAGCTGTAGTACAGACTGGTTCAGCCCAAGGTTGGGGGCAGGTGCTGAACATCCCCCACAAACAGGACAAGTTTGGTCTGGGGTACCATCCCTCTTCTGCTTCGTCTTCTCAGAGTGCGCCGCGCTACAAGGGGTCGGTGCAGTTCACCAAGGGCGGAGTCATCTTTGAACGTGTCAATATTGTGTCCGATGGGGAAGGAGATAGCGATTGTGATATGGATGCTTGGATCACGCCAGGCACACCAGGACAAAACCTCTACAATTGGTCTATCCAGGAGTTCATCCAGGTGACGTGTAAAGAGTAATGCTTTGTTTCTTTCGATTATTGTACAACCTTATGTCTTACCCGAGGCATAACGGTTTTATTTCAGGGCCTTGTTTGCTTATGCATGTCCATATTATCAATAAATCAAAGGGCATTTTTCTTCACAGTCAAATTTTGTGATCTCTGTTATTCATATTTTGTTTTTGCTTAAACACTAAAATGGCAATGTGGTTTGTGCTGACTTTCACATCATTTTTAAGCTTAACCATTTTACTGCAGGATTCACACTATAGATAACACCGATCTGAAACCTTCTATGACTCACTTCGATTTTGACTGCCCAATATATCAAGCGGAAGAAGAGATTGATGAGGATGAAGACCTTCTGCCTCACAAGGAAGTTATCAAGATTATTAATTTGGGTTCTGAGGAAGCCAAGAGAGAGGTTCGGATAGGGGCTGCATTACAGAATGACGTCAAGCAGAGATTGGTCGAGATGCTTCGAGAGTATAGTGACATCTTTGCTTGGTCTTATGAAGATATGCCCAGGCTCGATACTGATATCGTGGTTCATCACCTACTATTGCGTGAAGAATGTCTGCCGGTCAAACAGAAGCTTAGACGGACAAGACCAGATATGGCTGTAAAAATCAAGGAGGAGGTCCAGAAGCAATTGGACGCTGAGTTTTTGGCCGTAACGACTTACCCTCTATGGGTCGCCAACATAGTGCCCGTACCGAAGAAAGATGGAAAGGTGCGGATGTGTGTTGATTATCGGGATTTGAACAAGGCGATCCCTAAAGACGATTTCCCGCTCCCTCATATTGACGTATTGATCAACAATACTGCTCAATTTTCCATGTTTTCATTCATGGATGGCTTCTCCGGTTATAACCAGATCAAGATGGCGCCAGAAGACATGGAGAAAACCACGTTCATTACACCATGGGGGACGTTCTGCTACAAAGTAATGCCTTTTTGGTTGAAAAATGCAGGGGCAACTTACCAGCGGGCTAGGGTCACTTTGTTTCATGACATGATTCATCGCGAGATTGAAGTTTATGTTGATGACATGATAGCAAAGTCCCAAACGGAGGAGGGACATCTGGTCAACTTGCTGAAGCTGTTTGAGAGACTCAAGAAGTTCAGGTTGAGGTTAAATCCTAACAAGTGTACTTTCGGAGTACGGTCCGGAAAACTACTAGGGTTCATTGTCAGCGAAAAAGGGATTGAGGTTGATCCTGCTAAGATAAAAGATATACAAGATATGCCAGCGCCAAAGACTGAAAAAGAGGTTCGGGGCTTCTTGGGGAGGTTGAACTACATTGCTCGGTTCATATCTCACCTGATAGCCACCTGCGAACCAATGTTCAAGCTGTTGAAAAACGATCAGGCGGTCGTCTGGAATGATAATTGCCAGAGGGCATTTGACAAAATCAAAGAATACCTGCAGGAACCTCCGATATTAATACCTCTGGTAGCCGGAAGACCATTAATCATGTACTTAACGGTTCTTGAGAACATCATGGGTTGTGTTCTCGTTCAACACGACGAGACCAGAAGAAAAGAGCACGCCATATACTATCTGAGTAAAAAGTTCACAAAATGTGAGTCCCATTACTCGATGCTTGAGAAAATGTGTTGTGCACTCACGTGGGCTGCCAAATGTTTGAGACAGTATATGCTTAATCATACAACCATGCTGATTTCGAAGATGGATCTGATCAAGTATGTCTTCGAAAAGCAAGCGCTTTCAGGAAGGATTGCCAGGTGGCAAATGGTACTGACAGAGTACGACATCCAGTATGTTTCCCAAAAGGCTATCAAGGGAAGTGTTCTGTCAGAGTACCTTGCTGAACAGCCTATCGAAGACTATCAACCAATGAAGTTTGAGTTTCCTGACGAAGATATCATGTTCCTTAAGATGAAGGACTGCGAAGAGCCACTACCCGACGAAGGGCCAGAGAGGAGTTCTCAGTGGCAACTGATATTTGATGGTGCTGTTAACTCGTAGGGAAGTGGAATCAGGGCAATCATTACGACTCCCCAGGGGTCTCACATCCCATTCACTGCTAGATTGACATTTCCGGTCACCAACAACGAAGCAGAATATGAAGCGTGCATCATGGGTTTAGAAGAAGCCATCGATCTAAGGATCAAGAATCTTGATGTGTACGACGATTCAGCGCTTGTTGTTAATCAAATCAAAGGAGAGTGGGAGACAAGGCAACCCAACCTGATTCCCTATATGAACTATGCGAGGAGGCTGCTACCGTTCTTTGATCGTGTAGAGTTCCATCACGTGTCGAGGGCAGAAAACCAGATGGCGGACGCGCTAGAAACATTATCCTCAATGTACAAGGTGAATTTTTGGAACGAAGCTCCAAGAATCGTCATCTCGTGCCTTGATAGGCCTGCATTTGTATTTGGCATTGAGGAACCTTCCAATGGCAAGCCGTGGTTTTACGACATCTAAAACTTTCTTAAGAGCAAAGAGTATCCGACAGGGGCGTCGACCCAGGATAAGAAGACTCTTAAAAGGTTATCTGGCAATTTCTACCTCAATCCGGATGGGGTTCTCTACAGGAGGAATCACGATCTAGTGCTACTCAGATGTGTGGACGAAAAGGAAGCAAGTTTGCTTATGGAAGAGGTCTATGAAGGCACATTTGGTACACATGTCGGCGGGCACGCCATGACTCGGAAGATATTACGAGCAGGGTATTACTGGCTAACGATGAAGTCGGATTGTTTCAAATTCGCGAAGAAATGTCACAAATGCCAGATTTATGTAGACAAAATTCATGTGCCACCGTGCCCATTGAATGTTATGTCATCCCCTTGGCCATTCTCCATGTGGGGCATCGATATGATCGATAAGATCGAACCCACGGCATCCAACGGACATCGCTTCATTTTGGTAGCCATCGACTACTTCACCAAATGGGTGGAGGCAGCGTCGTACGCTAATGTGACCAAACAAGTGGTAGCACGATTCATAAAGAAGGACATCATCTGTCGTTATGAAATTCCTGATCGAATCGTTACTGACAATGGTTCAAATCTGAACAATAAGATGATGAAGGAGTTATGCCAGAACTTCAAAATTGAACATCACAACTCATCGCCCTATCGACTGAAGATGAATGACGTTGTCGAAGCGGCCAACAAGGACATCAAAAAGATAGTGCAAAAGATGGTTGTCACATACAAAGATTGGTATGAAATGTTGCCTTTTACCCTGCACGGTTATCGTACGACGGTACGTACATAAACCGGGGCAACTCCCTTCTCACTGGTATAAGGTATGGAGGTTGTCCTGCCATTGGAGGTCGAGATTTCTTCTTTGAGAGTTCTGGTCGACGTGAAGCTCGATGAGGCAGAATGGATTAAGAATAGATTGAATCATCTAAGCCTAATGGATGAGAAGAGGTTAGCATCTATCGCATACGGTCGGCTGTATCAGAGCCGGATGAAGAAAGTTTACGACAAGAAGGTGCGCCCTCGAAGCTTTCAGACAGGCGATCTTATGCTGAAAAGGATTCTCCCGCCACACTCAGATCACAAGAGTAAATGGACTCCCAATTAAGAAGGTCCATATGTCGTCAGAAAGGTCTTCTCAAGAGGAGCCTTACTGTTATCCAAGATGGACGGTGAGGATTTTACGTCCCCTATGAACGCGGACGTAGTTAAAAAATACTTTGCTTAAAATGACCCGCTGGACAAAAAAAGAATATCCAGGAAAAAATGGGGCATCCCGGCGAACCAGAAAAAGGAAAGGTTCAGGCAAAAGTTAGGGATATAAATGAAAAGATGTACACTCGTAAAGTCGAAAACCTGAAAAGGAGACTTTGGCAAAAAAAGGGTATCCCGGTGAATCAAAAACCCGAAAGGGCGGTTCAGGCAAAAGTTAGGGATTGAAAAAAGCAAATGACTGCGGTCCACGAATGAACTTTCATTGCTTAGTGGTTTGGGGAGACCTGAGGGCCGTTTATCCAAATCAATCTCTTCAAAAGATGAAGCGTCGAAGAGATATCGAAGTCGGGTGAGTCATAGAGGGATCATCTCATGGTGTTCGTCTACACCACATCGCCGACATTTGTACATATTGTTGTATATTTTTGTATGTATTTGCGCAACTTCCTCATTTCAGGAGTTTGCATCTGTTGTAAAACATCTTGCCTATTTACAGGCTCATTTATCAATAAAACGTATACTATTCAGTAACTTGTTTACTTTGTATTTGTTTTAGCTTTTACTTGTTTTGTTTGCGAGAGAAAAACGCCCGATGTTTTTGTTAAAATGTGCATACATAAACTTGCAGGCCTCGGCTAATAATTGTTAAAACTTTGAATTACCTGAACAACATCACGGATGATAACCGAGATAGTACCTTTGTGAAGGGTATCTTGTCTGTTTGTTCATTTTGTCGCAGGGTCGTTACCCTCAGGGCAAATTGCCAAAGATGCATCTGAGGCAGGATCATCACATCCCCGGTCGAGTCATGTGAAGGGAGTGTTGTAGTGTGTACACTCATCCCCAACAGTGGGTTGGTAGACACTTAACAGTCAGCCTAGCCAGATTGAACCCCTCTCCAGTAAGGTATTTCCCGAGTAAGTCAGTAGAGTGGGCTTGTTCCCCAAGTGTTGTAGTGTACCCCAGGAGGATTTAGGTATTCTAGGAGGTCAGTCAGGGTTATGCCCCTCGTCAGAGCAATCAATCTCGGGGTCGATCCTGATTCTCCCCACGGAGTTGTTAGTTCGCCGGCAGGTGAGTTTGATTTCAGTGGTCTGGCAGTCTTTCCTCAGCCGAATGTTCCGTTCCCCAAGAGAGTTGTATCTTAGGAAGTCGTTCAGGGCATCGTTGTGTTCTCTAGCAGGTGAGAGTGGTTGTGTAGCTGTTGCTATATTTCCCCAGCGGAGTCCGTATCTCCAGGACAGTTATATCTTGAAGTGCCACTCAAGGCATCTTTTCCACAACAGTTTGTGGTTCGTATACCCAGTTGAGCGAATACGGGTTCTCGTAGAAATTTGTTCCCCAGCGGAAAAGCCGTCCCAGGCCCGTTTCCCCAGGTTAAGTCCAATTGTGATTGGCATGGTTCACCTACCCAGTAGGGTGGTTCTCTAGCATTTATTTTGCTAGAGCGTTTTCGTAGCATTTTTGCATGCGTGCATAACATCTACCCTAAACGCGTAGCATTTCTATTTCGTATGGAGCATTACACCATTATCGAACATATGCACGTGAAACATGAGCCAGGTGGTTACGTTCTTGTGTGCAAGTGTATCTCCAGCGGAGTTGCTCGGTTAAGTTCTCCAGACTCCTCAGCAGAGATATTCGGTTAAGTTCTCCAGAACTCCCAAAGCAGAGTTATTTGGTTAAATTTCTCTTCATCCCTCCTCAAATTTTCTTGGTTAAAGCTTCTCTTTGCGAGTGCCTGACGACGATGTTAGTAGTTACTCATTCAGACGACGTGTCTATCTTCAGGTATGCAGTTCGCTTTTATTTAGCGAAGGTTTGACGGTGAAGTTAGACGCATGTATCCCATGATTGGCCGGGAGGTGATACCAGACATTTATCAGCATGGAAGACTCTTTTGATTGTTTCTGACGACAAAGTCAGATAGTTATGATTGTCAGATGGTGATGTCAGACACCTATCAGGTTTATGGATTGTCTGACGGTGAGGTCAGATGGTTATCTGTTCGGTGAGTGCTTGACGGTGATGTCAGGTCTATTATCAGCTCCTAACCCATCCGGTTCTTGGATTGGTTGATTGCTTTTAGCGAGGTCTGACGGTGAGGTCAGGAGGTTCCCAACTCAGTGTTTGTCTGATGGCGATATCAATAGTTTCTCCACAGGGTTTGCCCAACGGCGATGTTAGGAGTGTATTAACGTGGTATAGCTATGTGGTTTCGGCGGCGATGTCAGACGTGTATCGGATATCTAGGGTGTTCGGAAATCTTATGAGTATTTGGCGGCGATGTCAGGTGTCTATCAGCTTTCTGTTGGTCAGACGGTGATGTTAGACGTTTATCAGTTTGTTTGTTTGACGACGATGTTAGACATCGCTCAGTTTGGAAGACATGACGATGAGGTCAGACGTTTCTCGGTAGTGTGTTTATCTGGCGGTGAGGTTGGAATATTGTCAATGGAGTGTTGACGGTGATGTCAAATGTTTACCAAGATTGTGGTTATCCATTTTACATGGCGGTGATGTCAGGAGGTTAGCAGATGATGGTTAGCTTGACGACGATGTCGGAGGTTCATCAGCTTCGTGTTATATTTGGCGGCGATGTTAGGTGGTTATCAACCTTGTGGATGCCTGGTGGCGAGATCAGGAATTTTATCCCCAGCAAAGGAGGGACGGCGATGTCAGAAGATTTCCTCCGATTGATTAGTGAATCTTGGTGGTGAAGTCAGGTGTTTATCAGATATGTGATCATTCGACGACGAAGTCAGATACTCTATCTTGGCCGTGAGGTCAGGTGTTTATCAGATATATGATTGTCCGACTTGATGACGAAGTCAGATGTACTATCCCGACGGTGAGGTCAGGTGTTTATCAGATATGTGATTATCCGACGATGAAGTCAGAGGCTCTATCTTGGCGGTGAGGTCAGGTTTTTATCAGATATGTGATTATCCGACTTGATGACGAAGTCAGATGCTCTATCCCGACGATGTTGAGGCCAGGCGGTGAGGTCAGGCGTTCATTGAATTGGCGGCGATGTAAGGAAATTCTATCCCTAGCAGGTTTCAGATGGTGATTTCAGATATTTCCTTTCGACTTGAGGTCGATATTGGATAGCGATGTCAGAGGTTTCCTTACTGACTTGATGATGAAGTCGGACCGCGGTGTCAGAGGTCTCCTTACCGACTTGATGATGAAGTCAGACCGCGATGTCAGAGGTTTCCTTACCGACTTGATGATGAAGCCCGACAGCGATGTCAAATAATCTTCCCGATTTAGGGTCAAAGATTTGAATTAGTAATCAGCCAGTTCGTTGCCGTGCAACAATCATTTTGGTTTCTGAAGATTTTTTCACCAATCAGAGTTTGCAGTTTATTTCTGCGGTTGGCAAATTTCTGGGTTTGTTGGTATTCAACCGTCTTTTACCTTGATTGTAGAAGCAAGCTTCATCTCAATGTTTTGATGACGTCAACATCAAAATCAAGAATATTTCATCTGTGCAAAAAAGGCAAACGCTTTCAAAAGACCAAGATCAAGTGGAATGGAAGTGATCAACATTCAAAGCTTCATGAACATTTGACTGATCAACTTTCAAGTTTTGGACACAAGCTATGGTATATCAAAATCCATTAATTTAATTGATATACAAGTGTTCAACATCTTTATCATTTGATCACATTGCATAAGCATATTTTTTAAAACTATTAGAATTGGTATAACACTATTTTTATAAGTATTTTTCTGAAAAATAGCAGTGTTAACCGATTAACCATATAGGTTAACCGGTTAACCATTTCAAATTTTAAATATTTTGGTATAACGTTCCAGTGTTAACCGATTAACCATATAGGTTAACCGATTAACACTGAACGTATTTTGAAAAATGGCTTTGTTTCAAGTTCAAAAATGGTTTGAATATTATACCAGTTCATATTTTGAATTATACTCAAATATACCTGTTGGAAAAGGTGTGTTTACACATATAAATTCTGAGTTTTTCAAATTGAAAAACAACCTCCAATAATCATTTTCAAAACATTCTTTGAATCAAATTCACCACTTTCAAATACTTTTCAAATCTTTTCAAAAGTGTTCATATTGATCATATCTTTCATATGCATAGCATTGAACACATGTGTTGAAATTAAAAGAGTGAATTTTGATCAGAAGGAGAAGATCAATCTCAGCATTAATATTACCATTATTACTCTCAAATCAAAGTATTCAGATTACTTGTATTTTGACTTGTGATCCAGGATTGTTGGACACAAGGGTGAGTGTTTACAAGAGGATTGTTCTTGTACACTTGTTGATTTTTATTGTTTGATAGTAGGCCTCACCGGTTGATGGTGTGATAGGTTGTACTTTATTAAACAATAGTGAAAGCTCTCTTTCGTGTTGAAAGGGGAGTGGAGTACTCTCGGATTGTGAGGGGAACCACTATAAATCTTGGTGTCCACTTTCCTTTTACTTTCTACTGCCTTCATCACCAAGAACCTAACCAGTAAAATTTCAAGAATACCGAAAAACTGGAAAAAGTCCCTAAAAGCCTAATTCACCCCCCCTCTTAGGCATACTCTGTACTTACGATTGGTATCAGAGCAGGTTAAGGTAACCTGTTCCTATCGATCCTAATGGCTTCCGCTAGTACTAACCCGGTTTTCAAAGATGGTGGAAGCAGTAACAAGCCACCACTCTTTTCTGGAGAATACTTCGATTTTTGGAAAATCCGTATGAAGGCACATCTTGAGGCTCAAGGAGATGGTATATGGGAAACCGTAGAAACTGGTCTGCATGTTCCTATGAGCGTCATAAATAACATAGGCACTCCAAAGATAAAATCCTCATATGATGAAGATGACAAGAAGAGAATTTTGAATTAGAAGAAAGCAATCAACATACTTCAAAGCGCTCTCAGTATGGACGAATTCTTCCGTATATCACAGTGTAAATCAGCAAAGGAAATTTGGGACAACCTGGTAGAAACGCATGAAGGGACAACCGAAGTAAAAAGATCAAGACTTAATACTTTAAGTCAAGAATATGAAATGTTCTGTATGCAGCCTAGTGAATCCATTGTTGCCTTACAAAAGAGATTCGTTCATCTAACTAATCATCTAATTGCTCTCGGGAAGACCTTCACCAATGATGATCTCAACTTGAAAGTCCTAAGATCCTTAACAAGAGAATGGCAACCAAAGGTGACCGCTATTTCGGAAAAGAAGAGTCTTTCAACAATGACATCTGCTTCCTTATTTGGCAAACTTCAAGAGCATGAACTAGAACTTGGAAGGCTTGAGAAGCATGAAAGTCAAGACAAGAAGTCCAAAGGAATTGCCTTGAAGATTGACACAAAGGATGACAAAAATGACGAATCTTCCGAAGACGAAAATTTCATGCTTCTAGTAAAGAAGCTTGGTAAGTTTTTTAATAATAATAAAATTTCCTCTTTTTCCAAAAAAAAATAGACATTTCAGGAAAAAGGAGGCACCCACATCAAACCAAGAAATTACATGTTACGAATGTGGGAAACAAGGTCACATAAAGCCCGATTGCCCGAAACTCGCAAATAAAGGAAAATTCAGAGGCAAGAAGGATTTCAAAACGAAGAAGGCTTATGTCGCATGGGACGACAACGAAGTAAGTTCATCATCGGAATCGGAAAACGATGAATGTGCAAATATGGCGTTAATGGCCTCTCACCACTCCGATGAAGAAAATGAGGTTAGTAGTAATTTTTCTGTTTATGATAATGATGCACAAGAAGTTATAGATGAACTTCTAAAAGAGTGCAAGACTTTGTATAAAAGCATCTCATCACAAAAGAAAAGAATCTCATCTTTAGAAGAACAAAACTCTGTTTTTATGAAAAATATTGAAGATGAAAAACAGAAATTGATGGATGAAAAACAAAGTCTTGTATGTAAAAAGTGTGAGTCTTTATCTTTCCAAATTGTTCAACTCAAAAGAGTTTTAGAAAGATACGAAAAAGGTCAAATTGGCTTGGAAGAAATTCTAAAACATCAAAGATATCCTAATGATAAAAGTGGATTAGGATATTCTAAATTTTCAAAACCAAGCACCAATGAGACCGTTTTCGTAAGAGCAAGTGAACAAATTGTTAAAGAAAAGGCCAGCACTTCTAAAATTCAGCATCAAAATCATAACAAGAAAAGCATTGCAAAGAAAAAGAATTATGTTCCTAGATATAGAAGTCACTTTCAACCTACATGTTCTTATTGTGGAATTAAAGGCCATACACCTAATGCTTGCTATGTGCGCAATATTGGTGTTGCTAAAGGGCATTATGTGTGGGTTGAAAAAGGTACTAACTATCAAGGACCCAAAGCAATTTGGGTACCTAACACTACTTAAATTTTTGTTGTAGGTATGCTTCAAGACAAAGTCTAATCAATGGTACCTTGATAGCGGTTGCTCGAAGCATATGACGGGAGACATAAACAAATTTTCAAGCCTATCATTAAAGGCCAAAGGATACGTCATTTACGGTGATGATAATAAAGGAAAAATTCTTGGAGTTGGAACCATTGGTGCACCTCCATGTACAATCATCGAAGACGTTCTTTATGTGGAAGGCCTTAAACACAACCTACTTAGCATAAGTCAATTGTGTGAAAAAGGGTTCCGAATCAACTTCACAAAGGAGGAATGCTTGATAGAACATGAAGTCACTCGTGACATTTTGCTAAAAGGTAAAAGATATAATAACATTTTTATGATTTCTTTTGATGACTCTTCCTTGAAGGTAAAGTGTCTTATGGCAAACAACAACGAGGCATGGCTTTGGCATAAAAGATTTGCTCACATTCACATGGAGCATCTAAACAAATTGATAAAGCATGATCTAGTTGTTGGTCTTCCGAAGATAAAATTCATCAAGGATAAGTTATGCGATGCATGTCAAAAGGGAAAACAGACCAAGACAACTTTCAAATCCAAGCAAGTGGTTTCTACATCAAGGCCACTTCAATTGTTGCATATGGATCTTTTTGGTCCATCAAGAACAAAAAGCTTCGGAGGTAATTTCTACACCTTAGTTATTGTTGATGATTTCTCTCGATACACTTGGACATTGTTTTTAGTGCAGAAAAGTGATGCTTTTAAAGCATTCAAGAAATATGCAAAGCAAATTCAGAATGAGAAATCACTCACTATAGCCTCTATAAGAAGCGATCACGGTGGAGAATTCCAAAATTCAGACTTTGAAGATTTTTGCGAAGAGCATGGAATCTCTCATAATTTTTCAGCACCAAGGACGCCTCAACAAAACGGTGTCGTAGAACGGAAGAATAGATCACTGGTGGAGCTTGCAAGGACAATGCTTAGCGACGCAAATCTTCCTAAATATTTTTGGGCAGATGCAGTTAGTACAACATGCTTCTTAAGCAACTGTGTCAATATTCGATCACTCCTCAAAAAGACTCCGTATGAGTTGTTCAAGGGTAGAAAACCAAATATAGAATTCTTCCACATATTCGGATGCAAATGCTTTGTTCTCAACAACAACAAAGATAATCTCGGTAAGTTTGATGAGAAATCCTACGAAGGTATATTTCTTGGTTACTCTCTTTATAGTAAAGCATTTAGAATTTTTAATAAGAAAACACTTACTATTGAAGAATCCATTCATGTTTCGTTTGATGAGACTAACCCCTCGAAAGAGGATAATATTATTATGGATGATGATGATGATATAGTAGGTTCTTCACAACAACAAGAAGAGATTTTAAAGAATCAAGAAATACCACAAGAAGATGTCACTCAAATCATTGAAGAACATCAAGATCTTCCGAAGGAATGGAGAACGCATAGAGATCACCCGATAGATAAAGTTATTGGTGATATTAGCCAAGGCGTTGCAACTCGACTTAATCTAAAGGATGCTTGTCTCAACATGGCTTTTGTGTCTCAAAACCAACCAAGATTGATGAAGTTTTAGGCGATGACCAATGGATTGTAGCAATGCAAGAAGAACTCAATCAATTCGAAAGGAATCAAGTTTGGAGTCTTGTACCAAGACCAGACCATAAGCACATCATAGGAACAAGATGGGTGTTCAAGAACAAACTTGACAAGAATGGGATCATAGTTCGTAACAAAGCAAGATTGGTCGCGCAAGGCTACAACCAGGAGGAAGGAATTGATTTTGATGAAACGTTCGCTCCGGTAGCAAGCAAACAAAGGATGGCATCTTCCTCAACCAATCCAAGTATTGCAAGGAATTGCTGAAGAAATTCGATATGGATAGTTGCAAGATGATGTCCACTCCTATGGGATCCGGAACGTACGTTGATCAAGATAATCCGGTATTCCAGTTGATATAACAAAATATCGAGGTATGATCGGTTCATTACTATATTTGACGGCAAGTCGTCCTGACATTATGTTTAGCGTTTGTTTGTGTGCACGCTTTCAAGCAAGTCCGAAGGAATCGCATCTCACAGCCGTAAAGAGAATCATAAAGTATCTCAAAGGGACAATGAACGTCAGATTATGGTATCCTAAAGGTAGTATTTGTTTTTTAGTTGGTTACTCTGACGCTGACTATGTAGGATGTAAGACCGATAGAAAAAGCACAAGCGATACATGTCACATTCTCGGGAATGCATTAGTGTCATGGGCCTGCAAGAAGCAAGCGTGTGTGGCACTCAGTACAGCCGAAGCAGAATATATTGCAGCAGGAAGTTGCTGTGCACAAATTCTGTGGCTCAAGCAACAACTCCTCGATTACGGTATAGATCTCGGCTGCATTCCTCTTCGATGTGATAATACAAGTGCCATCAATATTACAAAGAACCCGGTTATGCATTCAAGAACAAAACATATAGATATTCGGCATCACTTCCTTCGAGATCACGTATTGAATGGAGATGTAGATGTGACTTTCATCGACACGCACAATCAACTCGCCGACATCTTCACCAAACCTTTGGCGAAAGAACCATTCTACAAAATTCGGAGATAACTTGGGATTCTTGATGAAGGCGACATCTGACCTTTTTCTCTAATATGTGTATGCATTATTTGTGTTGTGTTTTCATGTGTATGCATTCTGTTTTTAAGTATTTTTCAAAAATTCGAGTGTGTTAATCGATTAACCATATGGGTTAACCGATTAACACTATTAAATTTTCAATTTTGACTCAATTTTTTAATGTGTTAACCGATTAACCTATATGGTTAACCGATTAACACTGTTAAATTTTCTAAAAATCAGAAACGAAAATTAATTAAATTTTTGAAAATATTATATATGATAAATGCATTTTTTATGTGGTCCATATTCTCTTAAGTGTCCAAAATCCATATCCGAAATCTTATTCCCTCTTAAAGAGTTTTGTGGAACTTCCCTCTTCAAACCCTAGGTTTTAAAAATCCACTATCTCTCTCCCACTCTCTCAAGTTGGATAACTTCTCATAACCATCCCCACAACTTCTCAAACCCTAACTTCTTCAGAACCCACAACTTCAGTTCTCTCAAACTTTCATCCATGGCATCCTCACGCAAAGGAAAGGGAAAGCTTCCTGAGTATGCATCAGAATCTGATGACGACAACATTCCAATGGAAACCACCAAAAAGAGGCGCATGGATTTCAAAGTTCGTGTTCGTCAACTTTTGCCGGTAAAGTACGTAAATCTTCGAGCTTTTCCTGCAATTTCTTTTGACTTTCCTACACTATTGGAACATCAGCGCATCGACAAGTTCGTCACCGACTCTAGTATTATTTATCCTGATCTTGTTAAAGCTTTTATGAGTAAGTTGGTTGTATATCTGGACATTGATGAGAACCACATGATCCATTCCACCATTAGAGACCATGAGTTTGTTGAAAAATTATCCACCCTTGCTAGACACCTTAAGACTCCATCAAAAGGCTGCTTCCTGAGGAAAGGTGTAAACCATGTGGATGGACCTTGGGCAAATTATGATAAAATGGAGTATTACTATCAGATTTGCAGGTTCCCAAAAGAAACAGTTATTGCAAACTCTCGCACCGCTCGTATGTTGTGCTATGCCAAGAATCTGACGGTTTCTGATCGAATGCTTCATTACATTATCTGCTATGTCCTTATTCCAAAGGATTCCAACCACTCTCAGATTAATGACTTAGAGATGCAGCTTTTGTATGCAATCAAGAACCGCATAAGGGTCAATTGGATTCTGACCATCATGTATCATCTGCAGCAGCAACTTTAGTGTATCACACGGTTACCGTATGCTCGGTTGATTTCGAGAATTCTGGAATTAACCGAACTAGACCTTAACAGGGAACCGTCCTCCACGATGAAACCTACAACTAATGAGATCAATGAGATTAACATTGTCAAAAATACTGGTATCATCAAAGCGGCTGACGGTACCTACAGGTATGCCAATAACGGTCATGTCCATCACGCGTATCCAATTCCTGAAGGGGGTCTTACAAGTGAGTTTCTCTATACAACCATGATGAACCAGCATAGAGAGTCAATGAATATGCATAGAGAGACCTCCCGAGCCATTGCCTCCCTCAGAAACCTTATTCTTAACCCTCCACATTCCAACACCCGAGTTGTGGACGAAGAGATTGAAGAAGAGGATGGTAGTGAAGAAGAGGAAGAAGATGATGAGGATATGGCGGATGAGGACATTTAGAAGAATATGTTGTTGTTGATGTCTTTTATTGCATTGTTTGCTAGTTTTTGATGTTTTATGCTTTCATTTATGTTTGAACTCTGTTTTTACTTTGGCATTGTAACTCGTACAATATTTGCAGCGTTGCTGCCGTTTAATTTAATTATGCTTTGCTTCCATATTCTTGTGATTGCTTGCATTATTGGTCTGTCTAGTTTTCTTTCTTGAAAGCTCCTTCCTTTTTGCTTATGACAAAGGGGGAGAAGAGCTTTGGCTTTCTTATGTCTATGTGTGCAGAATTTTTGCCTATGTATTCGATAGGGGGAGTTCATGGACATAGGGGTAGAAAACAAGATCATTGCTAATCATCATCAAAAATTGCACAAGATCATTTTGGTTGTCATCATCAAAAAGGGGGAGATTGTAGAAGCAAGCTTCATCTCAAAGTTTTGATGACGTCAACATCAAGATCAAGAATATTTCATCTGTGCAAAAAAGGCAAACGCTTTCAAAAGACCAAGATCAAGTGGAATGGAAGTGATCAACATTCAAAGCTTCATGAACATTTGACTGATCAACTTTCAAGTTTTGGACACAAGCTATGGTATATCAAAATCCATTAATTTAATTGATATACAAGTGTTCAACATCTTTATCATTTGATCACATTGCATAAGCATATTTTTTAAAACTATTAGAATTGGTATAACACTATTTTTATAAGTATTTTTTTGAAAAATAGCAGTGTTAACCGATTAATCATATAGGTTAACCGGTTAACCATTTCAAATTTTAAATATTCTGGTATAACGTTCCAGTGTTAACCGATTAACCATATAGGTTAACCGATTAACACTGAACGTATTTTGAAAAATGGCTTTGTTTCAAGTTCAAAAATGGTTTGAATATTATACCAGTTCATATTTTGAATTATACTCAAATATACCTGTTGGAAAAGGTGTGTTTACACATATAAATTCTGAGTTTTTCAAATTGAAAAACAACCTCCAATAATCATTTTCAAAACATTCTTTGAATCAAATTCACCACTTTCAAATACTTTTCAAATCTTTTCAAAAGTGTTCATATTGATCATATCTTTCATATGCATAGCATTGAACACATGTGTTGAAATTAAAAGAGTGAATTTTGATCAGAAGGAGAAGATCAATCTCAGCATTAATATTACCATTATTACTCTCAAATCAAAGTATTCAGATTACTTGTATTTTGACTTGTGATCCAGGATTGTTGGACACAAGGGTGGTGTTTACAAGAGGATTGTTCTTGTACACTTGTTGATTTTTATTGTTTGATAGTAGGCCTCACCGGTTGATGGTGTGATAGGTTGTACTTTATTAAACAATAGTGAAAGCTCTCTTTCGTGTTGAAAGGGGAGTGGAGTACTCTCGGATTGTGAGGGGAACCACTATAAATCTTGGTATCCACTTTCCTTTTACTTTCTACTGCATTCATCACCAAGAACCTAACCAGTAAAATTTCAAGAATACCGAAAAACCGGAAAAAGTCCCTAAAAGCCTAATTCACCCCCCCCCCCCCCTCTTAGGCATACTCTGTACTTACATTGATTGTTTGAGAGTCATTCGCTTCTCACCCAGTCAAGTCCAAGCCGTTTGAATAGGGGCAGCTGTTGCACCCTAAAATTTGCCTAACCTTTCTTTACCTGGCTTATGTTTCATTGCATTCATCATAACATTAGCATATGCATTGCATTGTCATTTATGCAGGGGATTGAGAGAGTCGTCCCTGTCAAGAGGAGGCTACCAAAGGTTCTAGGGCTAATTAAGAAGTGTTCAAGTGCTATCACCCTTATCAAGCCCTCATGAAGAAGTCAAAACTCTTTGGAGAAGTGGATGGATACATGTTTGCCTACCTCCTATCTTGGAGACTATGAGAAGCTTACCAAGTGATATTGGATCCATAGTTATGGATGTAAAGCATCGTGGAAGCTCATTGGATGTTTTGAGGGTCATTATGGAGCTCATTCATATCATTATACCAAATGCAAGAAGCCACAGCCTAAGGTGGTGCAGTTAGGGTTTTCATCTGGTCAACCCTAAGTCAACTATTGAATTGAAGAAGATTAAGACTCAATTCCAAGCAGCTATGATCATGGAATTTTGTGTTGATACATGTCAAATATCATTTCAAGATCAATTAATCAATACTCAAGAGTGTGAGAAGTTGCTAAGCTAGGGTTTCTAAGCTTGACAGTGTAAAATCCCCTATCTAATGCCCAACTTCAAGACCACATAACTCAAGATACAAGTTTCATCTATCTTGACACCAACATGAGACTTGTAGAGCATGTTCTTAGCTTTTGTTTGAGTAATAGAAGTCCTTCATCTGATTTCTATAACTCAAGATATGAAGTAGGCAAGTTACAAGTCATCAGATGAATGTGATTTTGGCCCATGAAAGTCAACCAACTTCCAAGACATTTTTGACCTAGAAGGATGTCTCTCCTCACTTTGACCCAAACATGAAAGTTCTTCCTTATGATCTTAGCTTTCTAAAACGTCCTAGAAGTTCTCCATCTGATTTGTAGAGCTCAAGATATGAAGCTTGCAAGGCAATGGCATTTTGGGAAAGTAAGATTATAGGCCATTTTCATTATAGGTCCATTTCACCACTTTGTACATCTCAAATGAAGATCTTTCCAACATCAAACTTGCTCCAAATGGGGTCATCTACATCATCAAGCATCAAGTTACCATTGGATTGGCTTGTATGTGAGCATGGGTGAAGAAAATTCCATGATGGAACACTTTAAAAGGCCTAAATTGGATCAAATTCATGTTGGACCAATTTTAATCATATTTGTACATTTTTTTTTAGTGCCAAGAACATTCTAAGACCATTGGTAAAATCAGAAGTGAATTTTGAGGCCATTTTCATGAGTTTTTTCCAAATAACTTCAAGCTTAAGCAACATAATCAAATCACACCATTAAGATCCAAACAAGGGATTAATCCCAGCCATTGAAGTTCCTTACATCACAAGTAACTTGTATAAGTCAAGTTTGAAGGTTGAAAGCTCTGTTTTCGTGAGATTCATGAAGCTTCAAGTGAAGAAATTTTGGATTTGCATTGGACTGATATGGGCCATGATTGGGCTTCTTTCTCATCAGGATCCATCATATATATTCCCAGCATCGTGTACAAGCTCTCATAAGAGGATTTGAAACATTTTTCATCAAGAATTCAGTTACAAAAAGTGGGAGAAGAGTGAAAATCGTATTTGGTGATTGAAGCAGCTTCAAGCAAAATTAAGCATTCCAACACTTGCATTGAAGATCAAGGATCGTTTCTGGGCGTTTTTCATCAAGAATCATCAACCATTGAAGGTCCAATGGAGCTATTCCGTTAGGTAAATCATTTCTCAACAATGCTCTCTGTATAGGCCATGATTGCACGCCATGTTCATATATTCTTGCTCCTTAGGCTTCATAGATCGATTTAGGATTGATAGCTGTTTGTGATGATTTTTGATAGAATCTTCGATCTTGTAGCTTGCGGTTAGGCTTGGATCTAGGTAGAAAACAAAAACAAACCATGGAATCATGATCCACGCAGCATGACGAGTTGATTGATGTAGGATTTATTGAGTTTTGTTGAGTTTTGAGAAGCGCCACTGTAGCATACAGCCGGAGAAGACGACCGAAGCCGTCGTGCTCCGCCGTCTGAAACTCTCCCTCCATTTTCTATTTTAAATCCAGATGCCTGCGTGTCTTACTCATAACCCTAGGATCTTGTTTGAACACTTGACCTGGACTCTATCAAACGGCCACGATTTCTCTCCATTTCATGCTTAAGTTCAGCTGCTGGCGTGGCATGATAATGACCGTTAGATTATTTGACTGGTCTTGTAATGGATGGCTAGGATTGCAGTCAGCTTATGTCTAAAGTTTGTGTGCTTGCGTGTCTGCCCTAGAACCCTAGGATCCATTGACTGTATCCAAAACCAAAGGCCAGGATTGCATTTCAGGTGTTGACCGTTTTAAGTGAAACGGTGCACTTCATTAAGTGACCTCTGAAAATGGATTGGGCCACATTGCTGTTTATACCCTTAGTTGCCTGAAGCCCAAAGAAATAACGTGAATGAGTTGCTATTTGTACCATAGTTTTTCCATTTTCTTTCTTTTTCTTTATTTTGCATATTTTCATTGCTGTTTCATTTTAATTCATGTTAAATATTTTGATACATCCAAAAAATCATAGAAAAATATTTTTGTGTACTTTGACATGTGAGCTGATTTTACAAAATTTTAGATTAATGTTTAATTCATTTTTTCCATTTAATTTTGCATTTCTTTTTAAAGTGTTCTTTGTAAATTGAAAAATGCATATCATTATTTCTTGATTTTATTTCTTGATCAAACCTCCATATAAACTCTTGATTTTTCTTGTACATATCATTAACATCTCAATTGATTTTTGGATATTTTTTCTCTTTGTTTTTGGTGCCTTTTGATTAGGGTTTAGGTTATACCTTTAAGATCTTCTCTCTTGCCTAGTTCTTAGGACCTCCCGAACCCGAGATTTGGTTGCGACGATCAATCTTATCCCTTTTCGTCAGGTTTCTCTGCTCGTTTCCTTTCCCTCTCGTTGGGATAAATAACGAACGGTGGCGACTCTTGTCATTGCCGACACCTTTTTTCGTAGTAGCGGAAACGGTCCTTGGGATCAACGATTCAAGCTTGAAAACATTATTGCTATGGCAAAGACTCACCACAACAACAACATCTCCAAGGGAATCTACTTCAAGCGGGGTTTTCACTTCAACTCGACATGGAAGAACCCAGGCAAGCCTCCACTACACAACCACCATCCTACTCCTAGGGTTTTACTCGGACTCGGGTGTAGAGCCATCTCACAAAATACCCATAATCAAAACAACCCAACAATGCCACAAGCACGAGCAAAACAGATAAGGATAAAAATAAATAAATGAACAAACGGGAAGAGAAAAAATGATAAGCAAAGCTAACAAGCTCACAACTATAACTAAGATAGGCTCGACTCTCTCTTGCATCGAGCAAAGTCCCTAGCAGAGTCGCCACCTGTCGCACCTAGAAAAATCACAAAGATAATTTGGAAACACGACCATCGCGCTAAAGGCGCAGAAATGCGGTTCGACAGAGTCGCCACCGAAATTTATTTATCCCGAATGAACGGGAGAGGAAAATATCAAGAAAACCTCTTAAAAACGAAAGGAACACGACTGTCGCAACTTGATGTTCCTGGGTTCGGGAGTCGGTTACGCAAGGGGAAGGTATTAACACCTCTCACATCCGTTGTACTCAACGGGAACCTCTTAATTCGAACTGTGATGAATGTTAGATAATCTTAATTCTTCTCTTCTCAATACTAAATACTAAACAAAACTATAAACGGATAAAGACGATAAGGGGAAAGGGGATGGTTAGAGGATTGGGTGCTGGCCAAGAATTGGGGCCCTTATGCCTACGTATGCTCATTCGGACGAGAATGAGAAATCAAAGTGTCGTAGTTCGACTACGGGAAAGTATGAGGGAAACGGAAGATGGAGGGGATTGTGCTCACCAAAATCATCGCAATTTTGTGCCTATGTATCTTACATTCAAGAATGAATGAAGAATCATAGCGTCTGTAGTTCGTGGTAACGACCACGAAAAGAAACGAGATTGAATTGAGTTTGAAGCAGGGTACGGATGACGATTACTCGAAGCTTAAGAAAGACTTCTCGGACCCAAGTAATTGGGAGAGCGATTCAAAGACTTGACTATCTCTCTTTTTCATCTTGAAGATAAGGTTGTACTTGAAAGGGTGAGTTTGAACTGATGACGATTACTTGAAGCTTAAGAAAGACTTCTCGGACCCAAGTAATCGAGAAAACGAGTCAAAGACTTGACTATCTCCCTTTTTCATCACAGAAGGAAATGTGTTTGAAAGGTGAGGTTGATCGGATGACGACTACTTGAAGCTTAAGAAAGACTTCTCGGACCCAAGTAATCGGGAGAGCGAACCAAAGACTTAGAACTCTCTCTTTTTCATCACGAAAATAAAGTTGTTTAAGTGGTATCTGAAAGGATAAGTAGTTGGACGATGGTTGAACGTTTTCGAGTTTGTTAATGATACTTAAAGGCGTCAATTGCTTACACACGAATAAGATAACTCGCATCCAAACAACCGAAAGCAAGATCAAAGACTTGAACCCAGTCTTTACACCTTGAAAAGAATTAAATAGTTATTAATTGATTGATAATTTGATTATAAAAAATCCGCTTGACGTTGGATTAAGGGTTTGACCTATTATCGCGTGCAAAACATGTAGTGGAATGGAAATGGTTTGAGAAATGGCTCGACCATGAGTCGAGGGTTTGGATTGAAAATGGAACCGACTTGACTTACGCATCAAGGGTCAAGGTGTGAGAAACGATACTAGTCCCTGAGGGTGCCCCCAATATTGAAACCACAGTGAAGTGTGTGCAATAGGTTGATAGCAAATGCGTATAAGCACTCGACTTACGAGGCGTGTTTGAAAATGGCTCGATGATGGATCGAGAATTAGTTTGAAAATAGTTTGATCTACTCTAGTCCCTATGGGTGCTCCTAGGAGATAAACCGATAATCAAAGAAATTCGAAACATACATCGGAATGGGAGAGGGGTACATGTAAGTTACACGGGATTGCACGAAATAGAGGGGTCTCATTGTAAGGTAGCCCAAGAGAAAGCCGTGTGTGTGCAATGTGTCCTAAACTACGCCTTGAGCAAAGTTGGGCACAAACTCGGTATGAGGGTTCCTGCAAATGACCAATGATCCAACAATCCACCAATTTGGCTTTTAGCGTTTCGATAATTATTACATGTTTTCCAATATGGGTGAATTAGAATGATGAATATGATATGACAATATGAATAATATACAATAATATCCACAATAATGTTTGACGGAATTATAAAGCAATTAATATTTGGCAGAAATTAAAGTTAGTAGCTAGTAGGTTATTGAATTAAATCGGGACAAATGTAACGCTAAACCGTCGTAGCTCGACTTATGATGAAAGTCGAACTATAGGAGGTCGCGTGAATTGATATATGTGCTATGAACAAGATAGAGAAATGGTATTGAGAACCATTCTCCAATTTAATCGTGTCGCACAGACTAAAAAGGTGGGATCTTGTCTTAATCATAAACATCATGTCGATTAATCGAAGGTAGCCTATCACGATCCCAAAGTAAGGACATATATTTGAAATCGAGAAGGTTATCGACTTCGATAAAACGGTGTTTACGAATCGAAAGACATCATAGATCGAAAAAATGAATAAAAATGGAAATGAAGAAGAAATGAAATTGAAAATAAAATAGTCTCGAATAAATTATCATCTATCAATGGTTTGACCGATAATAATTCTTAAAAATTCGCCATTGACCAAAAAAAGATAAAAAGAAATAAAATGAATAAAAAATGGATAACAATCGATAAAAATCGAAAATGAACATGTAAAAGAAGTTGGTCTCGGGTTTATCATTTTTCATCAATAATTTGACAGAAAAATAATTTCGAGGTCTCGTCATCGACCCAAGAATAAAACTAACATGAAAATTCGATCAAAATATAAAGTAAGAATACAAGATGAATTTTTACAAAAAATTAAGTTTATTTAAAAAGAGTGAAATAAATCAAGAATATAACAAATATGAGGTTATTAAAAAAAAATTAAAACCAAGACCAAGAAAAAGATTTGAAATAAAAAAAGTAAGAAGAGGAGGGGGTATATAAGTTATGAGGGTGGTGTGAATAACAAGTGGGCTCAGGTGGGCTCATAGACCCATCACCCATCCAAAAACGTGTTACCAGAACACTAAGGGGTGTAGTAGGAATTTCTAAATGGGCTTATGCAGGCCCATACAGAATAAAAACCAGCACCACCTAAACGCATGAGAGCAAGCCAAACAGCCACTTCTCTGCCTCTTCATCACCCCCATTGAAAAAACACAAATGAAAGAAAGGAAAGAGCAGAGCAACAAGACACATATATATTTGAGGAAATCACACCGTTCTTCATGAATATTTGATTTCAATCATTGCACATCTTCAACAAATGGAAAACGGAAATAAGCCAACGACGATGAATCTCAACATTTTCCTTCGCGACAAATCCTCTCCGTTTTTCCCTTCATGTTCATTTTCTATTCCCTCGTCATTTGTTCATCTACTATTTCTCTTTTCTGATTTAATTCGTTGGGCGTTCATGGGTTCACTGTTTGTTGAAAAAGCTTAAAGGTTAAGGAAGGGGTTCCAAAAAATGGGTAAGATTTAGGGTTTCAAATCATCTTCTTCCTTTTATGTCTTGTGTTTGAAAATGGGTTTTGTAGTTGTTGGGTTTGAAGGTTAGAGGTTGAAGAAGAGAGGAATGGTGATTGAGGTTCTGAGATGGAGGTATTTGAAGGTTTGGAGGGGAGGTAGGTTTCACCGAGTTGTTTTTTTTTTTGGGTTTGTTGGTGAAGGTTGGATTTGAATAGTGAGAATAATAATGAAGAAAGGTGTTGCGGTTTTGGGATTTTCTTCTCCTCCCCCCCCCCCCCCCCCCCACCCCACACAGAGAGTGATGGGTTCTCTCCTTTTATGGTGAGATTTGAAGGGTATGGTTTATAGAAGAGATAGTGAAGTTGTGATTTTCTTATGTTGTCCTTTTGATTATGTTTGTGTAGCTAGTGGTAATACGGTTTTGATGTGCAAAATTGAGTTGTTGTGGAACGCCTACGTCTGGCGTGGGGTCTTGAAAGAGGATGTTAGTGGCTGCTTCTTTTTTGACAGAGGTACATATCCGTGGATGTACGAATTGCGTTTGTGTTTTGGCCAGGCTGTTTTCGAAATTGTGTAATTTTGCAGGGTGGGGTCAAGTTGTGGATATGCAGTTTAGCTCCTACAAAAAAACTGGGTTGTGGTAACACTGTAAACCCGTTTTTATACTGCAATTTTAATACGGTATTTTAAAAATGTAAGTTCGGTCCCAGTTTGTCGTGTGCTGACACTCTTTGAATGGGTATGGCTTGGATAACAATGTCGCCAGATTAGTGTTGGTCGAATTCAAATCACAATTGTTGTTGTTGCATGTGCAGGTGAATCGTAAGCTGGTGCGGGAGCCAAGTCTGTGAAGGCGGAGGTTGATATGGCAATTGGTGCGGGTTAAATTTGTTGTGAGCGTTTAACAAGTAGTGTTGCTCGAATTGAAGTCGTCGCCATGAAATACAGTTTGCAAAGTATTGGAGAATATTATGCTGGTGAAAGGCTTACGACGTCGCGGCACACAGCATATTGGTGCAAGCTCTTGCGAAGGCCTAATTGTTTTGTGTCGTCAAATGTGATCTTGGCTAGCATTCCATCGTGTAACCGTCCTTGTTGTAAAAACATTTCTATGACCGAAACAAGGTCTGAAATTTTCAATATCTTTGCAAGAAATGAATTAGCAACTATTGCCTCATAGTTCTGAAACCACTTGTAATTAATTCAAATGTCAAAGTAATAATTTACTGATTTTATAATTCCTAATACTTGACATTTGGGTTCTCATCTTGGATTTTGCCTTCTTGAATTTTTTTTTTGCACTTGTTTGAATCCAATCCATAGAATTTTGCAGTGAATTTTTTTTTCCATTTGAACTTTGACATTTGCTTGGTGATGGTCCTGTATTTCATGGTCTTCACTCAACAGAACTTAATTGTTCTTGCAATTGTATTTTTTTTGGAAATTAACCTTGTATTTACAAATCAAACTTTAGCACCAAATATATTTGCTTTGAGACAAACCTTTGTGACTTGCAAAGTCATTCAAAATATCTTGAAATAATTCCTACACGATCTGATAATGCACTTCGACATCTATCCAACTTGTAACTTAAAACTCCGATCATATTTTGAAATGACTTCAAGAAAAGCTTTGAAATAATCTTGTGGCTTAGCAGTAACAACCTTGTGGCTTGTAAAAAACAAGTTAAATTATCACTTGAAATGAGTCCCATATAAAATAGAAAGTAATCCAAACACGGCACATATGGCTTGATCTCAGGTGGGTTATGCCTTGGAAACTTATGATTATAGCTAGAATTCACTAATAACCACTTAATGAAACAATTTTCCCAAATAATGGCTTGCATACATGCTCGAGCCGCTTGGAACATGTCTTGAATATAACCAAAAACTTATTGAAACAAGCCTTGAAGTCACTGAATCATATCTGGACCAATTAGCCATGCTATATATCCTCTTTCATTCCCACTATGATTCTATACATTCGCACGGACCTGAAATTATAATAGGTGCAAACAAATCCTCCATACTTGAAACCTTATAGGATCATGGCCGAAGGACAAATGCCACCTATAGCCAGATAATGAATGCACATTAAAACCTGATATCAGAAAATTGAACTGATAGGACAAATTTAGGGTATGATAGTCCGGAGAAGGCTTTGGCAGAGTGACTTGAGGAGAAAGCAGGGGGCTGACAATGGTGCCCATGGTAGCAAGTCTGGGGAAGTTGTTGTTTTCATGTTGTGAGCAGGGAGTCAACACGGCCACCTGTGTCGCCTGACACGGCCAGTGTTGGCCTGGGTGTGTCATCCTCTATTTGTCTGATTTTTGTTGACTGTTTTAACCCCTGAGAGTATTTTTGGAAATTCCTTACTACTGTATTGGATCTGGTGATATTTTAGACGCATTTTGATAAATAAAATGGGACTTTTTGTACCAGAGAAGAAATTGACAATCAAGAATTGAGCGATCAAGAACCAAGGGAGAACGGAAGATTTTCATGCTCAGGAGCGATTGAAGATCCAAGTAATCCTAAAAATTCTTGTAATGTATAATCTAACTGTTGAATTTACTTTGAATACTATGAGTAGCTAAACCCTCCAATGCTAGGGGGCGTCCCTGAATTGCTTATGTACTGGTATTGTTTCCTTCACTTGAATGATATAAGTGCTTATTTTATTAATCAAGTTTTATCGTTCATTGATTTTACGAATTTTTCAATCGGACAAATTAATTTAGTTTTACGGTTAACCTTAGGTCGGATAAACCATTGTTAACGCAATTTGATCGATAATACTTTAGTAGATATTTCCTAGGACTAGGAATACCCTGTTGTACTTGAACACTGTTGAGACTATTTTCAATGCTTGATTTCAAACCAATTATCTATGGACATAGTAATTAGGTTATGATATTAAGAGGTTTTCTCACTAAGGCTTTAGGAGTAAACAAATTTCCAGTCAAGAACTTGATAAAATTTGACTATGTCTTTGAAATAAGGATTGATATTGTTATAAGGCAATTCATACACTACCCCTAGTATGCTCTCATATCTATTTGAATCTTATTCTATAATTTGCTTTATTTTTAATATTGAAAATTTTAATAGTAAACCACTTTTAAAACCCCCAATTGATTTTTGTTTGATTGAATCCAAATTAAGCTTGTATTGTCTGACGCAGTCCATGAGATCGATACTGAGGATAAAACCTTTATTTTAACTACAATCGGCAGAATAGTACACTTGCTATTTTTTCGATCAAGTTTTTGGCGCCGTTGCCGGGGACTGCCAAAATATAAGCTGAATTTTAATTGAATCAAAATTTTGTTGCTCTGCGACTAAATGTTTTTTTCTATTTATTTTTAGAGTAATTTCTATCATAACTAATATTTGTCTAATTTGTGTATGCGAGGAAAGCCCTCGGCTGAGTTTGTTTTTGATATAGAGCCAGAAAGATCACTGCACGCGAGACACCGTCAAGTGAAACAGGCAAGACTAGCAACGTCAGAAGAAGAAATTTTGGTTCATTTTGAGCATTCTAATTCAGAGTCTAACACAGATACAGAGACACAACCAAAAGTTGTGATAATGGCTGGACTTTCACCAGTAGAGAGACTTCTGGGTGATTATGGAGGAGCAAATGCTCCAGCAGGTCGGTTGACTATCGTGAATCAACCGATTAATGTAGAAAACTTCCAACTGCACCTTACAACCATCCGTTAGCTCAAAAAGAGACCTTTTACTGGAAAAATCAATGAAGATGCAAATACGCATTTATAGAGGTTTCTTACTATGAGTACAACATTGAAGATTGAGGGGCATTCTGAAGAAGCTAAAAAGTTAATAGTGTTTCCATTCACTCTTTCCGAAGATACCGAAGAGTGGTTCTACTCTTTACTTGCCGGGAGTATTACTACTTGGGAGGAAATAGAGACGACTTTCTTGAATGAGTACTTTCCAGCTTCTGCTTATATTTGCAAAAGATATGATATTGTAAATTTTAAACAGAAAGAAGGAGAGTCACTTGGTGATGCATACAAGAGGTTTAAGAGGTTACTGGTTGCTTGTTCTACTCAAACATGGACCAAACGGAGCAAATGCATATGTTTGTAAATGGCCTCAAGATGAAGACAAAATAACTTATTGATACAACTGCTGGTGGCTCTTCTAACTTTACAACAGCCACCGGTATCAAAAATATCATGGAAGCCATTGCTGTAACTAAACACCTGAAATTGTATGACTGAAGTGTGAGCAAGCCTGAAGGTCAGATCACTGCTGAAGTTGAGAGGAGAATGAAAGTTATGAATATAGGCACCCAAATTGTAGCACAAGTTCAACCGGTACAAGTTGTTAGTTGTGAGATTTGTGGGGGTCCTTATTTTGCTATGCACTGTGTAGCCACGGCTCAACAAATTGAAGCAATTAATTTTCTGAAGTAGAACAACCCTTATTCAAATACTTACAACCCGGGCTGGAAGAAGCATCCAAAAATTTTCTGGAAAGACCAACAAGGGAAGGCACAGAAACAAAGACTTACTCAGTACCAAAACCAACCGTAACAACCACAACAACAATTGTATCGACCTCAACAACAACAACAACCACTGTATCAACAACAATATCAACAACCTCAGTAACATTATCAACAACAAGCACCAAAGAAGGAGGATTGGGAAATTGCCATCGAAAAGATGGTCGCTCAAAGTTCTCAATTCCAAGAAGAAACAAGAAGTAATCAAAGGAACATAACTGCTTCTATAAAGAATCTTGAAGTGTAGATGAGTCAATTCACAAACAAATAGCAAGTTCTCAAGCACAAGGCACTCTTCCAAGTTCAATAATTACAAATCTGAGAGATCATAGTAATGTTAGCGGTGTGACAACAAGAAGGGGAAAATTTGTGGAAAGTCTTGAAAAAGAAGTTGAAGAAGAAGACCAAATGCTTGGAGTGGATCTTGAGATTAAAGAGAATGTGATGATACCTGAAAAAATTATTGAACCTAAGCAGGTAATAAAAGAGAAAGTTGGCGAACCAAGACCGGTCATAAAGCTCTCATTCCCTATAAGAAACAAGAAAAAGGGGCAGCATGAGAAGAACTTTGAGAAATTCTTAGAGATGTTCAAAAAGCTAGAGCTTAATATCCCATTCTTGGAAGCACTGGAACAAATTCCCACTTATGCCAAGTTCATGAAGGACATCATATCAAAGAATCAGACCATTGAGACTAACCTGATTATTCTAACTGAAACTTGTAGTGCTATTTTGCAGGGTATGAAGATTTTGGTGAAGAAAAAGGATCGAGGTTCAGTCACTATTCCTTGCACTATTGGCAACGGGTCATTTAAAAAGGCGCTTATTAATTTGAGAGCAAGTGTGAGTCTCATGCCTTTATCCATCTACAAAAAATTGGGTATAGGTACGGTCCAAGATACTAGGATGACGCTTCAGTTCACTGATCATTCAGTAAAAAGACCATATGGGGTAGTGGAAGATGTTCTAGTGAAGATTTATAAGTTTGTGTTCCCTGTAGATTTTGTTATTTTAGAGATGCCGGAAGAAGAAGAGATACCTCTCATTCTCGGAAGACCATTCTAGAAATTGAAAGGTGTTTAATAGACATAGAGGAAGGTACCATGACTCTGAAAGTCTATGATGAGGAATTAAAAATTGATGTTCAAAACACTATGAAGTACAAGGATGATGTGGGAACTATTCGTAAAATAGAGGTGATAGATCAAGTGATTTCTTATGAAAGTCTTCTAAGTGTACCATAATTACCGTTGGAGAGAGTGTTAAGTTTGTCTATTTTCGAAGAAGATCACAAAGTTGACAGCAAAGAGGCAGAAGTGATATCCATATTAAAGGCACAACCACAGTGGAAAGGATCTTGACCACACCCGTGGGAAGATCTTAGGCAACCTAAGTCGTTGGAAGAGAGTAAAGAGATAAAAAAGGAACGGAGTTAAAACAACTATCGGAGAACCTCAAATATGTCTTCCTCGACACTGAAGGAAAATGCCCAGCCATTATAAATTCAAACCTCCAAAGTGTCAAAGAGGATAAACTTATCTATGTGCTAAAAAATACAAAAATGCTATTGGATGGGCGATTGAGGATTTGAAAGGCATTAGTCCTACAGTTTGCATGCACAAAATTCTAATGGAAGATGATCATAAACCGGTTGTGCAACCACAAAGGAGACTTAAACCTGTTATGAAAGAGGTGGTTCGAAAAGAGGTGGTGAAGTTGCTAGATGTAGGCCTTATATATCCTATATCTGATAGCTCATAGGTTAGTCTAGTACATGTGTTACCAAAGAAAGGGGGAACCATAGTGGTCAGAAACGAGAAGAATGAGTTTATTCCTACAAGAACAGTTATCGGTTGGCGTGTATGTATTGACTATAAAAGGATTAATCTTGCAACAAGAAAATACCATTTTCCATTTCCATTCATTGACCAAATGTTGGAAAGGTTAGCTTGTTATGACTATTACTATTTTCTTGATGGATATTCTAGGTATAATCAGATTGCGATTGCTCCTGAGGATCAAGAGAAGACAACATTCACATGCCCTTATAAAATTTTTGCTTACAGAAGAATGCCATTCGGGTTATGTAATGCACTAACCACATTTCAGAGATGCATGACATCCATTTTGCGGACATGTTAGAAAAGCACATGGAAGTGTTCATGGATGATTTTTTTTGTTTTTGGATCTTCTTTTGATAATTGCTTGACTAACCTTTCTCTTATTTTAGAAAGATGTCAGCAGACCAATTTGATTATCAACTGGGAAAAGTGCCACTTCATGGTGCAAGAAGGAATAGTCTTAGGTCATAAGATTTCCCACAAGGGAATCGAAGTCGACCAAGCCAAAGTCGAAGTAATATCTAAATTGCCTCCTCCAACTAATGAAAAAGGTATAAGGAGTTTCTTAGGCCATGCAAGATTTTACCGCAGGTTCATAAGAGACTTCTCTAAGATAGCCAAACCTTTAACCACTCTTTTAGTTAAAGACAAGGCTTTTGTTTTTGATAAAGAGTGTGCCGATGCGTTTGAGACATTGAAACAAAGATTAGTGTCAGCACCAATTGCGATTGCACCCGATTGGTCTCTCCCTTTTGAGATCATGGGTGATGCTAGTGATATTGCAGTGGGGGCAGTATTAGGACAATGATGAGAAAATCTTTTACATGTTACCTACTATGTTATTCATGTGTTGAACCCTGCTCAGATGAATTACAGAACTACCGAAAAGGAGTTGTTAGCAGTGGTTTATGCTTTTGATAAGTTTCGGCAATATTTGTTAGGATCCAAAGTAGTTTTTTATACTGATCATGCTGCTTTGAAGTATTTATTGTCTAAACAGGATTCTAAGTCGAGGCTTTTGAGATGGATTTTGCTGCTACGGGAATTTGACCTGGAGATTCGGGATAAACGAGGATGTGAAAACACTGTTGCTAATCACTTATCTCACATGTCTCCCATTATAGAAACGGAGGACAAGAGACCAATAAAGGATGAGTTTGCTTATTAACACATCCTCGTTGTTATTGGTGTACCTTGGTTCACAGATTACGCGAATTATTTGGTAGGAGGGGTAATCCCGGAAGATTTTGATTCTAACAAAAGAAAATTTGTTTTGCATGGTTGCAAGTTCTACTTGTGGGATGACCCATTCTTGTACAAACATGGAATAAACGGATTGGTGAGAAGGTGTGTTCTAGAGGTTGAACAGAGGGACATTCTGAAAGCTTGCCATGATTCAGACTATGGAGGACACTTTAGTGGTGATAGGACCGCATCAAAAGTCCTCCAATCGGGATTATATTGGCCCGCCTAGTTCAAGGATGCCCAGGACATAGTCAAAGAGTGTGACAGGTGTCAGAGAACATGCAATATTTCGAAAAGGAATTAAATTCCTCAGAATTCCATGCTAGAGGTTGAGCTGTTTGATGTTTGGGGGATAGACTTTATGGGTCCGTTTCCACCATCATTTGGAAAGAACAATATTTTAGTGGCAGTGGGCTATGTATCAAAATGGGTAAAAGCAGTGGCTTTACCGACTAATGATGCGAAGGTAGTGGTTAAATTTCTAAAGGAAAACATTTTTGCAAGGTTTAGAGTTCCGTGAGCGCTCATTAGTGATAAGGGAACTCACTTCCTGAATCATCTTATGGAAAGGTTATTGAAGAAATACAATGCAAAGCACATAATTGCCACTCCATACCATCCCCAAACGAGTTGCCAAGTTGGAGTTTCAAACTGGCAGCTCAAGCAAATCCTAGAGAAGACGATTAGTGCATCTTGAAAGGATTGGGAAACCAAGTTGGACGATGCACTTTGGGCATATAGAACATCATTCAAGAGACCCATAGGTATGTCTCCTTACCAACTTGTTTATGGAAAAGCATGTCATTTGCCTTTGGAGCTGGAACACAAAGCTTTATGGGCCTCAAAACTCCTTAATTTAGATCTTACAAAAGCGGGAGATTCCCGAATCCTTCAGCTTCATGAGCTTGAAGAATTTCAAAATCAAGCGTATGAGAATGCCAAGGTTTATAAAGATCAAACAAAAAAATGGCATGATCATAGGATCCAAAGAAAGGGATTTTAAGAAGGACAATTGGTCCTCTTATTCAATTCCAGGTTGAAGTTGTTCCCCGGAAAGTTGAGTTCGAGATGTTCAGGACCGTTTATTGTGAATAAGGTGTTTCCACATGGAGCAATAGAACTCAACAATCAAGCAAATGGAGACACTTTTAAGGTTAATGGACAAAGGCTTAAGCCTTATTACCAAGGCTAAGAGGGTGTTCAGATAGAAGATGTTCGTCTTACAAGATAGGATGAACGATCGTCGAGCCATACGATGTTAAACGAAGTGCTTCGTGGGAGGCAACCCACGCGTTTATATCTAACCTTCTGTTTTCTTTTGTTTTTACCCTCAAGGAACGAGATTTCTAAGTATAGATATGAAAAATCAAGCGCACCTGAGAAAAATCGGAAAACGGTTGAAAAAGGGCAAAGTTGTGGAAAAACAGGGACCTGACACGACCCGTGTCAAGCCATGCTCGTTGATGGAAAAGCATTGCATTTTAATGACTTCTAGTAGGCTGACACGACCCGTGTCAGACCTACTGGGAACTATGTGGTTTTGTTAGGTTGATTGTGGAGAAAATAGCATCCTGACACGGTCGCCCGTGTCACCAGACACAACCCATGTCAGGCCATGCTAAGTAAAAATTTTGAAATTCTTTTAGAGGTTGTGGTGGACCCCACGCAAACCCCACCTCTTAATCGTCCAATTATACCTCTTAATACCTCTACGCATCAGATTTTGTTTCACCCTTATTCTCTCACTTTTCATCTTCAACCTTTCTTCTTATTCTTTTTCCCCTAAAACTCCATAACCACCTCACTTAAAAGCTTCAATATTTCCATTATCCGTCCATCAAAACACTATTCCACCTTCAGAAAAAATGTTCCTTTCTCCATCCTCTATCCCGTTCCGCAAACTTTTTCCACTAACATTATAATTTGTTTTCTTGATTTTTCCTTGTTATAGGTACACGAAAAAATGCCTACCAGCCGTTTGGTAAAAGGGAAGCAGTTGGACACAGAGCCATCGAGGTCGAGAAAATGAGCAAGTCGGACGCCTAATGTGCACAACATCATTTTTGATAACTCGGATCATGAGAAACGCTACGCCTACCACGTCAAGCGTAAGATAACGCCGACCAGGTATATGTGCAATAAAACTCTGTCTGAGTTAGGCTTAAACATTGAAATTGATAGAATGTTCCATGTTCTAGGAATGTTAGAACTTATGCATTTAGAAGCTCCGACTTATAAACGCATAACTTTGGAATTTTTAAGTACTGTTGATTTTCATTTAAAGAAAAGATGGACAGGGACAATGAGATATTTCTATAGCTCGATGAAATTTCGGCTGTTTAACATCGACCATGAGTTAAGTGTCGAAGAGTTAGGAGGTATCCTCCGACTCCCACTTTATGGCCCCGGAGCTGTTCCAGATAGTTTTGATGTGAAGGCACTTTAGACGGCCATTACATGTAAAAATTATTATACTGCAAAAGGTGCCAAAGCGTCGGGGATCCAGAACCCGTGTTTTAGGTATACGCAGAAGGGCTTAGCATACACTTTGTTTGATAAAGGGGATAGCACAGGAGTTGCTAATCAGATGGAGCTATTTTTTCTTTATGCTATGGCAAATTCCGAAATGGTAAGTGTAACTGCCTTTGCAGCAGATTATCTAGGAAGAGTAGGAAGGGCAACACAAGGAGGTATATCTGTTGGCGGGATGATAACGCAAATAGTTGAATATTTCGGCTATGACCCTGCTGTGAGGGCAAGAAGTTACACAACATATGTTCTCAAGTTTCGATGATGACAAAGTACAACCTCGGATCAATAGGAGCTGTCAATTTCACTCAAAAGACAAATTGCAATATTCAACATATCATATCCTTCCTATATCTCTTTGATTCATCATATTATCATTGGCAAAACATGTGATAAATATTCAGTCGTGACAAAATGCACGAAACAATAATTGATCATTTTTTTCAGGTTTTTAAAGCTATGAGTCGACCACACCAGCCAGCGCACACCCAGTTAACTTTTCCACGGGTCAGCGCATGGACATCATGAGTTGACCATCAGTCGGCGCATGAAGTCTTCACAATTCTCACGGGTCAGTGCGCGCCGACCTATGGTCGACGCATACTGTTTGATTTTTAAGATTGCTGAAATTTGCAGGCTATGCATCGATGCATAGACCTGCTATGGTCGACCGTTTGCGTGTTGTTAAGTATTTTCTTCACTGTTTGAAATCCTGTTATGTTAGTTATTTGTCTTACTACTATAAATAGAAGGTTGTTTATTTTTAACAAACTAACAATTACATTTTGAGTATATTGTGAAAACAAGAAAAGTGAAATAGGTGTTACATTTCTCTTCATCTTCATCCTCAAACAACACACAACACTGCAACTACACACAACCATTTTTGGAGTGCTTTGTGTCTCGTTCAAGGTGATAAGGTTCGAATCCGTTGAGGGAAAGTCCGGTTCGGGTGGAGATTTGTGGCAAGTTTTTCTTGAATAAAACCTTGAAGGTTTTGCCCTCCAAGATTCTACGAATTTGGGGGTTTTTGGTACGGATATTCTCCATCAACATTCAGCGGTGCAAAGGTGATTGAGAAACATTTTTCATCAATCTAGTAGCTGGGGCTGTGAAGTGTTGAAAGGAGTTCCGGGTTTGATTCGTTGGTGTCTAAAGATCAGCCGGGCCAAGGGTTTGAAGAACTGAAAAGTATTCAACAAAGGGGCTGGAATCGGAGGTCAATTCACAATGATCGAAGGTCTTGATTCAACTCGAATCAAGGAGCAAGAAGTGATAGCAACATCAACATCTATAGGGATTGTTTGTATTATTGCTTATCAACTCTTGTATAAACTACTACAACTTTTCAGGTGATATCTATTATAAATCATCTCAATTCTATTTTTAGAATTGAGGGCAGACGTACCCCGAAACGAGGACGGCGGGGGAACTACCTCAACAAATCTCTGTCTTTTTTATTTTTCAGTATTTTCATTTTCAGCTTAAAAATTAAGTGATTTTAGTTTAAGCAATTTTATTGATTTGATCATTGAATTTAGTAAGTAACTGGTACTGCTTAAACTTGAGTACAATACACAATTGTACAAGGATTTTAAAGTTACTTACTTAAGTCAAAAACCATTTGGAGTGTTTTGCACACCAAGTGTTCGATAAATTGCCTGAACCAAAACTTACTTAGTTTACTTGCTATATTTTGGTGGGCTGAGTTAAGATTGGAACTAGCACTACTAAATTGTGTGAAATCAATTGATTAGTGTGACTAGTGTATTGAATCTACTATTCTTTTATTATCATATCCGTTAGCTTTACGCATATCCGATCTTCCAATAACGGTTCCTTTTAAAACCAATTTTTAATTTGGTAAGCGCCGACTCAAATTTTAATTGGGATCTATTCAACCCCCCTTCTAGATCCGAGCCATCGTCTAACAAGTGGTATTAGGAGCACCGGTTCACTCCGTGCTTCAAGTATAACTTTGATAGAAAATGGCAAACGAACCTAAAGGGGCTTATAATAGAGCTCCCGTTTTCAACGGTGAAAATTACGGTTATTGAAAGGATTGTATGCGGGTGCACATAAACTCCATAGGTAGAAAAATATGGAACGTTATCCTCAATGGTCCAATAGAAATTACTGTGACCAATGCGGATAATGTGGTTGTACCTAAGCCCGAAGCACAATGGACCGATGATGATGAAAAGAAATACAATTATGATTGGAAAGCTAAAAACATCTTAATATCCTCATTAGGAGTTGATGAGTATTGCCGTGTGTCTCATTTCCCTACGGCGAAAGACATGTGGGATTCACTCCAAATCGCTCATGAGGGGACAAACGATGTGAAGTTAGCTAGAATCAATACACTAACACAAGAGTTTGACCTTTTCTACATGGAGCAAGGGGAAACCATTGCGGACATGCAGAAAAGGTTTACTTATCTCATCAATAGGTTACATTCACTTGGTAGGCTGGTGGCCAATGACGTTGCTACTAATAAAATTTTAAGATGTTTAAACAGGGAATGGCAGCCCAAAGTGACCGTCATAAAAGAAGCAAATGATCTTACTATTTTGGACCTAACAACGTTATTTGGAAAGCTACAAGAGCATGAACAAGTGCTCCTAAGCCTTGACCAACATGAAAAGAAAGAAAAGAAGGATAAAACAAAGAATGTTGAGAAGAAATCAATCGCTCTCAAGACTTCCTCCTCGAAGTCTCAATCCAAGGAGCACAGTGATTATTCATTTAGTGACGATGAAAAAGAGGACAAGGTTGAGGATATGGGGTTGTTCGTAAAATGATATAATCGGTATGTGAGAAAGAACGGCATTCAACACTCAGAAAAGAACCTTGTCAACTTCAGAAAACAATCAAGGAACTCTCAAAATAGCGACACCAAAGGAAGTAAAACCAGAGGATCGTGCTATAAATGCAGAAAGCCCGGTCACTACAAGCCAAATTGTCCTTTAAACAAAAAGGGCAAAGAAAAGGAATCTATTAAATCACACAGGAAGTCGTCAAAGCCAAGAAGAGCGTATATAGCTTGCGAAAGCGATAGCGACTCCTCCTCCTCTGATGAAATCTCTAGTGATGAAGAAGAGTCCGTGAACCTATGCCTTTCCGCACATCAAAAAAATAAGAAAAAGCAGGTACGTCACTCTAAATATGAGAATTCCTCAAATATGTCGCATTTTGAATTACAAGACGCATTTAATACTTTACACAATGAAGCAACTGAAGCCTTTAAGAGACTTGTGTCGCTTCCGCGAAAATAAGGTGCCGGAAAAACAGAAGAGTCGCCACCTTTCGTTATTTATCCCTCAGAGCGGGAAAGGAAACGATCGGAAAAACCTGACGAAAAAGGTATAAGACAAGGTCATCACAACCGTTGTCTGGGTTCGGGAGTCGGTTACGCAAGGGGAAGGTATTAGCACCCCTCACGTCCATCGTACTCGATGGGATCCACGCTTGTTGTGTTTACTGGACGAGTTGGTTTATCTATCTACCTATCAAGGCTGGCTTAAACAGAAAAGAAAATGACTCGGAAAAGCGTCGCACTTTATGCCTACGTATTCTCATCATAGAATGAGAAATCAGAGTCAACGTAGTTCGACTAACTACGGGTTACGGGGAAGGTGGCTCGCCAATACATCAGTATCGTGCCTACGTACTCTCAACAGGTATGAGAGATCAGAGCTTACGTAGTTCGGGACACTACGGATTATGGGAATTCAGATTCATCTGTTTTATCGAGTAGGGTTAAACAACAGTTCCAGCAGTTAGGGACAAAGCCTGTTTGCGGTGGCGCTGAAGTTTAACGACACTCTTTTCTTCAAAAAAGCTTCCTTTGAATTATGGGCCCTCGGGGCAAAAAGGTTTGAAGTTGGTTTTCTGTCTTTTACGAAAGAAGTGTTTTTTATTGTGTTTGCAATTTCAATCGCACTAAAGACTATAACCTGAGAGTGAATGTGTCGCATGTCACCCAAAGGGTGCCATACTAAACATCCATACTGTTGAAAAGAAGCTCTCCAACAATCCTTTCTCAGATAGCTTAAGGCTCGTAACGTACGAAAGAAATCATTCATGATTATTGTATCTTAAGCTGTTTTGAGATGAGAAGAGAACAGGCTCAACTAAAGGGAGACTATCAAGTCCTACTGTTGTCATGCCAAGGATTCATCCTATGGTTGAAGTTTGAAACAGGGGACTCCTAGAAGTTATCATGCATAGCTTTCAACCTAAAGTTCTAATCATCACTTCCTTATCAAAGGAAGTGAGATTCCTAAGGGATCATGTCAATGATACACAGAAACAGACAAAGTATCAGCTTAAACAGTAAACAGTAAACAGTAAACGACTGTAAAATGCATGAAATGCAAGTGAGGGAGGAAATGTGTGTGGGGTGTCAGCCTCCACAAGCTCATCTCAACCTCAAGCCAGATATGAATAACAGTAATCATACAGCAGAAATAACATGCTATCAAGCAAGACAATAAACTGCAATCATACTGAGGAAATGAAATAAAATGCCATCATGCAAACACAAACCACATGGGCAAGGGAGTTGGGCTCTATCGAATACCCGCAAGCAAAGTCATACAGTAACAATACAAGCAGATGGAGCAACTCAACCTCTAGTGCAATCATGCTCCTAGCTTAGAGTTAGTCTAGATATGAACTTATTCTAATGCATCAAGCAAGTCAAACAAGGCACATCAGCACAGAAAAGAAAACAGACAAGAAAAGAGAGCAGACCAACAACCCCTTCTTTCAATTCCAAGCTTCAGCTCTTCTAACAGCAATCCAGTCTTCAGACTTCAACCACCCTTCAAGGCTATCATCCTCCATGACAAGTATCAACTTGCTCCTCCAAGGTTCCAACATCAACAAACATAAGTATCAACTTATTCTCTCTTCTCCAAGCTTCAGCTCTTCAGTCAATTCCACCCTCAGGCTTTACTCCTATCTACAAGTGTCAACTTGACTCCTCCAGGCTCTCCAAGCATCAATGTAAGTGTCAACTTATCTTTTATTCCTCAAGCCTCAGCTCTACACTCAATCTCAATTGAATCCTCTTCATGAGTATCAACTTGGTCATCAAGCTTCAGCTCTCTTAGCTTTACCAGTATCAACTTGGTCTCCTTCTCCTACAAGCTTCAGCTTCTTAGAGTAATCCTCAATCACCTGGAAGTGTCAACTTCATCCTTCAATTCTTTAAGCCTCAGCTCTTCACTCAATCTCCATTGGGTCTTCAAGTATCAACTTGTTCTTTCTTGCTCTTCAAGCTTCAGCTGCAATGGCAATGCTCAAGGAATCATCCTCTTCCACACTCTTCAATGAAGTCCTCATCTTCAAACTCAAGCCCAACATCTTTCAAGATACTCAACCCAGAAGACAATTGATTGAACAGAATGAGTGGAAATGATAAACAGCTTATTGACAACCAAAGGAAGCCTGTAAAGGTTCATCATTATGAGAGACTGATTCCCTCAAAGTTCTACTTCCCAGATAAAGCCACTCATCCCTCCTTTTGGAGGGATGTGATTATATTAGAAGGACTTTTAGTCATTGGGAGGAATGGAAGCACAAGATGCTTTCCATATTTGAGAAAGAAGTCATTCTAGTTATAAGGCTCTCCCTATGTCTCCTACCTCCTAAATCTTCATCAGACACCTTCAGGCACAAGCACTCCTAGCTCCAAGCAACTTCAAGCAACTTCAAGCATCCTCACCTTGTCTTCAACTTGTCTTCAATCTCAACCAAAGGCAAACCAAGCAAAAACCCTAATCTAAGGGAGCTAAATGAGTTAAACTAGTTGAATTAGTAAGTTAGGATCACCTAAAACCTAGTACTAAAGTTAGTCCTAACTAAAATACTAAAACCAATTGTAAAATCCTACAAAAATGACTATGGGAACCTAGGTCAATCATGACTCTACCATATTAATTCCATAGATCAAATCATCAAATAAGACCTAGAAATAAATTCTACACTACAAGGTACTAAACCTAAACCCTAAAAGGAGGCCCCTAAATATCAATCTAGAAAGCACACCTATTTTCACCACAAAAATGTGAGAAAAATACTATGGGAGCATACATGTCTAAGCTAATCATACACAAAAAATCAGGATCAAAGTCATCACCACATGATCACACAAAATTCCACAAAATTAGGTATCAAACATAACCATTTTAATATCAATTAAAATGTAAAATTCCCATAAAATCATAAAATGCATGGAATGAAAATATTTTTTCACTAAAAAATACTAGACTCAATCATGAGTATTATGCAAAAAGAATGGGATTAATTGTATTAATTTTCAATTTTATATGATTTTTTCAAGAACCATGAACAAAATGAAAAAATAATGAAAATCAAACAAAAATAGACAAGCACACGGTGCAGATAGCAATGATACACAGTTCAAATAATGGATTGGGCCTTCAGGGGGGTGTGAATATCAACCAATTCACTAAGCCCAACATCAGCACTCAAATGAAACGATGCGTTTCATTAATTCAGGTCCTTCACAAACTGAATTTAAAACGTGGCTGTTGGATGAGGGTCATAGTCCAAGTCAAACCAAGATCTAATGGTCCTGGGGTCATCTTCCCCAATTCAAACCTCTGCAACTCGCGCGCAGCTCCGGCCACCACCGGTGGAGCTCCGGTCACCATCCCCAACCCTAACTCTCTCTAGGATCATCCATTGCAAACGGTCTATACATGAAACATGTCCCAAATTCCCTCAAGAACTCATTCATACCTTTAGTTCTCTCTGAAACCTCAAGATTCACCATATCCAAATCTCAACCGAAAATGGTAATACCCTAAATTGGTCACTAATTCTCAAATTAACTATCTGAAATCGTTCCTACACCGTTCTACAATGCATCTAACACCTTAATTCATCTTGATTCTACCTAATTCATGCTAGAGGAAGAAAGTTACTAACCTGAAAATCTTGGATGAACAGATGTACTAAACCTTCAATTCAAGCTCTCCAACCTTCCAGACACGATCAATGGATCCTCTCCTTGCTTCTGTATGCAAAAGAACCGGTTGAAAGCTCCTGAATCTTGAAATCTGATGGTGAGTTGCAGGTGGAAAAATTCAATTGCTCATACACGATTCAGCCACGAATTCCCTTGGATTATGATCTGGAATCACTCCCTTGCATCCATGGAAGAAGTTTCAATCAAGAAAATGGATGGAAAGTGAAGAATTTGGTGAAACCGAATTCAATTGCAAGCCAAGAAATCTCAATCTCAATATATGCTCTCTCCTTCAATCATCACCAACCTCTGCATTGGATCACCTCTGCTCAATATATAGATGATGTATGAGTGATCTAGAACCCGCTAGACCCTTCTAATGAGAGTTTCAATCTATCATGTAATGAGATTTTCAATCACATATCATGATATGCATAGCTCTGTTTGCAGGTTGAAAACCATCCCATTCTCTTTCAATTTCTCCCCTAGTGACATTTTCAAAGTGTTTAGCTTGCAAGGGATCTTGCTCATGCCTTGATTTTGAGTTTTGCAAATGTTACTTAATGCAAGCAATCACTTTTCAAAGCAAGTCCACAAATTGAATCTCAACTAAAAAATGTGGCTAAACCAATGTTCTTAAAATGTTTTCTAGAGTCAAAATGATATATTACATGCCATGGTTTGGATGTGTAGGTTGAAAATATCAATTTCCAACTTTGATTCATTTAACTTATACCCTTATTTTAGGTTATTTTTGCAACTTTGAGCTACAAGCATTTCCATCATCTCATGACCTCCTTACTAGTCTTAAAACATCATTTTGAACAAGTTTTATGTTGAACATTTTTCCATTTGAAGCTTGGAAATAGGAGTTATGGCCTTATGGTTGAAATGACATGTAATCTCCAAATGACCAAAATGTCCTTGACTTGTCAAAGCCATAACTTGAGTTCTACAAATCCTATCAAGGACTTCTAGTACTCTCTAGAAATATAAGATGATAAGTAACAACATTCATGTTGACCAAAAGTTCATAAGAATCATCCTTCTTGGGCAAAAGTTTGATGCAAGTTGGGTAACTTTCAAGCCCCCAGATTCATATACCTCAGATGACCTGTAACTTGTCAAAGTCATAACTTGAGTTCTACAAATCCTATCAAGGACTTCTAGCACTCAAATTAAATCTAAGATAAAGCTCTACAACATTCATGTTGGGGGTAATATGAGATGACAATCACATCTTGAGCTAAACTGCCTTGAAGATAGGGGTCAAACTAGGGGATTTTACACTGTCAAGCCTTAGAAACCCTAGCATGAAACTCCTCAAACTCTTCAATCATGATGAGTTGACCTTGGAATCATCCTTATATCATATCCATGTATCACTCCATGATCACATGGCTCTTGTATTAAGTCTCAACCTTCTCCAAATCATCAGTTGACCTAGGGTTGACCCAGTCAAACCCTAATTACACCAATCATGGCTGAGTCTTCTTAATTCTGGCATAATGACCTATCTAGGCCTCATGATGGCTTTAAATACTTCTCATAAGCTCTCTCAAGGCTTCAAGTCCACTTTCCTGGCTTCAGAATCATCTGAGGAGCTCCCACAACTCTCAAGTTAGGAGGCACACACTCTTGGTTTCAACCACTCTCTCTGAGGATCTTCTAACTTCTCTGACAAAGATATCTACCCTTAAACACTTGAATAACCTTCTTGGCTAGCTTCATAGTCTTGTATAGCTCTTGATTGGTAATCATACCTCTTGATCTCCTGCATACATGTCAATGAAATGCAAATGATAATGCTAATGTGAATGAAATGAAACACAAGCTAGGTAAAGAAATGTTGGTCAAATTTTGGGGTGCAACAGCTGCCCCTATTCAAACGGCTTGAACCTGACTGGGTGAGAAGCGAACGACTCTCAACCAATCGAGGTGCGAGACGGTTGAATACCGACAAACCCAGAAATTTGCCAACTGCACAAGTACACGGTACTCTAATGGGAACAAATCTTCGAAAACTGAAATACTAGCTGCACGGCAACTAGTTGGGGAATTGGTCACACGGTAACCGGTGATACTTAGTCGATCATGCCGTCAGGCATCAAGATCCCTCGGGACTCATCAGGTCAACAATCAAGTTAATCATGCCATCAGGCATTCAAAGAAATTTCCGGGCATCAGTCGGCCTTCGTTAGTAAGTCGGGAATAGAATTCTCAGTCAATCATGAACCAATTGGGGATATCCAAACTTCTGCCATCAGGCACTCCGCATCAGCTGAGAGAACTGCTTCGTTAATACGGTTGGACTTCAATCATCAAGTCTTCAAGGGAAATTTCAACTTCGCTGTTCGGAAACCTGCTGGGGATGACGCATCTCCGCTGGGGATTCTGGAGAACTATCAAGTAACTCTGCTTCGGGGATCCAGAAATCATTCTGGGCGAATCATCTCTGCTGAGGAAATCAAGAATCATCTTGAACCAATAACTCTGCTGGAGATTTCAGGAATCATCCTGAGCAAACACTCTGCCGGGAACTCTAAGTATCAACTTGAGCAACCAACTTTTTCGACTTCACTGGGGATTCTAAGAATCATCTTAAGCAACGACTTTGCTGGGGAGAATTCAAGAATCATCTTGAGCAAGCGACTCTGCGGAGGAACACCTGCAAAACAAGAACAGTAATGACCTAGCTCATGTTTAGTATGCATATGTCGTGACAATGACGCAATGCTCCACACGGTGGAAATGCTACGCGTTTACGATAAATGTTATGCAATCATGCAACATGCTGCGATCCCGTCAGCAAAATAAATGCTGAAGGGAGAATCCTCCTGTCAAGGAGAAAGAACCACTCTGGTGGGGGAAGGAATCATCCTGCCACGGAGAAGAGGTCACGCCAATCTCAATCGGACTCCGCAGGGGGAAGCAAACTTCAGTTGACTGCTGCAGGGGAACGAAGCTCTACGAGAACCTGGACCTGCTAAGGAAAGCGATATGAATCGCAGGAATAAACTGCACGGCATTCGCAGCCAGAGCTTTCCTGGAGGTGACGGCTCCGGTGGGGAAATATGGCATCAGCTATTCACTACTCTACTGGGGAAAACCAATCATGGCCCTAACTGCTATCCAAGGACTCGGCTCTCTTGGGGAACTGCAAACTCGGCTGGGGAAGAAGGAATCATCCTGCTTGCTGGGGAGAGTACGACTCTGTGGGGGGGAACTCGATTCCGCTGGAGACTTCAGTCTTGAACTATCGAGTGCTGCACACCTCAGTAAATAGTCTCCTACGAGACCTGCGCTTGTGACCCGGTGCTGGGGGATGAACACACGCTTCGACGCGTGACTCAGCTGGGGAGATGCCGCTCCTTCAGGATACATCTGATTGGGGGAGAGAATCTTCTCTGCCTGGGGAAACATATCAATGCTTTACGATCTGCGGTTCAGACTCTACGGGGCGAGGCTGCTGAACTCCGCTGGAGAAGAAGGAATCATCCTGCTTGGGGACGTGCACGGCGTACTACCTGGTATATGCTACCTGCAACAACATAAACAAACAGACAAGATGCCCTTCTCAAAAGGGACCTGTCAAGGTTATCATCTTGTAACAATGTTTAAGTAATTCATTGTTTCAACAATCAGTGGCCTAGGCCAGTAGGTTTATGTATGCGCATTTTATCAAAAACATCAGCGTTCTTTTTCGCAAACAAAGCAGGTAAATGCTAAACAAATAAACAGAATTGCTGAATAGTATACATTTTATTGATAACGAACCCCTGAATGGGTAAAAATGTTTTACAACAGATGCAAGCTCCTGGAATGAGGAAGCTGCGCAAAAAAGTAAAAACATAAATATACATCAGTATATACAAATGTCGGCAACGAGGCGTAGACGAACACCATGAGTTGATCCCTCTATGACCCACTCGACTTCGATACTTCTTCGACGCTTCAGCTTCAGAAGAGATTGATTCAGATAAACGGCCCTCAGGTCTTCCAAACCACTAAACAATGAAAGTCCACACGCGGAACGCAGTCATTTGCTTTTTCAAATCCCTAACTTTTGCCTGAATCGCCCTTTCGGGTTTTCGATTCACCGGGATACCCCTTTTTTCCAAAGTCGCCCTTCCAAGTTTTCGACTTTACGGGTGTACATTTTTTCAATTTATATCCCTAATTTTTGCCCGAACCTTTTTCCTTTTTTTATGGTTCGCCGGGATGCCCCTTTTTGCCTGGATATTCTTTTTCTTTCCAGCGGGTCATTCTTTAAGCAAAGTATTTTTTTAACTGCGTCTGCGTTCACCGGGTATGCAAAATCTTCACCATCCATCGTGGATAACAACAAAGCTCCTCCCGAGAAGACCTTGCTGACGATGTACGGACCTTCGTAATTAGGAGTCCACTTGCCCCGGTGATCGGAGTGTGGAGGAAGAATCTTCTTCAGGACGAGATCACCCGTCTGAAAGCTTCTAGGACGCACCTTCTTATCATAAGCTTTCTTCATTCGGCTTTGGTATAGACGACCATATGCAATCGATGCCAACCTCTTCTCGTCCATCAGGCTGAGTTGGTTTAGTCGGTTCTTAATCCATTCTGCCTCATCGAGTTTCACGTCAACCAAAACTCGCAAAGAAGGGATCTCCACTTCTAACGGTAGGACAGCTTCCATACCGTACACTAAGGAGAAAGGAGTTGCCCCGGTTGATGTACGTACCGTTGTACGATAACCGTGCAGTGCAAATGGCAGCATCTCGTGCCAATCTTTATAGGTCACAACCATCTTCTGAACAATCTTCTTGATGTTTTTATTGGCCGCTTCAACGGCGCCATTCATCTTCGGCCAGTAAGGAGATGAGTTGTGGTGTTCAATCTTGAAACTCTGGCACAACTCCTTCATCATCTTGTTATTCAGATTCGAACCATTATCAGTAATGATCCGCTCGGGAATTCCGTAACGACAGATGATATCCCTCTTTATGAATTTAGCCACCACCTGCTTGGTCACATTAGCATATGAGGATGCCTCCACCCACTTGGTGAAGTAGTCGATAGCTACTAGAATGAAGCAATGACCGTTAGATGCAGCGGGCTCGATCTTGCCTATCATGTCGATGCCCCACATGGAGAATGGCCATGGGGAGGACATGACATTTAACGGGCACGGCGGCACATGAATTTTATCAGCATAAATCTGGCATTTATGACATCTCCTCGCGAATTTGAAGCAATCCGACTCCATCGTCAGCCATAGTATCCTGCTCTCAGGATCTTTCTTATCATAGCATGCCCGCCGGCGTGCGTACCAAATGTGCCTTCATGGACTTCTTCCATGAGCATACTCGCCTCTTTCTCATCTACACATCTGAGTAGCACGAGATCGTGGTTTCTTTTGTACAAAACTCCATCAGGATTGAGATAAAAATTTCCAGACAGCCTCCTCAGAGTCTTCTTATCCTGGATTGACGCTCCCGCAGGATACTCCTTAGTCATAAGGAAGTTCTGGATATCGTGGAACCATGGCTTGCCATCGGAGGCTTCCTCAATCGCGAAGACGAATGCAGGTCTATCAAGACGAGAAAGGACAATTCTTGGAGCTTCATTCCAAAAATTGACTTTATACATCGAAGCCAACGTGGCTAAGGCATCAGCCATCTGGTTTTCGGCCCTGGGCACATGATGGAGTTCCACTCGATCAAAGAACGGAAGTAGCCTTCTGGCATAATTCATGTACGGCACCAAATTCGATTGACGAGTCTCCCACTCCCCTTTAATCTAGTTGATCACAAGCGCTGAGTCACCATATACGTCTAGGTTCTTGATTCTCAAATCAATTGCTTCTTCTAGACCCATGATGCATGCTTCGTACTCCGCTTCATTATTGGTGACCGGAAACGTCAGTCTCGCAGTGAACGGGATATGGGATTTGTGGGGAGTCGTGATGATTGCCCCAATGCCACTTCCGTAAGAATTAACCGCCCCGTCAAATATCAATTTCCACTGGGATTTCCTGTCTGGCCCCTCGTCAGGCAACGGTTCATCGCAATCTTTCACTTTGAGAAACATGATATCCTCATCAGGGAATTCAAATTTCATCGGCTGGTAATCCTCGATCGGCTGTTCGGCCAAGTATTCAGACAATACGCTGCCCTTGATGGCTTTTTGGGAAACGTACTGAATGTCATATTCTGTCAACACCATTTGCCATCTGGCAATCCTGCCCGAAAGCGCGTGCTTCTCGAAGACGTACTTGATCGGATCCATCTTCGAAATTAGCATGGTCGTGTGATTGAGCATGTACTGTCGTAAACGTTTGGCAGCCCAGGCTAGTGCACAACACGTTTTCTCCAGCATCGAGTAACGAGATTCACAATCTGTGAATTTCTTACTCAAGTAGTAAATGGCATGCTTCTTTCTGCCCGTCTCGTCATGCTGACCGAGAACACACCCCATACTATTCTCAAGAACTGTCAAGTACATGATTAGAGGCCATCCAGCCACTGGGGGTATCAAGATCGGAGGTTCCTGCAGATACTGTTTTATCTTATCGAATGCCCTCTGGCAATCCTCGTTCCAAATAATCGCCTGATCTTTTTTCAGCAGTTTGAACATCGGTTCACACGTGGCCGTGAGCTGAGAAATAAACCTTGCAATGTAGTTTATTCTGCCCAGGAAACCACGAACTTCTTTTTCTGTTTTTGGCACTGGCATTTCTTGTGTCGCTTTAATCTTCGCAGGATCGACCTCGATGCCTCTTTCACTCACGATAAACCCCAGTAACTTTCCGGACCGTACTCCGAAAGCACACTTGTTAGGATTCAGCCTCAACCTGAACTTCCTAAGCCTCTCAAAAAGCTTCAGCAAATTGACCAGATGTCCTTCCTCCGTTTGGGACTTCGCAATCATGTCATCAACATAGACCTCAATCTCATGATGAATCATGTCATGAAACAAAGTAACCATTGCTCGTTGGTAAGTGGCCCCTGCGTTCTTCAGACCGAAAGGCATTACCTTATAGAAAAATGTTCCCCAAGGTGTGATAAACGTAGTTTTCTCCATGTCCTCCAGCGCCATCTTTATCTGATTGTAGTCGGAGAAGCCATCCATGAACGAAAACACGGAGAACTGAGCTGTATTGTCGACCAACACATCAATATGAGGCAGCGGGAAATCATCTTTAGGGCTCTCCATGTTCAAATCCCGATAATCGACGCACATTCGTACCTTACCGTCCTTCTTCGGTACAGGCACTATGTTGGCGACCCACGGAGGGTAAGTGGTGACCGCTAGGAAGCCATCATCGAGCTGCTTCTGCACTTCTTCTTTGATCTTAACGGCCATATCTGGTCGTGTCCTCCTAAGCTTCGACTTAACGGGGGGACAATCTTCTCGCAGCGGCAAGTGGTGGACCACGATGTCCGTATCAAGCTCGGGCATATCCTCGTATGACCAAGCAAAGACGTCACTATACTCTCTTAGCATCTCGACCAATCTCTGCTTGACATCACTCTGCAATGCAGCCCCTATCCTGACATTCCTGACAAGTTCTTCAGAACCCAGATTCACGATCTCGATCTCCTCTTCATGAGGCAGAATAACTTTCTCTTCTTGTTTCAACAAGCGGGCCAACTCTTCAGGAAGGTCTTCGTCTTCATCAATCTCTTCTTCGGCTTGATAGATCGGGCAATCGAAGTCGAAGTGAGCCGTAGAAGGTCCAGAGTCGATGTCATCTGTTATGTGGATCCTGCAATGACAAGGGTTAAGCTTAAAACAAGGATATGCAGGTTAGCACAAACCCCATTGCCATTTTATTGTTTTTCAAAACAAATATAAAACAGGAATAACAGAGATCACAATATTTGAATACGAAGAAAAACGCCTTTTGATTTATTGGTAAAATGCATGTACATAATCAAACGGGGCCCTAACAATAAAACCACTATGCCCCGGGTAGGACATAGGGTTGTACAATGATTGGAAAAAGTAAATCATTACTCTTGGCTTGTCATTTGGATGATGTCCTTGACGGACCAATTGTTGAGGCTCTCGCCTGGCTTGCTTGGCTGGATCCAAGAGTCTAGGTCGCAGTCGCTATCTCCGCTGTCTTCAGACACCGTGTTGACGCTTTCAAATATCACTCCGCCACTGGTAAACTGGATCGGCCCTTTACCTCGCGACGCACTGCTAGAAGAGGAGGCTTCAGCTCCAGGAGAATACCCCAACCCGAACTTGTCTTGCTTGTTAGGTATCTCCAAAATTCGTCCCCAGCCTGGGGCAGATCCGGCTTGGACAACAGCCCGGGCTTCCTTGAAGGAAGAGAGAGTCATCTCTGGCTTCTCCGTGACCACAGGAGTTACGTCTCTGACTTTAACAGCTTCGAACGCTTGACATAGGGTTTCATGGATCTCCCCATCCATCTCAACATACTTGAAGGACGACAAATGGCTCACCATTATATCTTCCTCGCCGCAAACGGTCACGATGCTACCTCCGACAGCATACTTGAGCTTCTGGTGCAACGTGGAGGTCACGGCACCTGCGGAATGGATCCATGGCCGGCCTAAGAGACAGCTGTAGGCAGGCATGATGTCCATAATGTAAAAGACCGCGTCGAATGTTTCCGGCCCGACTTGGATTGGCAACGTCACCTCCCCGAAAACATGGCGTTTGGTTCCATCGAACGCTTTCACAACCAGATCACTGGGTGTGCAAATCACTCCGCGAGTATCTAACTTCATTAATGCCTTCTTCGGAAGAACATTGAGTGACGAACCTGTGTCCACCAACACGTGCGACATAATCGTTCCCCTACACTCTATCGAGATGTGCAGGGCACTATTGTGGTTCCTCCCCTTCGGCGTCAGCTCTAGGTCAGTGAACCCTAGCCCATTTCCAGCATTCACGTGGGCTACGACCTCTTCCAGCTGGTTTACCGATATTTCCTGCGGTACATATGCGACGTTCAACACCTTCAGCAGTGCGTTGCGGTGTGCTTCAGAACACAGCAACAAATTCAGGATGGAAATCTTCGAGGGTGTCTGATGGAGATGATCCACAATCTTGTAGTCACTCTTTTTAATCAACCTCATAAATTCCTCGGCGTCTTTAACAAGCAAGTCTTTTTCTACCCCTCGAGGGATCTCTTCAATGACTTTACTTTTCCCTTTATCAGTTGCATCAGCTCTGTCCGCTTTCTCCGCCACGACCTCAGGAGGTGCAAATACTCTCCCGCTGCGAGTAATTCCGCTAACGCCCGCCAGGTTCTCCATAGACGACCCAAATGGTTCTAGTTCCAACTTCTGACCGTTGCAGTAGACTTCAGCCCCATAATGCCATGGGACAGCATTAGTGCTTTCGAACGGTATCGGCCCAGCTTTGGTGATGGTAATTGTGGGCGGCCTGGGTGCAGAAATAGTTATTGTCTGGCAAGGGATGGTGATGGTGGCAACCTCATCATCTTGCTTCAGCATTACCTCTCCCGATCCGCTTTCGGCCCTTCGGCTAAACTGCAGGATTCCCTCGGTCATCAGACTTTGAATCCCCTCTATCAGCTGTTCACATCCATCAGGACTTGTCGCACAGCCCATACACAACTCTCCGCAACCTGGAAAGAAACCTCTTTTCATCAGCTTAGCTTTAACAAAGCTAAGCGGCGTCTTCAGATCTCTGACGTCAGTCAACACATCCAAATTCTCGTCTTCAATAATGGCGTTTACTCCACCTCCCCTATGATTCGGCATAGGGTTCGTCGTGACGTTTGGCACATTATCTGAGAAGTTGATGATCTTAGCGTCCACCATGTCCTGCACCTTGTGCTTGAAGGCTTTGCAATTCTCTATTGTGTGGCCTGGTGCCCCTGAGTGAAACTCACAAGTTGCATTCGCGTCATAACCTGGCGGAGGTGCCCCTGTCAAGGGAGCCAAGGTTCTCTTCTGGATCAACTGTAGCTGAAGCAAAGTCTGCAATAGTTGAGCATACGACATGGGCGGTGTCTCGAGGTGATGGCTCGACAGAGGTGCCCTGTTCTGATACTTTCTGTACCCTTGTTGGTTCGGCTGCTGCTGCTGCTGCTGTGGCTGTGGGACTGCCGGGATAGTTATGCTGGCCACCTGCTGGTGAGGGCCTTTGCCTTTCCTTCGAGCGTTGGACACGGCGCTCGTTTCTCCTTCCCGTCTTTTGCCACCATAAGGTTTCTTTCCGCCTCCTCCAGCTGAGGATGACTCACCTTGAATTTCCCCCAGTTTGATCCCATTTTCAATGTGCTCACCCGTGATAATGAGATCTGAGAAGGTTCCGGACATACCGCTGACCAATTTCTCATAATAAACCCCTGGGAGGGTGGCTACGAACATTTGCACAAGCTCACGTTCAACCATCGGCGGCTGAACCCTGGCTGCCAATTCACGCCACCGCTGGGCGTATTCCTTGAACCCTTCGTTGTTCCTTTGCGATAGATTCTGCAGTTGGACTCGGTTTGGAGCCAAGTCGCTATTGTATTGGTAGTGGTGCACGAATGCTTCAGCAAGGTCCTTCCACATGCGCACACTGGTAGTTTCCAGACTCATGTACCATTCGAGGGAGGGCCCGGACAGACTGTCTTGAAAGAAGTGCATCAGCAACTTCTCGTCCTCAGAATGAGCGGACATTTTCCGGTAATATGATCTCAGGTGGACGCGAGGGCAAGTGGTGCCCTTGTACTTTTCAAAGTCAGGTACCTTGAACTTGGGAGGCACCTTGAAATCAGCAATCAGTCCCAACTTGGACATATCAACACCCAGGGTGTTCTGGTTCTCGATATTTCTCATCTTATCCTCGAGTGCCTTGAACGTTAGACGTGCTTCAGCAGTCAGCTCCCCTTCAGCACCTCTCTGAGAGAACACATCGTCTTGACGATCTTCTAACCACGGCTGAGGCCCCAGCAGATTCCCAACACCCACAGTGCCGTTGCCCAGCCCAACATTGACATTAGCTTCAAAATTCCCATTACCGACGCCCGTCGTATTACCGTTGAGTCCCATGTTAGCTATCACATTGCCGTTGGCACTGCCATTCCCCCCGGTCACGGGGACGCCATTCTGAGGAGTTTCAACTGGTGGAGGAGTAGGCACGGTCCCACCATGGAGTACGCCATTGCTATCGACCCTTGAAATCAGAGGCTGAACCAAGGTTCTGAGCTGATCTTGGCCATTGACGACCGCTTGCATGAGCTCCATGAAGCGATCCATTCTTTCGCGGAGTTCCTGAACATCAGTTTGCACTTGCTCCATGATTCTAGTTTGATTTGCTCTGGTCGGATAGCGGTGGATAAGTCTCTGATCAATCCTGGAACAACCTGAAACAACCTAAAAACACAAAAGGGTTAGGAAAAACGACAAAGTGCTTGTTATGCAAATGCTTCATGCAATATGCAAACGTGTGTCTGTGCGTTAGGGAGATTTCCCCCGATCCTAGTGCCTGAGTGCCAGTGCTGATAATAAGAAGTCCGAGTCCAATCATGGAAATAACATCTCATATATAAAGAAAGCCCATCAAGGCAATACACAACGTCAGTGAGTACAAGATGAATCAATAGCGTGACCTCAGCCAACAAGCCTGGTGATGGTCAGCATACAACAATGATCACAACAAAAGGAATACAAATAGTCAAGCACGGCCACGGGCGCGAAACTCTTCTAACAACCCCTTCGTTTCTGGATGATCAGGCCGAGTGAGCAACCCTTCGACGAGTAACTCCCTCTGCATAATGGTGTACTGAAGACCTTCGACCGAATCTTCCCATGCTCCTTCGCCGAAACAATCTTCTAACTTCCGCTTCTTGGACTCAAACGCCAGTTTGCGCTCCTTCAGGTTAGCAAGAGCCCTGTTGAGATGGCCTTCAGCGGCATATCTGCGAGCGGTTTCTTCATCAAACCTCTTCTCACTAGCCTTCACCTAGGCTTTCAACTTGGAGATCTGTTGCATCAGCTTATCCTCCTGCTCTTTCCTGTTGGCTAGGGTGGCCTTCCAGTGCTGGTTAAACTTGGATATCCTCCGATACGCTTCGTCCAAGTGCTGCTTCTTCGTGGCCAGCACATCATTGACAGCTTTGAAGTCTCGACCCATGCGCTCGCGCTCAGCTATCTGCTTAGTCAAATCTGTACCTAGCTGGTTCACCAGCTCTGTCTGCCTCTTGAAGGAATGAACGGCTTCGTTTCTCTCGCTTCTGAGTTGAGCCAATTCTTTCTCCAATTCTTCATTTGCCCTCTTCAATTCATCTCGCTCAGCTAACACCTGATTATGCTGCTGAATGGGCATGGTGGTAGGCTCTTCAATCACTGGAGGGCTTTCTGGCTTGGCAGGAAGAAACGGCATCCCTATAGCATCTGCTCTGGCTCTGATCCATGCCACATACGGAGGGTAGGCTTGACTATTGCTTCTCCCCAACAATGGTTTTCCCCTCTTACTGATACCATTCCAAGCGCCCTGAAGCTTAGATAACATATCCCCCTCTAGAAGACCAGTGAGGTACAAAGATTCCTGTACCTCTTCATCCTTCGGCAGAGCTCTCAAAGCGTAAGCAAACTGTCGGACCAGCAAAGACGGATTATAGTTTATACAGCCCTTCCTGCCTATCAAAGGCACGTTCGGAAACCCGCTGCAGCTGAAGATAATCTCAGTACCCAACCTATCTCTGTCAAACCAGTCAATATCCTCCGCTGATAGCCTCATCAAACGCTCGGACCACTCAGCTGTGGCTGCAGACAAAACAAAGGGACCCCTTTTGGGTAGATGGCTATCAAGCCATTTATAAAGCAGGGGCACGCAGCATGAGACATTCTTACCCCTTCGGTTCTCGTTTTTGTAGTGGATGGAATGGTAGACATCTCCTATCAAGGTAGGGACTGGATTCCCTGAAGCAAAGATGCGGAAGGCGTCGAAGTCCACAAAGTCGGGCATATTGGGGAACAGAATGATGCCATATATGCACAGAGCGAGAATGGCGTTGAACACGACCCAACATCCGTCTTTGGCGCACTGCTGAGCTTTTCCCACCAAGAACTGCAAGGAGAAACCGGGAACCTTGTTCCAACTAGACAATACCAACTCGAAGGCATCCAGATGAAGTGACGGAGCTAGGCTAGCCAGATCAGGCTCAGCATCCATATGAAGAAAAGGCATCTGCCTCTTGATAGGCACCCCTAACAGATCAGCATATTCCTCTAGTGTGGGTGCGAGAACAAAGTCCTAGAAAGTAAAGCATCTCAACGGAGGATCGTAGAACTGCAGCAGAGCGTGCAACCCATTCAACTCGAACGCAGAAGGTTTACGAACCAAACTGAGCAATTTGCCGTAAGATTTTCTGAACTCATCTCTCACAGAATCATCTGCTAAAGCAATCAAACCAGTCAGCTGAACCACATCAGGGGCAGGGAGCTTGTAAGCCACGATCTTCCTCAGAGAACCCATAACAATATAACAGAAGGCCTGAAATCCTGAATCGGGGAAAACGGTACCTGCAACACAGACACACGTTAATGAAATGCAAATGGGTATGCAAAGCAATGTAAAATGCAATCATGCAGCAGGAGATCAAGGCAACTGTGATGTGGGGATTCTGTATCAACAAAACCATGATGCTGCTCTGTCAAGAACAACCACTATCTCTGATAAGAAGGAAACCCTGGTATCGGACCACACATCTGCTCTGTCAAGAACACACACACATAGGACCATAAATCTGCTCTGTCAAGAACAAACATCTGATAATAAGGACCTCTGATGCAGGACCAAAACTCTGCTCTGTCAAGAACAACCATACATCTGCTGATGAGACCCTCTGATCCCAATCATAAACTTGCCCTATCAAGAACAAATACGCATCTGCTGATGAGATCCTCTGATCCCATAAATCTGCTCTGTCAAGAACAATCATATCTGATGATGAGAACCTCTGGTACCAACAAAACTGATTCACTATCAAGAAAACCAGGTAGTCTGAAGGTTAAAGTTTCCTGCAATAAACCCAACCCTGCTCACAGGCATGGACCTAAACTGACACAGGTTCGGCATCCTATGCGGTCATCAGCGTCACAGACATTCAAGAGGGGTGATACGATACCCAGAAGGTGTGGCATCACCAGCTCATGAAGCGGCCTCACTCTGCTGAATCACAAATGATCGGTCCCCAGAGTCGACAATCCTCCAAACCAACAACCCCCTCAACCCAAAGGGTTGAAAAAGAAGTCAACCGGGAGAACCTCGTCTGAGCGTGGATTTCATGAGACACTAGTGCCTGCCAAGCAAGCACGCGCCCACTAATTTCCACAACTAATGCTATGTTCACTCAAGCCTGGGTCTGGCTTCTCACTCATCAGAATGCCCCTCCCACAACAGCACAGATAATCATATCATACTGAAAATAAAGTGCGGAAAATAAAATGTGATAAATAAACACAACCCAACATGTAATCATCCAAGCGCTAGGATTGACTCTCGTAGGGGACGTCGGATCCCCAAATTGACTCGCATACGGGACGTTGGATCCCAGGAAACTATCAAGTCCCCAGCAGAGTCTCCAGCTGTCGCTTCCGAGAAAATAAGGTGCCGGCAAAACAGAAAAGTCGTCACCTTTCGTTATTTATCCCTCAGAGCGGGAAAGGAAACGATCGGAAAAACCTGACGAAAAAGGTATAAGACAAGGTCATCGCAACCGTTGTCTGGGTTCGGGAGTCGGTTACGCAAGGGGAAGGTATTAACACCCCTCACGTCCATCGTACTCGATGGGATCCACGCTTGTTGTGTTTACTGGACGAGTTGGTTTATCTATCTACCTATCAAGGCTGGCTTAAACAAAAAAGAAAATGACTCGGCAAAGCGTCGCACTTTATGCCTACGTATTCTCATCAGAGAATGAGAAATCAGAGTCAACATAGTTCGACTAACTACGGGTTACGGGGAAGGTGGCTCGCCAATACATCAGTATCGTGCCTACGTACTCTCAACATGTATGAGAGATCAGAGCTTACGTAGTTCGGGACACTACGGATTACGGGAATTCAGATTCATCTGTTTTATCGAGTAGGGTTAAACAACAGTTCCAGCAGTTAGGGACAAAGCCTGTTTGCGGTGGCGCTGAAGTTTAACGACACTCTTTTCTTCAGAAAAGCTTCCTTTGAATTATGGGCCCTCGGGGCAAAAAGGTTTGAAGTTGGTTTTCTGTCTTTTACGAAAGAAGTGTTTTTTATTGTGTTTGCAATTTCAATCGCACTAAAGACTATGACCTGAGAGTGAATACTAAACATCCAGACTGTTGAAAAGAAGCTCTCCAACAATCCTTTCTCAGATAGCTTAAGGCTCGTAACGTACGAAAGAAATCATTCATGATTACTGTATCTTAAGCTGTTTTGAGATGAGAAGAGAACAGGCTCAACTAAAGGGAGATTATCAAGTCCTACTGTTGTCATGCCAAGGATTCATCCTATGGTTGAAGTTTGAAACAGGGGACTCCTAGAAGTTATCATGCATAGGTTTCAACCTAAAGTTCTAATCATCACTTCCTTATCAAAGAGAACAGACAAGAAAAGAGAACAGACCAACAACCCCTTCTTTCAATTCCAAGCTTCAGCTCTTCTAACAGCAATTCAGTCTTCAGACTTCAACCACCCTTCAAGGCTATCATCCTCCATGACAAGTATCAACTTGCTCCTCCAAGGTTCCAACATCAACAAACATAAGTATCAACTTATTCTCTCTTCTCCAAGCTTCAGCTCTTCAGTCAATTCCACCCTCAGGCTTTACTCCTATCTACAAGTGTCAACTTGACTCCTCCAGGCTCTCCAAGCATCAATGTAAGTGTCAACTTATGTTTTATTCCTCAAGCCTCAGCTCTACTCTCAATCTCAATTGAATCCTCTTCATGAGTATCAACTTGGTCATCAAGCTTCAGCTCTCTTAGCTTTACCAGTATCAACTTGGTCTCCTTCTCCTACAAGCTTCAGCTTCTTAGAGTAATCCTCAATCACCTGGAAGTGTCAACTTCATCCTTCAATTCTTTAAGCCTCAGCTCTTCACTCAATCTCCATTGGGTCTTCAAGTATCAACTTGTTCTTTCTTGCTCTTCAAGCTTCAGCTGCAATGGCAATGCTCAAGGAATCATCCTCTTCCACACTCTTCAATGAAGTCCTCATCTTCAAACTCAAGCCCAACATCTTTCAAGATACTCAACCCAGAAGACAATTGATTGAACAGAATGAGTGGAAATGATAAACAGCTTATTGACAACCAAAGGAAGCCTGTAAAGGTTCATCATTATGAGAGACTGGTTCCCTCAAAGTTCTACTTCCCAGATAAAGCCACTCATCCCTCCAAAGGAGGGATGTGATTATCTTAGAAGGACTTTTAGTCATTGGGAGGAATGGAAGCAAAAGATGCTTTCCATATTTGAGAAAGAAGTCATTCTAGTTATAAGGCTCTCCCTATGTCTCCTACCTCCTAAATCTTCATCAGACACCTTCAGGCACAAGCACTCCTAGCTCCTAGCAACTTCAAGCAACTTCAAGCATCCTCACCTTGTCTTCAACTTGTCTTCAATCTCAACCAAAGGCAAACCAAGCAAAAACCCTAATCTAAGGGAGCTAAATGAGTTAAACTAGTTGAATTAGTAAGTTAGGATCACCTAAAACCTAGTACTAAAGTTAGTCCTAACTAAAATACTAAAACCAATTGTAAAATCCTACAAAAATGACTATGGGAACCTAGGTCAATCATGACTCTACCATATTAATTCCATAGATCAAATCATCAAATAAGACCTAGAAATAAATTCTACACTACAAGGTACTAAACCTAAACCCTAAAAGGAGGCCCCTAAATATCAATCTAGAAAGCACACCTATTTTCACCACAAAAATGTGAGAAAAATACTATGGGAGCATACATGTCTAAGCTAATCATACACAAAAAATCAGGATCAAAGTCATCACCACATGATCACACAAAATTCCACAAAATTAGGTATCAAACATAACCATTTTAATATCAATTAAAAGGTAAAATTCCCATAAAATCATAAAATGCATGGAATGAAAATATTTTTTCTCTAAAAAATAGTAGACTCAATCATGAGTATTATGCAAAAAGAATGGGATTAATTGGATTAATTTTCAATTTTATATGATTTTTTCAAGAACCATGAACAAAATGAAAAAATAATGAAAATCAAACAAAAATAGACAAGCACACGGTGCAGATAGCAATGATACACAGTTCAAATAATGGATTGGGCCTTCAGGGGGGTGTGAATATCAGCCAATTCACTAAGCTCAGCATCAGCACTCAAATGAAACGATGCGTTTCATTAATTCAGGTCCTTCACAAACTGAATTTAAAATGTGGCTGTTGGATGAGGGTCATAGTCCAAGTCAAACCAAGATCTAATGGTCCTGGGGTCATCTTCCCCAATTCAAACCTCTGCAACTCACGCGCAGCTCCGGCCACCACCGGTGGAGCTCTGGTCACCATCCCCAACCCTAACTCTCTCTAGGATCATCCATTGCAAACGGTCTATACATGAAACATGTCCCAAATTCCCTCACGAACTCATTCATGCCTTTAGTTCTCTCTGAAACCTCAAGATTCACCATATCCAAATCTCAACCGAAAATGGTAATACCCTAAATTGGTCACTAATTCTCAAATTAACTATCTGAAATCGTTCCTACACCGTTCTACAATGCATCTAACACCTTAATTCATCTTGATTCTACCTAATTCATGCTAGAGGAAGAAAGTTACTAACCTGAAAATCTTGGATGAACAGATGTACTAAACCTTCAATTCAAGCTCTCCAACCTTCCAGACACGATCAATGGATCCTCTCCTTGCTTTTGTATGCAAAAGAACCGGTTGAAAGCTCCTGAATCTTGAAATCCGATGGTGAGTTGCAGGTGGAAAAATTCAATTGCTCATACACGATTCAGCCACGAATTCCCTTGGATTATGATCTGGAATCACTCCCTTGCATCCATGGAAGAAGTTTCAATCAAGAAAATGGATGGAAAGTGAAGAATTTGGTGAAACCAAATTCAATTGCAAGCCAAGAAATCTCAATCTCAATCTATGCTCTCTCCTTCAATCATCACCAACCTCTGCATGGGATCACCTCTGCTCAATATATAGATGATGTATGAGTGATCTAGAACCCTCTAGACCCTTCTAATGAGAGTTTCAATCTCTCATGTCATGAGATTTTCAATCACATATCATGATATGCATAGCTCTGTTTGCAGCTTGAAAACCATCCCATTCTCTTTCAATTTCTCCCCTAGTGACATTTTCAAAGTGTTTATCTTGCAAGGGATCTTGCTCATGCCTTGATTTTGAGTTTTGCAAATGTTACTTAATATGCAAGCAATCACTTTTCAAAGCAAGTCCACAAATTGAATCTCAACTCAAAAATGTGGCTAAACCAATGTTCTTAAAATGTTTTCTAGAGTCAAAATGATATATTACATGCCATGGTTTGGATGTGTAGGTTGAAAATATCAATTTCCAACTTTGATTCATTTAACTTATACCCTTATTTTAGGTTATTTTTGCAACTTTGAGCTACAAGCATTTCCATCATCTCATGACCTCCTTACTAGCCTTAAAACATCATTTTGAACAAGTTTGATGTTGAACATTTTTCCATTTGAAGCTTGGAAATAGGAGTTATGGCCTTATGGTTGAAATGACCTGTAATCTCCAAATGACCAAAATGCCCTTGACTTGTCAAAGCCATAACTTGAGTTCCACAAATCCTATCAAGGACTTCTAGTACTCTCTAGAAAGCTAAGATGATAAGGAAAAACATTCATGTTGACCAAAAGTTCATAGGAATCATCCTTCTTGGGCAAACGTTTGATGCAAGTTGGGTAACTTTCAAGCCCCCAGATTCACATACCTCAGATGACCTGTAACTTGTCAAAGTCATAACTTGAGTTCTACAAATCCTATAAAGGACTTCTAGCACTCAAATTAAATCTAAGATCAAGCTCTACAACATTCATGTTGGGGGTAAGATGAGATGACAATCACATCTTGAGCTAAACTGCCTTGAAGATAGGGGTCAAACTAGGGGATTTTACACTGTCAAGCCTTAGAAACCCTAGCTTGAAACTCCTCAAACTCTTCAATCATGATGAGTTGACCTTGTAATCATCCTTATATTATCTCCATGTATCACTCCATGATCACATGGCTCTTGGATTAAGTCTCAACCTTCTCCAAATCATCAGTTGACCTAGGGTTGACCCAGTCAAACCCTAATTACACCAATCATGGCTGAGTCTTCTTAATTCTGGCATAATGACCTATCTAGGCCTCATAATGGCTTTCAAACTTCTCATAAGCTCTCTCAAGGCTTCAAGTCCACTTTCTTGGCTTCAGAATCATCTGAGGAGCTCCCACAACTCTCAAGTTAGGAGGCACACACTCTTGGTTTCAACCACTCTCTCTGAGGATCTTCTAACTTCTCTGACAAAGATATCTACCCTTAAATGTTAGAACACAGATTGGTTCTTAATAATTACTCTTTGTTTTGATGATAACTGTTAGGAAATTTATATTTAAGAATTATATACTCTAAAATTTGTTTAAGAGTTTTACTGCAGATTATAATTATATTAACTCTCTAGAAGCAAATCTGTCTTGAATACAAGAAGTTATTCTGAATCTGAAGCGCCAGATGCACCTCACAGAAGAATCTGCTTGCTCCGTACAAAAGATCCTGAGCGTAGTCTCCAGAAGGATCTGAAGAAAGAAGCTCCAGAACATTCTGAGTCAGAAGCATCTGAAGATAATCAGAAGCATCTGAAGCTGAAGCATCAGAAGTATAGAAGAATATTGATTGAAGAGTTTCTCAAAGCATTGATCTACAGAAGTTTCTGAAAGTACCTACGCTGCCAAGTACTGAAGTTCTGTGCCAAGATGCTCTGATGATCTACACGCTAGAAGCACACAAGCTGCAGAAGACTCTGATACAGCTAGTTCTGAATCTCATCAGAAGACTCTGAAGAACTTGCTGAAACTGAAGAAGTGTTTTCAAGAATGTATCCGTTGGAATCATTCAACGTCTCTTTCCTTATTTGTGCTAGACACACTTACACAGACAAAAAGGATTTATCTGTGCCATCTATTTCAAGGAAAGGTCAGTACATGTGAAGACAAAAAGGCTCAGACCTTTTGGACTCTCTTTTCAACGTGGATAAATTCAGTTGCCTATAAAAGGAGTCTCTCACTTCATTCTTCAGTTACACACTCTTGAGCTACATACTTGCTGAAAAGAAATCACATATTCTTAAGCTCTCATTCTTATTCTTCATAGAATCTTATTGTACTCAAATCTTAAGAGAAAAATCACTGTTGTGATTATAGCTTTATAGAAGCATTAAAAAACTCTTGTATTTAATTTACATTGTTTGTAAAGGATTTTCCTTAAGAGGATTCAGTGTGAATCAGTAGCTCTTGAGAAGACTAAGAACTGTAGTTCTTAGGTGATACTATTGTAATCAGTTTGATTTAATAGTGGATTAAGACCTTGTTGAGAAAGGCAAATCACTCTGGAAGGGTGGACTGGAGTAGTTGTTTAACGAACCAGGATAAAAATAATTGTGTGATTATTTTCTAGTATTAATTTTCCAAACTTATTCAACCCCCCCCCCCCCCCTTCTAAGTTATATCTCACCTTCAGTTGGCATCAGAGCTCCGGTTCTGAGTGTGCTATCACTTAATAGTGTCAGTAAAGATCCAGAGGAGATATACTTTGATCTATATATTTATTTGTTATCATGGCTGATAATTCAATCAACAATAAATATGAAGAGAGGGATAGGATCAGTACCAAACCTCCAATGTTTGATGGAGAAAATTTTGACTATTGGAAAGATAGAATAGAAAGTTTTTTTCTTGGGTATGATGCTGATCTTTGGGATTTGGTCATTGATGGATATGAACATCCTACTGGAGAGGATGGCAAAAAGATTGATAGAAAATCAATGACTGAAGTGCAGAAAAGAGACTTCAAGAATCACCACAAAGCCAGAACTATATTGCTTAATGCAATCTCTCATACTGAGTATGAGAAGATTACTAACAGAGATATTGCTCATGATATGTTTGAATCACTCAAAATGACTCATGAGGGAAACTCCCAGGTTAAAGAGACAAAGGCTCTGGCGCTCATACAGAAGTATGAGGCATTTAAAATGGAAGACTCTGAAAATGTAGAAACTATGTTTTCTAGATTTCAGATTCTTACAGCTGGTCTGAAAGTTCTGGACAAGGGCTACTCAACGTCAGATCATGTCAAGAAAATCATCAGAAGTCTTCCCACCAGATGGAGACCAATGGTGACTGCATTGAAGATGGCAAAAGATCTGAACAAGATCTCCTTAGAAGAACTTATCAGTTCCTTGAGAAGCCATGAAATTGAGCTGGAGGAAGATGAACCCCAGAAGAAAGATAAAGGTAAATCCATAGCTTTAAAATCTAACAAAACTGCTAAAGCTTTGCAGGTTATTCAAGAAAGCTCTGAAGAATCTTCTTCTGAAGAAGAAGATGAGTTGTCCATGCTGTCCAGAAGGATTAACAAACTCTGGAAGCACAAGGGAAAGAAGTTTAACAACTTCAGAAGATCTGACAATAGAAAAGAATCTTCTAGTCACAGAAGATCTGCCAAGAAAGAAGTGGTGTGCTATGAGTGCAAGGAACCTGGGCACTACAAGAATGACTGCCCTAAACTTCTGAAAGAAAAACCTAAGAAGAAGTTCAACAAGAAGAAAAAGGTTCTGATGGCAACATGGGATGATTCAGATGAGTGTGAGTCATCTTCTGAATCAGAAGAAGAATATGCAAACATTGCACTGATGGCCAGGACAGAGGATCAAGAAGAAGGTACCTCTGGATATGAATCAGAATCTGAATCTGATGATGATGCAGAAGAGGTAATGAACAATCTTACTAAAGAAGAACTCATTAAAGTTTTAACAGAAGTTCTTAAAAGTTACAACAACATCAAACTCAAATACAAGAAGCTGAAAAGCAATCTTGAATCTGAGATTGATCTTCTGAAAACAGAACTTGTTGAGCAGAAGGAAATAAATTTAAAAATCAAAAATGACTTTGATAAAACTCAACAAGAATCTAATTCTGAAACTAAGTCTTGTGAAAATATTTTAGAAAAATATGACTCTAGTTTTCAGAGGTTTCTCACTAAGAGCATAGACAGAAGCAAGATGGCTTCCATGATCTATGGTGTTAGTGGAAACAACAGAAGAGGCATTGGATATGAGTCTTCATCTGGAAGCAATCCAAAACCTGTTGACAAACTTTTCATCAGGAAGACACCTATGTACTCTCAATTCAAATTTGGTCATCTGAATGACATTAAACACACAAGCTCTGAGAAGAGTACTTATGTGTTTAAACCAAAGGCTAGTCAGAATAAACATTATGTTGCAAAACAGAAGTTTAGACAAACCTGCAAACCAACTAACCCCAAAGGACCCAAGAAGATCTGGGTACCTAAAGACAAAATAATTCCTGTTGCAGATGTTCTTAGCAGCAAAGTCAGGACACCAATCATGGTACCTGGACTCTGGATGCTCACGACACATGACAGGAGAAAGGTCTATGTTCCAAAGCCTGGAACTTAGATCTGGAGGGGACGTGAAGTTTGGAGGGAACCAGAAGGGCAAGATCATTGGATCTGGAACTATTGGTAATGGTAAGCTTCCCTCTATTACTAATGTTCTGTTAGTTGAAGGATTGAAACATAATCTATTGTCCATAAGTCAATTAAGTGACAATGGTTATGATATAATCTTTAATCAAAAATGTTGCAAAGCTGTATATCAAAAGGATGGCTCTATCCTATTCAGTGGAAAGAGGAAACACAACATTTATAAAATTAACCTTTCAGAACTTAAAGTTCAAAATGTAAAATGCCTCTTATCTGTGAATGATGAGCAATGGGTCTGGCATAGAAGATTGGGGCATATTAATATGAGACGTATATCTCAGATTAATAAACTCAATCTGGTCAGAGGACTTCCTAAGTTGAAGTTCAACTCAGATGCTCTGTGTGAAGCATGTCAAAGAGGTAAATTTTCAAAATCTCATTTTAAATCAAAAAATGTTGTTTCTACCTCCAGACCATTGGAATTACTTCACATTGATCTGTTTGGACCAGTGAAAACTGCATCCATCAGAGGCAAGAAGTATGGGTTAGTCATTGTAGATGACTACAGCAGATGGACATGGGTAAAGTTTCTAAAACACAAGGATGAGTCTCATTCTGTGTTCTTTGACTTCTGCAATCAAGTCCAGACTGAAAAAGATTCCAAAATTATTAAAGTCAGAAGTGATCATGGTGGAGAATTTGAAAATAAACATTTTGAAAAATATTTTTCTGAAAAAGGCATTGCACATGATTTCTCCTGCCCTAGAACTCCACAACAAAATGGAGTTGTAGAGAGGAAAAATAGAACATTGCAAGAGATGGCCAGAACCATGATCAATGAGACAAATCTGGCAAAATATTTTTGGGCAGAAGCAATTAACACAGCTTGTTATATTCAGAACAGAGTGTCTGTAAGACCTCTTCTGGAAAAGACTCCTTATGAATTGTGGAGAAACAGAAAGCCTAACATTTCTTATTTTCATCCTTTTGGATGTATTTGTTATATGCTTAATACTAAAGATAATCTGAACAAGTTTGATTCCAAAGCACAGAAGTGTTTCATGCTTGGTTATTCTGAACGCTCTAAAGGCTACAGAGTATTCAATACTGAAACACAGATTGTTGAAGAATCTATTCATGTTAGATTTGATGATAAGCTTGGCTCTGAAAAGCCAAAGCAGTTTGAAAGTTCTGCAGATAGAGAAGTGATTCTCACAGACTCTAAAGGCTCAGAGGCAGAAAAGGCAAAAATCAAAGAATCTGAAGCAACTCCAGATGCTACACCTTTGACTTCCCAACTAAACAACTTGCAAATTTCTGAAAGACCAACTGTCAGAGGATCTTCTTCCAGAATCAAATCATCTCATCCAGAAGATGTGATTATTGGAAAGAAAGATGATCCAATAAGGACAAGATCATTTCTCAGAACTTCTGAATCTTCTTTATTTGGCTTAGTGTCAATAATAGAACCAACATCTGTAGATGAGGCTCTGGAAGATAATGAATGGATTATAGCTATGCAAGAAGAGCTGAATCAATTCACCAGAAATGAAGTTTGGGATCTGGTTCCTAGACCTAAAGGATTTAATATTATTGGAACAAAATGGGTCTTCAGAAATAAGTTGAATGAAAAGGGAGAAGTAGAAAGGAATAAGGCAAGGTTGGTTGCTCAAGGATACAGTCAGCAAGAAGGTATTGATTACACTGAGACATATGCTCCAGTGGCAAGGTTAGAATCTATACGCCTTCTGATTTCTTTTGCTGCACAGAATAACATCACTCTGTATCAGATGGATGTTAAAAGTGCCTTTCTTAATGGCATTATAGAAGAAGAAGTATATGTCCACCAACCTCCTGGATTTGAAAGTGAAAACTTTCCAGATCATGTTTTCAAATTAAAGAAATCCCTTTATGGATTAAAACAAGCTCTCAGAGCTTGGTATGAGAGGTTGAGCAACTTCCTTCTGAAGAAAAATTTTATCAGAGGAAAAGTGGATACAACTCTATTCTGTAAAACTGTTAAGAAAGATCTGTTGATTTGTCAAATTTATGTAGATGACATTATTTTTGGATCAACAAATATTACGCTTGGAAAGGAGTTTGCTAAATGTATGCAGGAAGAATTTAAAATGAGCATGATGGGAGAATTGAGATTCTTCTTGGGAATCCAAGTCAATCAGACTCCAGAATGCACCTACATTCATCAAACCAAGTATGTTAAAGAGCTTCTGAAGAAGTTTAACATGGTTGATAGCAAAATGGCAAAGACTCCAATGCATCCTACAAGTACTCTAGGTAAGGAAGAGGTAAGTAAGAAGGTAGATCAAAAACTCTACAGAGGTATGATAGGATCTCTTCTATACTTGACTGCTTCTAGACCAGATATTCTGTTTAGTGTCTGCTTATGTGCTAGATTCCAATCAGATCCTAGAGAATCACACTTAACAACTATTAAGAGGATTCTGAGGTATCTGAAAGGTACTGCTAACATGGGTTTGTGTTACAGAAGATCTGATGAATTTTCATTAGTTGGATTCTGTGATGCTGACTATGCTGGAGACAGAGTTGAACGTAAAAGTACTTCTGGAAGCTGTCAGTTTCTTGGAAGTCATCTGATCTCATGGTACAGCAAGAAGCAACCTACCATAGCACTATCAACTACAGAGGCAGAATACATTGCTGCTGCTGGATGTTGTACTCAGATGCTCTGGATGAAGAGTCAATTAGAAGATTATCAAATCTATGAGAGTAATCTTTCTATCTTTTGTGATAATACTTCTGCTATATGTTTGTCAAAAAATCCAATCTTGCATTCTAAGGCAAAACATATAGAAATTAAACATCACTTTATCAGAGACTATGTTCAGAAGGGTGTAATTAATTTAGCCTTTGTTGATACAGATCATCAATGGGCTGATATTTTCACAAAACCCCTTGCTGAAGATAGATTTAAGTTCATTCTGAAAAATATTTGTATGGATTTTTGTCCAGAGTAATATTTATCAGAGGGAACCTCTCAGATGCAAAATGTTTAATGATCTGAAGTATTTCTTCTGTTCATTTATTCTATTCTGATTATTATTTCTGATGTGAAAATCTGAACTAACCATCTTTAGAAGATCTGAACGTGGCTAACGTTTCATTTCTTGAGAGAATTCAGAACAGCATGCAAGCAAACACGTGTCCCACAAAATCTGAAGAGATGGCGTGTGAACAACTGAAAAGACATTTGAGGTGAAATTTGAATAGTGAATTTCTTGGTTTTCCCCCCAAATCTGTCAGAAGCATTTATTATTTGAAATGATTTTATTCTTTTCATTTAATGCTGCTCAAACGTGCTTATTTCTGTCTTTTGGTGTGCCTATGTGTTTACTATAAATACTTGAAGTGTATTCACTTTCACACTTTTCACTCTCAGAATTTATATGCATTTTCATCTCTTGTTCTCTCTTCACAAAAACTCAAAACCTAAGTGTTCTAAAAAGCATTCTTCAATGGCGTCCTCTTCTTCAACAACTGCTCAGTTTCAATCAACAATGGCTGCTGTAACCTCAGATAATCTAGGTGCAAATCCATACATTCCTCCTCAGAGAACTCTTCTCACACCAGTTGATAAACTAGAAGTATTGTGTGAATCTATGGTTGAATTTGATTCACTGGCTGAAAATGGGTTTGATTTTCGCTCCATTGTTAGGGCTCAAGGTTGGGTGAAATACTTTGATAGACTGTTTGGACCAGTTTACCCTTTGCTTGTTAAGGAATTCTGGATTCATGCATCTGTGTATCCAAAGTTTATTCTGTCATCTGTGCTGGGAAAGGAGATCATCATCACAGAGGATCTAATTAGAAAGCTGATTGGTTATGAAGAAACAGATGGTGTTTCACATCTGCCAGTTAGACGTGTTGATATGGATGAAGTCTATGAAGAGGTTATGACTACTGGACAAGCCTCTAACAGATTCAAAGATCTGAAGCCAGATTACAAGATCTGGGCCAAGATCTTCATGGGATGCATTCATCACAGAAAATCAACAAATTCCCCAGATTATGTCAACAATGAGCAGATCTATTTTATGTACTGCCTCAGTCAGAGTAATAAGGTAGATCTTCCTTACTTATTGTTCATGCATCTGTGGAATCACATAAATGCATCCAGAGAATCTGTGAAGGAAAAGAACCAGAAGATCAGGAATTGGATACCTTTTGGAAGGTTGCTCTCAGACCTTCTCACTGAAAATGGTTTAGTGGCTGCTCTGTATGATGCTGGTGTAACAGAGGAACTAGAGTTCATTATGGGAAAGCCTCTAAACGCTAAGAGCCTTCTGAGACTTAAGATTGTAGATGAACTTACCACTGCTCCAAAGAAGTTGAACATGTCTGATCTGAATAAAAGGATTCCAGTATCAGATTTTCCTCTATTTTTTGCTGAAGAACCTAGACACATCGTTCTGATGTATATAGAGGAATGCAAAAGGGAAGGAGTGTCTGTTCCTGCAAATGTGTTTCAACTTGTCAAGCAACCCCTGCCAGATGCAGGAGAAGAAGAAGAAGAAGCAGAAGTTCCACTTCAGAGGAAAAGACCTCAACCTGCAGCAGAATCTGAACCTATCCAGAAGAAGGCTAAGATTGCTGAGAAACCCAAGGATCTTCTGAAGAGAAAGGACTCTGGAGAAGCTGCATCTGCTAAGAGGATTAAACTCAAAGGTACTAAAGCTTTTGTCTCTTCTAAAAATGTTGTTTTAAATGATTCTTCTATTAAGTCTGTTCCCAAACCCCCTGTCACTCAAACTACATCTGTTGCTGCCCCCAGTTCTGTATCACCTCAGAAACAACCCACTGCTTCTGTATCAAAACCATCTCAACCAAAATTACACATCAAACACTTCACTCCTCGTTCACAACCCACAGAACCACAACCAACTGTTCCACAACCATCTGAACCCCAACCTAAAGAAAAACAACCAACAGTCCCACAACAACCAGAACCACAAACATCAGAACTACCACAAAATTCTGATAAACAAAAATCTGCTCAACCAACAACAGAAACACAACCACAAACAGAAAATCATCCAGAAAAACAAACCACAGAAGATCAACCACAAAAAGAATCTGTCATTCCACCATCACCTATTCAATCTTCTGAACCTGTAGCAACTGTTACTTCTGAACCCCTTAAAGTAACTTCTGCTCCTGTTTCATCTGAACCACCTACTCAACAACCTGAAATTCCTTCTGAACCATATCATATCCCTGAGACAGAAGTTCTTGATATCACTCCATTAAAAACAGTGTTTCAAGTTTCTTCTACCTCTTGTACACCTGAAACATCCTCAAATTCATCTGAATCAGAAATTCATCCTGACTTTCTGATTAATCCATCTGACAAATACCCTGTTCATGACCCTGAACCTGAATCATCTGTACCTACCAAAACTACCATTCCAGAACCTATGCCTCCACCTGAACCTTCATCTGAGATGATTGTTCCTACTTCTATTCCATCATCATCTGGAATCTCTTGTGCTCAAGTGTCCTCTCTGTATCATAATTTATCTTATGGTTTCAAACTTAAAGATTTTTATGATAGAGTTGAGCCCTCTGAACCCTTGACACCTCTGAGACCTAAACTTCAACCAACCCTTCCATCTGTAATCCTTTCATATATTAAATCCATGGAGAATGAAGGATCTTTAGCCCCCATATCTGATAAATCCGGTAAAGCTGCTGTTTCAGCTCTGCATCCTGCATCTGACAACACAGTTGCATCTGATAAACCATCAAACTCTGCCTTTGTACCATACTCTAATGCAGTTTTTGATGATGTTTACCCATGCACCAGACCTCAACCAAATCTGATTAATGCTTTAAACAGATCCCTTCCTCAGAAACCAGAAATTCCATTCTTCCCATATGTTCCCCCTCCTCTAATTTCCATTCCAAAATCTTTGATACCACCAACTCCAAAGCCTAAACAGATGACTCTGGAAACCTTGCTTAAACCTCCACCCAGACTTAATATTGAACATTTATTTCAAACGTTTTTGCAAGAATTACAGATGTCTTTAGGTACTGTTCAAAGAAGATGTTCTGAATCTATGGATGCAAATGAGACTGAAATCATCTGGAAAGGATTTCTGAATAGATTCAACACTGTAGCTTCTAATCTGAAGAACATCTGTTCTGATGATGCAAATCTCAGATCTGAAAGAAATCAATTCTGGATTAACAACAAGACTGAACCTCTGCTGTGTTTGGATGCTCCTCCACCTCCTCCTCCACCAGAACCAATTGCCCCTACTCTAACTATGACTCTGGTAGAACCCTCTTCAGGATCTCCAGAACATATGGCAATTGACTCTGTTCAGAATACAGAACCTCCATCATCTGAAATCAAGACAGAAAATCCTGATTTGGCAAACAAGATTGCTGCTGTGGAAGCTGGTCAATCTGAAATCAGATCTTGGATGGCGAAGCAAGACAAGAAATCTGAGGACATGTCAGAATGGATGACCAAACAAGATGAGAAGAATGAGACCATCACTAAGTTCATGTCAAAGCAAGAGCAATCACAATCTGAGATCACAGACCTATTGAAGATGCGTTTGTCTAAACACACTTAGATTTTTTTCTCATATTTATGCATCTGTTGTTTTTGCATCTGTATGTTTTGTTATATCCTCTGATGTACTTTTGCTCTGCTATGATTAATTGAATCAGATTGTTTTTCTCCATTGACTTATCTGCTATTATTCCTTTTAATTGTCTTTATTAAAAGTTTTTTACTTTTTGCTTATGACAAAAAAGGGGGAGAAAATAAAGATCTGAACTATTTAATATAATTTCACTAGAATGAATCTTAAGACATATCTATTCTTTCTAATATCTAAATTGACTATTTCAGAACTTTTGATAAGAATACTCTATAAAAGAACCTCTGAGTTACTCAGATCACTTATCTTTTATCAAACTCTGAATCTTATATCTGCAAGATATTCTGATCCTTGATTATTACAAGACAAACAAGTTCTGACTCTGAAGATTTCTCAAGATAAAAAGGGAAGTTTCTATTCCTTTTTCATATTTAACTCAGGGGGAGATTCATCATCTCAGGGGGAGTTATAATTCTTTATGTTCAATTAAATAAAATTTCTGATACTTTTTGTCATCATCAAAAAGGGGGAGATTGTTAGAACACAGATTGGTTCTTAATAATTACTCTTTGTTTTGATGATAACTGTTAGGAAATTTATATTTAAGAATTATATACTCTAAAATTTGTTTAAGAGTTTTACTGCAGATTATAATTATATTAACTCTCTAGAAGCAAATCTGTCTTGAATACAAGAAGTTATTCTGAATCTGAAGCGCCAGATGCACCTCACAGAAGAATCTGCTTGCTCCTTACAGAAGATCCTGAGCGTAGTCTCCAGAAGGATCTGAAGAAAGAAGCTCCAGAACATTCTGAGTCAGAAGCATCTGAAGATAATCAGAAGCATCTGAAGCTGAAGCATCAGAAGTATAGAAGAATATTGATTGAAGAGTTTCTCAAAGCATTAATCTACAGAAGTTTCTGAAAGTACCTACGCTGCCAAGTACTGAAGTTCTGTGCCAAGATGCTCTGATGATCTACACGCTAGAAGCACACAAGCTGCAGAAGACTCTGATACAGCTAGTTCTGAATCTCATCAGAAGACTCTGATCCATTCAGACTCTGAAGAACTTGCTGAAACTGAAGAAGTGTTTTCAAGAATGTATCCGTTGGAATCATTCAACGTCTCTTTCCTTATTTGTGCTAGACACACTTACACAGACAAAAAGGATTTATCTGTGCCATCTATTTCAAGGAAAGGTCAGTACATGTGAAGACAAAAAGGCTCAGACCTTTTGGACTCTCTTTTCAACGTGGATAAATTCAGTTGCCTATAAAAGGAGTCTCTCACTTCATTCTTCAGTTACACACTCTTGAGCTACATACTTGCTGAAAAGAAATCACATATTCTTAAGCTCTCATTCTTATTCTTCATAGAATCTTATTGTACTCAAATCTTAAGAGAAAAATCACTGTTGTGATTATAGTTTATAGAAGCATTAAAAAACTCTTGTATTTAATTTACATTGTTTGTAAAGGATTTTCCTTAAGAGGATTCAGTGTGAATCAGTAGCTCTTGAGAAGACTAAGAACTGTAGTTCTTAGGTGATACTATTGTAATCAGTTTGATTTAATAGTGGATTAAGACCTTGTTGAGAAAGGCAAATCACTCTGGAAGGGTGGACTGGAGTAGTTGTTTAACGAACCAGGATAAAAATAATTGTGTGATTATTTTCTAGTATTAATTTTCCAAACTTATTCAACCCCCCCCCCCCCCCCCCTTCTAAGCTATATCTCACCTTCATTAAACACTTGAATAACCTTCTTGGCTAGCTTCATAGTATTGTATAGCTCTTGATTGGTAATCATACCTCTTGATCTCCTGCATACATGTCAATGAAATGCAAATGATAATGCTAATGTGAATGAAATGAAACACAAACTAGGTAAAGAAATGTTGGTCAAATTTTGGGGTGCATCAGCTTGCCTCTAATAAAAGAATTTTTACTTACTTAGAGCATAAAATTAAAGAGTCCGGAAGGAAACTTGAGGAACTTAAGGCTTCTATTATGGAAAGTAATAAATCGGATTGTGAGAACCATAGAAATCCTTTTGACTTTGGATGTGCTACTTGTTATATTTGGCAAGGTGAAGTTAGAAACCTTAAGGCCAAATTAAACAAGGCTCTTGAGCCTAAAATTACATTTGCGATTGATAGAGCGGATTTTAGAAAAAGTATGGTGAACCCGTATCAAAAATATACATATGTAATTAGGGATCAAGAGAGTAAAAGCAATTCTAAAGTCGACTTTGCATGCTTATATTGTTGCAAGAAAGGCCATTCCATTGCTAAATGCCGATTTAGGAGATTTTTGGTTCCTAAAGGCATCTATCAATGGTTGCCCAAATGAAACCACATTGTCACTAACATATTAGGACCCAATATGCCATTGGGTACCTCCTCTTGCTAATTATGTTTTAATAGGTACAATGTGTCGAGACCACTGAGAGAAGATGGGTTCTCGACAGTGGGTGTTCAAGACACATGTCCGGAGACATATCCCTATTCATAGACTTCGTGTCTAAGAAGAAAGGGTATGTAATATATGGTGATAACAATCGTGGAGCAATACTTGGTAAAGGTAGTGTAGGTAACCCCTCTTCCACTACGATTTCCGATGTGTTGCTTGTCGAGGGTCTTAAACATAATCTGCTTAGCATTAGCCAATTATGCGACAATGGATACAATGTATCCTTTTCAAAAGAGTGTTGCAAAATTGTGCATGATAGTGACAAGAAGAATATGTTTAATGGCTTTAGAGTGAATAACATCTATATGCTTGACTTAAATGAAGTTTCGTTAACAAGTGACAAATGCCTCATAACAATGAATGAAGATTCATGGTTATGGCATAGGCGCTTAGCACGTGTTAACTTTGACCTGCTGAATAAATTAGTATCAAAAGATATAGTCCTAGGTCTTCCCAAAATAAAATTCACCAAGGATCACCTTTGTGATGCTTGCCAAATGGGAAAGCAAACGAGAATATCTTTTAAATCTAAAAATATTGTTTCTACCACAAGACCTCTCGAGCTTCTCCATATGGATCTATTTGGGCCTTCTAGAATCAAGAGCCTAGGCGGAAACTATTACGGTTTCGTAATAGTGGACGATTATTCTAGATTTTGTTGGACTATCTTTTTGGCTAGCAAGAGCGATACATTCGCCGCCTTTGAAAATTTTGCCAAACTTTCCCAAAATAAATTAAGTACAAACATTGTGTCAATTAGAAGCGACCATGGAGGTGAATTTGAAAACCATTTATTTGAAGAATATTGTGGTAACTACGGTATTGATCATAACTTCTCCGCTTCCCGAACTCCTCAACAAAATGGAGTGGTGGAGCGCAAAAATCGCATTTTAGAAGAGTTGGGAAGGACAATGATCAATGAAAGTGGACTACCAAAGTATTTTTGGGCTGACGCCATAAGCACGGCTTGTTATGTTTTGAATAGGGTACTCATCCGCCCCATTCTAAACAAAACACCTTACGAGCTTTTAAAAGGGCGCAAGCCAAACTTGTCTCACCTACATGTTTTCGGTTACAAATGTTTTGTCTTAAATAATGGAAAGGAAAACTTGGGTAAATTTGACTCTAAGGCTGACGAAGGTATCTTCCTTGGATACTCTCAGTCGAGCAAAGCATATAGGATTTATAATAAAAGATTACTTATTGTCGAAGAATCGGTACATGTAACATTTGATGAATCTTATCCGAGAAATGCCGGAAAAGGTAGTGTGCTTCATGGTACAGGTACATCTACTGAAGACATACTCAAGGATGCAGAGCCGAAAATTGATCAGTCCGACAAAGCAAAAGTTGAGGAGGAAAAAGATGTCCAACATGAAGAAACTGAGGTAGATCATCCATCTACAAGTGATGCTCTCCCTCAAGCTTGGAAGTCTTCTAAAGATCATCCAATAAACAACATTCTTGGAGACATACCAAAGGGTGTTACTACCCGATCTAAGATAAGTAATTTTTGTTATCACTTCGCTTTCGTTTCACAAATGGAACCTAAAAACCCTAAAGAGGCCTTACTCGATGAAAATTGGTTTTTGTCAATGCAAGATGAACTTAATCAGTTCATGAGAAATGAGGTATGGGACCTTGTCCCTCCTCCGCGAGGACATCGAGTACTTGGCACCCGATAGGTGTTTAGAAATAAGTTGGACGAAAACGGAGTAATAACTCGTAACAAGGCGCGTTTAGTCGCGCAAGGGTATAACCAAGAGGAAGGCATCGACAATGAGGAAACTTATGCGTCGGTTGCCCGACTCAAGGCTATACGCCTTTTGCTTGCCTTCGCCTGTGCGAAGGATTTTAAGTTATTTCAAATGGACGTTAAGAGTGTGTTCCTTAACGGATACATAAATAAAGAAGTCTATGTTGCGCAACCTCCTGGTTTTGAGTCTCATGAGTATCCTTATCATGCCTACAAACTAAAAAGGGCTTTATATGGTCTCAAACAAGCTCTTAGAGCTTGGTATGAGCGACTAAGTAAATTTTTACTTGATCAAAGTTACTCAAGAGGAAAGGTTGACACTACTCTCTTCATTAAACGTCAAGGAAAACACTTGATTCTTGTACAAATTTACGTTGACGATATCATATTTGGATCTACTAACATGAATCTCGTGAGAGAGTTTTCTGACCTTATGCAGGGTGAATTCGAGATGAGTATGATGGGTGAACTCACATACTTTCTCGGATTGCAAATCAAGCAACTTAAAGAAGGAACATTCGTGAGCCAGACAAAATACTATTTGGAGCTTCTCAAGAGATTTGACATGGCAAATTCGAAGTCCATTGACACTCCTATGCCAACATGTGTAAACCTGAGTAAAGATGAAAGCGGTAAGGACGTAGAGGTAAAAAGGTATAGAGGTATGATTGGCTCTCTTATCTATCTTACTGCTTCTTGTCCCGACATTATGTTTAGCGTGTGTATGTGCGCAAGATACCAATCATGTCCCAAGGAATCTCATCTAAAATCTGTCAAACATATACTTCGATACCTAGCTGGTACTCCGAAGTATGGACTATGGTATTCCAAAGGTAATGATTGCTCATTGGTAGGTTTCTCCGATTCCGATTTTACTGGTTGCAAATTGGATAGGAAAAGCACCAGCGGTACTTGTCACTTATTTTCAAACTCCTTGGTCAGTTGGCACAGCAAGAAACAAGTTTATGTTGCTTTGTCAACTGCCGAAGCGGAATATGTAGCCGCCAGTAGTTGTTGTGCGCAAGTCCTATGGCTTAAGCAGTAACTATTGGATTTCAATTTAAAACTAGAACGTGTTCCCATTTTTTGTGACAATACAAGTGCTATTAATCTCACCAAAAATCCTATGTTACATTCTCGCACCAAACATATCGAAATTCGACACCATTTTCTGAGGGATCATGTAGAGAAAGGTGATGTTGTTTTTGAACACGTTGACACCAAAAATCAACTAGCGGACATTTTCACAAAGCCGCTAGCCACTGAACCTTTCTTTCATATCCGTCGCGAACTTGGCATTCTCGACATTTCGGATCGGGTATAAAAATTGCTTGTTTTGTCTTACTTCATTTACAACTACATTCTTGTACTTCTAACAAGTTAAGTTTTTTGCAAGCACAAGTATATCGTTATCAAGTGTTTCTGGTATAGAGGTGATGTTGTTCCATATTCTTTCTCTCTCTCTCTCTAAATATTCATGATTAAATTAGTATATCATTTGACTAACATGGTGTGTGTGTATATATATATATATATATATATATATATATATATATATATATATATATATATATATATATATATATATATATATATATATATATATATATATATATATATATATATATATATATATATATATATATATATATATATATATATATATATATATATATATATATATATATATATATATATATATATATATATATATATATATATATACATGACACTTGCTACGAGTATTATGTGTTTTGGATGCAAATTATGTTGTTGCATTGTAAGTAGGCATCAAATGTGGCATTATATGTGACATAAAGTGAAAATCTGCATTTTTGCTCACTATGAGTCGACCAAAACAGGGCAGCGGTCGACGCATGTTGTACACTTTTAAATTTGTCAAAAATCACACAGTATGCGTCGACGCATGCAGTAGTACGGTCGACGACTCGCGTAAAAACTCAGATTTTTCTTTTGAAAACTGTTCCATCTTCCTACACTCTATATTAAATGTGCAGTCAACATTAATTGTGCTTTGAAATTGCATTTTTAGTAACCTGCATCTAGTCATTCCTAGTGTCCCCTTGTCTCCTCCTCCTTCCCAAAACCCTAAATCTCCTTGTATAAAAAGGGTTAATCCTCATCTCCTCCAAAATCATCTTCAACTATCCTTTCAAAAATCATTGCATTCTACCTCTACCAAATCTCCAAAATCATCATCCATGGACTCACTATTCTGCAAAAATACCGACAAAAGATCAAGGGCTTCGACATCCGCTTCCCTACCCATTACTGATGTATCTCTGGTTCCACCACCTGCTGTTGACAACTTCAACAAAGATATCGGCAAGAGAGCAGTTGTTCCGCAGCATGCATTCTACAAAGCAACAGCGGAGCCCATGCATCTCACTCAAATCATGGCTCTGTTGGAGTTTCAAGGGTTTGTAAACTTTCTGGAGTGCAACACCAAATACAGTGAAGATTTAGTCCGTGTGTTCAACACTTGCCTGCATGACAAGTTTCAAGGTCAGGATTTCAACACCACTGTCGGAAATACACAGGTAAACTTGAACTCTGAAGTTTGGAATAAATATTTTGATTTGACTGTGGTTGTTGATGAACAACCTCCTCATGAGGTAACCGACTCTCGCACTGTGCCTGGATATGAATTCAAGAGTGCCTTAATTGATATGCTCAAAAGGCCTTATCCGGATAATATTGTCAACAGTGATGCTTTTCCCAGAACTATTACGGCTGGTAAACTCCAAACAGGGGAGCGCTTCCTTCAATGGATTGTGGCTCGCATCCCGCGGCCGAAGAAAGGTGGTTTGTCCCGAGTTGAACAGGCTAAGGTGCATCTTATTTACATTTTGAAAAATAGGATTAAAATCAACTGGCCCTATTATATCGCAAGCAGAATTTTTGCTTTGAGAGATTCAAGCAGAGGATCTGCTCTTGCTTACGGGTCTTTTATATCGGAGGTTCTCACCGCGGCTAACATTGTGTATCCATCATTTCCATGTGTTTCAATATCTTCCGAAAAAGAATTCAGCATGAAAACTTTTTCTATGATGGGCTACTTTTGGTGTGATGAACGACAATCCTACAGGTTTGTTCGCAGAGCAAATATTCCTCGGGTTGTTGACGACTCTGATGAAAGTTCTGAACGAGAGAACGAAGAACAAGAGGACCAAGCAGATGATGACGAAAATGAAGCGGAACAGGTACAAGAACCAGCATATGAGACACATCACGACTACCACCAGCCAGACCAACATGAGTTCACAAATACTGACTGGCCTCATCACACAGCTCCACCTGATGAACAGGAACAAGGATACACAAATCAAGGATGGGGTGAGTGGCAGTACACAAGCTAGACCACTCTGGGTAAATACTATGATCTGTACCATGGCTATCCTCAAGATCATCAACCTCCTCAATCTTCACCATCTCCTCCACAGTCAGACAACTATGAAATTCTCAACATGCTGCAATCCATGCAATTGGACCAACAGAACTTTATGAGAAGTCAAGATACACGGATGGAACAAATTCGAGCTGAGATTCGTACATAAAATAAACGGTTAAATTCCTTCTCCACTAGGATGGATGCCCGCTTTGAAGCTCTCGTTGCATCCAGTGAGAGGCAAGACATGGAAATAACTCACAACCTCAATCACCTCAATATGTCTGTGGAAGCATTTGTGGACTTCTCTGATCCCTACTGCAATTCGGATGTTGCGTACAGGGGGAGGGGTCGGGGCCGGGGATATTAGTTGCATGATTGTATATTTTCATTGTCTATGATGTATTTGCTCTTTTTGTTATGGTTGTTGGAATATTAAGCTCATTTGTTTGCTTTCAATTCTTTATCTATTAATTGCTTTACTCTTTCATTTTCAATATTTTGTGTGAATATTGGTAAATGACTAGTTATCACCTGCTGAATATTTTGTTAATTGTTAGTCTATCAATCTTTATATTCTCTATCTCTTTTTGATGTTGTCAAAGGGGGAGAAAAGCCAAGTAGATCACAACAGCTCTTCCACATAAAAGTGCAGGATTACAAAAGAAAGGGGGAGTTTATGCTAATATGTTAATAATATTTCAATGTTGTTCTCACTAGCTTCGCGCAGGTTGTCATCATCAAAAAGTGGGAGTATGTGAGGGCAAGCAGTCACATAACATATGTTCTCAAGTTTCGATGATGACAAAGTATAACCTCGGATCAATAGGAGCTGTCAATTTCACTCAAAAGACAAATTGCAATATTCAACATATCATATCCTTCCTATATCTCTTTAATTCATCATATTATCATTGGCAAAACATGTGATAAATATTCAGTCGTGACAAAATGCATGAAACAACAATTGATCATTTTTTTCAGGTTTTTAAAGCTATGAGTCGACCACACCAGTTAGCGCACACCCAGTTAACTTTTCCACGGGTCAGCGTATGGACACCATGAGTCGACCATCAGTCGGCGCATGAAGTCTTCACAATTCTCACGGGTCAGCGCGCGCCGACCTATGGTCGACGCATACTGTTTGATTTTTAAGATTGCTGAAATTTGCAGGCTATGCATCGACGCATAGACCTGCTATGGTCGACCGTTTGCGCGTTGTTAAGTATTTCCTTCACTGTTTGAAATCCTGTTGTGTTAGTTATTTGTCTTACTACTATAAATAGAAGGTTGTTTATTTTTAACAAACTAACAATTACATTTTGAGTATATTGTGAAAACAAGAAAAGTGAAATAGGTGCTACATTTCTCTTCATCTTCATCCTCAAACAACACACAACACTGCAACTACACACAACCATTTTTGGAGTGCTTTGTGTCTCGTTCAAGGTGATAAGGTTCAAATCCATTGAGGGAAAGTCCGGTTCGGGTGGAGATTTTTGGCAGGTTTTTCTTGAATAAAACCTTGAAGGTTTTGCCCTCCAAGATTCTACGAATTTGAGGGTTTTTGGTACAGATATTCTCCATCAACATTCAGCGGTGCGAAGGTGATTGAGAAACGTTTTTCATCAATCTAGTAGATGGGGCTGTGAAGTGTTGAAGGGAGTTCCGGGTTCGATTCGTTGGTGTCTAAAGATCAGCCGGGCCGAGGGTTTGAAGAACTGAAAAGTATTCAACAAAGGGGCTGGAATCGGAGGTCAATTCACAACGATCGGAGGTCTTGATTCAACTCGAATCAAGGAGCAAGAAGTGATAGCAACATCAACATGTATAGGGATTGTTTGTATTATTGCTTATCAACTCTTGTATAAACTACTACAATTTTCAGGTGATATCTATTATAAATCATCTCAATTCTATTTTTAGAATTGAGGGCAGACGTACCCCAAAGCGACGACGGCGGGGGAACTGCCTCAACAAATCTCTGTCTTCTTTATTTTTCAGTATTTTCATTTTCAGCTTAAAAATTAAGTGATTTTAGTTTAAGCAATTTTATTGATTTGATAATTGAATTTAGTAAGTAACTGGTACTATTTAAACTTGAGTACAATACACAATTGTACAAGGATTTTAAAGTTACTTACTTAAGTCAAAAACCATTTGGAGTGTTTTGCACGCCAAGTGTTTGATAAATTGCCTAAACCAAAACTTACTTAGTTTACTTGCTATATTTTGGTGGGCTGAGTTAAGCATTGGAACTAGCACTACTAAATTGTGTGAAATCAATTGATTAGTGTTACTAGTGTATTGAATCTACTATTCTTTTATTATCATATCCGTTAGCTTTACGCATATCCGATCTTCCAATAACGGTTCGTTTTAGACGTGTTTTTCCAAGGAAGCTTCCGCACTTAAAAACCTTTTTAAACCAATTTTTAATTTGGTAAGCGCCGACTCAAATTTTAATTGGGATCTATTCAACCCCCCTTCTAGATCCGAGCCATCGTCTAACACCTGCCGCACTGGGTGATGCACTTGTAGCAGGTAAAAATAGATTAGACATGGATGTCCTAGTCCAACAGGGTATGATTTTTGTTGCTCCTACTTACTATATTGTGATGAGCTTAAATAGGTTTGTTATTGCTCTCCCTGACCCTAACAGAGTCAGTATTACTGAATATAATAACTTAATTTATGACAAACAGTACCGTCCAAGATGAGGACGAGTACAATGTTGACCCTATGCCTGTAGGTGAGCATGAGGAGGAGGATGTTCCAGAGCATGAGTAGTTTGTCCCTTCTCGGGAGGTACCTACCTATGCAGGTGATGGAAACTCATCCATAACTGAAGACAACTGGTCGTGGGTACGTAGTGAGATCGGGTACCTCCGGGCAGAGCAAACCCGACAGGGCGAAGAACAAGCTCCTTAAGGGGCGATCATGGACGAGATGCACACTATGATGCAACAGCTAATGTTGCAATTCCCTCCTCCGCAATGAGGCCCCGTTTTCTTCTCTCTTGCTTGTACTAAAACATTAGGGTCAATGTTTAGTTCAAGTGTGGGTGTTGCACCCCAAAATTTGCTCAACCTTTTCTTGCCTGATTTATGTTTTATTGCATTTCATTTGCATAGTTTCATCATGTACATAGTCCAATCATTTGCATATCATAGCATAGCATGCATCCAACAAGGGGATCAAGGGTGTCTATCAAGAGAAGAGCCTAGCAAGAGGTCTTATCCAAGTTTGAGAGATCATCCAAGCCATCAAGAAGTGATTTGAAGTCTTGAGAAGTTTGAGTGTCTACATGTGGGTTTTGCTCCTATCTTGAGGAATATTGAGAATCATCAGTGGGATGTGAAACATAGAATGTGAATCTGAGGTGTGTATGGATTTCATGGGATGCCTAGAGGGCCATATTGAAGCTGAAACAAGTCATTGATTCAAGTATGAGAGCCACATTTGAAGTGCAGTCACCTAGGGTTTCATCTGGGTCAATCCTAGGTCAATTGAGTAAATTGGAGAGCATCAAAGCCCACTTTGAAGTCATGGGATTCATGGAATGGTATGTTGATACATGTGTGGTGTTGTTCCAAGGTTAAGCAAAGAAGAATCAAGAATGTGGGAAGTTGCTAAATTAGGGTTTCAGTGCAAATCACCCTGTTTAGTGCCCAACTTCAAAGCCACATAAGTCAAAATAAAAGTTTCCAATGGATCCTTGACCAACATGAAACTTGTAGAGCATCTCAATACCTTTAATTTGAGTACTATAAGTCCTCAAGGGGATTTATAGAACTCAAGTTATGGTCCTTGCAAATTACAGGTCATCAGATGACTATGAAATTTATCTGTGAAAGTCACTTGATTTCCAAGCAACTTTTTCCCTTCAAGGAGTTTTCAAATGGATTTTTGGCCAACATGAGAGTTGTAGATCTTGGTCTTAGCTTTCCATAGAGTACTATAAGTCCTTGATAGGATTTGTAGAACTCAAGTTATGATCTTTGCAGGCCAGTGGTATTTTGGGTATTTGTGATTATAGGTCATTTGTGATCATAGGTCCATAACTCCAACTTGCAAGCTTCAAATGGAAAATTGTTCAACATGAAACTTGTTCAAAATGATGTTTTGAGTGCAAAAAAGTGGTTATTAGAGTTTTGTTTGTCTTGGAACACAAGTTCATTTGAAATGGCTTTGAAAAGGAACTTTAATACACCTTAAAAGGCCAAAATTTGGGGGAAATTGTTTTGTGGCCAAATTGAACAATGTTATATGTCAAATTGACCAGAAAAACCATTATAAGAATGATGGCTTTGTCACATCTTTGAATTGAGGTCATTTTCACACACTTTCATTTTGTGACTTAAGGTGGAAGCAACATATCAATCCATTGCCATGAGATCAAAAACAAGGAAGATACACATCCCATTCACTTCAATATCTCATGAGATAAACAATTCAATCAAAATCAAGGCCAAGAACAGAGCAAAACACCAACTGTGCATATGAGATTTTCAAGGAATATGAGATTTTCAATTTCTCATTGTGGTTGTTACAGAAGTTTCTAGAGAGTTCTAACACACTCTATATATTTAATACAATGCATTCAGATCCTTTTTTGGGCCAGGATTGAAGAGGAACAAGAAGGAGCCATTGAAAATTTCACAGCTGCATCAAGAATCGTGTTTGGGGGATTGAGTTGATTTCAAGGCCAATTGAGTGTTTCAGAAGCTTGAGAAGGTGCTATTGAATGAATCTGGAGAAGATTGAGGGCTGATTTGAGCAAGAACCTACTTTGTTCATCCATTTTTACCAGGTATGCACTTTTCAATTTTCAGCATAATTTGTAGTGAATTGAGTAGGATTTGATAGGGGGGTAGATTAGTGTTGATGCTTAGAAGGATTTAGGTACAAGAATCGAGTGATTAGAGACACTTTAGAGTGTGATGCAATTTCTGTTGAGAGGAATATCTCTTGATTTTTGAGGTTTCAATCATGTTTAGATAGCAAGATTTGATCAGTGAAGCGTGTAGATGAAAATAGGATCATTAATTTTAAGATTTGAGACAATCAAGATTGGGGTGAACTTCTGAACATTTGATCGGGTTTGGTTTTAGAGGATGAATCAATAATTTTGGAGGGTGGATTTGAGTTCAGGGTGAAATTCTGAGTGGAATAGGATGTTCAAGTGTCAAGTTTGGTGTGTTTTGGGGACTCTTCACCGGAGACGACGGTGGCGCAAAGCTCAGGCCACCGTCCCAAGCTTTCCCTCTCAGATTCAAATATTTGGGGAAGACGATGTTTCATCCATTAGATCTGGTTTTGACCCTTGACCAATTCACAAATGCACGGCCAGGATTGCAAGTTGAAATCTGAAGAGAATTTGAGTTTCACAAAACTCTGCGTTTCATTTATTCAAGATTGGGTGGGCTTAATCACTTTCTTGCTAACCACACCCTGCACTGAGGCCCAATGAGAAAACACACGTAAAATCATTGCTATTTGCCACAGGGATTTTCCAATTTCCATTTCTTTTTCTGAGTTGTTTTAGTTTCGTTTGGGCTTAGTTACTAGTTTGATACGCGCACCCCCTTGTTGGGCCCAGCCTGGAAAACAACTTGTTTCACTTGCTATTCAACATGCCACTTTTGTTATTTTTGTATTATTTTCTTTTATTTTATGTTTTGCATATAGTTAGGAAATAATTCATAATAATTAGGAAAATTAAGATTTTTAGGCTAGATTTTTTCCCCTGACTCCTTAAAGAGTCTAAAATTTAATAGGGTTAGAAAATTACTAATTCATGCATTTTATATTTTAATTACATATTTTGCATTTTAATTGCTTTTATTTTCAATATGGTTGGTGTGCTGTTTTGTTGATTTTAGTATGGATAATTGGTGTGGATTTTTGAGTTGATTCTTTTTGGGTTATGTAGCCTAGAAATGAATGTACCCCTAGTAATTTTCTCATATTTTTGTGAGATAATTGTAGGTTGTTTTGAACATTGAACAATAAGTGGTGTAGATTTAGGGTTTTAAGATAGTACCCTTAGGTTTAGGGCATAGTTTTAGGTCTTAATGAATGGTTAACCCCCTGGTTTTTGTATGAAGTGATTCTTAAGAAGTTTAGGAACCCTTATAATTTTTTATAATATTTTACAATCAATTTTGGTATTTTAATTAGATTTAGTTTTAGGACTAACAATTAGGTGTTTCTAACACACTAACTTGACTAGTTTAACTCAATAGTTCCCCTTAGATTAGGGTGGTGGTGCTCTTGTGCTTGGGTGAAGATGAAAACCAATTGAAGATGCTTTGGAGAGCTTGAAGGAGCTGGAATGTGAAGATTTCTCATCTGGTGGAGTGCTTGTCAGGAGCTTAGGAAAACTAGGGTTTTAGGAAGAGCATTAGATTAGTTGCTTGTTTCTTCAAACATGGAGTATATTGTTCATCTCCATTCAATCCAATGACATAAAGTCCTCTTAAAGAAGTCACATCTCTCCTTTGGAGGGATGAATGGCATGCTTTAAGAGTAGAACTTTGAGGATACAGTTCCTTTACAATGTTAGGGTCTTAGTGGCTTCCTTTGGTTGTCATTAAGTTTCTTAACACTTCAACTTGATCTTGTTGAATGATTCTCCCTTGGAGGTGCTTGTGGAAGCTTGGTAAGGATGAGGTTGCTTGTTGAAGCTTATTGAAGATGAAGTTAGGAGCTTGTTGAAGTTGTTGATTGGTTGAAGTTTGCTGGTTCAAGCTGGTTGCTTGTTAAAGTTTGAAGCTTGTTGAAGCTTGGTGCTTGTTGAAGGTTGAAGGTTTAGTTGAAGCTTGAGGATAGGAGCATTGTTGAGGATGAAGGTTGTTGCTGTCAAATTTTTGCTGTTTAATCAACTTGTTGCTGTCAGAGTTGTTGCTTGTGTTGTTTGCTGTAGGAGTTTGATGTTGCTGCTTGGGCTGCCTCCTCTGCTGTGGTTTTTGTTTTCTGTATTGTTTGTTGGCTTGTACAGCTTGCCCCTTAGGTTTGAAGTGAATATTGATTCACTTTGCCTGTTGTTTTCCCAGGTTCGAGGTTGAGCGAGACTCCCTTGCCTCGCTTGTATTGCTGCATTGCATGCATTTTACTGTATTTGCTTGCTTTCTTTTCTGTTTATGCCCTAGGATCTCTGATTTCCTCTGTGCAGGAGGGAATTATGACAGACATTAGGATTCTTATCGATGCATGACAACATTAGGTTAGTTTTTATTCCCTTTTCAACCCTAGGCTTTTTAGAGCTTCTTTCTCTTCTTATCTCAGAACAACTCAAAAACACAGTAATAAGGTTAATCGATGTCGTACGTTACGAGCCTTAAGCTATTTGAGAAAGGGTTGCTGGAGAGCTTCTTTCCAGTAGTCTGGCTGCTTAGTGTGGCACCCTTTGGGTGACACGCGACGTAGTCACTCTCAAATCATAGTCTCTAGTGCGTCAGAGATTGCAAACAAACTAAAAAACACTTCTTTCGTAAAAGATTCAAACAAACATCAAAGTGTCATTTTTGTCTGCTTGGACTCTTAATCAAGAAAAACCCTTTCATAAGGTAATAAAAAATAGTCAGACAAGCTTGTGTCTTCCGTAGCCCGAACTACGTTTGCTCTGATCTTTCATGTTGTATGAAAGTACGTAGGCATAGGATGTCGTATCCTAGCGAGCAACCTTCCCCTCCTTTCCCGTAGGTAGGTGAACTACGTTAACTCTGATTTCTCGTTCCAAACGAGAATACGTAGGCATAAACTGTGATACTTTGCCGAGTCATTTTCTTTTCTTTTAACCCAGACCTTTAGAGTAGATAGAATAACAATCCGTACTAGAAAACAAGCATGGATCCCGTCGAGTACGACGGACGTGAGGGGTGCTAATACCTTCCCCTTGCGTAATCGACTCCCGAATCCAGGAATTTGGTTGCGATGACCATTCCTTTCCCGTTTTGCGTTAGGTTTACTCTGAGCGTTTCCTTTTCCTCCGTTGGGATAAATAACGCACGGTGGCGACTCTTCTGTCATAGCCGACGCCGATTTTCGCAGTAGCGACAGTGGGGGGTTGTTATTTTTCAGTATGTGTATTTGTTTTCATTATTTCCATTATTTTCTATTCGTGTTTACTTTGATACTAGTATTTTTATGTTGTGTTTGTTACAGATTCATGGGTTGATGTTGTTTGAGTAATGGAACAGGTATCAGTGGATGTGAAGATTCAACCCCTATTGCGCCTCCAAGAAGCCCCAAAATGTTGACACTACTGAGTACTATGATTGGATGCGACTCTGTGACACTGGATTGTTTTTGTATACTGTGCACCCGAGCTGGATAGGAAATTACACCATGCTAGAAGCACTTTAGAACCTGTTGAGCTAGACCAAAACATGGTGAGAAATAAAAAGGCCATACATATTAGTCATCATGAGAGAGATGCAGGTATGTCTTTGTCACTCTGAGCTTGTATATTGAAGTTTTTTGTGTTAACCCAGGGTCGTTCTAGCCACCTTGTATATACTACCCTTTGTTAACCAAATTTGAGCCTTTCCCCTTTGTTTGTATATAACCGCGTTATGTGAACCTGTAGCCTAAACAGTTCCCCACCTTGCTCAGATAGATGTTGTCGGAATAACCTATGAAAAATTCTAAGTTTAGGGTGGAGATACCAAAAAGAACTAGGTAAGTGCAAAGAGAAAAAAAATAAAGCACTTACTTAGCGGGAAAAAAAAGAGTTAGTTTGAAAAGTCAAGAATACATGATCAAGAAGATCATTTGAGTAGAAGCCAAACAATTATGATGAAAAGGTGTCGAATACCCTTAATCAGTGCAAATTACACAGAGAAAATTATGACACCGGCTCTGAGCTGTAACCACTTGTTTTTCCCTTTTTTGTTTGTTTATCCCACCATGACCTTAAGCCCCATTACAACTGTAAAAGACCTCGAAAGGTGTCTGTGGTATGTGTGTGTGAGATAAAGTAGATGGTATTCAAGTTTATGAGTTGATTTTGCATACTCTTCCTTGAGTGTAAACACTTTAACCAGGAGAGATTTTGGTGAGAGTGTAAAAAAGATAACCGGTGAAGAAGTGCTTTGATGTGGAAGTGTGGCAGAAAGTTCAGATCATGGAAGCAGGAAACGTAACGGGAATGTGAAACGAGAGTTACGAAAGACATCAGCAGTGTTATGGTAAGTCGACTTTGAAATTTGGGGATGACCTGTATGCTGTCTCGAGCATTGCTTGAGGACAAGCAATGAGCTAAGTTTGGGGTTGTGATCGGTGTAATACCCCAAATTTCCCCCCGAGATTATTAGGTTCATTTCATTACATTTTTACATTGCATTTTTTACTAACTGCTAACAGGTTTGTATAATTTTGGTTTTTGCAGGAAAAGTCGCATTTGCACGCTCTTTAGTTCATGAAGGATAAAATGGTCATTTGTTTGCAGTCGGCTGTCAGTTTGTGAATTTTGAGCGGTAGTCAGGAAATTGAGGCCGTTTGATTTAGTTGCTATGAGTCAAGGTCGAGGTATGGTTGAAAGCGTTTAATCGTGGAGGATTTGTGCTGTTCAGAATAAAATTGATTCAAGTATTGGGATTGCAGTTAGCCGGAGATTATGATCGTTTGAGTTTAATCAGACAGTTGGATTTATCCGGATAAAGCTGCTCATTTTGGGATCGCAGGAAGGTTAATTGGAAATTATTTCGGAAACGGGATTAGTCGGATAAATTGGAGAAATTACGAATTAATAAAAATATGTAATTTTCATTTTGTTTTTATCTCTTTTTTAAATTAATTGCATTGCATTTTTATTTTTCATTTTTTATCATAAAACAGTTCTTTTTCATTCTTAGTTTTATTTGTATTCCCTTTTAAGGACAATTCATCTCATGAGCTTATTTTATTTTCATTTTTTTAAAAAAATAAAATAAAATAATTTTTAATATTGTTTTCACTTTTCATTTTATATTTTTTAACCAAATGCATACACTTTAATATTTGCATTTCATTAATTTGCATATCAAAAAAAGAAAATAAGTAAAAATAATTAATAGAAAAAATGAAGAATTGTTATTATTAATAATTGTTCTTTACATCAAAATCATGAATAATTAAAATTACAAAAAAAAATGAATAAAATTACAAAAATAAAAAATACATTTTTTCTAAAGATAATTCCTAAAGTCTTCAACTTTGAGCTTTCGACCGACTTTTCCATCGAACCTGCAAAATGAGCAAACGAGTTTTATCGGTTAGTTTTGACACCCTCAGAGTAGCATCATCATCGGGTGTCGGGAGGGTAACGGATTACTCCGAAACAGGCTCCCGATTCAATTCTCTGACCAATGGGCCAAAATCGGCAGCTTTTATTCTTATCCGAGGCATCCATTAGAGACAGAGAGAATAAAAAGTGTTTTTGTGAGAAAAGCTGGTTTGCCAAGAAAAGTGCTTATTGAAAAAGCACTTATTTGAAAAATTATTTTTCCAAAAAAATGTTTTGCCAAACATGGCCTTAACACGTTTTCTAGAAATTTCTGGATTCCACGGATTCAACCCAACATTTTCGCAACATCTTTCCAGCAACTACAAAACCATAAGCAACAATGAATCTCAACAAAGTCGCAATCAAGCCGAAGAACCTGGAAGAATCACAACAAAACCGGTCAAAAACGTAAGCAACAAAATCTCCAGGTCACAAAATCACAGCAAAGCCCACAAAGAAAACAAATCATATAAATCAGAAAAGAGTTCATCCGAAAAGAGGATGGAAAGAACCCTAACAACAAAAAGAGGAAGCCCTCATCACGAACAACAAACGGCGGCGCAGAAAATCAAAAGGTTTAGAGGAACCCCGAAGCTTCATCATCATCACCCTTCAGGAGGAACAAAGAAGAGGATTTTTCTCGAAGCAACCAAAGCACATGTTCGGAACTGCGAGGTCGTCACCATCACTGTTCGTCAAAAGACAACCGGTGGGCAACAAACCACCGGCCTCAGACGAACATCACGGGTCGAAAGTCATAAGGAAAACACCCAAAGATCTGTCATCACGAATCGAAGAGAGTCACCGGTCGGAAAAGGGTAACATTCGAGTGAATCTTTTTGTTTTTTTGGTTGTTTCTGTTTCAGGTAATCACGGTAGGAAGTAAATAAGAGTGGATGGCGACATGCATGGGGGAAGGAGAAGAAGAAAAGCTCAAAAGAGAGAGCTTACATGGCCGCCGCGAAGATAAAGGAAGAAGATGGGTCAATAAAACTCTAGAGAGCCAAGCAAATAAATCCCCCTTCCCCCTTTCATTTATTCTGATCTTTTTTTTATCTTTATTTTAATCTTGTTTCTCAGTTTATGGTGTATTAATGTAATTAAGTTAGGAAATATAAAAAATCCTTATTTTTAAGACACATAAAAGAAAATTAATTAAAATTTAACTTTTTTTCAATAGAAATTAAACCTCTTTTCTAAATTAAACCTTTTTTTAATAAAATTATAACACCTCTTTTATAAAAAAAAAAAATATCTTTTTTATTAAATTTAAAACTTTTTTTTAAGAATAAATAAATCTAACCTTTTTTAATTAAAACTAAAATCTTTTTTAAGTAATTAATAACAACTTTTCTTAAAATTAAAATTAACATTTTTTAAAATAATTTTTTAATTAAAGTTAAATCTTTTTTTTTTAATTTAAAATTCTAATATTTTTGTAACTTAAATTTTTAATGTTTTTATTAGTAAATTCTAACCTCTCTTTAAAAAAAACTCAAACTCTCCTTTCTTTCTTAATAAGCTTAACATTTTTCTAAAATTGAAATCTAACATTTTTCCATAATTTAAATTAATTTTTTAAAAAAATATAGATCTGACACTTTTCTTATTACTAAAAAAAAATTAACTCACTTTCTTAACATTAATTTTAAAACTAATTTTGTTCTAATAGAAATTTAAAACTCTTTCTTTATAGTTAAAATTCAAAACTCTATTTTTATAATATAATTAAAATTTTTTATAATTAAAACTTAACTCTTTTTCAAATAAATAAAAAACCTTTTTGAAAAACAAACTTGCAATCAAAATTCCTTCTTTGAGAAAATTAAAAATCATCTTTCTTTTTATTTAAAACATTTAATTTTTTTTATCATTTAAAACTGATTTTCGAAATTTAATGTAAATCAAGTTTTTCTTAAAATTTAATGTAAATTAAATTCCTCATTTAAACTTACTGTAAATCAAGTTTTTTTTATTGAAACTTAATGTAAATTAATTTTTTAGTAAATCTTAATGTAAATCAAATTTTTTTATTAAAACTTAATTCAAAGCAAATTTTTAACTTAAATCAAATTTTTATGTAAACTAAATGTAAATCAAAGTTTTTAATAACTTCTAGATAGTAAATTTTTATAACTTATAGTTGGTATTTCTTTTTTCCAAGTTAAAATTATTTGTTTTTAATAAAAATTCAAAAATTAAAAAATTCATAATTAAGCCGTTTCACTTTTCATCTGACCGTCATTTGATTCTCGGTTGTACGCTTACTATTTTAGGATTTGTTACTCGCATTTCATTTTTTCGGTTGTAATTACGCAAGGCTATCGTCGCGGTTATTTATTCTTACATTTTTGGGATTTGTAATTTACGCGAGTGATCGTCGCGATGCTTTTTCTTTACTGCTTTCTTTATTTTTCGTACTTTACTGCCATATAATAATTCCTCATCTGTATGATTTTTACCGTTTAACTTCCGAAGGATTAGGTATAGTCGTTGACCGCCATGTCAATAACCCTAACCTTTGACTGTTTCCTAACCCTAATAGCCTAGGTGTCCCGCCGTGGACAAAAATGCCTTTTACCCTAGCATTAGGTCAAAGAGTCGCCGTACTCTGTTTTAGGGTTTCCCGCCGTGGAATACATAGCTAACCCTAATCTCAATTCATCTATTTCGACGTAGAAATAGGAGTCACCACACTCCACGTAAGCGCTTCCCTATGAACACTTATTCCCCATTGAAACCTTGACCACAGTCAAGAAGTTTCTAACCTCCCTTTCGTGGGGAACTACGATTACTCTGATTCCATTCCCTATCCAGGATACGTAGGCACAAGATGCGAATCTTGCCGAGTAAACTTAGGACTGACCCTTAGGTCTTTCTTTAACTTTCTAACCCTTAGCATATATCCTAAATCAAATAATAAAGTAAAATAAACAAAAGGTTCCTGTAGAGTACTACAGAAGTTTAGGGTGCTAATACCTTCCCTAAGCTTAACCAACCCCTTACCTAGATCTCTCCCCGCATTGTCTTTACGATGCAAAAATTAGGTTTTCCCTCTTTTGACATTTTCCTTCGGATAAATCAAAGAGCAGTTGTGAACTAAAGATGCGATTCAAATTAATTAATAATTTGATCTAACCGCAACAGTAAATGGCGACTTCACTAGGGAGAGCCATAACTTTTAAGGGTTACCCCTACTTTGTTTATTTTTATGTTACTTACTTTATTATTTATTTTCTTGTATATATAATATTCATTGTACCTTGCTTGGGGGTATCTAATTTGTTGTGAGATAAGTCCTACACCCGGACTTGAGTGCAATTATTATAGGAAGGTGATATATTCAACGAGGCTTATAGGGAGTGAGTCCCGACCAAGCTGACTTGAGAATCACCGCTCAGTTGAGACCCTTTCTAAAATGGTTCGGTTGAACGAGTATAGTCGTGAAAACTTTTACTATTTTCAGCAAGGAGTCCGTGATACTGGGGACCGTAGTACCTTAACACCACTTTGGCCTTATCTAGGACGTAGTGCAAGGACTATGAGGGAGTAGTCCCAAAATAGTTGCTACGCGATGCTACCCTCAAAAGAGGTTCTCTTGAGAATATTATTAACCACTGAGTCAGTCAGAAAATTGATAATATCTGAAAGATGGACTGATGACTTTAGGCACTTCTTTAGAACCTTGTTCTGCAGGTACAACTACCCTATAGTACATACATTTAGGGGATGGGTAGACCTTAACTCCATTCAATGTTCCTCTAACCTAGGATTTGGTTTGCTTATGTGTATTTGTGCATGGCGTCCATAAAGCATCATATCATTCATAGTTTCAAGGAATTCAACAGTGCTTTGCAAATTCAAAAAAGCCTTACATTTTAAAGTCTAAAAACTTTTCCAGCTTTCCTAAAAATGTTTGCAACCGACTGTTGAAATTCTTGAAACCATTGTATGGCATTAGCATCACATTTTTGCATTACATTTTTCTCCCGGTTTCTCATTCTTGGTTCTCTCATCTTCCAGTGTCTCTTTGAGTCGTCAAGCTGATTCCTCGACACAGATATCATACTAGAGCTAACAATAAACTCCTGATGTCAAAACAAGAGACATATAATGCAGAAATTCGAATGGAGATCGATAGGTTGAAATCAGGCATGACCAAGCTAATCGAGATGCTTCAAGTACTGATTGCCAGAGGAGAGCCATCTCAGAGGACTGTCATTCAGGAGGTTTCAAGTGTTGATCCACCTCCTATTCAGATGCCACCATCTACTTGGCCATAGTTTGGTTTACCTCCTAACTACTCTCCACCCCTTGCATCTACTGCTATGATTGGTCAGACCGGCTTTTCAAGCTCCCGTCCTTACCGAGCCCAGACCTGTGGTCCGCTTTGTTTCCCAGACTGTCCAAGCTTCTTTCTTTGACTACAATGCTACCAGTGCATCAAAAGTGAAGCTTCAGTCTGGCTTTAGTAGATTATCTTCCTAAACGCCAATGTTTTAGACAGGACGACTCATATTCGTATTGATTTAGTCACTAGGCCTTGTTTATCGTTGTTTGCACTTTTCTTATTTTTATTAGTTGTTTGCCTTCAAATTATGTTTGTACTTTTATATTAATGAAATGAGCATTACAACTTTTGATTTCGATTCATTTTATACTTTATCTTTCAAATATTTACTCCTTGTCCAAATTTTTGATATGCAAAGATTGGAGGGAGGATAACGCGAACGTTATACCCATAACTGCTGTCAGTATGCTTTCAATCAAATTTTGTTGGTAATGTAAGGCATTGTTTTAATTCCCAAACACTGGAGAAATAAGGAAGTTATTTCCTTGTCACCCCTTCGAGCCTAGAAGTTGGAGTTCTTTCTTTACAAAAAAAAATCTGCAATCTTAACCTTGGCATGGGTAGTCCTCAGTTAACTTAGTTGTGTATTCCTGCAATACACCTTTCATATAAAGGTTACATCCACAATTTATTTTCCTTCGCACGCAACAAGTAAGTGTCGAAGATGTTTTCCAAACCAAAGCTGATGATGGTTCACCGTGATCATTTAAGCTATGTAGTCAATTTCTTTCAAAAACAAATTTTCAAGAAAAAACCCGCTAAGTCAAAACCTATGAAGGAGACTTAGGCAAAACTGGGGCATCCCGCTGACTGTAATCTTCGCAAGAAATAGTTCAGGAAAAAGTTAGGGATAATAAAAAGAGGAGATCTCTAAATCCTTATCATGAAAGTCCTCAATACCAAAAACAACCAAATGTTATAGGGAAGTAGTGGCTGCCTTTCCATAGGTCCTTGACTCTTGAACCATCATTGCTACCATCAGTGCAATTCCTAACCTATAGGAACCTGAATGCATAATATGAGTTAACTGAGCGTAGGACTGAAGATTATCACGTAGATTGGGTGGGTACAAATAAATTTTGAGCCTTTATCCTTTGTTTCATAAAACGTGAACCAGACCACGTTACAACCCTCAAAAGACCTAATTGAAGCAAGGTTATTTTGAAAGCATACTATAACAAGGTTGCGTAATCTGACTCCAAAAGATCTTTGCGAATCATTTATTTCGACAGTACACCTTTGTTTTAAACTTTGAGCGTCTTGAACCGTCGTGTTCTGACCAACGACTCATTTATTTTTCATCTTTTAAAAATAATTTTGATTTCAAAAGTTGCATGAACTTTGCATTACTATGTTTGTATGAATATTTTTGTTTGCAAAATGGCTTTCCTCTAAGGAATTTTCAAACATCGAGAAACTTGGTCAAGTGATCCTATCAGGGGCAAGTTCCTTTTACATCCTGTCTAAGAATCAGTTCAAGATTTGTTCAAGACAAGGTCTTCTCAAATTTGGCTTATCCATAAGTTTTTTCAAGACTCAGACTGGGGCAAGCCTCCGAGGGCACAGTTAAGCAGTTATTTACAGAATCAGACAAGCTGAAGTATTTACCAGTTCAGTCTACAGACAGTTTAATTTGGGACAGTTTACTTGAAGAATCCCCAGGCAGCTATCGTTCCTTCCTATAAGGATCATCAACTTGACATAGTTTACCATTATGGTAGATATGTGCTCAGCAGTAACATCTTTAGCCCCGAGCAGAATAACATTGATCTCCGTGTTGAGGAATAAGTTTTCCAGTCTTTTCATCCCACCAAAAGAGTCGAGCCTTGTCGTCGACATCTGCATTTGCATTTGATCATGTCTCATAACATAATTCATATACATATACATATCATACATATTCATATCATGAGCGTTTCATCCTCATTTGCATTTCTCCCGAGGTCGTGTTTTATCCATGTCTTACCTTGCGGTCGAAGTCCAACTTACTTGGCACTTACCAAATAGATTTTGTGTCGTGTCTATCTGACGTTCTTCCAGATATGACTTTTTTCTTATCCGATGGTTTTCCGGATATGTCTGTTCCTTTTACGTCCAATACTATTATCATATATTGTGTTTATACCTTTCATTCAAAGCCATTATTGGATGTCTGGTACCCTTTTTTATTTCTCTTTTTGATGGTTTTCCATATTAAGTATCTTTTATCTAATGATTTTCCAGATAATCTTTTACGATTCTGACGGTTTTCCAGAATCTTTCTGATGGTTTTCCAGATAAATTCCTCCTTCTTTTGGTTTTCCAGATCGAGTCTTTGTTCGGATGTTCTTCCAGAACTCTATCTGACAGTTTTCCAGATACCCTGTGATTTTGATGGTTTTCCAGAATCTTATCTGATGGTTTTCCGGATCTGTTCTCTTTCTGAGGTTTTTCCAGAATGAGTTTTTGTTCTGACGTTCTTCCAGGACTCCTTTGTTGCTTATCTGATGTTTTTTCCAGATATGTCTTCAAACTTGTCCCTTACATTTATTGTTTTCCTAAATGTTTCGGATTTACCTTCAGAGACTTGTCTTCATCTCATGCTCCTATAGATGTTGTCCTTTTGTTTCTGGATATAGCCCAGGGTTATTCGATGGTTTTTTGAGTATCTCTGGTATGTTTCAGAGCTCATTCGATGTTCTTCCGAATGTCCCTGAAATTTGTTTCTTTGACCCCGAGGTTATTCGATGGTTTTTCCGAGTACCTCTGGTGTTTGTTTCTCTCTGTACTGAAGATCCCGCTCGATCTCTTCGTTTAAAGGAATGACCCGAAGCTCCAACACTTATCGTTTACCTAATCCTGCCGCCGTGTGGATCCTGTGTCACCATTTCATCCTAAAGTGACAACTAGTCGTGCTTGCACCGGTTGATCCGTCACTCTAGAATTCCCCAGTTGTCATGTTGTTCCACCAGTACATCGTATCCCTAGTGTGTGTCTGTTGCGTCTGTCCCCTGTGTCGTCGTGTCGTCTGCATCCTTGCATTTGCCATTCTCATCATACGCCTCATATTAAGGTCATGGCATTGTCAACATTATAGTCGTTCTGTTTTGTCCATAGCATTGCATATCACTGAGTCTGAGCGCAAAATTTTCGGTTATCTGTATTTAAATCCCTCCACCGTGATTCCTCGAGTCTTTGTCGCTCAAATCATCCGATGAAGCTATTTAAATAGGGGCAACTGTAATACCGCAAATTTTGCCCCGAGATTATTAGGTTCATTTCATTATATTTTTACATTGCATTTTTTACTAACTGCTGACAGGTTTGTGTAGTTTTGGTTTTTGCAGGAAAAGTCGCATTTGCACGCTCTTTAGTTCATGAAGGGTAAAATGGTCATTTGTTTGCAGTCGGCTGTCAGTTTGTGAATTTTGAGCGATACTCAGGAAATTTGAGCCGTCTGATTTGGTTGCTATGAGTCAGGGCCGAGATATGGTTGGAAGCGTTTAATCGTGAAGGATTTGTGATGTTCAGAATAAAATCGATTCAAGTATTGGGATTGCAGTTAGCCGGAGATTATGATCGTTTGAGTTTAATCAGACAGTTAGATTTATCCGGATAAAGCTGCTCATTTTGGGATCGCAGGAAGGTTAATTGGAAATTATTTCGGAAACGGGATTAGTCGGATAAATTGGAGAAATTACGAATTAATAAAAATATGTAATTTTTATTTCGTTTTTATCTCTTTTTTAAATTAATTGCATTGCATTTTTATTTTTCATTTTTTATCATAAAATAGTTCTTTTTCATTCTTAGTTTTATTTGTATTCCCTTTTAAGGATAATTCATCTCATGAGCTTATTTTATTTTCATTTCTTTTAAAAAATAAAATAAAATAATTTTTAATATTGTTTTCACTTTTCATTTTATATTTTTTAACCAAATGCATACACTTTAATATTTGCATTTCATTAATTTGCATATCAAAAAAAGAAAATAAGTAAAAATAATTAATAGATAAAAAATGAAGAACTGTTATTATTAATAATTGTTCTTTACATCAAAATTATGAATAATTAAAATTACAAAAAAAGATGAATAAAATTACAAAAATATTTAATTACATTTCATATAAAATTACAAAAATAAAAAATACATTTTTCCTAAAGATAATTCCTAAAGTCTTCGACTCCGAGCTTCCGACCGACTTTTCCATCGAACCTGCAAAATGAGCAAACGAGTTTTATCGGTTAGTTTTGACACCCTCAGAGTAGCATCATCATCGAGTGTCAGGAGAGTACGGATTACTCCGAAACAGGCTCCCGATTCGATTCTCCGACCAATGGTCCAAAATCGGCAACTTTTGTTCTTAGCCGAGGCATCCATTAGAGACAGAGAGATAATAAAAAGTGTTTTTGTGAGAAAAGCTGGTTTGCCAAGAAAAATGCTTATTGAAAAAGCACTTATTCGAAAAATGATTTTTCCAGAAAAATGTTTTGCCAAACATGGCCTTAACACGTTTCCCAGAAATTTCTGGATTCAACCCAACATTTTCGCAACAGCTTTCCAACAATTACAAAACCATAAGCAACAATGAATCTCAACAAAGTCGAAATCAAGCCGAAGAACCTAGAAGAATCACAACAAAACCGGTCAAAAACGTAAGCAACAAAATCTCCAGGTCACAAAATCACAGCAAAGCCCACAAAGAAAACAAATCATATAAATCAGAAAAGAGTTCATCCGAAAAGAGGACGACAAGAACCCTAACAACAAAAAGAGTAAACCCTCATCACGAACAACAAAACAGCGGCGCAGCAAATCAAAAGGTTCAAAGGAAGCCCGAAGCTTCATCATCGTCACCCTTCAGGAGGAACAAAGAAGAGGATTTTTCTCGAAGCAACCAAAGCACGCGTTCGGAACTGCGAGGTCGTCACCATCACCGTTCATCAAAAGACAACCGGCGGGCAACAAACCACCGGCCTCAGACAAACATCACGGGCCGAAAGTCATAAGGAAAACACCCAAAGATTCGTCATCACGAATCGAAGAGAGTCACCAATCGAAAAAGGGTAACATTCGAGTGAATCTTTTTGTTTTTTTGGTTGTTTCTGTTTCAGGTAATCACGGTAGAAAGTAAATAAGAGTGGATTGCGACATGCATGGGGGAAGGAGAAGAAGAAAAGCTCAAAAGAAAGAGCTTCCATGGCCGCCGCGAAGATAAAGGAAGAAGATGGGTCAATAAAACTCTAGAGAGCCAAGTGAATAAATCCCCCTGCCCCTTTCATTTATTCTGATATTTTTTTAATCTTTATTTTAATCTTATTTCTTAGTTTATGGTGTATTAATGTAATTAAGTTTGGAAATATAAAAAATCCGTATTTTTAAGACACATAAAAGAAAATTAATTAAAATTTTAACTTTTTTTCAGTAGAAATTAAACCTCTTTTCTAAATTAAACCTTTTTTTAATAAAATTATAACACCTCTTTTATAAAAATAAATAAATAAATCTTTTTTATTAAATTTAAAACTTTTTTTTAAGAATAAATAAATCTAACCTTTTTTAATTAAAACTAAAATCTTTTTTAAGTAATTAATAACAACTTTTCTTAAAATTAAAATTAACATTTTTTAAAATAATTTTTTAATTAAAGTTAAATCTTTTTTTTATTTAAAATTCTAATATTTTTGTAACTTAAATTTTTAATGTTTTTATTAATAAATTCTAACCTCTCTTAAAAAAAAAACTCAAACTCTCCTTTCTTTCTTAATTAGAACCTTAACATTTTTCTAAAATTGAAATCTAACATTTTTCCATAATTTAAATAAATTTTTTTTAAAATTATAGATCTGACACTTTTCTTATTACTAAAAAAAATTAACTCACTTTAAAAATCATTTTTCTTAATATTAATTTTAAAACTAATTTTGTTCTAATAGAAACTTAAAACTCTTTCTTTATAGTTAAAATTCAAAACTCTATTTTTATAATATAATTTAAATTTTTTATAATTAAAACTTAAATCTTTTTCAAATAAAAAAAACCTTTTTGAAAAACAAACTTGCAATCAAAATTCCTTCTTTGAGAAAATTAAAAATCATCTTTCTTTTTATTTAAAACATTTAATTTTTTTTTATCATTTAAAACTGATTTTCGAAATTTAATGTAAATCAAGTTTTTCTTAAAATTTAATGTAAATTAAATTTCTCATAAAAACTTACTGTAAATCAAGTTTTTTTTTATTGAAACTTAATGTAAATTAATTTTTTTAGTAAATCTTAATGTAAATCAAATTTTTTTATTAAAACTTAATTCAAAGCAAATTTTTAACTTAAATCAAATTTTTATGTAAACTAAATGTAAATCAAAGTTTTTAATAACTTCTTGATAGTAAATTTTTATAACTTATAGTTGGTATTTCTTTTTTCCAAGTTAAAATTATTTGTTTTTAATAAAAATTCAAAAATAAAAAATTCATAATTTAGCCGTTTCACTTTTCATCTGACTGTCATTTGGTTCTCGGTTGTACGCTTACTATTTTAGGATTTGTTACTCACATTTCATTTTTTCGGTTGTAATTACGCGAGGCTATCGTCGCGGTTATGTATTCTTGCATTTTTGGGATTTGTAATTTACGTGAGTGATCGCCGCGATGCTTTTTCTTTACTGCTTTCTTTATTATTCGTACTTTACATCCATATAATAATTCCTCATCTGTATGATTTTTACCGTTTAACTTCCGAAGGATTAGGTATAGCCGTTGACCGCCGAGTCAATAACCTTAACCTTTGACTGTTTCCTAACCCTAATAGCCTAGGTGTCCCCCGTGGACAAAAATGCCCTTTTACCGTAGCATTAGGTCAAAGAGTCTCCGTACTCTGTTTTAGGGTTTCCCGTCGTGGAATACATAGCTAACCCTAATCTCAATTCAACTATTTTGACGTAGAAATAGGAGTCACCGCACTCCACGTAGGCGCTTCCCTATGAACGCTTATTCCCCATTGAAACCTTGACCACAGTCAAGAAGTTTCTAACCTCCCTTTCGAGGGGAACTACGATTACTCTGATTCCATTCCCTATCCAAGATACATAGGCACAAGATGCGAATCTTGCCGAGTAAACTTAGGACTGACTCTTAGGTCTTTCTTTAACTTTCTAACCCTTAGCATATATCCTAAAGCAAATAATAAAGCAAAATAAACAAAAGGTTCCTGTAGAGTACTATAGAAGTTTAGGGTGTTAATACCTTCCATAAGCTTAACCAACCTCTTACCTAGATCTCTCCCCGCATTGTCTTTACGATGCAAAAATTAGGTTTTCCCTCTTTTGTCCTTTTCCTTCGGATAAATCAAAGAGCGGTTCTGAACTAAAGATGCGATTCAAATTAATTAATAATTTGATCTAACCGCAACAGTAAATGGCGACTTCACTGGGGAGAGCCATAACTTTTAAGGGTTACCCCTACTTTGTTTATTTGTATGTTATTTACTTTATTATTTATTTTCTTGTATACATAATATTCATTGTACCTTGCTTGGGGGTATCTACTTTGTTGTGAGATAAGTCCTACACCCGGACTTGAGTGCAATTATTATAGGAAGGTGATATATTCAACGAGGCTTATAGGGAGTGAGTCCCGACCAAGCTGACTTGAGAATCACCGCTCAGTTGAGACCCTTTCGAAAATGGTTCGGTTGAACGAGTATAGTCGTGAAAACTTTTACTATTTTCAGCGAGGAGTCCGTGATACTGGGGACCGTTGTACCTTAACACCACTTTGGCCTTATCTAGGACGTAGTGCGAGGACTATGAGGGAGTAGTCCCAAAATAGTTTCTACGCGATGCTACCCTCAAAATAGGTTCTCTTGAGAATATTATTAACCACCGAGTCAGTCGGAAAATTGATAATATCTGAAAGATGGACTGATGAATTTGGGCACTTCTTTAGAACCTTGTTCTGCAGGTACAACTTCCCTATAGTACATACATTTTGGGGATGGGTAGACCTTAACTCCATTCAATGTTCCTCTAACCTAGGATTTTGTTTGCTTATGTGTATTTGTGCATGGCATCCATAAAGCATCATATCATTCATAGTTTCAAGGAATTCAACAGTGCTTTGCAAATTAAAAAAAGCCTTACATTTTAAAGTCTAAAAACTTTTCCTGTTTTCCTAAAAATGTTTGCAATCGACCGTTGAAATTCTTGAAACCATTGCATGGCATTAGCATCACATTTTTGCATTACATTTTCCCCCCCGGTTTCTCATTCTCAGTTCTCTCATCTTCCAGTGTCTCTTTGAGTCGTCAAGCTGATTCCTTGACACAAATATCATATTAGAGCTAACTATAGACTCCTGATGTCAGAACAAGAGACATATAATGCAAAAATTCGAATGGAGATCGATGAGTTGAAATCAGGCATGACCAAGCTCACTGAGATGCTTCAAGTACTGATTGTCAGAGGAGAGCCATCTCAGAGGACTGTCATTCAGGAGGTTTCAAGTGTTGATCCACCTCCTATTCATATGCCACCATCTACTTGGCCAGAGTCTGGTTTACCTCCTAACTACTCTCCACCCCTTGCATCTACTGCTATGATTGGTCACTATCAGACCGACTTTTCAAGCTCCCGTCCTTACTGAGCCCAGACTTGTGGTCCACTTTGTTGCCCAAATTGTCCAAGCTCCTTTCTTTGACTACAATGCTACCAGTGCATTAAAAGTGAAGCTTCAGTCTGGCTTCAACAGATTATCTTCCTAAACGCCAATGTTTCAGACAGGATGACTCATATTCGTACTGATTTAGTCACTAGGTCTTGTTTTTCGTTGTTTGGACTTTTCTTATTTTTATTAGTTGTTTGCCTTCAAATTATTTTTTTACTTTTATATTAATGAAATGAGCATTACAACTTTTAATTTCAATTCATTTTATACTTTATCTTTCAAATATTTACTCCTTGTCCAAATTTTTGATATGCAAAGATTGGAGGGAGGATGACGAGAACGGTATACCCATAACTGCTGTCAGTATGCTTTCAATCAAACTTTGTTGGTGATCTAGGTATTGTTTCAATTCCCAAACACTGAAGAAATAAGGAAGTTATTCCCTTGTCACCCCCTTCGAGCCTAGAAGTTGGAGTTCTTTCTTTACAAAAAAAAACCCGCAATCTTAACCTTGGGATGGGTAGTCCTCAGTTAACTTAGTTGTGTATTCCTGCAATACACCTTACATATAAAGGTTACTTCCATAATTTATTTTCCTTCGCACGCAGCAAGTAAGTGTCGAAGATGTTTTCCAAACCAAAGCCGATGATGGTTCACCGTGATCATTTAAGCTAGGCAGTCAATTTCTTTCAAAAACTAATTTTCAAGAAAACGCCTGCTAAGTCAAAACCTATGAAGGAGACTTAGGCAAAACTGGGGCATCCCGCTAACTGTCATCTTCACAAGAAACAGTTCAGGAAAAAGTTAGGGATAATAAAAAGAGGAGATCTCTAAATCCTTATCATGAAAGTCCTCAATACCAAAAATAACCAAATGTTATAGGGAAGTAGTGGCTGCCTTTCCATAGGTCCTTGACTCTTGAACCATCATTGCTACCATCAATGCAATTCCTAACCTATAGGAACCTGAATGCATAATATGAGTTAACTGAGTGTAGGACTGAAGATTATCACGTAGATTGGGTGGGTACAAATAAATTTTGAGCCTTTATCCTTTGTTTCATAAACCGTGAACCAGGCCACGTTACAACCCTCAAAAGACCTAATTGAAGCAAGGTTATTTTGAAAATATACTATAACAAGGTTGCGTAAGCTGACTCCAAAAGATCTTTGCGAATCATTTATTTCGATAGTACACCTTTGTTTTAAACTTTGAGCATCTTGAACCGTCGTGTTCTGACCAACGACTCATTTATTTTTCATCTTTTAAAAATAATTTATATTTTAAAAGTTGCATGAACTTTGCATTACCATGTTTGTATGAATATTTTTGTTTGCAAAATGGCTTTCCTCTAAGGAATTTTCAAACATCGAGAAACTTGGTCAAGTGATCCTATCAGGGGCAAGTTCCTTTTACATCCTGTCTAAGAATCAGTTCAAGATTTGTTCAAGACAAGGTCTTCTCAGATTTGGCTTATCCATAAGTTTTTTCAAGACTCAGACTGGGGCAAGCCTCTGAGGGCACAGTTAAGCAGTCATCTACAGAATCAGACAAGCTGAAGTATTTACCAGTTCAGTCTACAGACAGTTTAATTTGGGACAGTTTACTTGAAGAATCCCCAGACAGCTATCGTTCCTTCCTACAAGGATCATCAACTTGACATAGTTTACCATTATGGCAGAGATGTGCTCAACAGTAACATCTTTAGCCCCGAGCAGAATAACATTGATCTCCGTATTGAGGAATCAGTTTTCCAGTCTTGTCATCCCTCTAAAAGAGTCGAGCCTTGTCGTCGACATCTGCATTTGCATTTGATCATGTCTCATAACATAACTCATATGCATATACATATCATACATATTCATATCATGAGCATTTCATCCTAATTTACATTTCTCCCGAGGTCGTGTTTTATCCATGTCTTATCTTGCGGTCAAAGTCCAACTTACTTGGAACTTACCAAATAGATTTTGTGTCGTGTCTATCTGACGTTCTTCTAGATATGAAGTTTTTCTTATCCGATGGTTTTTCGGATATGTCTGTTCCTTTTACGTCCAATACTATTCTCATATATTGTGTTTATACCTTTCATTCAAAGCCATTATTGGATGTCTGGTACCCTTTTTTATTTCTCTTTCTAATGGTTTTCCAGATTGAGTATCTTTTATCTGATGATATTCCATATATTATTTTACAATTCTGACGGTTTTCCAGAATCTTTCCGATGGTTTTCCGGATAAATTCCTCCTTCTGATGGTTTTTCAGATCGAGTCTTTGTTCTGATGTTCTTCCAGAACTCTATCTGACGGTTTTCCAGATACCCTGTGATTCTGATGGTTTTCCAGAATCTTATCCGATGGATTTCCGGATCTGTTCTCTTTCTGAGGTTTTTCCAGACTGAGTTTTTATTCTGACGTTCTTCCAGAACTCCTTTGTTGCTTATCTGATGTTTTTCCAGATATGTTTTCAAACTTTTCACGTACATTTATTGTTTTCCTAAATGTTTCGGATTTACCTTCATAGACTTGTCTTCATCTCATGCTCCTATAGATGTTGTCCTTTTGTTTCTGGATATAGCCCAGGGTTATTCGATGGTTTTCTGAGTATCTCTGGTATGTTTCAGAGTTCATTCGATGTTCTTCCGGATGTCCCTGAAATTTGTTTCTTTGACCCCGAGGTTATTCGATGGTTTTTCCGAGTATCTCTGATGTTTGTTTCTCTTTGTATAATTTTCGATAATTCTTGAAGATCCCGCTCGATCTCTTCATTTAAAGGAATGACCCGAAGCTCCAGCACTTGTCGTTTACCTGATCCTACCTCCGTGTGGATCTTGTGTCACCATTTCATCCTAAAGTGACAACTAGTCGTGCTTGCACCGGTTGATCCGTCACTCTAGAATTCCCCAATTGTCGTGCTATTCCACCAGTGCGTCGTATTCCCTAGTGTGTGTCCGTCGCGTCTATCCCCTATGTCGTCATGTCGTCTGCATCCTTGCATTTACCATTCTCATCATACGCCTCACATTAAGGTCATGGCATTGTCAACATTATAGTCGTTCTGTTTTGTCCATAGCATTGCATATCACTGAGTCTGAGGGCAAAATTTTTGGTTATCTGTATTTAAATCCCTCCACCGTGATTCCTCGAGTCTCTGTTGCTCAAATCATCCGGTGAAGCTATTTAAATAGGGGCAACTGTAATACCCCAAATTTTGCCCCGAGATTATTAGGTTCATTTCATTACATTTTTACATTGCATTTTTTACTAACCGCTGACAGGTTTGTGTAGTTTTGGTTTTTGCAGGAAAAGTCGCATTTGCACGCTCTTTAGTTCATGAAGGATAAAATGGTCATTTATTTGCAGTCGGCTGTCAGTTTGTGAATTTTGAGAGGTAGTCAGGAAATTGGGGCCGTTCAATTTGGTTGCTATGAGTCAGGGCCGAGGTATGGTTGGAAGCGTTTAATCGTGGAGGATTTGTGTTGTTCAGAATAAAATCGATACAAGTATTGGGATTGCAGTTAGCCGGAGATTATGATCGTTTGAGTTTAATCAAACAGTTGGATTTATCCAGATAAAGCTGCTCATTTTGGGATCGCAGGAAGGTTAATTGGAAATTATTTCGGAAACGGGATTAGTCGGATAAATTGGAGAAATTACGAATTAATAAAAATATGTAATTTTCATTTCGTTTTTATCTCTTTTTTAAATTAATTGCATTGCATTTTTATTTTTCATTTTTTATCATAAAACAGTTCTTTTTCATTCTTAGTTTTATTTGTATTCCCTTTTAAGGACAATTCATCTCATGAGCTTATTTTATTTTCATTTCTTTTAAAAAAAAATTTTTTAATATTGTTTTCACTTTTCATTTTATATTTTTAACCAAATGCATACACTTTAATATTTGCATTTCATTAATTTGTATATCAAAAAAAGAAAATAAGTAAAAAAAATTAATAGATAAAAAATGAAGAATTGTTATTATTAATAATTATTCTTTACATCAAAATCATGAATAATTAAAATTACAAAAAAAATGAATAAAATTACAAAAATATTTAATTACATTTTATATAAAATTACAAAAATAAAAAAATACATTTTTCCTAAAGATAATTCCTAAAGTCTTCGACTCTGAGACTCCGACCGACTTTTCCATCGAACCTGCAAAATGAGCAAACGCGTTTTTTCGGTTAGTTTTGACACCCTCAGAGTAGCATCATCATCGGGTGTCGGGAGGGTAACAGATTACTCCGAAACAGGCTCCCAATTCGATTCTCCGACCAATGGGCCAAAATCAGCAGCTTTTGTTCTTATTCGAGGCATCCATTAGAGACAGAGAGATAATAAAAAGTGTTTTTGTGAGAAAAGTTGGTTTGCCAAGAAAAGTGCTTATTGAAAAATCACTTATTCGAAAAATGATTTTTCCAGAAAAATGTTTTGCCAAACATGGCCTTAACACGTTTCCCAGAAATTTCTGGATTCCACAGATTCAACCAAGCATTTTCGCAACAGCTTTCCAACAATTACAAAACCATAAGCAACAATGAATCTCAACAAAGTCGCAATCAAGCCGAAGAACCTAGAAGAATCACAACAAAACCGGTCAAAAACGTAAGCAATAAAATCTCCAGGTCACAAAATCACAGCAAAGCCCACAAAGAAAACAAATCATATAAATCAGAAAAGAGTTCATCCGAAAAGAGGACGGCAAGAACCCTAACAACAAAAAGAGGAAGCCCTCAGCACGAACAACAAACGACGGCACGGAAAATCAAAAGGTTCAGAGGAAGCCCGAAGCTTCATCATCATCACCCTTCAGGAGGAATAAAGAAGAGGATTTTTCTCGAAGCAACCAAAGCACGGGTTCGGAACTGCGAGATCGTCACCATCACCGTTCGTCAAAAGACAACCGGCGGTCATCAAACCACCGGCCTCAGACGAACATCACAGGCCGAAAGTCATAAGGAAAACACCCACAGATCCGTCATCACGAATCGAAGAGAGTCACCGGTCGGAAAAGGTTAACATTCGAGTGAATCTTTTTGTTTTTTTGGTTGTTTCTGTTTCAGGTAATCACGGTAGAAAGTAAATAAGAGTGGATCGCGACATGCATGGGGGAAGGAGAAGAAGAAAAGCTCAAAAGAGAGAGCTTCGATGGCCGCCGCGAAGATAAAGGAAGAAGATGGGTCAATAAAACTCTAGAGAGCCAAGCGAATAAATCCCCCTTCCCCCTTTCATTTATTCTGATCTTTTTTTTTTATCTTTATTTTAATCTTATTTCTTAGTTTATGGTGTATTAATGTAATTAAGTTAGGAAATATAAAAAATCCTTATTTTTAAGACACATAAAGGAAAATTAATTAAAATTTAACTTTTTTTCAATAGAAATTAAACCTCTTTTCTAAATTAAACCTTTTTTTAATAAAATTCTAACACCACTTTTATAAAAATAAAAAAAAATCTTTTTTTATTAAATTTAAAACTTTTTTTTTAAGAATAAATAAATCTAACCTTTTTTAATTAAAACTAAAATCTTTTTTAAGTAATTAATAACTTTTCTTAAAATTAAAATTAACATTTTTTAAACTAATTTTTTAATTAAAGTTAAAAAAAAATTTATTTAAAATTCTAAAATTTTTGTAACTTAAATTTTTAATGTTTTTATTAATAGATTCTAACCTCTCTTTAAAAAAAACTCAAACTCTCCTTTCTTTCTTAATTAAAAGCTTAACATTTTTCTAAAATGTAAATCTAACATTTTTCCATAATTTAAATTAATTTTAAAAAAAAATATAGATCTGACACTTTTTTTTAACACTTTTCTTATTACTAAAAAAATATTAACTCACTTTAAAAATCATTTTTCTTAACATTAATTTTAAAACTAATTTTGTTCTAATAGAAACTTAAAACTCTTTCTTTATAGTTAAAATTCAAAACTCTATTTTTATAATATAATTTAAATTTTTTATAATTAAAACTTAACTCTTTTTCAAATAAAAAAAAACCTTTTTGAAAAACAAACTTGCAATCAAAACATTTAACTTAAAACATTTAATTTTTTTTTATCATTTAAAACTGATTTTCGAAATTTAATGTAAATCAAGTTTTTCTTAAAGTTTAATGTAAATTAAATTCCTCATTAAAACTTACTGTAAATCAAGTTTTTTTATTGAAACTTAATGTAGATTAATTTTTTAGTAAATCTTAATGTAAATCAATTTTTTTTTATTAAAACTTAATTCAAAAGCAAATTTTTAACTTAAATCAAATTTTTATGTAAAATAAATGTAAATCAAAGTTTTTAATAACTTCTAGATAGTAAATATTTATAACTTATAATTGGTATTTCTTTTTTCCAAGTTAAAATTATTTGTTTTTAATAAAAATTCAAAAATAAAAAATTCATAATTTAGCCGTTTCACTTTTCATCTAACCATCATTTGGTTCTCGGTTGTACGCTTACTATTTTAGGATTTGTTACTCACATTTCATTTTTTCGGTTGTAATTACACGAGGTTATCGCCGCGATTATTTATTCTTGCATTTTTGGGATTTGTAATTTACGCGAGTGATCGCCGCGATGCTTTTTCTTTACTGCTTTCTTTATTTTTCGTACTTTGCTGCCATATAATAATTCCTTATTTGTATGATTTTTACTGTTTAACTTCCGAAGGATTAGGTATAGCCATTGACCGCCGAGTCAATAACCCTAACCTTTGACTGTTTCCTAACCCTAATAGCCTAGGTGTCCCGTCGTGGACAAAAATGCCCTTTACCCTAGCATTAGGTCAAAGAGTCGCCGTACTCTGTTTTAGGGTTTCCCGCCGTGGAATACATAGTTAACCCTAATCTCAATTCAACTATTTTGACGTAGAAATAGGATTCAGCGCACTCCACGTAAGCGCTTCCCTATGAACGCTTATTCCCCATTGAAACCTTGACCACAGTCAAGAAGTTTCTAACCTCCCTTTCGAGGGGAACTACGATTACTCTGATTCCATTCCCTATCCAGGATACGTAGGCACAAGATGCGAATCTTGCCGAGTAAACATAGGACTGACCCTTAGGTCTTTCTTTAACTTTCTAACCCTTAGCATATAACCTAAAGCAAATAATAAAGCAAAATAAACAAAAGGTTCCTATAAAGTACTACAGAAGTTTAGGGTGTTAATACCTTCCCTAAGCTTAACCAACCCCTTACCTAGATCTCTCCCCGCATTGTCTTTACGATGCAAAAATTAGGTTTTCCCTCTTTTGACATTTTCCTTTGGATAAATCAAAGAGCGGTTGTGAACTAAAGATGTGATTCAAATTAATTAATAATTTGATCTAACCGCTACAATCGGTCACCATTTCTATTGTGTTTCCGTCACTTGTTCGACATTTCATCCACGAATTGGTAATGTTTATTTTAGTTTTTTTAATTGCTTTTGAGTAGACTTGACTGTTTTTATGTTTTTCTTGAATCTTATGTTTTCTAGTGATTATGTCATGTTTTATGCATTTTACGCGTTTGATGGTAGTTCTGATGATTTTAGGTCCATACGGAAAACGACAACGGACTCGGGTGAAGAAATGGGAGATTTCGAAAAGTCGGAGAAGGTTTTGGAGGAAAACCAGTGTCCTGACACGGCAACCCGTGTCACCTGACACGGGCCATGTCAGGAGAAAGCTTAGGCAGATGGATTTGAGGAGAAAGCAGGGGCTGACACGGGTGCCCGTGTCAGCAAGTCTGGTTGTTGTTTTCATGCTGTGAGCAGGGAGCCAACACGGCCTCCCGTGTCACCTAACACGGCCCGTGTTGGCCTGGGCGTGTCATCCTCTATTCGTCTAATTTTTGTTTACTATTTTGACCCCTGAGGGTATTTTTGGAAATTCCTTACTGCTGTATTAGATCTTGTGGTATTTTAGATGCGTCCTGATAAAGAAAATGGGACTTTTTGGACTAGAGAAGAAATTGACGATCAAGAATTGAGCGATCAAGAACCAAGGGAGAACGAAAGATTTTCATGCTCAGGAGCGATTGAAGATCCAAGTAATCCCAAAAATTCTTGTAATGTTTAATCTAATTGTTGAATTTACTTTGAATACTATGAGTAGCTAAACCCTTCAATGCTAGGGGGTGTCCCTGAATTTCTTATGTACTGATATTGTTTCCTTTATTTGAATGACATAAGTGTTTATTTTATTAATCAAGTTTTATCGTTCATTAATTTTACGAATTTTTCAATCAGACAAATTGATTTAGTTTTACGGTTAACCTTAGGTCGGACAAACCATTGTTAACACAATTTGATCGATAATACTTCAGTAGATATTGCTTAGGACTAGGAATACCCTATTGTACTTGAACACTATTGAGACTATATTCAATGCTTGATTTCAAACCAATTATCTATGGACATAGTAATTAGGGTATGATATTAAGAGGTTTTCTCACTAAGGCTTTAGGAGTAAACAAATATCCAGTCAAGAACTTGATAAAATTTGACTATTCTTTGAAATAAGGATTGATATTGTTATATGGCAATTCATACACTACCCCTAGTATGCTCTCATATTTGTTTGAATCTTATTCTATAATTTGCTTTATTTTTAATATTGAAATTTTTAATAGTAAACCACTTTTAAAACCCCCAATTGATTTTTGTTTGATTGAATCTAAATTAAGCTTATATTCTCAGACGCAGTCCTTGAGATCGACACTGGGGATAAAACCCCCATCATAACCACAATTGGCAGAATAGTACATTTGCTATTTTTCCGATCAGAAGGTAACCCATGCTTATTGAAGCAAACATCAATGGTACGACCCATTTTCTGACGGTAGTGTTGCACCCTAAAATTTGACCAACCGAGTCCCGTATCTGGTCCGATGTTTCGACGCATGACCACATTCGCATCTGCATATCGCATACAGTGCATTTTTCATTTGTATTGATTTTATCGGGATCACAGCTCTCGTCTCGCGTCTCAGGTGTTTTTAATCAGCTCAGATAGATAGAATCGTATTTTTGGGATATTTCGGTGCCCGTTTACTTTTTACCGGCTATTTTGGTGCGCTCTCGCGGTGTTATGTGTCGTTCGGTGCTTATTTTGTTCCTCTGGGAATTATTGTGGATTTTTCTGGATTTTATTGGCCATTTTTAGGGTTTAAATAGATTTAAATCATAATATAGCATTTTATAGAATATTAATAGATTTTTCTAGAATATTAATTGAATTTTTGAATATATTTTTAGATATAGAATATTAATAGGTTTTAATATTTTTAATAGTTTTTAGAATTTTAAATGGAATAAATAAATAGCATTTTCTCTTTTTAGAATATATTAGATAGAATTAAATCATTTTTCAGCACTTAATAGAGTTTAATCATTTTTAATGAAATATAGAATTTCTTTTAAATAGATTTGTAATTTTTCTTTTACTAAATAAATCAATAGTTTAGTTAATATAGAATATAGATTTTTCATTTTTAATAAATAAATAGATTTTTCTTTAGTAGATATTATAGAATTAATAGAGCTTTTTCTCTTTTTTAGATTTAATTCAGAATTAATTAGATTAATTAGGTTTTGGTTAATTAGTGTTAATCCATTTTTATTAATCATGTCATTTCAGTTTTTGGATTTTGTGATATCATTTTCGTTCAGGCCCATTCAGCAAGGCCCAGTTCAGTTTTTGTCCAGAATAATCCAGCAAGATCCAGCAGTTTCTAGAAGCATCCAGAATCAAGTCCTATATAAATAATCAGCAACCACGTGTAACAGAAGGGAGGACCCACATATCATACTCCAGATCACGCCACGCATCACTTTGCATTTCCCTCTCTCTGCCACGTTTCCACACGTGGCGTGCATGCGTTAACCTTCCCCACTCACCGGTGCCACTTGGCTCCCCACTACCTCTCACTCCCCGCATGCTTGCCACGCTGCACTACACCACTGACACATCACTCCCTTGATGCCACCTCACCCCATCGCCATGCAAACACCGGAAATCTCACCGGAGAGATTACACGGCGTCTGACTCGCCGGAAACTGCAGCTTGCTTCATCGTGTTCTTGTTTTTTCCAGAAACGCAATAGGATCTTCACCAGAACTCGCCGGTAACTGTCACCGGAACTTCATAATCGTCGCCAGAAACTGCATCAGTATCCACCGATCTTCATCGTTCTTCATGAATTTCCAGATTTCGTTCAAGATCATCAAGAACATTCATGAGATGTTCATCCGTTTTTTCCAGAAACCGATCAAGATCTTCATCCATTTTTCGTGACCTCCATCAATCTTTTCCAGATTTCGCCTCCAAGAACTTCATCACTCTCCAGATGAATATTCAACAACCTCAACGAATCTTCACAATTTCTCTCCAGATCTTCGGTGATCGTCAACGAATGTTAAATCATCTCAAGATCTCTCCCTCAAACAACTTCAAGAACTTCATCCGTTCTTCCTGAAACTTTCGTCCTTTTTTCCAGATCTGCATGCAAGAACTCATCCAACAATCTTCGCGTTTTTCCAGATCTTCCATCAACACCATCAACAAATGAAGCTTCAAACACCGATCAAACTTCATCTCGTCACCAAACCTCCAGCAACGTCAAGATTCACCTCCAATCTTCAGGTTTCGTCTTCAGACACTCCTCATTTTCAACTCGTTTTGCAAGATCCTTTTTCATCCGTCCTTCCAAGATCCTTCAAGAAACTACCAGTTTTTCTTTAGATCTACCGTGAAACCTTCATCCACGAACACGAACAAGAAATTGCTGATAAGATCCTCGCCTCCATCTTCATTCTTTTCAATGACGTTTTATTTGGGGAAGATTAAAGTTAGAAGGATGTTTCTGGTAGATGGTTTGTGACGAGTTGAACCAAACGGAGAAGAAGAGAGGATAGAGAGGGAGATCGGAGAGAAGGAGGAAAGGTGAACAGTAGACGGCGCAAGGAGATGAGAGGCTAGGGTTTCAGATGAGAGAGTGAGGGGAAGAATGAGAGTTGGACCGGGTGCTCGTTTGTGGGCCTTGGGCCCATTGGTTTTTGGATGCGTACCTCCCTTTCCGTTACACGCCCTCCCCCTTTCTTTTCTTTTTTGTGGACTGGGCTGGGCCCAGCGAATACCATTTGCTACACCCCCAGTTTCAGTATTTACCCCCCCCCCCTCCGGTTTTTTGCAGCAAACAGCTGCTGGGCTGGGCCCAGTTTGTTGTTTTTTATTTTCTTTTAATCCCCCTGTAATCCAGTGTACCCCCCTTCTTTTCTTTTCTTTATTTTTTCATTTTGTTTAATTTTTTTGGAAAGAAAAATATAAAGAAAATACTATTGTGAGAAAAAGAGAAAAGAAGAAAAAAGAGAAATATTGATAGAAAAATATGGAAAAATACAATGAAGTAAAAAGAAATATTTTGAGAAAAGGAAAATATATTGAAAAAAAATAAGAAAAAAAGAAAAAAGAATGTGAAAAATATAGTGAAAGAAATATGAAAAAATACATAGAAAAATATGGAAAAATATTTTGAAAGAAAAAAAGAAGAAAATAGTTGGAAAAGAATAAAAAATATTAGTATAGATGTAATATTTTTCTTTAGTGTATTTTCTTCATGGAGTTTTATTTTAGGGATAGTTTAGAAGTCCACTTGTTAGGGGACTTTGTCATTTGATTTTTCCAGGATAGGATAGGATAGTATTTCCTAGGAGATTCATTTTCAGTATTCACTCATTGTAATCATTTTTCAGAATGTTAATAAAACAAGATTTGAGCTGTGGTCCCGAAGTAGCCGAACTACAACTGCTCTGATTTCTCGTACCAGACGAGAATATGTAGGCATAGGATGCGATATCCTAGCGAGCACACTAACGACTAACCTGTTGTTCTCTCGCTGCCGTGCGATCGAGACTTTCCCGCTGACGACTGATATTACCCTTTTTCTCTCTTGCCCGAGTGCATTTGAGACCAAAGCCATAGTTTTGCCCATAGGTCCCCGAACCTTTGAAACCAGTTGTTTTTCTCACTGCTGTGTGAGAATACCCTGTTTAGCTGTAGTTAGCCTGAACTACGTAAAGCTCTGATCTTCCATGCAGTGTGGAAGTACGTAGGCACAAGACGCGAGGTCTTGGCGAGCCATTGTTTTCCCTGTAGTCCCGAACTACGTTGACTCTGACTTTCTCTCTTGAGAGTACGTAGGCATAGAGTGCGACGCTCTATCGAGTCAATTCCCTTCCGTTTAGATTTAGCAGCCGTAGATAGATTGTTTTTGCATCCTTTAGACAACCCAAGCAAGCGTGGATCCCGTCGAGTACGACGGACGTGAGGGGTGCTAATACCTTCCCCTTGCGTAACCGACTCCCGAATCCAGGTTTTGGTTGCGACGACCATACCTTTCCCGTGTTGTGCGAGGTTTACTCTGAGCGTTTCCTTTCCCTCCCGTGGGATAAATAACGCACGGTGGCGACTCTTCTGTCAGCCGGCGCCGATTTTCGCAGTAGCGACAGGTAGGAGCAAATCTTGATGTCGCATCCTCGACCTGTTAAAGCATATTTGTTTATGGAGTCTCATGGTTTACCTTTGTATAAGTGTTTGGTCATTTGAGCAACGAATTCGTCCTCCACGGCCGGTGAAGCAAATTGACATTCTTGCTGAATTAGGAGTGAAAAAACTTTGTTGGTTAGTGGTAACGGATGAATTAACATAATGTTGGAGTGAACGATGGAGTACTGAAATTTGAGCCCATTCGAGAAATGGATGACATCGTCATTTTCTCGATATTCTTTGATGGATTGTGAAAGCATGCAAGAGCATTTGACAGGGCAGGTACAAGTGGGAAATGGATGAAAATTGTCTAATTCATGTCATAGCTTGTTCAGAGAGGTTAAGTATTGAGTAATGTTGGAGTCACCTTACTTGAGTGTGAAAATCTCTTCTTGAAGGTCAGAAATCCGAAAGATGTCACCTTGGTGATAATGTTTGTGCAATTCTTGCTAGATTTCGTGCATAGTATCCAACCACAGAACATTCTCCGCAATTTTAGGTTCGATGGAATTTGTGAGCCACGCTATAACCATCCTATTACAACGGTCCCAAGCTAACACCGTGCGGTCAGTAAAGGGTGGACGAATTAGGGTTCCATCGAGAAACTCTAGTTTGTTCTTAGATATAATCACAACCTTAACAGATATTGACCATGAGTGAAAATTTTTGTTGTTCAGAAATGGAGAAACGATGGCGATACCTGGATTATCGCTTGGGTGCATGTAGAAAGATCCACCATATCAGTTTGGTAGGAACTATTGGTGGAATTATTGTTGGAGTCATTGATGGAAAGGGTTTTTGCTGGTGATTCCTTTGGGGTAGAAAAGTTCAATTCATCCAAAATTTCTTGCGCCATGGAAACAAAAAAGAAGGAATCAAAGATTTGACAGGATTTTGGTGAATGATGGAAGAAGAAGAAAGATGAAGAAACAAAGGAACGAGGATGGAGCAATGAGAAAGAAGACAAAAGAAACTCAGAAGAGGGATAAGGTAAAAAAAAGAAACTGGGAAGATCCAATAAGGAGAAGACACGGAAAAAAACATAGATAAGGAGCAGAAGAGAAAATACTGAATAAAAAAACACGTAAAAGAGCAAAAGAAAGGATATCAGAACATTAAATTCCTGATACCATATTAACTTTCTGGCGAAAATTCATTAAAACCATTGAATATATTATTGCATCATTTATAAATTGCACCATTACAATATATAGGTGACAATCTATATGTAGCCAACCAGCAAAAAGGAAAAATACTTAGCCATGCTATAAAATAGGTAACGACTATAACAATCAAAAGCTAAAGAAAAGGAAAAAAATAATAAAGGAAACATACAAAAAAGGAACTATATTTTAATATGTGTGTCCAAGATAAATAAGCAAACTTGAAGCATAAAAGTCTCATGAAGAATATTATGTATCTATGGATCCGACATTGCCTTAGACTGCAAGTAAAATCACAAATTAAATCACATATCAAATCATCAACTTCTAATCAATATAAATATACAAAAATTTCAAAGAGCATACACTAAAATTGTTGAATCAGAGTACATAAGCAAAACTCTGAAATATGACTCAAGAATTTTAACAAACATATGTGTAAGAACAAAACACAAATATCTAACAATTGCAAACATTGTAAAATAAGTTTTATTTAAAATATAATAGATCTATAATATGTAATCAAAAAGAAAAGTATGTCATACCAGAAAAATCAGCCATTGATTATTGTAACAATTTTTCGCATCCAAGATAAAAAAGCAAACATGTAGAGAATTGGGTAGCTCCAACATTCTCACAATCAACATCTTCACCGTTGTTACCTTGAATCATTTCCAAAGTTAGGATTAAAATGTTTAAAATAGTCTTTAACAACTATAAACAAACTTAATCAAACAAACTACCAATTACCATACTATCATCATAACCAAAATACTAGCGCATACATGTATAACACTAAAATAGTTGTTAAAAGTCACCAAATCAAGGTTTCTACTCACATCATGCAGAAATTTTATTCGCTATAGAAATTTTCATATTCTTTCATGAAAAATGAATTGCACCTTTCAACGTATAACCCTTGTTAAAGGTTTGATCAAGTGTAATGCACTTCTCTGCATCATGATTCACCCCTACTTAAATGTTTCCAAATATTTTTCATATTCTTTCATGAAAAATGAACTGCACCTTTCGACATATAACCTTTGTTGAAGGTTGGATCAAGTACAATGAACGTCTTTGGATCCTTTAAACTTGCAGGCATTGCCCACAGTTTGGTGTAAAACATTTTCCTCTTACTATATGACTAAAATAAATGGAGAATTCAACTTATTAGGAACCACATTGACACACATGAAAGGATAGATAATTATCAATTGAAATTATAAGACATAATAACCATTATGCGCTTCCAAGATAAATAAGTAAGCCTGTAGCATAACAGTGTCACAAAGAATATTATGTATTTATGGATCAGACATTGCCTTGGACTGCAAGATAAAATCACAAGTTAAATAACAAGTCAAATCATCAACTTCTAATCAATGTAAATATAAAAATCATTCAAAGAGCCTACACTCAAAACTGTTGATTTAGAGTACATAAGCAAAACTCTAAAACATTACTCAATAATTTTAACAGGGATATGTGTAAGAACAAAACACAGATAAATGTATGCCATACCTGAAGAAATCATCCTTTGATTATTGTAACACATCCAAACCAGAATGTGCATCCATTATAAAAAAGCAAACATGTAGAATTATGTAGCTCTTAACGTTCTCACAATTAACATATTCAACGTTGTTATCTTGAATCAGTTTCAAAGTTACGATTAAGCACAAAATATAAAATTTAATAAATCTTATTAAGTTAATAAAATAAAAAGGATTGTTACCTTGAATTTCTTGACAATTGCCATGGATACCAAGGAATACATGTACAAAACTAAAAGAGTTGTTAAAAGTCATCAAACAAGGTTTCTACTCACATAATGCATAAATTTTTTTTGCTGTAGCATCCATTGTTACAAATTGGTAATATTAGTTAGTCAAGTGCATTATTAATAGACACGATAAATGAAAAATTAATTATAAGTATATAATAATCAATGAGTAAAAGTATCATACTCATAAATCAAGCTTCTCACATCAAGGGGACACTCATAGGCCATAAATCAGTGGAACAAATAAATCGTAAAAGTTAAACTCATGCCAAATGCAAATAGTAACCTCAAAAATTAAGAAAACAACAATCATTCCATACAACTAAACTAAGTATGTGATAACGGAAAACATAAAACTTGATTTGATTTGAAGTCGATGGTGATGAAAATTAAAGTCGAGATGTAAAAACATTTGGGAACGACATTATCCTGATCAGATCTTATTCACAATAACTAATCTATGTATGTGATAACGAAAAGCATAAAACCTAATTTGATCTGAACTCGGTGATGATGAAAATTAAACCCGAAATCTTCTTCACATCTCTAATTTCAGAGAGGGGATGTGAGAGAGTAACATCAGATCTTCAGAGAGGCAAAGTGAGAGAGAGAGAGAGAGAGAGAGAGAGAGAGAGAGAGAGAGAGAGAGAGGGGCATTGGGTTTTGGAAGTAATAGTGGATGCAGATGCAGAAGTTGAATGGACCAATGAATTACATTCTTCGGATAAGAACAATATGTTAAGTGAGTTGCATTGGTATAAATATATTATTTATCATTGAATGTAAAAGATGACATGATTAAAAGATGCAATAATTACGCAAACATCATTAAATGTGGAAAGAGATTATAAATTTGAAATGACGATAAAGGGCATGATTTATCCTTTATAATTAGTTTTAGTTTGGACATGAAAATAAAAACAACAGGTAAATTATGTGGGCATGTGGATGAATCCACGTTGCATACGGTCCACAATTGTATGAATGTCATGTAGTTATGGACTAAAATTGTACTAGGAGAATTAAAGAACTCTTTTTTCCAAGTGGATCTTGCAGGTTGGTTTTCTCTAAACATAAATTTGAAGGCTAGTGCCAACTATGGTTGGAAGAACATTTGGGCCATGAGTGTTATTTCTTGTGGACTTGAAGGAATAAAGAGGAGCATGATGATGATTTTTCATAGACTATTTGATCTGGGAGCTTATGTTCTCCAAAAGGCTAAGGATTATGGAGAAGTCACGAGCATGGATATATTTGTTCATGAGAGAGATAAAAAGTTAAGTTGATTGCTTGGTTACCTCCTAAGAGCGATTGGGTAAAATTAAATGTAGACGGAGCAAGTAAAGAGGATAATGATGCTGGGTGTGAGCGAGTAATCAGAGATGATAAGGGTAGATAGGTTTGAGGTTTTGCTAAATTTCTTGGTGTTTGTAATCCTTTTATAGATGAGTTGTGGGTTTTTTTTTCAAGGTCTCAAAATTTTCCTTCGGTTAGGGTTTTAAAAGGTGGAGGTTAATGTCATTTTGGTGATGCGTGTTATTGATAGAGGTGGTGCTTTTATGAGGGAGAGTTTGACTATCATTGGGAAAATTCAGGGAATGATGTGTTGTCTTGAGGACGTTCATTTGTATCATTCCTATAAGAAAGCTAATAGATGTGTGGACACCCTAGCCAAAATGGGGTGTAGGATCGCCTAATTTTGTTTCCTTTGACTCAGCGTCAGATAATTTGGTGAATCTCTTAAATAAAGATGCTAGAGGTCTCTCGACCGCTAAATTGGTGTGTAGTTAATTTCTTTTTCGGAGCCCTAGGCCCTCTCTTAAAAAAAAAAAAAAAGATAGGTATTTATAATAGATTATAATAGATTGTTTATGTATTTTTACGTGAGATTTTTGCCCTCCAATTTTAAACAAACACATTCCTTTGTTATTATAAGTTTTTGTGGCATTATAAGTTTTTGTGGCACTCTCATATGTATATATATAAAATGTAATCATTGAAATTTCTTTTATAAAATTGTTTCTTTACTAATAGTAATATGAGAAAAATAAGTTTAAAATTTTGAAAAAAGACAAAATAATATACATTTAAAAATATAATAGAAAAAATAAACTTTAGTAATTCACTAATATATTAATATTTTTTTAAAAAAAAATAAATTATAATAAAAACGGAGGAAGAATAATATATTAATAAAAAATTATAATAATGACAATATTTTACTTTAGAACAAAAGAAATAGTGGTGGGGTGCTACTAGCAACTCTCATGCCGAACATCGATCATTATTAAGGTTTAAAACCAAGAACTAGTTCTTATGTTTCGCTCTTACCGTACGTTCTCTCTCTAACCTTGTTCCTCATTTTTGTTAATTTCTTACTCTTTTCATGTTTAATATGCATTAAATTTGCGATAATTCTCTTGTCTTGTAAAATTTTGCTGCGTTGCTTGTGTTTTTCCGTAATTTTTGCTCAATATTGTTGGATTTTGCTGCCAAATGATTGTTTATTTATTTATTTGATATTGTTGATGATTGATAGAAAGGTTGAACACTCTCAATTGATATCAATATTTATTTTCCACCGCTTGGATTGTTTCTCTGATCTCTCAACAAGTTATGGCTGCCAATTTCTGGACATCATCTCATTAGTATGTTTCATCTCTTTTATTATTTGTGCCTCTCTCTCCATTTATAATTCTATCTTTTTCTCTTTATTGAGATCCTGATTTGCTTGATGTTGCGTGTGTCTCTTGCAGCAAGCACCTTTTAGATCAAGAAGATGTGGATATGGTGAATCCACTTGACAAAGAAAAGGGTCTCACTCTTGAGGATTTTAAGCTCATTAAGATGCATATGTCTAATTGTATGCTCTCTTTTTATACCTCTCTATGCATTTCTTTTATTTTTATGTTCAATGGACGGCTTGGGACGATGCAATTTATGTTTTTGAATTAAGGGATTATTTAAAATTTATAAAAACGGTTAAGGAATTAGTACTTGAGTATCGGTAGATTTTGTGGTAAGGGGAGGAAATCAGTTTAGAGAAGTTATTAAGAAAGATATCGAGATTAACGATTTGGATAGAAGCATGGTCTTAGATAGAACATTATGGTAAAAGTTGATCTATGTAGCCGACCTCACTTAGTGGAATAAGGCTTGGTTGTTGTTGTTGTTGTTACTAGTACTGTATAGTAACACTCGCTTAAAAATATCGAATTTGTGTTGCCAAAAAAAGTCTAGTGGAAAAGTGAAACGCCGTGTAGCCATTATTGTAGTGTTGTCAAATATTGGCCATGGTGGTGCGATAGTGGATTGCGCCTGTGGATATTTTGACAACTGCCATGACCAGTTTGTGAAACATGGTTTAAAATGGCGGTTTGTATGCTTTCTGCCATAGTCTGCCATATGCAATCGATAACACTTCAATATTGCCCGAAGTGTGTTTTATTATCATTGTTTTCTTATTCTCGTGTTTGGACTTTAGGAATTCAAACCTATATAAAAGGAAAATACTATGGAATTTGTATTGATGTCTTTCATTTGCCATAAAAGTAATTTGTATTATTTAACTTTACTGAATTTCCACGTTTTCTTTTCTTGCTTGTGCAGATATTCTGAAGTTGGCTCAACAAGTAAAAGTGAGGCAGAGGTGTGAACTGTACTTCTTGAATACATGCAAAACTTAATCTTTTTTCTATTATTTTCATTGCGGCACACCTAATATGTTGGTCAATCTTTCAGGGTTGTTGCTACCGCAGTTACTTACATGAGGCGTGTTTACACAAGGTATGCTTCTTAAATTTCTAAGCCGATTGAAAGAGTACTCTTGAAATCATAGGAATTTCCTATTTTATTTTTATGATGGTGGATTATTTGTATTGTTTTGCTCTATTTATGTGATAGAAAGATACCGTTAAAGTTGAAGGGAAAATTTAATCGGACAGCGGTAAGACCTGCAATGTTGTATGAGACAGAATGTTGGACGATTAAGAGTCAAAACGAGAATAAAGTAAGTGTAGCAGAGATGAGAATGTTGCGTTGGATGTGTGGTAAGACTAGACATAATAAGATTAGAAATGACGATACTAGAGAGAACGTTGGGGTAGCACCTATGGTAGAAATAATGGTGGATAATAGACTTCGGTGGTTTGGACATGTAGAGAAGACCGATTATGTGGTAAGGAAAATAGATCACATAGAGAAGGGTCAAATAGTTATAGCTGTAGAGGAAGACCTAGGAAAACTATAAGAGAAGTTATTAAGAAAGATCTTAAACTTAATAATTTAAATAAAAGCATGGTCCTGGATAAAACATTATGGCGGAAGTTGATCCATGTAGCCGACCCCACTTAGTGAGATAAGGCTTGATTAGGTTGTTGTTGTTGCTTCCGCTCTATTTATGAAGTTGAATAAATATTATTGCAAGTTTAAAGTTCATAAATTTCTTTTCTTTTGATGTCATGATATATAAAGAAGTCGTTTCTCTTTTCGTTCGTAAAAATTAGTACACTTGATAATTTTCTTAAGAAATGTGTATAACCTTAAACGACACTTATTACAGGGCAAGCATCATCTAAGAGCTATCTTTATATTTTTTTTGTTTTTAAGGAAGAGTATGACCGAATATGATCCACGCCTGGTAGCTCCAACCTGCTTGTATCTGGCATCAAAAGCAGAAGAAAGCACAGTGCAGGCTAGGCTGCTTGTATTTTACATTAAGAAATTATGTAAGCTGTTAGTTAGCCTATAAATTCGTCCTATTTTGCCTCATATTAACTTCTGATATCAAAAGTGAGTTATTTCCTTTATGTTCTGAATGCACGATTTCGTATGCAGATGCTGATGATAAGTATAGGTATGAAATCAAGGACATACTTGAAATGGAAATGAAGATTTTAGAAGCATTGAACTATTATCTGGTTGTATTCCACCCATACCGTTCCCTCTCCGGGTAAGTGTTTGATAAAAATGGTTGTCCATTTTGCGCGCACACTGAGTCCTGTATGGACCAACGTCACATATACTCTTTTACATCCAAATATACGTTGGTCTTCATCACTTACGAATTTTCTTAACGAAATAAAGCCCATGAGTTGTGCATTCGTAGCTCCTTTCTTTCATTCTTCACATTTCCAAATACTATAATTTCACACTTACTATAGTGATAATTCTTCAGGTTTCTTCAAGATGCGGGTTTGAACGATTTAAGCATGACTCAACTAACTTGGTAAGAGTCCTTCGTGTTTACAATGTTTTTTAAATAGAGCCCTCGCCCTAGGAAAAAGTAGATTGGTTCAAAGCTTAGACTAATGACTAATGACTTGTTTACCTGCTGCTGACGTTGTAACTTTGGTTATATGATTAATTTGTTGAATTCAATTATGAAAATAACTAAACATGAATGCCGATGCGATCAGGGGGCTTGTTAATGACACATACAAGATGGATCTAATGCTTGTACATCCACCGCATCTGATTGCCTTAGCTTGCATATACATTGCTAGTGTACTAAGGGAGAAAGACACCACTGTTTGGTACGAAGAACTTCGAGTTGATATGAATGTGGTGAGCATCCACACTGGATTAAATATTTTTTTAGTCTCTACAAAAATTTCATCCATGTTTAGTCCCCCATTTGATGATATTCGTGAACATTTTTATCTAGATTTAATCCTTGAAATTGTATGTCGGATTCTTTTTTGTTTGACAGATTAAGAACATATCAATGGAGATACTTGATTTTTATGAAAGCAACAGAATGTTCACTGATGAGAGAATCAATGCTGCTCTCCACAAGCTATGATCTCGAGTCCTGAAAAGTAGTGTTCTGGAATATGTAGAACTGGAATGAAATAATGTGCTAGTGGCTGGTCTGAATGAATTGAAAGAAAATCATCTATTTAATATGTTATGACATATTTTGTTTAGTGTTTTATTTTAGAAATGGTCTTCAGGTTTTATTCCTTCCAATTTGATGATTTAAGTTTGGGATCTCTCCTAAAGTTAAAAGTTAACTTCAGGATGCACCATGTATAATATTGTGCACATGAACTCAGTCGACGAAAAGACCAAATGAGTGAGTCTGCCATTCAGACACTTAATATAACAACATAAATGTTTTAGAAACTGAATTGGATCGGACGGTTGAATCGAAAATTGGAGTTGAATCTAGTCCAATAAACCTTAAAAAACCGTGGAGTTGAATCTAGTCTGGTAAACCTTAAAAAACCGTTAGTAAGTCAAAATAAAAAAAATAGAATTGAACTGTTCAAAATCGTTTGAATTAAAGAATTGGAACTGATTTTGTAAAACTGCCTGGATCATTAGAATACATAAAATTGCCTTTTTATTTATTTGACATATCAATATCAAAATTAAAAACATTCTTCATTCATAAAAAAAAAATTATTTGTTTTTGATCTTGACGGCTGATCAGAATCTGAAGTGGGTCAGAGACTTCGTCTGCAACACTGGGTTTCAAAGATTAGGAGGGGGTGTCCTTGCAAGGCACTCTGATGCTAAAGTAAGAATCGGGAGAAGAGAAGGCAAGTACAAAGTGAGTATGTCTTAGGATGATTTAGAATACATGACCCTCTCAAATGAGAGAGTTTTTATACTGCCCCAAACGCATGGCCATTGGTCCTTATTTTTGGGGCGAGATACTCGCTCCCAAAGAATAGGTAACTATCAGAAACTAGTCGTTGGGACGGGCAGAGGTGCTCGGAACTAGTCGTTGTCGCGGGTAAGGGCGTGGTCGCGGGTACGGGCATCACGACTGTTTCTGGATGATAGAACCGTGCGTGACAGACATAAATGTGACGAGGGACAGCTGATCCTAGGGTCAGTTGACCAACCTTCCTCAGCAGAGGGGCAAGGGAGAGAATGCTTTCCTTTGCCCTTAACTGACAGGGCTTAAGCTATTGGGCCGTTCTGGGAGCAGAAGTGGAATGGGTCATGTTTAGCCATTGAGCCAGTCCGGAACAGGAGCCCCCCAAGTCGTTGCTCCTGAGCATAAGAGTGATGACTTAAGGGCAGCCTGCGGTCCCGAAGAGGAATAGGCGTGATCGACGCCTGTTACTGAGATGTGGTCATTTCGTGGTGCTCAAAGGCACATGTGCCTTGGGAATCTGGAATGCTGTCCTGCATGCCCGACGAGCGGAGAGCTCAACGGTTGATGGGATTTGAAGGGATGGAGTGCCACGTGTGCCTCGAGCCATGTGCCGCATTTAATGTGTAATGATGGCTATGCTAGGGTCATGATGATGCCCCTAGGTCGCGCGTGCTCGTGCACGTGCCTCTGGTCTGCCTATAAATAGAGGGAGGAAGCGTTCATTTTCACTTTTCGCTTCTCTCTCCTCTCTTGCTGTTTGTCTTTGTTTCCGTCATCCGCCGCCGCAACACAGCCGTACGAGCAACGACCAGACTTCGCCGACCAACTTTTCTTCTCTTCAATCTTGTAAGTTTTCTTCACCCTTTCTGTTTTAAGTGTTTCAATCCTTGTTTTGCTTAGATTGCATGTGGTTAGGATGAAAGTGGGTAGAGTCAGGGTGGTTTCTGGCGAATGTTGGTGACTGGCGATGGTTAGGCCATTTTCTGCCGCCGGCGCCGTCGTCGGAGCACTAGGATCTTAGGATTTTTGTTGATTCTGACACTATTGCGACAACGAGTGAGTTTTTTTTCGGTGGAGCTTATGCGTTTTCCGGTGTACTCATGAGTTTTCTAGTGGATCTCCAACGGAATTCTGGGTAACGCGCCAGGGAGGATCTCCTCGTGTGGTTTTGAGGGATTGCTAGGCGCGTCTCCTAGCACCGTTGCTGCGCCGATTGAGTAAGGGCTTAGGTCAGGGACGTTGTCCTCGAGCCTTCGCGCGCCCTTTCACTTGACTAGCAGTAGAAGAGTGGATTTTGTAACGCCCCCTTTCTATACCCCAAAATAATCACATATCAAATCATATAGTCACGAATACAAGTGTTTTTATTTTCATCAGAGTGTATTTACATTTAGGTATAAAAGAAGTGCGTCACAATACTCACGAAACGACCACATGAATATTAATGTTTAAAAAGAATTAACTCAAAAGGGGTAAATCTCAACTAAAAATAAACGCATGATTCTTCGAAATTACATATTCATGTTTTCTCTTAAAGAGGAAGACTAAAACATATATAATTTCACTTAAGACATGACAAAACGTAATTACATGTCATCTGGTTGTTCACAACTTTATTCACATACAAACAAAACATCATTAAGACATTCAACAAGCCTATCTACCCAAAGTTACATATCAGAGCGACCGACACGAGGGAAAGGAACTATACTCCAAAGGAAACCTCCAGCGAATCCTAATCTGCAATGCCTCGAAGGGCATTATAAAACAACAGAAGGGTGAGAAACATTATCATAATAATCAAGGCATAAGATATATATATATATATATATATATATATATATATATATATATATATATATATATATATATATATATATATATATATATATATATATATATATATATATATATATATATATATATATATATATATATATATATATATATATATATATATATATATATATATATATATATATATATATATATATATATATATATATATATATATATATATATATATATATATATATATATATATATATATATATATATATATATATATATATATATATATATATATATATATATATATATATATATATATATATATATATATATATGTACAAGTACCGAATGCCTATACCTCATACTTATTCACTACAATGCATAACCATAAATTCTCACCGCATCAAATACACATAGACATAATCGCTCACACTTAACCGTCTATTCATCGGTCGATATCTTTCACATTTATTTATTTGCTAACGCATCTCATCAATTCCTGCACATAGGCATATTTACATATGACAATCGCGATCATACCATGCGATCCATATAAGACTCATTCACTACCCTCAATCCTCTTCCCGGACTATGGGTACGTTGCTTATGCTCTACCGGGAACGACGTCTCGGCCATTCTACCCCGGTAACTACCTCACTAGGAACGACGCATCGCCGTTCTACCCTAATGAGTAGAATCTCTCTACGTATACATCGACCTCATTCTCATATTTACCAGACGCAATCAATATATATATATATATATATATATATATATATATATATATATATATATATATATATATATATATATATATATATATATATATATATATATATATATATATATATATATATTTATACATACACTAATACATTCTCAACGCATTATTCTCAATTCATCATATGAAGATGATAATGCACTCATAGAGACCGACACCTCGACCCTATGCAGCTACAACCACGGTACCGACTCATTCGTCCGTCAGATTCTCTTAGAACTCACTCCTCTCGCACTTATACGGTTACACTATATAACCTTCGCATCAAGCGAGGTTCTGCAGATCCTACACGGGATCAAATATAACCATCGCATCAAGCGAGGTTCTGCAGATCCTACACGGGATCAAATATAACCATCGCATCAAGCGAGGTTCTACAGATCCTACACGGGATCAAATATAACCATCGCATCAAGCGAGGTTCTGCAGATCCTACACGGGATCAAATATAACCATCGCATCAAGCGAGGTTCTGCAGATCCTACACGGGATCAAATATAACCATCGCATCAAGCGAGGTTCTGCAGATCCTACACGAGATCAAATATAACCATCGCATCAAGCGAGGTTCTGCAGATCCTACACGGGATCAAATATAACCATCACATCAAGCGAGGTTCTGCAGATCCTACACGGGATCAAATATAACCATCGCATCAAGCGAGGTTCAGCAGATCCTACACGGGATCAAATATAACCAATGCATACATATTCGCAAATATATTATCATGCATTCTTCACACATCAACACGTACAATTATCATGCACTCACAATGTGTATTATATTCATCATTCATCACAATTGCCATGCATTTTTATTCAATTCTAAACAATGCATAATTTGCCCAAAGGCCATGATTCAAAATCACATTCATACACTAGGATTCACGCCTTACGGCTACCTACAGCACATCACAAACCAGCATATAAGCTATTAAATCAAAGAAGGGTCGATCGTAACCGAAACCCCAAGCCACGACGGCACCACGCGACAGGGAAAATTCATCCTGCTACGTTCGCTACACGCTCGCCTAGCGAGCTGCTAGCGAACGTTCGCCACCTTCTCGCCTAGCTAACTGCTAGCGAGCAAGAACAGAAGCTACAGACTTCGTTCGCTACCTCGTTCGCTACAGCGAACCCCCAGCGAGCCATTCGCTGCCAGCGAAGGAGACCAAAACACCACTGTCCCAAGTCTGGGACCGTTCGCTATACGCTCGCCTAGCGAGCTGCTAGCGAACGTTCGCTGCGTGCTCGCCTAGCGAACTGCTAGCGAGTCGCCTGCGAACAACAATATTCAGTTCTGCTCCAACTCTTCCAAACTCACCGAAATCACCCGATTAAATTCAATGTTATTCCAATAGCCTTAGCCTAACATATATCGACTAATATACGGTATCTAAACACGATTCTAACCGTTAAATAACGATTTCTATCGATTAATCCAACTTCGACCTAAAAATGGAAAGTATGGAAAACTACCAAACGATTCCAATCTAGCACATATATGACCTTATACATTATTAAGATGATAAACATTCTCACCCTTACCTTGGATTAATCGAAGCTTTGAGCTGTTCTTGATGATTCCACACTTTTTTCCTTCTCTTTTCTCTTTTCTCTTCCTTTTTCCTTCTTTCTCTTTTCTTTCCTTCCTTTCTTACTATTCTCCTCTTTCTTTCTATTTTTCTCTTTTATATCCTTCCACTCCAATTCTTTCCATTATTTTCTCTCCAAACATCTACTAACTCATTTCCCCATAAAGTATCTAATTTAACATCAATTAAGAAATATCTCAAATACTACCCAATTAATTTCTCAAAATCCACCAATGATAAAATATCATAATATGCACACCAAACATATTAGATAGTCCATTTCCACCAATAAAGCAATAATCACTCAATTAAATCAAAGGACTCAACAATTAAATACAGAAATCAAAATCGGGGCGTTACAGATTTGACTCTGTCATCGAATTCACTTTTGTCCTCTATTTTCCAGGTAAAGGAGATGTCTCGCGGTCTCGAGGAAGAAACTATGAGGTAATTGTCTGAGAAAAGCTCTTCAGAGGATAGCAGTGCTGGCGAAACTTTCGCTCCCCGGAATACCGGTGAAACATCCGCTCCTAGTATTCCCAAGGGAGAGCGGGTTGTTGCTAAGCCTCGGGAGCATGCCTCCCTCTTTACTTTTCACACTCAGGATGCCTGGGAGAACGACCGAATATGCTCAGCCTGCGGGGAGAGATTACCCATGTACGAGTTTGTCTTCAAGGAGATCGGGTTGAGGCTTCCCTTCACGGACTTTCAAGTGGAAGTTTTCAGACACCTAGATTTGGCGTCCTCCCAGCTGCACCCGAACTCGATTGCCTTTATTCGGGCATTTGAGATTACTTGTGAATTTTTGAAGATTGGAGTCACTCTCCCCCTCTTCTTCACCGTCTTCCATTTCCAACGCCAGGTTGTTGTGAGGCAGTTCAGATGGGCCTCTCTGAAGCAAAGAAGAAAATTATTCAAGCCTTTCTTCGAGTCCATCAGGACGTTTAAGGAGAGATTTTACATAGTTAAGCCCGTTTCAGAGAGGGCCAAAGACTCCTCGTTCGTCTGGGAGGTTTCGACAGATGAGAGCAGGGAGCCCCTAATCGACGAGTAGGGCAAGGTAAAGGGGAAGAGGTTGCTGAAATTCCCCTTCTGTTGGAGCAGAGACCATTTTATCCAGGCGACTGATGATTACCTTGCCAATCCGCACATGTTGGATGAGGATGATCAGGCCAACTACGACAAGCTTGTGGCCTTTGTTGATGGTTTCCTCCCTACTCAGTGCGTGACCAGGAGTGAGGACATCATTTACGAAGAAGACATAGGGCCTAAGGTGGAGACCCAGTACATTAATACGAAGGAGCTCCTTGAGCATCACACTCGTGAGAAGGCTCTGGAACTTCTGGGTAGTCATTTATTTCTTAGCTTGTTCTATTGTTATATTCCCTGTTTACTAATGTGTGCCTGTTGTTTTGTAGGTAAAATGTCCATGGCTCAGGAGCACATGGCGAAGAGTTCCTAAGCAAAGCTCAAGGTGGGCAAGAAGATCGGGAAAAGCCGCCTGGGCGAGTAAGTTGTTCCGCCCCCGACAGGGTCGGGGACCTCATCCTCCGGAGTCGCAGCCACGTAGACCTCCCCGCTACAAGTAACCTAGAGGTCCAAGCGCCTTCGGGCGGACGAGGTCCTCGACCTTACTCACGAATAGGAGAATAGAAAATTTGAGCTGCCTCCTTGCTTTCATAACAGGAGTTTCTTCGAAGGCTCCTCCCTCGCACTCATTCGAACGGAGTCCTTGAAGCTCGAGGAGTTGATCCGTCTGAGAAAGAGGACGATGCTGACCTAGATTCACCGAGGAGCATGAAGGGCCTGTCTGCGATGATCCATAACCTACGAACAACTGATTTTCTCTTTGTTGTACTTCCAGCCTGCGTGCCGTATCTTTGTAATTTTATCTTTTTGGATGGGGCTTGGCCCCTTTTTATTGTAACCAGCACAATTGCGGTCCTTGTGGTAGTTCTATATGATAATATTTATTTTCGGCTGTGGTGGTCGGTTGTGTATGATTTGTTTTTGGTGCATGTTTTTACTTTGCTTAAATTCGCCAAGTGTCGCACGCTGCTCGTCACTTGTCCCCGTTGTATGGGCTATTTAAGTGACCGACTTTATTATGTTTCGGGGTTTGCTCGACAAATTGATTGTCAACAGTGAGGGGAACTGGTCGAAAGGCCTGAGTCATTTCTGGGCATGAGAGCGGAGTTCAGGTCGCGTTTGTGGCCTGAGTTCACGGCGTGAACTTCCCATCGCGAGCTGGGTTTTCTGCCTTTCATGGTACGTTGGCGACGGCGGGCTCGGTCGAGGGACCACTGTCGAGCAAGGGTTTTGTTCGTTCTAGAGCAAAATTTTGCCTTGATTCATTTTAGTATGCAACACTTCTACCGGGGCGCGCACTTCTGGTCGGTACATTATGCTCGTCGTGTCGACAGCGGGCTCGGTCGAGGGACCACTGTCGAGCAGGGGGTTTGTTCGTTCTAGAGAAATTTTTTTCCTTGATTCATTTTAGTATGCAACACTTCTACCGGGGCGCGCACTTTTGGTCGGTACATTATGCTCGTCGTGTCGATGGAGAATGCCAACAGTTATGGCCTTAACTATAATACTGTTTTATCTTTTTGGCATTCCATGGTTAAACGAGTTCTTCCATGTTGAGATGTTCTAGGTAGTAGGCCTTATTGTAACCCGAAATTTGACCTCCTATTTTGCTTTTGCACAAGCATGTGCATTCGCATCGTCGGCCTACGCATTCGCACTTTTCCCTTGTGATCTTTGTTGCAGTAATATCCAGGTTTTCCGAGCTTGATTAATCACTCCTCTCAAATATATCACATCATCAACATAAGCATAAAACAAGGGTTTGTATGCCTATTCATCAGAGCAAAAGGTCAAAAATCAAAGTCGTGACCACAACATCATTTTTCGGGCAAATTGGGCAACTTTTAGCCTGGTTAATCAATTAACCATTTGCTAGTGCAAATGGTTAATCGATTAACCCTTGTAAAAATGCAGAATCTGCTGCATTTTCAGGACAGCAACTTGCACTCTACATTTTTGGGGTCTACTTGGTTCTAGCATTGTGTGGAACATTCTAGACAGCTCTAGACACTTCAAGACCTTTCTAAACACTTCAAGGCATTTTCTCAAATACATCAATTTGGATTAAGACCACCATGTTGATTCATTGCCAAACATGTGAGCCCTTAGATTCAAGTTTGCATTAGGATGGTTACTGAGTCAGCTTCTAACTAACTGAGTTAACCTCCAACTCAGTGAGTTGAGGCTAACTAACTCCAAGGCTAGTTCCTAAGCTACATCCAATGCTCACTCCGAACCTAGCAACTCTAAAGAAAAACTCTATATAAGCAAATCACTACCATTTCACAAAGGATCCTCAATCATTCTACCAAATTCTTCATTGATTACTCTCAATTATCTCACATTCTCTCTGAGGTTTCTGCAACTTCTACTCATAACCATTTTCACCTTCTTCCCAAACCACACTAGAGCTCAAATTCTCCATTAAAGAGTAGCAACTTCTTCATTGGAAGTGCTTTCTCTTGAGCTTAACCATCACCATTTTGATAATTATTCTTGATTTTATGGAGTTATATTGAATTTGGATTCATCTGAAGTGATTACTTCAAGCTTATTCAGTGTAAATTCAATTTCGGAGTTTTCGTTGTAATTTGCTCGGTTTCGCTACGGTTCAATTATGAATTCTGTTTTCTCTGGATTTCTTTGAGTATCTTCATCCCAGTCCATTTGCAACAACATCCAAGGTAAATCTCAGCCTTGTAGGTTGGTTAATTCTCACTCATTGCACTGTTTTGATTGTTGTCGTATCATTTGCGATGTAGTTTCGATGCTTTTTCGTGTTTGTGAATTAATTATGTCATGATTTGATCTTCTATCTTGATGTGTTAATTGATTCCATGAGTGAATATTTGCTGATTTTGGACTTGATTTTCGTGCATAATTGTTTGCCCTAACACGTGAAGGATTGCATAAATCATAAGTGGCCAAAAATGCTTTAAAAAAATCAAATTTCAGCCTCTGCTCCAGAGTGGCAAAGTGTTAATCAATTAACACTTTTATTTTCAGCAAAAACTGCCTTCGTAAACAGGTTAATCGATTAACACTTTTGCACTGGCAAAATGTTAATCGATTAACACTGCTCCAAAATGCCATTTTTGTGCATTTTCATGTATGTTTGGATTTCTTTCTTTTTTCAACTCCCATGGATTGATATGTTTTGTGAGGGCAAATCCTCATAGGTAGCTGCACTCGTTTTGATGTTGTCAAAACCCAGCTTTATAAAAAAATGTATGTTGGACGTTGTCATCGTGTCATATTTGCATGTCTTGTCCCTCATAAGTCAAACACTCGTCAAAAACATGATTGTTGCATATAGAGATGGCCAAATCTATATTTCATGTAAGGTTGGTCTAGCTAGTCAAGCTTACCGTGCTATAGAGTTCATCAAAAGTGTCTTAATACATGATGTCATACCCCAATTTTTGACCCCTTAGATCTTCATCATCATTTTAGGAGTATGTTCACATGTTTATCTAACCTTAACCCTTTTCAAGTGGTCTTTGTCAAGTTACAGGAGGGTCAGGGTTTTGTACAGCCGAAATCGAGATTTCGAGGGTTGACCAATCAATGTTTTGGATTGGTTATCTTTGAGATTGGGTCTCCACATCATCAAGAATATTCTATTGGATCAAACATGAATCCAATTTGAGGTTGTTACCCAGGAATCAAAAGCAGTGAAGTTCAGGATACCCGATTAGGGTTTTCGAGCAGGAAAAGTCAACTGTGGTTTGACTTTTGATCCAAAAGGTGTTGCAATCATATGGCTTGGTAAAGTCCATCCAAGAAGTTTCAAACCCTCAAAAGGTCTAGAGCATCAACAGTCGACTCGGTAGCCACCGATTGATCGTTCGGTTGACCGAAAAGTAAACTCTTCAACAATAAGGAATCTGACCTCAAGATGTGAATAAAAAATGTTCCTAATGACATATTGCATCTACCCATAAAATTTCATGACAATTGGATCAAGGGTTGAGGAGTAATCGCAAAAATCGGGAATTAGGGTTTTGAAAGGGGCCAGACCATAACTCCTTAACCACACATCCAATTAAGTTGGTTCAAAGCTCATTGGAAAGCTCTTGACAAATAATAAAAAAGCCTCAAAGTGGTCCATGATCAGAAAATGCATAGATTTGGAGTTATGATCAAATTCATTTCAAGAAGGGAAAATAACTTAGAGGAATTTCACTTTTAAGCTTGTTTTTCAGCAACTTTGAGAGGCTTTTTGGCCAAGCTCCTTTAAGAATCTGAAATTCATGAAAACATGAAAGTTATAGAGCTACACGAGGGCTTTCCAAATTGTGGTAGAACTCCTTCATAGCCCTTATGAGATGAGAGTTATGAATTTGGCAAGATGAGCTTTTAACACTTGAGTCCCACATTGATGATTCTTCACAAACTCAAATTTCAGCCACTTAAGCCATTCCCAATTTTTTTTAATCATGTTTTATCTAATATTTAGAGGTTTGGGTGATTGGAAAATGCAGAAGATTGAGGAAATGGAGATTGGCAAGTGGGCTTGCAAGTTGCATTATTTTATTCAAAAGTAAGAAAAGGAAGACTTCATGGTGAAGAAACTTGCAACTACACTCTGCTGTCTAGCCTCATTTCAAGCACCTATATGACCCCTATTCCACTTGATTTATGCAGTAATTAAGACCAAAGATCTACAGCTGCCATAAAACCTCAAGCCAAGGGTTTTCTCCCAAAATTGCCTTCCAAAGCCAATTTACAAATCTGTCCCCACTCTTCTTTTTCCTATAAATAGGGGCCTCCACTATGTCATTTGGACAGACCAGAGCAATCTCAAAAAACCATAGAAACAACAGCTCTCAATCCCTCTCATTTCCTTAAGAATTTCAAAATCTCAAAATTTCCATTTTTCACCAAAAAGCTGTCTTGAGCAAAACTCTGCTCAAGATCAGTTCTACCATCTCCAAGGCCCTCAAAACCATCTAAACAATCTCTAAACATTGTGTAAAAGGTGTCCATACATTCAAACCACTCAAAAATCTCAAATTCATAAAAGTCAACTTTCACACCAAGCAAGTTTGACCACTATGCTCAAAATCTGCCAAACCCTTGTCTATGCCTATTCTTGCTGTTCTAACCATCCATACACCTCACATATGTCATATTGCAACTATCTAAAGCATTGAAAATTAGTGGTGAAGCTCATTTCTCCAACTGTCATAAGGTTTGCATATTGCTTCAAGAGGAAGCAAACTTCAACATTGTGCCAAAAACGAGATCTCTGGATTTCTTAGTGCTCTAACTTTCTCAACATAGTCTACAAGAGGTATGTAGTATATCAATTTCTTACTTTACATCATATTTTCATGTTTGGCATTTTTTGAGAAGTTGTGTTTTCAAGCATGTACCATGAGCATTACCAATTTCCATGACAGTTTGGTTTTGATTGATGCTAAGGCCTATAATCATTAGGTTACATATTTGAAGTTTGTGTGGGATAATAATGTAGACATACCATTCTGTTTTGATTTTGTGACACTTGGTGTTTCTTTGATATTTTGCAAAATGCTACCATCACCTTGTTACTTTTTGAATCAAAGTACATATGCTTAGATTTTGAGCTCTACCCTAACTGTTATTGCATTTAAGATGTGTGTATGCTGTTGTGATTGATTCAAAACCTCATTGTTGGAAATTTCACCCACTGTCATCAAAAAACTGTTTTACTTTTCCATGAATATTTCAAAACCTGTTTTAGAGGCCATGTGCTCCAAATCTTAGGCTCATCCTACTTGCCATGATATATGAGATGTGTGTGTATTGTTTGTTTGAATAAAAACCTCACAATTTGAAAAAGACATACCTACTGCCACAAGTCTTGCCAAGACAGATTTTTCAACTTTTCACCAACATACCAATTTTCATTCTAGCTATCATATGTTTGTTTTGTGAGTTAAAACACTTTCCTTATCATATTTATGATGTGCATACTTGGTTTACTTGATCTATTCTTGTATGTTTTCACAAAATCCTCAAACCTCACTCACCTTTGCACTTTGTACCAAATCTGCCACAACATACCACTTTGTTATTCTGTTTGTATGTGTCGCTACTGCGAAAATCGGCGCCGGCTGAACAGAAGAGTCGCCACCGTGCGTTATTTATCCCACGGGAGGGAAAGGAAATGCTCAGAGTAAACCTCGCACAACATGGGAAAGGTATGGTCGTCGCAACCAAAACCTGGATTCGGGAGTCGGTTACGCAAGGGGAAGGTATTAGCACCCCTCACGTCCGTCGTACTCGACGGGATCCATGCTTGTTTTCGGGTATGGATTGTTATTCTATCTACGCTAAAGGTCTGGGGTAAAAAAAAGAAAATAAAATAAAAATGACTCGGCAAAGTATCGCACTTTATGCCTACGTATTCCCGTCTGGAACGAGAAATCAGAGTCAACGTAGTTCGCCTACCTACGGGAAAGGAGGGGAAGGTTGCTCGCTAGGATATCGTATCCTATGCCTACGTACTTCCACACAGCATGGAAGATCAGAGCAAACGTAGTTCGGGCCACGTACGACACAAGCTTGTCTTGGTTGGTTTTATTCCTTCTGAAAAAGGTTTTCTTGATTAGCAGTCCCGGCGGACAAAAATGACGCTTTGATGAGTTCACATTCTTTTACGGAAGAAGTGTCTTTTATTGTGTTTGAAATCTTTATGGTGTTTTTCTGTTTGTTTTGAGAAAGAAAGAGACAGAACTCTAACCTACGGTTGCGAAGGGAAACAAACTAACCTAATGTTATCATGCATGGGTTAAGACCTAATGTCTATCATGTTCCTCTCTTACACAGAGAGAAACAGAGATCCTAAGGGAATAGACAGCAACAGAAGCAATATCAGATATATACAGTAAAGCGGTAAAATGCATGGATGCAACAGTACAAGCGAGGCAAGGGAGTCCCACTCAACCTCGAACCTAGAAAACAATAGGCAAAAGTGAACAGGATTCACCTTCAACCTAACAGGGTAAACAGCAAACAATACAGTCCAGGAAAACCAATCAATACATCAGAAATAAAATACAGCAAAAATAAACAGCTACAGCAGCTCTGCATCAACATCTGGCTTCAAGTAATCTCCAATCATTCACAGGCTTCAACAGGCATTAATCTCCATCTTCATAGCCTTCAGGCAAGGGCTTTGATCATCTGTCTTCTATCTGCAATGGCTTTTCTTCAAGTCTCAGGCTCCAGGATGAGCATCAGTCAACAAGAGGAGATGAATGTTAAACAGTAAATTGCCTACCAAAGGTGGCTCATTAACTGCTAACATTATGCAGACAGGTTTCTCTCAAAAGTTCTATCTTTCAAATATGTTCACTGATCCTTCCAAAGGAAGGAGGTGGATATTTGAAAAAAGACTTTGAATCATAGAGAAAGGATAGAGGCAAACAAAGCCATCTATGTTTGAGAAGCAAGTTTTCTAATCTAGAGCTCTGCCTAGCTCCTAAACCCTAGTCTCCTCAGCAGCTGCTAGCAAGAACCTCCTCTCCAACTCTGGCAGTTGACCTTCAATCTATGGATCTCCAATGGTCTTCATCTCCTCCAGTCTTCAGCTCTCCCAAGTCCCCAGACAATCCCAATACCCAATCAATCAAGCAATAATCCCCAGAGGGCACACCACACCAGTCAATCAGATATACAGTACATTAATAGCAGTAGGGGAATCCTGACTTCTTCTAAGGGATCTAATAACTACCCTTAACCCCTATAGTCCCATAACTAAACTAGTCAAACCCTAAGTCCTGAGGGAAAAGAATCAAATCTCCTAAGTCATCACCCAAAACCCTAGTTTTATTCATGTCATTCACACCTAAGCTAAACACCTAAAATTAATTTCTAAAAATGGGAATTAAATTGTATCTACAAGTTTAATGTCTAAACTAAACAACCTAAAAAGAATGGACAAAAAATATTAAAGCATCTAATAGAACAAAAATTAACAAAATCATGCATGAAATGAAACTATTTAAAATGCTATTTATTTAGAAAATATGGGAAAAATATCAAATAAAAAATAAAATGCAATTTTTATTTTTTATAATTTTCTAGACATCCTAAAGAAAAATATGCAAAAAGAATGAATTAAAAATAATGATTTTTCTATTTGTTATGAATTTTTAAAAATGAATGAAAAAATGAAAAGAAAATAATAAAGAAAATAGAAAGAAAGAGCCAGGGGGTGAGAATAGCAAGATATCCAAGTTCAGCGCGTTGGGCTTATTAAATTGGGGGGTGCGAATAGCTGTCTGAGCCCAATCCCCCCAATTAATGAAACGCTGCGTTTCAATTTTTGAAACTTCCCTCCGTTTTTGAAATTAAGTGGGAGCCACACGATGAGATGATTAAGTCAAATATTCTGGACAATCTAACGGCACACAGTCATCGTCCCCAATTGAGCTAGGGTTTGCAGACAAACTTAGATTCCATGCACAACCTTCAAGCTCCTCATTCTCCCTCCACACGCCATGAAAACGCACGATACAAAAAGCAAAATTCATCCACTTCTTTCCCTCTACACATTCATACCAATAGCTCATCCTAAAACTCAACCAATAAGGCAATTCGATAGGTGCAACAGGTCTGGTCCATCATTCTCCAACTGATACTGATCCTCTCAATTCTCTCTGGAACTCATCCTAAACTAACCTACAACTCACCCTGATCATTTTAAGCACCTAATCCAAGATTGTCTCTCATAATTCTTGACATTCTAAGCTTCACCAGAATTGGTGCACCATGATCAATGTCCATGAAACTTGCTCAAACTTATCAAAATCAATCATCTCACTTCTCCTAACCAATATATCCTAACAATTCCCTATAATTCTCATTAAATCATGTAATTCGAATGAAGTTACCAACCTGTTATGATGATGAAAACAGTTATGGAATACACTTGATCCAATGCTTGAAAGGATGGGAAACTGATCAGTGATCTTGGAGATGAGTTCTGTATGCAATCAAAGATGCTCCAAAGCTTTGAATCTCCTAGTTCCAAGGTTCTTGCACTTTGAATGATGATGATGAATAGCACGATTCCTTGCTCAATTTGCCAAATACATGTGTGGATTCTGATCTTTGTGTGATGATGATGAAGATTGAATCAAGAATGTTGAAGTTTGGTGAGAAATTGATGGAGTTTGAGAAGCTTATGCAAGAATGGAAAATGAGTGAAAATGGAGGGTTTGAACAAAGTGGTAGCACCAACCCTTGCATGAATCAGCTTGCATGAATATATAGGTTGCATTAGAACCTCCTAGAAACTTGGAGAAGTTTCCCTTACACTTTTCCCTTTCAATTTGGATTATGTTACTTTCAATTCAAGCAACCATGGATAACTCACAAATTATGACCTAAGCTCAAAATTCCACTTTAGCCAATGTCTTTAAAATGCCCTTTCCATTCAAAATGACCTATAATTTTGCATCATTTGGCCAAGATATGAAAAATATCATTTTTTAAGCCATTTTCCTTCATTAAAATCAACAATTTTGAAACCTTGTGCTATGAACTTTTTCAATCTCTCATGGTCACTTTTCTAGACTCAAAATGTCATTTGGAGTAAGTTTGATGTTGTGAGTTTTTCCATTTGAGGCCTCCTTGTATGAGTTTTGGACATAGGTTAAATGACCTGTAATTCACAAATGACCAAAATACCCTTTGCTTGCCAAGGCCATAAGTTGAGTTCCACACATCATATGAAGGCATACTATACCATTCTAGAAAGCTAAGACAATGAGGAACAATTCTTATGTTGACCAGAAATTCATTTGAAATCTCCTTGAGGGGTAAAAGTTGCTTGGAAGTCAAGTCACTTTCACAGACAAAATTTCAGATACCTCAGATGACCTGTAACTTGCAAGAACCATAACTTGAGTTCTATAAATCTCCTTGATGTCTTCCACCACTTAAATTAAAGGTCTTGAGATCCTCTACAAGTTTCATGTTGGCCAAGGATCCATTTGAAGCTTGCATTTTGACTTATCTTGCTTGGAGATTTGACCTAAACTAGGGGATTTTACATAGAAACCCTAATTTAGAAACTCCTCTTCTCCTTGATTTCTCTTGAATTCTTCTTAGCATAACAACATATCCTCATTATTCATGTCAAATGATGAACCCCACATCTCTCCAATAGCCCTTAATGCCTTTGAATCAATCAATTGGCCTAGGGTTGACCTAGGGTTGACCCAGATGAAACCCTAGTTGACTGTCTTCAACTGTAGCTCTTATGATCACATCAACAACTTGTTTTCTTCTCCAAATGACTTTTTAAGTCCTCCAAGATATCTAGATACTCTCCATGCCTTCAATTCACAGCTCACCATTTCTTTGTTGACCCTCAGATACCCTCAGATAGGAGATAGACTCAAGGCTTGATCTGCTGAACTCTTTGCTTTCAAATTCTTGTCTGATGACTTGAATGAGATGGAATTAGGATAATAACCTCTTGATAGGCCTCTAGAGATGAGAATAATGCTTGATCCCCTGTTGAATGCCTTGCTATGCTTATGCTATGCAGATGAGTAACCTATGTTCATGACTCTATATGCAAATGCTAATGATATTGAAGCATAAACCAAGTGAATAAGGTTGAGCAAATTTTAGGGTGCAACAGCTGCCCCTATTCAAGCGACTTGGACCCGATTGGGTGAAGAGCGAACGGCCTTCAAACATTCGAGGTACGAGACGGTTGAATACTAGTGAAACCAGAAATTTGCCAACCGCAGAAATAAACTGCGCTCCTGCTTGGAGAACGACATTCATCAGCTGAATCTGACTGTTTGCAACCGCTCACTGATCCCGTAACGACCATGCTGGTAATTATCTTTATCGTCCTGGAAACGACTTTGTCATAACGGATTACTTGCTTGTCCACGTTAGGACTTTGTCTGTCATCAATACAAAGAAATCTCAACTAAAACCTGTCCACGTTAGGACTCCACTTGCTGTTAACCCAAAAATCCCGGCAATTCCGCTGGGGGGGGGGTATTCCAATAAATCGTCCACGTTAGGAATGGACTCTCCCGCGTTAGGAATAACACCATCCACGTAAGGAATCATCTCTTCTGCATCTGTCCACGTCAGGACTACTTTCCATCTTTCCTCGTCAGGATGCGATCTTCTTTTTCCCACGTAAGGAGAACTATATCAATCTGTCCACGTAAGGACCCCAGTACCACTCGACATGTCCGCGTCAGGACTCCAATCTTTCCGCGTAAGGAATACAACTTTGGTTCTGAACCTGTCCACGTTAGGACTCACCTTTTTCCATGTAAGGAGTACACCATTCTTCCCCGTCAGGAATCAACTTTTCTCGAATCCGTCCACGTAGGGACCCCAATCTCTCCATGTAAGGAAACCAACTCTTCCCGATCTATCCGCGTCATGACTACCTTTTTCCACGTAAGGAAGGCCATCTTAATCTGTCCACGTAAGGACTCCGCTCTTTCCACGTAAGGAATCTTCTTCGTATGAGTCCGTGTAAGGACTCAATCTTTTCCACGTAAGGGACACAATCTCCTTTCCCTGTAAGAAACCAATTTTCTGATTTGTCCATGTAAGGACTTGAAGTTTCTCTTTCTCTTCCCCGTCAGGAATCAATCTTGATATGTCCGCGTGAAGACTCAATCTTTCTACGTAAGGAAACCCATTCTTTTCCACGTAAGGAATCTCATCTTTTTTCCACGTAAGGAATAAATTCGTCTTTCCACGTAAGGAATAAATTCGTCTTTCCACGTAAGGAGAACATCGTCCACGTTAGGACCCACCTTTCCACGTAAGGAATCTATCTTCTTCTTCCACGTTAGGAATAACCTCTTTGATGTGTCCGTGTCAGGACTAAACTCTTCCACGTCAGGAACAATCTCTTTCTTTCCACGTCAGGAATCAAACTCGATATGTCCGCGTGAGGACTCGATCTTCCCACATAAGGAAACCCATTTTTTTCCACGCAAGGAATCTCATCTTTCGTCTTGATTTGTCCGCGTCAGGACTCAGGCATCTTCGACCCGCTGGGGAAATAAAACTTGTCCACGTCAGGACTCACGTCCTCGTCCGACCTGTCCACGTCAGGACCCACGCTTCATCAACACGAAGAAAGATAACTGCTGAGAGTAAATGGTCCACGTCAGGACACCAACACAAAGAGTAATCAATTTTGTCAACGTCATGACTCCACATTCCACCAATTCCGAGAACCCGAATCTGTCCACTTTAGGACTACCACATCAACCCGATGAATAAATCCGTCCACGTTAGGACACCCACTTCTGAAGAAATCCCGTCACTATAGGGATAAATTTTCCACGTCAGGACTTAGTTCTACATTGATCCCAACCCACAAACTTCTTTAGCACTGACATGACAGCGACTTTGAAGCGGACTCTACTGGGGATATCTGGAAACCAAACTGCCGGATGCCTGCTCTGATGCTCGGAGGCCACTTCTGAAATTCTGATTCATGAAACCTCTTGATGACAAATAACTCTGCCTGGGAATAAAGAGAAACTTATCCTGATAACTCTGTAGGGGAATACTGCCGAAACTGACATTATCATTGAATATCTCATGCCGAGATCTTGAGTGTTTGGTAGTTCATTTGAGCAAGAGCTCTCTCCACCTGCTGGGATACAGGAACTACTTCAGCAAAATAAATGCAGCAGATAATGCCAACTTCGCTGGGGATAGCCAGATGCTGCAGAATTATTCCAGCAAAATAAATGCTGGAAGGGTGAAGTCGACCCTGCTGGGAAATTAGGAACTTAAACCAAACGCCCTATTGAAGTAGCACCCTGTTGGGGGATATAAATCTGCTGGGGGATAGCAGACGTGCACAGTACGATCAGACTTTCTGCTGGAGCGTGAACTGATATTACACGGCGTCCCGGACAAAATAAATGACAGGACCCTTCACCAACTCTGCTGGGGAGAGTCTTAATCTTCGAGTTCCACTGGGAGGAAAGAACACTTGCTGAAAAGAGAATTCCGCTAGGGATGGGATGATTCTACGGGGAAAGGCGAACTGCCTGGATACAGCTCACCCCAGCCTTATAATCTTGGAATCGTCAATTCTGTTGAGAATAAATGGCTTTACTGGATAATCCTTTTGCACAAGCTACAACTAGCTGGAGAGTTCTATCCTTCTTCAGGAAGAACTTGCATGACCGGCGTGAGGGCTGAGTCTTTAGTTATTGCAATCTTTTGATCATCTTCCTCGTACGGTTATGAAACCTGCAACAACACAAACAAGACACGACAAGCCTATGCAACCAAATCAATTCAGGTTAGTGACGTTATTTTCAGTTAATCCAAAGCTTTAGCAACTGTTGGCAAGGGCCAGTAACGTTATACACACGCTAGTTTCATCAAACTTAGGCGTTAATCAAGCACAAAACAGTAAAGAACAGTGTCAAGTATTGAATAACGTATTTTTATTGATTGGGCCCCTGAATGGGCGGAGTTTTTGTACACGGGCTGTAACTCCTGAAATGAGGAAGCTACACAAAGCAAATATACAAGTATACAAGTATGCACAAGAAGCATAAATATTGACAACTTAAATTGGTATACATGTCGGCAACAGGATGCAGATGAACACCACGAACTGATCCTTCCATGACTCGCCCGACTCTAATGCTTTCCCGGTATCCCCACTTCTGAAGAGATTGTATCAGATAACTGACTCCTCAAATGTATTCTCCCGCATTGATGCTCATTGCAATATCAAATTTGGACCGCAGTCATTTGCTTTTTTAAATCCCTAACTTTTGCGTGAACCGCCCTTTACGGGTTTTCAGTTCACCGGGATACCCTTTTTTGCCGAAGTCGCCCAGTGTAGGTTTTCAACTTCGCGGGTGTACATTTTTTCCAATTTATCCCTAACTTTTGCCCGAACCTTTCATTCTGTTTTTGATTCGCCAGGATGCCCCATTTTTGCCTGGACTCTCTTTTTTTTGTCCAGCGGGTCAATTTCAAGCAAAGTATTTTTTAACTGCGTCCGAATTCACAGGCGACGTAAAGTCTTCACCATCCATGGTGGACAACAATAACGCTCCTCCTGAAAAGACTTTTCTGACAACGTATGGCCCTTCGTAGTTGGGGGTCCACTTGCCCCTGTGATCTGCTTGTGGCAGGAGAATCCTTTTCAGCACAAGGTCGCCCGTCTGAAAGCTCCGAGGATGTATCTTCTTATCATATGCTTTCTTCATTCGGCTCTGGTACAAACGACCGTATGCTAGAGAAGCTAGCCTCTTCTCATCCATTAAACTCAGTTGGTTCAACCTGTCCTTCACCCATTCTGCCTCGTCTAGCTGAACATCTCGTAATACTCTCAGAGAAGGAATCTCGACTTCCAGTGGTAGCACTGCTTCCATTCCGTATACCAGCGAGAACGGGGTTGCCCCGGTTGATGTGCGTACCGTCGTACGATAACCGTGCAAAGCAAAAGGTAGCATCTCATGCCAATCCTTGTAGGTTACCACCATTTTCTGAACGATCTTCTTGATATTCTTATTGGCCGCCTCAACAGCGCCATTCATCTTGGGTCGGTAAGGGGAGGAGTTGTGATGTTCGATCTTGAAATTCTGACAGAGCTCCTTCATCATTTTGTTGTTCAGGTTTGAACCATTATCCGTGATTATCCGCTCGGGAATCCCATATCGGCAAATGATATCTCTCTTGATAAATCTGGCCACCACTTGCTTCGTTACATTTGCATAAGACGCCGCTTCCACTCACTTGGTGAAATAATCGATTGCTACTAAGATGAACCGATGCCCATTAGAAGCTGTCGGCTCGATCTTTCCAATCATATCGATTCCCCACATCGAAAATGGCCAAGGTGATGACATCACATTTAGAGGACTCGGAGGCACATGGATCTTATCAGCATAGATTTGGCATTTGTGGCACTTCTTTGCGAACTTGAAACAATCAGTTTCCATCGTCAGCCAAAAGTAACCTGCCCTCAGCAGCTTTCTCGTCATAGCATGCCCACCCGCATGCGTACCAAAGGTACCTTCGTGTATTTCCTCCATGAGAAGCTTTGCCTCTTTTTCGTCTACACAACGCAACAGCACCAAATCGTGGTTCCTTCTGTATAAGACGCCATCCGGATTCAAGTAGAAATTACCCGCTAATCTCCTGAGAGTCTTCTGATCTTGACTGGATGCCCCAGCCGGATACTCTTTATTCTTCAGGAAATTAAGGATATCAAAATACCATGGTTTGTCATCAGATGCTTCATCAATAGCAAATACATAAGCTGGCCTGTCAAGCCGAGAGATAATAATTCGGGGAGCTTCGTTCCAGAAGTTGACCTTGTACATGGAAGACAAAGTGGCCAGAGCGTCAGCCATTTGGTTCTCTGTCCGCGGTACGTGATGCAATTCAACCTTGTCGAAGAAGGGCAACAATCTCCTTGCATAGTTCATGTAATGTATCAAGTTGGGCTGACGCGTCTCCCATTCCCCTTTGATCTGATTCACCACCAGAGCTGAGTCTCCGTATACGTCCAGATTTTTGATTCGCAAATCAATGGCTTCTTCAAGCCCCATTATACAAGCTTCGTATTCGGCCTCATTATTAGTAACGGCAAAGGTCAATCGGGCAGTAAACGGGATGTGCGACCCGTGTGGCGTGGTGATGATTGCCCCTATTCCGCTACCGTAAGCATTCACAGCTCCGTCAAATATCATCTTCCATTTAGAACCCAACTCTGGCCCCTCGTCTGGCAACGGCTCCTCACAATCTTTCATCTTTAGGTACATGATATCCTCGTCAGGAAAATCAAACCTCATCGATTGGTACTCTTCAATAGGCTGCTCCGCCAGATACTCAGACAGCACACTCCCCTTTATAGCCTTCTGCGAGACGTATTGAATATCATATTCAGTCAAGACCATCTGCCAACGGGCAATTCTCCCTGACAACGCCTGCTTTTCAAACACATATTTGATAGGATCCATCTTCGAGATGAGCATGGTTGTATGATTCAGCATGTACTGCCTCAAACGCTTGGCGGCCCAGGCTAGCGCGCAACAAGTTTTCTCCAGCATTGAATATCGAGATTCACAATCTGTAAATTTCTTACTCAGGTAATAGATTGCATGCTCTTTTCTCCCTGTCTCGTCATGTTGACCGAGAACACAACCCATGCTTCCCTCAAGAACCGTCAAATACATTATCAAGGGTCTACCTGCCACTGGGGGTATCAGAATGGGAGGCTCCTGCAAATACTGCTTTATTTTATCGAACGCCTTTTGACAATTTTCGTTCCACATTACAGCTTGATCTTTCTTCAACAACTTGAATAATGGTTCACACGTGGCCGTTAGGTGAGATATGAACCGAGCAATGTAGTTCAACCTCCCTAAAAACCCGCGCACCTCTTTCTCTGTTTTAGGCGTCGGCATTTCTTGAATCGCTTTTATTTTAGCAGGATCGACCTCTATTCCTCTTTCGCTTACGATAAATCCCAGGAGCTTACCCGATCTCACCCCGAAGGTGCATTTGCTAGGGTTCAGTCTCAGCCTGAACTTCCTAAGCCTTTTAAATAGCTTCAGCAAATTCACCAGATGCTCTTCCTCCGTCTGGGATTTGGCAATCATATCGTCAACATAGACTTCGATCTCTTTGTGCATCAGGTCATGGAAAAGAGTCGTCATCGCACGCTGATATGTTGCCCCAGCATTTTTCAAACCAAAGGGCATCACTTTGTAGCAAAATGTTCCCCAAGGCGTTATGAAAGTAGTCTTCTCCATATCCTCTGGCGCCATTTTAATTTGGTTGTAGCCCGAAAAGCCATCCATGAAGGAGAATACTGAGTACTGAGCGGTATTATCAACTAACACGTCAATATGAGGAAGTGGAAAATCGTCTTTTGGGCTTGCTTTACTCAAATCTCGATAATCCACGCACATCCGAACCTTGCCATCTTTCTTTGGCACTGGTACGATGTTGGCAACCCATGAAGGATACTTCGTCACAGCCAGGAAACCAGCGTCCCACTGTTTTTGAACTTCCTCTTTGATCTTAATTGCCATATCTGGTCGAGTTCTGCGGAGCTTTTGTTTGACCGGTGGGCAATCTTCTTTCAGTGGCAGGCGATGCACAACCATGTCTGTATCGAGCCCCGGCATATCTTCATATGACCAAGCGAATACATCATTATACTCTCGGAGCATTTCAACCAGTCTTCGCTTGATATCACTCTGCAGTGCGGCTCCGATACGAATATTCTTCTCAACCCCTTCCGACCCCAAGTTGATAATTTCGATGACCTCTTCGTGAGGCAGAATGACCCTTTCCTCTTGCTTCACCAACCAAGACAGTTCTTCAGGAACGTCGCTATCTTCGACAACCTCTTCTTCGGCCTGAAATACCGGGTGTTCGAAGTCGGGACGAGTCATAGGTGGTTCAAGAATGTCATCTGAAAATGTTATCCTGCAAAAGGAACGGTTAAGCGCTTCAAAATGCGTATAAAGCGAACAACCACGTAGCCATTTTATTGAAAAATATAAAACAAGAAAGACAGGGATTACAGTATTTGCACATGAAAAAACGCCATTTATTTAATGATTAACACGCAATGTTCATAACAACACAGCCCTAAGCAAATCCTGATGCCCCGGGCAAGACATCAGTTTATTCAACAATTAATAAAGCAAAGCATTACTGTTTAAAAGTCACAGGAACAAACTCCTGAATAGACCAGTTGCACAGTCCTTGTCCTGGCGTGCTTGGCTGAATCCAGGCATCCATATCACAGTCGCTGTCTCCTTCGTCAGACTCCGAAGCAGCATTGACGGTTTCATGACATACTCCACTGGCAGAGATGGTGATTGGTCTTCTGAAACGGGGCGCTCCCACGGAAGGAGTTGATGATGACGGTTGGTATCCCAGCCTGAACCGGTCCATCTTTACAGGAATATCCAGCACTTTGCCCCAGCCCTTTGCTTCTCCTGCTTCTACCAGAGCTTGAGCTTCTTTATACGATGAGACGGCTATCTCCGACGCTTTGCTCGTCCCGGGACCTTTGTCCTTGATGCGCAAACCTTCGAACGCCTGGCAGGGCGTTTCGTGGATCTCTCCGTCGACCTCCACATATTTAAATGACGACAGATGGCTGACCAGGATGTCCTCTTCTCCGCATACAGTGACTACGCTGTCTCCGACCATATATTTCAACTTCTGATGCAGGGTGGACGTGACTGCCCCCGCCCCATGAATCCAGGGTCTTCCAAGCAAGCAACTGTACGCAGGCTGTATATCCATGATATAGAATTCAGTTGCAAACACCTCCGGCCCCACCTGTAGAGGCAATGTGATCGATCCAAAGACTGTTCTCCACGTGCCATCAAACGCTCTGACTACCAAATCGCTGGGCGTACACAAAATTCCTCTAACATCCAGCTTCATCATCGCCTTCTTGGGCAGCACATTCAAAGACGATCCGGTGTCAACCAATACGTGTGACATTACTGATCCTCTACATTTGACAGATACGTGCAGCGCCATATTATGATTTCTCCCTTTCGGAGTCAAATCGAAGTCGGTAAAGCCCAAGCTGTGGCCTGCATTCACATGTGCCAGCACTCCTTCCAGCTGATTCACGGAGACGTCTTGGGGTACAAAAGAAGTATCCAGGACTTTCAGCAACGCATTTCTGTGGGCTTCCGAACACAACAGCAATGACAGGATAGATATTTTGGACGACGTCTGCTGCAGATGCTCCACAATCTTATAATCACTTTTCCGAATCAAGCGCATGAACTCTTCTACGTCTTTCGATGCCGATTCTTTGTCACTTGCTTGCACCGGAACATTCTCAACCACTTTCCCTTTTCCCTTTGCTAATCTTTCAGTCTCCACTTCAGGGGATATAATGATCCTACCACTCCTTGTCATACCTCCCGACCCAACAACATTATCCACAGTCTCGGCGGGCTGCTTATTAACATCAATTTTTATTCCGTCACAATATACTTCCAACCCATATGACCATGGGACTGCTTTCGTGTTCTCGTACGGAATCGGCCCGGCCTTAGTTATGGTGATCGGTGGTCGCTGAGCTGGTGCTGCGATAGTGATTGTCTTCCGAGGAATCGTTACCGTGGCCACATCATTCTGATCATCTGCTACTGCCCCTGCGGGCTCTTCAGTTGCTGCTTGGTCAAACTGCAATATACCTTCATCGATTAAAGCCTGAATGCCTTTCTTCAAATCATCACACCCCCCAGCTAGGGTCCAACATTCTAAGCAATACTCGTTACATCCTGGGAAAACACCCCCTTGTAACAGCCGGCTCTTTATCTCGCTCAGCGGCGTCTTCAAATCATCGACATTCATAATCAGATTTAACCCTTCCTCAGTCAGAATGGCGTTAGCCCCATGATTAGGCATGGGTTTCTGCACTATATTCGGACCTGCCGTACCGAAGTTGATAGTCTTATTGTCCAAAAGATCCTGCACCACGTGCTTGAAAGCATGGCAACCTTCTATATCGTGGCCCGGGGCCCCAGAATGAAACTCACAGTGCCTGCTTGCGTCATAACCAAACGGGGGAGCTCCCGTTATCGGTGCCAGAGTTCTTTTCTCTACCAGGTTTAACCCCAACAATGTCTGCAACAAATCTGCATAGGTCGAGGGAGGCTTCTCAAACACTCTTCTCGGTTTACTACCTTGGAATCTTCGCTGAGCCTGTTGTGCCCCCTGCTGAGGCTGCTGCTGTTGCATTGGCTGTTGCTGAGCTGGTTGTTGTTGATACGGGATAGTAACACTCGCCACCTGCTGCGGCTGACGATATTGACCTCGTCCCCTGCCTCGGCCTCGGCCTCGGCCTCCAAATACTGCACTTGCCTCACCCTGACGGCGCCCACCATAAGCTTTCCTATTACTTCCAGATGCAGTTGATTCCTCGACTTGGAACTTTCCTTGCTTAATGTTACGTTCAATCTTTTCTCCCATCAGAATCAGGTCTGAAAAACTGGCCAGAGACGTGTGAAACAGCATGTCATGAAACAGACCTGTGAATGTGCCGACAAACATGTCATTCATTTCCTTATCTTCTACAGGAGGACGGACCCTGGCAGCCATATCGCGCCACCTTTGCGCGTACTCTTTAAAGCTCTCCCCTTTCTTCTGCGACAGCCCTGCCAATTGGACCCGATTGGGCGCCAAATCGCTATTATACTTGTAGTGAGCTACAAATGCTTCTGCCAATTGCTTCCATGTCTTGATATCAGTTGGCTCCAACCCCATGTACCATTCTAGGGAAGGACCCGACAGACTATCTTGAAAGAAATGCATTAGCATTCTTTCATCAGTTGAGTATGCTGACATCTTTCTGTAATAAGCTCGTACATGCACTTTTGGACATGTGTCTCCTTTGTACTTGTCAAACGCAGGAGCTTTGAATTTAATTGGCACCCTCAAGCCAGGTACCAGCCCCATTGTTGCCATGTCCAAACCCACAGCACTTTGGTTTAGGACTCCCCTCATCTGCTCTTCCAGCATTCTGATCTTCTGGGAGTCATCCATCGGCCCTTCGAAACCTCCTCCGGAGAAAGCGTCCTCCTGCTGATCTTCTTGCCACATACCGTTTCCAGCCCCATACCCATCATATCCATTATTACGTCCAGCTCTGATCTGATTCATCCCCGGACCTCGGCCTCTGTTGCCGTACCCTTGAACACCTCCAGCAGGACCAAAAGCCATAAATCCAGTACCGTTTCCGTTTCCAAAGCCTCCGTAACCCTGGTTGGTCGCGCCATAACCATCTTGCCCAAAGCCTTGAGCATTAAAGCCATATTTCCCAGTGTTATCGAATCCCTGATCATTGAATCCGAATCCAGTATTGACAAAGCCGTTGCCTCCCATATTATCTCCCATGTTGATATCACCCAGCCCAACGTTATGGCCAGCAGTCTCATTCCCCACTCCGACGTTACCATTTACAGCAGCGGTAGCGTTAGCAGCAGGTATATTGACTACGGGTGGAGCTACTGGCGTGGGAGTGCCGTCTCCATGACCAGCGTTTCGAGCCAACAGAGGCTGGACCATGGCCTGCAAATTCTCCTGCCCTTTCGCAATAGCTTCCATGGTCTGCATAAAGAGAGCGAGCTTCTCGCGCACATCTTGCATCTCGTTCTGCATTTGATCCATGATTGTTCGACAATTGGTGCGGGTAGAATAGCGGTGCGGGTGCTGATCTGCAATCCTGAAAAGTACCTGTTGCAGAGCAGGAAATAAGACACTTATTCAAAGATTACCTGTAATGCAATATGAATATGAATGCAATGCAATGTGTCTGTGCGTTAGGGAAATTCATTCCCCCAGTTCTAGTGTGAAGGTGCTAGTGCAGTGACAGTGTTGACAATAGGAATATCGGAGTTGAATCATAGAAAGCCTCATATATTGCTGAGAAAAAACCAGAATACAATGTCGCTGAGAGTACAAGGAAGGCATGACCTCAACCAACAATTCTGGTGATGGTCAGCACTAAGCAAATAAAGCATACAAGTTACTATATGAAATGATCAAATCCTCCCAAAAGTCTGGTACTCTTCTATCAACTTCTTGGTCTCTGGATGGCTTGGTCGATCAAGCAGCCCTTCAACAAGTTGGTTTCTCTTCTTAAGAACACGGCGCACGTCCTCAGCAGTTTCTTCCCATGTTGCTTCTCCGAAGCAATATTCTAGCTTTCGCTTCTGAGACACCGCTTCATCTCTGGATTTGATTGCCTTGTTCAGTGCATGCTGGACACTATACCGGGTCATCACTTCCTCCTCACACTTCTTGATGCTAGACTTCAACTTCTCTTCGAGGTCAAAGATTTGCTGCTTCAGCTTATCTTCCCTCTTCTTATTGTTGGTGAGAGTAGCATTCCAAGTCTTATTGCAAGAGGAGATTTCTCGGTGTGCTGCGTCAAGCGCCTTCTTTTTGGCTTCCAGCATGTCATGGGAGCTTCTGAACTCTTGCCCCAGACGTTCACGCTTCTTCTTTTCCTCAGTCAACTCAGCCCCTAACCTGTTTAACAGCTCGATTTGTTGTTGGAAGGCATATACGACCTTGTTTTTCTCACTGCGTACTTGAGCTAGCTCTTGCTCTAACCCTTCGTTGATCTTCACCAAGGCTTCCTTTTCCTTCACAACTTGCTCGTAGGCCTCCCTAGAAACAGTAGTTGGCTCTGCTACCAGAATAGGAACAAGGACTGGCGCATCTGGAAATGGCATCCGCAACTGACTTGCTCTTTCCTGGATCCAAACCCTGTAAGGCGCATAAGCCTGACAGTCATTCTTCCCTAGCAACGGCTTCCCTCTGCGATTAATACGCGTCTAGGCATGTTGCAACTTGGCTAATAACTCCCCCTTCACGTCTCCGGTGAAGTACAGAGATTCCTGTACTTCCTCCTCCTGAGGTGGATTCTTCAGTGCATATCCGAACTGACGAATGAATAGAGAAGGGTTGTAGTTGATACACCCTTTCCTTCCTATCAGCGGCACATTAGGGTACCCAGAACAGCTGAAGATGAGCTCAGACCCCAACAGGTCTCGATCAAACCACACAACGTCTTCGGAATATAGCCTCATCAGGCGCTCTGACCAACTGGCTGAGGTTGCACTGTCCACAAATGGTCCCTTCATGGGGAGATGACTTTTGAACCACATATTCAATAGAGGAGCACAGCAGTAAACAACTTTTCCCCTTCGGTTTTCGTTCTTGTAGTGCAATGAGTGGTAGAAGTCTCCGATCAACGTTGGCACTGGGTTGCCTGCAGCAAACAGATAGAAAGCATCCAGATCTACAAAGTTGGGCAAGTTAGGAAACAGCACAATTCCATAAATGCATAAGGCCAAAATAGCGTTGAAAACCACCCAACAACCGTTCTTGGCATACTCCTGAGCTTTGCCAACCAAGAAATCAAGAGAGAAACCTGAAACCCCAAGCCAAGAAGTCAATAACAGTTCTGCAGCGTCCATATGCAAGGCTTTGGCTAAGTCCTCCAACTTGGGCTCAGCAGCAGAGTGAATAAAGGGAACCTTGTTCTGCACGGGAAGCTCAGTAAACTCCACATACTCCTCAATGGTAGGACCTAGAATGAAATCAGCAAACGTAAAACATCTCAATGCGGGGTCATAGAACTGCATCAAGGTGTATAGCCCGTTCATCTCATCAGCAGTGGGCTTGCAGACTAATCTCAGTAATCTCCCATGACTCATTCTGAAGCTTCTCTTAACCTCCTCATCGGCAAGAGATATCAGACCAAGCAAAGAAGTAATATCAGGTGAAGGCAGCTTATACGCAACTGTCTTCCTCAAACTAGCCATAGTCAATACTCAGAAGTATGGGCACTAGAACCGGGGAATATGCAAATGCACCTGCAGCACAGACACACGTTAGTGAAATGCAAGTGGTAATGGATATGCAGGCAATGCAATGCAAGTAACATGCAACAGGGACCAAAGTTGTAGCTGAATAGCCTGAACCCAATCAAGAAAGGTCTCAGATAGACCATCCAGAAGTCATCAAACCCTGGTCTCAGATAGACCTAAACAAAGCTCCAATACTGGTCTCTGACAGACCTCAAACCATAACTCCCACTGGTCTCTGGTAGACCTCAAATCACATCTCCAATTGGTCTTTGACAGACCTCAGAACACTCCACTTGGTCTCTGACAGACCTCAGAACACATCTCCAAATGGTCTCTGACAGACCTCCTAACTCTCCATAAATACCCAGGATCTCTGATCAAGAAATAACCGGTAGTCTGAAGGTCTAGTTACCTGCATAACCCCAAACCCTCTCACAGGTGGATGTCCTAGTAACTGACAAAGGTATGGCATCCTATGCGGTTGTCGGCGTCACAGACTTTCAGGGTTGATGATACGATTCCCAGAAGGAGTGGCATCATCAAATCCTGAAGAGGCCTCACTTAGCCAACTTCCAAATGATCGGTTCCCGGAGTCGACAATTCAGCTGACCAACAACCCCTTCGACCCAAAGGGTAGAAAAAGAAGCCAACCAGAAGAACCTCGTCCGAGTGTAGATTTCATGAGACACTAATGCAAGCAAAGCCGGCACGCGCCCACTACTTTCTACTCTAATTCTAGGTGCACTCAAGCCCAGGTCCGGCTTATCTCTCAATATCAGAACACCCGTCACACCCCAAATACAGCAATAGTAATCAACATACAAAGCTGAAGATACAAGGTTAAAAATATACAATAACTCCATACAAAATCCTCGACGGGAAAACAAGCGCTAGGATTGACTCTCTTAAGGGACGTTGAATCCCAAATGCATAAGAACCATCGCAGTTCTTAGCAGCCAGGGGACGTTGGGTCCCCAGCAGAGTCGCCAGCTGTCGCTACTGCGAAAATCGGCGCCGACTGAACAGAAGAGTCGCCACCGTGCGTTATTTATCCCACGGGAGGGAAAGGAAACGCTCAGAGTAAACCTCGCACAACATGGGAAAGGTATGGTCGTTGCAACCAAAACCTGGATTCGGGAGTCGGTTACGCAAGGGGAAGGTATTAGCACCCCTCACGTCCGTCGTACTCGACGGGATCCACGCTTGTTTTCGGGTATGGATTGTTATTCTATCTACGCTAAAGGTCTGGGGTAAAAAAAAGAAAATAAAATAAAAATGACTCGGCAAAGTATCGCACTTTATGCCTACGTATTCCCGTTTGGAACGAGAAATCAGAGTCAACGTAGTTCGCCTACCTACGGGAAAGGAGGGGAAGGTTGCTCGCTAGGATATCGTATCCTATGCCTACGTACTTCCACACAGCATGGAAGATCAGAGCAAACGTAGTTCGGGCCACGTACGACACAAGCTTGTCTTGGTTGGTTTTATTCCTTCTGAAAAAGGTTTTCTTGATTAGCAGTCCCGGCGGACAAAAATGACGCTTTGATGAGTTCACATTCTTTTACGGAAGAAGTGTCTTTTATTGTGTTTGAAATCTTTATGGTGTTTTTCTGTTTGTTTTGAGAAAGAAAGAGACAGAACTCTAACCTACGGTTGCGAAGGGAAACAAACTAACCTAATGTTATCATGCATGGGTTAAGACCTAGTGTCTATCATGTTCCTCTCTTACACAGAGAGAAACAGAGATCCTAAGGGAATAGACAGCAACAGAAGCAATATCAGATATATACAGTAAAGCGGTAAAATGCATGGATGCAACAGTACAAGAGAGGCAAGGGAGTCCCACTCAACCTCGAACCTAGAAAACAATAGGCAAAAGTGAACAGGATTCACCTTCAACCCAACAGGGTAAACAGCAAACAATACAGTCCAGGAAAACCAATCAATACATCAGAAATAAAATACAGCAAAAATAAACAGCTACAACAGCTCTGCATCAACATCTGGCTTCAAGTAATCTCCAATCATTCACAGGCTTCAACAGGCATTAATCTCCATCTTCATAGCCTTCAGGCAAGGGCTTTGATCATCTGTCTTCTATCTGCAATGGCTTTTCTTCAAGTCTCAGGCTCCAGGATGAGCATCAGTCAACAAGAGGAGATGAATGTTAAACAGTAAATTGCCTACCAAAGGTGGCTCATTAACTGCTAACATTATGCAGACAGGTTTCTCTCAAAAGTTCTATCTTTCAAATATGTTCACTGATCCTTCCAAAGGAAGGAGGTGGATATTTGAAAAAAGACTTTGAATCATAGAGAAAGGATAGAGGCAAACAAAGCCATCTATGTTTGAGAAGCAAGTTTTCTAATCTAGAGCTCTGCCTAGCTCCTAAACCCTAGTCTCCTCAGCAGCTGCTAGCAAGAACCTCCTCTCCAACTCTGGCAGTTGACCTTCAATCTATGGATCTCCAATGGTCTTCATCTCCTCCAGTCTTCAGCTCTCCCAAGTCCCCAGACAATCCCAATACCCAATCAATCAAGCAATAATCCCCAGAGGGCACACCACACCAGTCAATCAGATATACAGTACATTAATAGCAGTAGGGGAATCCTGACTTCTCCTAAGGGATCTAATAACTACCCTTAACCCCTATAGTCCCATAACTAAACTAGTCAAACCCTAAGTCCTGAGGGAAAAGAATCAAATCTCCTAAGTCATCACCCAAAACCCTAGTTTTATTCATGTCATTCACACCTAAGCTAAACACCTAAAATTAATTTCTAAAAATGGGAATTAAATTGTATCTACAAGTTTAATGTCTAAACTAAACAACCTAAAAAGAATGGACAAAAAATATTAAAGCATCTAATAGAACAAAAATTAACAAAATCATGCATGAAATGAAACTATTTAAAATGCTATTTATTTAGAAAATATGGGAAAAATATCAAATAAAAAATAAAATGCAATTTTTATTTTTTATAATTTTCTAGACATCCTAAAGAAAAATATGCAAAAAGAATGAATTAAAAATAATGATTTTTCTATTTGTTATGAATTTTTAAAAATGAATGAAAAAATGAAAAGAAAATAATAAAGAAAATAGAAAGAAAGAGCCAGGGGGTGAGAATAGCAAGATATCCAAGTTCAGCGCGTTGGGCTTATTAAATTGGGGGGTGCGAATAGCTGTCTGAGCCCAATCCCCCCAATTAATGAAACGTTGCGTTTCAATTTTTGAAACTTCCCTCCGTTTTTGAAATTAAATGGGAGCCACACGATGAGATGATTAAGTCAAATATTCTGGACAATCTAACGGCACACAGTCATCGTCCCCAATTGAGCTAGGGTTTGCAGACAAACTCAGATTCCATGCACAACCTTCAAGCTCCTCATTCTCCCTCCACACGCCATGAAAACGCACGATACAAAAAGCAAAATTCATCCACTTCTTTCCCTCTACACATTCATACCAATAGCTCATCCTAAAATTCAACCAATAAGGCAATTCGATAGGTGCAACAGGTCTGGTCCATCATTCTCCAACTGATACTGATCCTCTCAATTCTCTCTGGAACTCATCCTAAACTAACCTACAACTCACCCTGATCATTTTAAGCACCTAATCCAAGATTGTCTCTCATAATTCTTGACATTCTAAGCTTCACCAGAATTGGTGCACCATGATCAATGTCCATGAAACTTGCTCAAACTTATCAAAATCAATCATCTCACTTCTCCTAACCAATATATCCTAACAATTCCCTATAATTCTCATTAAATCATGTAATTCGAATGAAGTTACCAACCTGTTATGATGATGAAAATAGTTATGGAATACACTTGATCCAATGCTTGAAAGGATGGGAAACTGATCAGTGATCTTGGAGATGAGTTCTGTATGCAATCAAAGATGCTCCAAAGCTTTGAATCTCCTAGTTCCAAGGTTCTTGCACTTTGAATGATGATGATGAATAGCACGATTCCTTGCTCAATTTACCAAATACATGTGTGGATTCTGATCTTTGTGTGATGATGATGAAGATTGAATCAAGAATGTTGAAGTTTGGTGAGAAATTGATGGAGTTTGAGAAGCTTATGCAAGAATGGAAAATGAGTGAAAATGGAGGGTTTGAACAAAGTGGTAGCACCAACCCTTGCATGAATCAGCTTGCATGAATATATAGGTTGCATTAGAACCTCCTAGAAACTTGGAGAAGTTTCCCTTACACTTTTCCCTTTCAATTTGGATTATGTTACTTTCAATTCAAGCAACCATGGATAACTCACAAATTATGACCTAAGCTCAAAATTCCACTTTAGCCAATGTCTTTAAAATGCCCTTTCCATTCAAAATGACCTATAATTTTGCATCATTTGGCCAAGATATGAAAAATATCATTTTTTAAGCCATTTTCCTTCATTAAAATCAACAATTTTGAAACCTTGTGCTATGAACTTTTCCAATCTCTCATGGTCACTTTTCTAGACTCAAAATGTCATTTGGAGTAAGTTTGATGTTGTGAGTGTTTCCATTTGAGGCATCCTTGTATGAGTTTTGGACATAGGTTAAAATGACCTGTAATTCACAAATGACCAAAATACCCTTTGCTTGCCAAGGCCATAAGTTGAGTTCCACACATCATATGAAGGCATACTATACCATTCTAGAAAGCTAAGACAATGAGGAACAATTCTTATGTTTACCAGAAATTCATTTGAAATCTCCTTGAGGGGTAAAAGTTGCTTGGAAGTCAAGTCACTTTCACAGACAAAATTTCAGATACCTCAGATGACCTGTAACTTGCAAGAACCATAACTTGAGTTCTATAAATCTCCTTGATGTCTTCCACCACTCAAATTAAAGGTCTTGAGATCCTCTACAAGTTTCATGTTGGACAAGGATCCATTTGAAGCTTGCATTTTGACTTATCTTGCTTGGAGATTTGACCTAAACTAGGGGATTTTACATAGAAACCCTAATTTAGAAACTCCTCTTCTCCTTGATTTCTCTTGAATTCTTCTTAGCATAACAACATATCCTCATTCTTCATGTCAAATGATGAACCCCACATCTCTCCAATAGCCCTTAATGCCTTTGAATCAATCAATTGGCCTAGGGTTGACCTAGGGTTGACCCAGATGAAACCCTAGTTGACTGTCTTCAACTGTAGCTCTTATGATCACATCAACAACTTGTTTTCTTCTCCAAATGACTTTTTAAGTCCTCCAAGATATCTAGATACTCTCCATGCCTTCAATTCACAGCTCACCATTTCTTTGTTGACCCTCAGATACCCTCAGATAGGAGATAGACTCAAGGCTTGATCTGCTGAACTCTTTGCTTTCAAATTCTTGTCTGATGACTTGAATGAGATGGAATTAGGATAATAACCTCTTGATAGGCCTCTAGAGATGAGAATAATGCTTGATCCCCTGTTGAATGCCTTGCTATGCTTATGCTATGCAGATGAGTAACCTATGTTCATGACTCTATATGCAAATGCTAATGATATTGAAGCATAAACCAAGTGAATAAGGTTGAGCAAATTTTAGGGTGCAACAGTATGGTCTATTGTTTTGAGTTGTAACTCACTTAGATTCATGATTCTAGGATGTGTGGATGATTAAATTGATCTGTGTGTACCTATTTCCTTATTTCATTTCAAACTGCTCTTTTTTTTCAAGCCAAAACCACCATGAACATACCAAAACCTAGTTTACTTGCAATATGTTCAAATTCTGAGTTGTAACTGATTCCTCCCTGCATTTATGAGGTGTGTGTGTGATGTTTATCAATGTGAGACCATTTGGGTTGTGACTGAACCATGTTTGTACCATCTGCTGCTAACAGTTTTGAAAAATCACTTGGGCACACACTTCACTTTTTGTGGCTTGATTAGTTTTAAGTTAATTCATTCACAGTTGGATCTCTGGTAACATATAGGACTTGTGTATTCATGAATCAATCAATTCTGTTTGCCTCTTCACTCTGTCATAACAGCCTAGCTTCCTCATGTTTTGAAAATGCATTTTTGTTGGTCATATTCTGTTTGTATGCCTTTCATGACAGCTTTAGGTGCTAGATTCATTTGCAATATCATTTGAAAGTTGTTGAATACATTCCCTTGCATCTCTAACTGTTCCAAGTCAATTTTGATCCAAATGTTGCCAATATATGAATGTTTGAGCAGTTGCTATATGATTTTCAAATCCATGTTGTTTGTAAACAATTTTAAGGTTTGGACACACCTGATGTGATGTTTTAAGGATGAATGTGTGGTTCATTCATTTCAATTTGGCCTGTTTCTTGATTTACCTATCCTACTTGCAAATGTCTTGAATTTTCTCCCATTTCCATATGACAGTTGAGGTTTTAACTTATGTGTGGGCTGTTTAAATGTATGAACTTCATGTACATGATATTTGAGTTGTGTTTGAACTCTATTCCTGGTTATATCATGACTGGTTTGATCATTGACTTTGGAAATGCATTTTCATCCTATTTTTGCAACTCCTATCGTGTTTTATTTTCTAGGACTAATTTCAAAAAACCAACTGTGCCATCTTGTTCCTTATTTGAAAACACCCAATTTTGACCTAAATTTCATTGAAATCCATTGAGTTTTGAGTTAGTTGTGAATCAAAATGCAAATCAGTTTCATGCTTGGTCTTGGTTCTTCATATTTTCCCAGAAAATCATTGAAAACACACCTTATATGTTTATAGGGGTGGCTATATCAACGGATGTATAGCCACCCCAGTGGTAAGAAACTTACTCATTAACATGCCTTTCCCTAGCCAGACCTGGGTTCGATCCCTGAGGAGGATCAACCCTTTTGTTTCTTTTTATTTTTCTTGCGCGCGCATGCGTGAGCTTGAGGGCGTGGGTTCAACTCCCACCCCTTGCATTTTATTTTTATTTTTTGTTTGTCATGTTTTACTTGTACATTATTTCATCCAAACTTCAAAATTTCATATCTTTTTCATTTTTCATCCTTTTTGGCCCGTTCTTTTTGCAACATGCTTGTTTTGAAGTCTATTTTCATGTGGTGTAAAAATATTACATGTTGTTATTAATTGTGATGTCTTTTGTCTATGTGGAAATCTGTGCATTTGTTGAGATCATTATCTTACTTGCTGTTGAATCCCCCTTGAACATGCTTGAATTTTCTTGTGAGATTTTTTGCATCCCATGTTAGTTAACATGCTAGGGTTTATTCTTGGTTGTCACCATAATCCCATGATGTTTTCCTCCTAAATTATGAGGCTAAACTGATTTACCTGTGTTTGATTGTCATCAATACATATTGTTGTAACCTATAACATGTTTACTTTCAAATTGTGATATGGTTGTTACCTTCATCATGTTTTAATCTTTGTTAAGATACGCTTCCATCTTTGTTAAGATATTTGATTAGTGGTTGTAACCATTGGTGTTTATTTGAAGTATCTGCTTATTGTAATATGCATGCTTACTTGATTGTAATCTTGTTCATCTTGCTTAATTGTTCATTTGCTTTGTTAAGTATTTCTTCCTCAAGTGATGAAACTTTTTAGTTCTCATCCACGTTCTCTCTCTCTCTCTCTCTCTCTCTCTCTCTCTCTCTCTCTCTCTCTCTCTCTCTCTCTCTCTCTCTCTCTCTCTCTCTCTCTCTCTCTCTCTCTCTCTCTCTCTCTCTCTCTCTCTCTCTCTCTCTCTCTCTCTCTCTCTCTCTCTCTCTCCTTCCAAAGGAAAAGTCTTTCCGTTGACCCTTGTGTCATAAACAACTCATCTCTCCCTCGACTTCGTTAAGTCATTCATACACTTAGTTAAGTGGAACTTGTTCTTTAGACTTTTCTTAAGTCTACAAAGCCCAACCTTGTTAGGAGTGCTCTTTCAACTAGAATTTAGGGTAGAGTTTGTTAACTCTATGTAAGAATCATCGTCATGATTACTTACTTCCCTTTCTTGAGTGTTCAACTTAGATCTAGAGAGTTTCCTTAAACTCTACACAAGCATTGTTATGTTTGTTCCCCTATGAACCTTGATCATAATCAAGTGTTCTTCAAACTTAGTGAGGTGAACTACGATTGCTCTGATTCTATCCTAGTTAGGATACGTAGGCAGAAGATGCGATATCTTTGCGAGCAAACTTAGTGTATATATCTTTAGGTTTTAACCTACACTTTTTTCCCAATCCTTAGCAAACATTTAACAAACTTAGCACACAAACAAACAAAAGGTTCCTGTAGAGTACTGCAGATACGTAGGGTGCTAACACCTTCCCTAGGTATAACCAACCCCCGATCCCTGTAACACCCCACTCTAAACTATCACGGAAAAATAAGATAAACAACAGAAAGAACAGTTCAGAGTGCAACAGAAAAAGTTTCATGACGACCGTCATGGATGTCACGACCGTCACGGTCATGACGAGCGTCAGGGAGTGGTGACGACCGTCACACTCCCAAAATATGGGACGCATCAGAGGTGTCACATTTCAACACTTAACCAAAATACATACACCTGCAACAGATCATTTACTAACATACATAGCACAAAATTCGGATGAACAAACAACAATAATTTGTTTAACATTTTAATCATAAAATGACATGTTATAATACACTTCCAACGATTCGTAATAATTAAATTCCATTAAAAATCAGCAAGTCATTATCTTGCATCAATTCACTAAAACAACTATGCATCCAAGCAACATTTGGCATTATCAGAAACAACCAATCTATTTGCCATAGTACTTAATAAAATTCAGCAACAAGGAATTCAATTAAAACAATAACATTAATCGTTCATCCCCCCCCAAAGTGCTACGTATCAGAGCGACCAACGACCTTAAACATAAAGCGACACTTTCTTCCGAGTTACCTGCAAATTACCACCAATGGAGGTAACATACAACGTAAAGGGTGAGATATCAACAACATAACATAACGCATGATAAAAGTCATGTTAGAATTATATCACAGCAATTAAGATTCTCGCGGCTTTATAAATATCATAAACCACCACTACACCGATTCATCGCTCATATATATACTACAAAAATCAAGATATCTCATCAACACGCCATCACGGGCAACACAACTCAATACGACTCTATGCGACTCAACTATGCATATGCATGTGGTACCATTTTGGGAGACAACACTCCACAATTATTCGGGAGACTCACTCCACAATTATTTGGGAGACTCACTCCATAATTATCCGAGAGACTCACTCCACAATCATCCGGGAGACTCACTCCACAATCATCCGGGAGACTCACTCCACAATTATCCGGGAGACTCACTCCACAATCATCCGGGAGACTCACTCCACAATCATCAGAGAGACTCACTCCACAATCATCCGGGAGACTCACTCCACAATTATTTTATTTTGTCATTAAAGACACAACCGTCGCCAATCCAGGCCAAATGATATGCTATGAGATGCAACTATTATGGACTATAACACAACAACAACGACTGTGCAACAAGGCATCAAGCCTACAACCAATTATCCATAACAGAACATCACATTTCACATATATTATGGACTCACCATTTCAACCTGTTCATATCAGAGAACTACCAACAGTATCGTTCCTACGAATAATACTCTAACACATTTTCGCAGAGAACAATTAAAAACAACATCGTCTCTATAATTGAGAACTCAACAACATTTCCATATACTTTCATACGGTTAATATAACCACAACTTCTAATTTAATTAAATAGGGACATAATAACGACATTTTCTTAATAAATGGGAAAATAGCGCGTGTCGGCGCCGTTTCCCAATTTCACACATAACCGATGACATAACACATTCATTCATACACAGACAAGCATTAACCCCTAATATTTATCAATATAATAACATAAGGACACCAGAGCAAACTTCTCAACAAATGGGAAATTAGCGCGTGTCAGCGCCGTTTCCCAATATTACTACACAAAACTAAATGACAAAAACACTAATTCAGACACAGATAAACATTAACCTTTAATATTTCTTCAACCTACGGGAACTAACCCCATGATTCAATTCCCTACATGAAATTGATCATACCCACTGTTATAGAATTGAACCCCACCCTTACCTTTGGATTGAGTGCAACTCTAAACTTCCGGTTTCCGTTTGCTCTCCGGCGACTCTTCTACAACTACCGTGAATTCTCTTCGGTGGTTAATTCTCCTCTTCTCAACTTCCCTCGGTCACAATCTCTTTTCCTTTGATTTTGGTTCTGGGCAGTTTTAACGTGTTTCCTCTTTCTCCAAAAATCCCTCTTTTATATTTACTCCAATAATAATAATAATAATAATAATAGTAATAATAATAATAATAATAGTAATAATAATAATAATAATAACATTACTATTAATTATTAAATTATCACCAATATTAATTATATTACATTAATATTAAACTCCAATCGTTATTAAAATAACTCTACAGTCTAAGGGCATCCACCAACGCACTCAAACACACCTCCACATAAGGACACACCACCATAGAAATAACGCCAAAAAGACTAAATAGTTAAAAGGGGTGTTACAATCCCCGAATCTCTTAGCATTGTTGTTACATCGCGAAAAGGGTTTGTCTTTCTTTAGACCTTTCCTTTGGATAAATTAAAGTTCGGTTGTATAAGAATTAAAGATTCAAGTTAATCAATAGCTTGATATCATGATTCTCACCGCAACACATTAAAATAGGCAGTTTTGCCTATTTCAGGGCTTTGAGTCGACTCAAAGCTATCTCCGGTCGACTCATACAAAGAGTCTTTTTAATGAACTACTCTCAAGAGGACTCACGTCGACCCTCCGGTCGACTCATACTGTGACCATTTGTATTTGCCTAAATTTGCATGCTTTGCATCGACGAATGACCTGCTCCAGTCGACGCAAGGTCCTGCTTTTTGCACAATCAGGTATATGGGTAAGCTTAGGTCGGCCCCCTTACTGCATAGGTCGACCACTCGCTGTGTTCAGTCAAAATTCTGTTATGTAAAATAGTTTTGGGTGTTTGTTATGTTTGTTAAGTCAGTTATGTCTTATATATAAAGTGAGTGGTGCTCTTCCTTTCACATAAACTGAAAAAACAAGAAAAGTGAAATTTACGTGCTGATTTGTTCTCATCATCTTCATAGCATTTCACAACAACTACACATAATCACTTTTGTTGTGCATTATACATAGAGGTGATAATGTCCAAAGCTTAGGATTGGTGTAATATGGTTTGGGTTGAGTAATCAGCAGGTTTTTCTTGAATAAAACCGTTAGGGTTTTGTCCTCCAAGAATCTTGGATTTTGGGGTTTTTTTGCATGAACCGGTCCATCACAGATTAAGCCGAGCGAAGGTAATCGAAGAGCGGGAGGTTCTGTCGGTTTAGTAGTGGCTAATGGAGGATTGTGAGTGGAAGATTCGGGTTTGACACGTGGGTGACTGAAATCAGCCGGGCCAGATTTGAAGACCGTCGGGTTGTTCAAATGGAGTGCCGTAGTCGGAGGTTTACTCACCGCGTTCGAAGGACTTGATTCAACTTGAATCAAGGGGTGAGAAGAAATAGATTCTACATCAACAAATTATGTTCGACTGTTTGATCTTTATTTTCTTCTTGTGTAAACATTGACCAACAGGTTATATCTATCTATATACAAGTTTCAATTCTATTGTTAGAATTGAGGGTAGACGTACCCCAAGCGAAGACGACAGAGGAACTGCCTCAACAAATCGTTGTCTCTTTCTTTACATTTATATTGCTTAAATTCTGAGTTTTAAGTGCAAACAATTGTGTTGATCAAATTCTGATTTGAGTAGTGCTAATTAATTTTCAAGCTTGTTACAATCCTTGGTTGTAATAGAACACTTGAGCACTCTACTCTCAAAATAGAATTCACTTGCAGTGTCTTGCACTTCAAGTGTTTGATCAATTGTGTGAACTAAAAACAATTGTGTTGTCTTTTCAAATTGTCTATATTTCAAAAGCATTGGAACTAGTCACAACTTATAGTGAATACAATCTGATTGAAGTGTGATCAAACTAGTGATTCTCAAATCTCGGTTTTATCGAATTCCATAGGCTTTACGCATATCTGGTTTTTTTGGTAACGGTTCGTTTTAGACGAATATAGTTCCTCGGCCGCTTCCGCTTTAAACAATTTTAAAAACCAATTTTTGGCAGCGACGACTCTGTTTTAAACAAGCGATCTATTCAACCCCCTCTTTAGATCTACGTCATCGTCTAACAAGTGGTATCAGGAGCACCGCTTGATTTCGTACTTCACGTATAACTTAGTAGAAAATGGCTAACGAACCTAAAGGGACTGATAATAGAGCACCTGTTTTCAATGGTGAAAACTATAGTTACTGGAAAGACTGTATGTGTGTGCATATAAATTCCATTAACAGGAAGATATGAAATGTTATTTTGAACGGTCCTATGGAAATAATCATAACCGATGAAAATAACAGGATTGTGCCTAAGCCTGAAGCACAATGGAATGATGAAGACGAGAAAAAGTATAATTATGATTGGAAAGCTAAAAATATTTTGATCTCCTCCTTGGGAGTTGATGAATACTATAGAGTTTCCCATTGTTTGACTACTAAGGCTATGTGGGACTCATTACAAGTTGTCCATGAGGGAACAAGTGATGTCAAACTAGCTAGAATCAATACTTTGACATAAGAGTTCGATCTCTTTCACATGGAGCAAGGGAAAACCATTGCGGATATGCAAAATATATTTTCTCATCTTATCAATAAACTAAATTCACTTGGTAGGCCAGTTCCAAATGATGTTACTACTAACAAAGTCTTAAGATGTCTTACCAGGGAATGGCAACCAAAAGTAACCGCCATAAAGGAAGAAAACGATCTTATGACCTTGGACCTTACAACACTCTTTGGAAAGCTTCAAGAACACGAGCAAGTGCTTCTTAGTCTCGAGCAATTTGAGAAAAGGGAAAAGAAGGAGAAAACCAAAAATGTGGAAAAGAAGTCCATAACTCTAAAGGCTTATTGTTCAAAGTCCTATGAAAAAGAGCTGAGTGATTGTGATTCGAGTGATGACGAAGATGACGAAAAGAATGAGGATACGAGGCTGTTTGTGAAGCGATACAATTGCAATGTTAGGAAAAATGGTATCCAACATTCTGAAAAGAATCTAGTCAATTTCAGAAAACAATCAATATCTTCTAAGAATGAAGACAACAAAGGAAGTGATCATGAGGGTGAGTTCGAGAATTACCTTTTTGAGGAATATTGTGGTAGACACGGAATTGATCATAACTTCTCCGCTCCACATACCCTTCAACAAAACGGGGTCGTGGAACATAAAAATCAAATTTTGGAAGAGTTAGGGAGAACTATGATCAACGAAAGTGGGCTTCCTAAGTATTTCTGGGCTGACGCCATTAGTTCGGCTTGTTACGTTTTAAATAGGGTGCTCATCTGCCTGATTCTAAACAAGACACCGTATGAACTTTTAAAGGGGCGGAAGTCAAATGTGTCTCACCTATATGTCTTTGGTTGTAAGTTTTTCGTGTTAAACAATGGAAAAGAAAACCTAGGTAAATTTGACTCCAAGGCAGACAAAGGTATCTTCCTCGGATACTCTCAGTCAAGCAAAGCCTATAAAATATACAATAAGAGATTACTTACTGTTGGAGAGTCTGTTCATGTCACATTTGATGAGTCTTATTCGAAAAGTTTCGGAAAAGGTAGTTCATTTCATGGTGCAGGTGTATCCTCTGAAGACATACTTAAGGATGCTGAGACAGGAATTAATCAACCTGACCCAGTCAAAGTTGAGGAGGAAAAGGATCACTATCATGAGGGGATTGGGGAAGTTCATCTATCCAACAACGACGATCTCCCTCCAACATAGAAGTCTTCTAAATACCATCCCATTGACAATATTCTCGGTGATATCTCAAAGAGGGTGACAACTCGGTCAAAGCTAAGTAATTTCTATTATCACTTCGCTTTCGTTTCTCAAGTAGAACCTAAAAACCTAAAAGAGGCTTTACTCGATGAACATTGGTTCCTATCAATGCAAGAGGAACTCAATCAGTTTAAAAGAAATGAGGTGTGATACCTTGTCCATCCTCCACGAGACCATCGAGTAATTGGCACCCGATGGGTGTTTAGGAATACACTGGACGATAACAGAGTAATAACTCGAAATAACCAAGAGGAAGGAATCGACTATGAGGAGACTTATGCACCGGTTTCCCGACTCGAGGTTATAATGTGAGGGAAAAGCCTCAGATACTTGATATGCATGTTTCGATGATGTCAAAATTGAGCCGCATGGAAGAATAGTCATTTGGCGTTATCACCATGATGCATGAGCATACCTTATTTCTCATGTTTGTTTGCTTGCACTAAAAATCTTGGGTACTGCATTTAGAGCTGTCAAAATATGCGGCATACGTGTCAAACTCAATTGGTCTATCATAGCTTTCATCTAAAAGAATAAAAAATATGAATTTAAGCATTTTTTGATGTTTCAGGTCTTTGAGTCGACCTAAACTCTACTCCGGTCGACTCATGGCAAGTGTCCTAGAAATGCATTTTTCTCGGGTCTGGTATGGTTGACCTACCGGTCGATGCATACTGTTGTCATTTGTATTTGTCAAAAAATTCAGGCTTTGCGTCGATGCATAGCCTTGTTTTGGTCGACGCATAACTGTGTGTTTTGCATAATATGTTGCCTCGGGTTAGTTCAGGTCAACCCTGCACTCTGCATGGGTCGACCACTCGCTGTTTGCTGCATAATTTTTGAGTTGTCTATTATTTTTTAAAGTTGGTTTTATCAGTTATAACTGTTTTATCTGGTATAAATATTCAGTTGCTCTATTCATTTCATATCAATTGAATCAATTACAAAAACAAGAAAAGTGAAAGAGGTGTCAATTCAAGTTCTCATCATCTTCGTTTTCTACATTTTATATCACAACAATCACACACAATAATCTTTGTTATGCATTATGGATTGTCTAAGGTGATAACGTTCGAAGCCGTGATTGGGTAATCCGGTTCGGGTTGAGGAATTGGCAGGTTTTTCTTGAATAAAACCTCTAGGGTTTTGTCCTCCAAGATTCTATGCATTCGAGGGTTTTTGGACAAGTCTTCTCAAAATATATTCGGCCGAGTGAAGGTGATCAAGGAGCGGTGGGTTCCGTCGATCTAGTAGCGGTAATCGGTGAATTATGAAGGAGAATTTCGGGTTCGACGCGCGAGTGTTTGAGATCATCCGGGCTGGGGTTTGAAGACGGAAGGTTGTTCAAACATAGAGCTGTAATCGGAGGTTCATACACAAGCTGTCGAAGGACTTGATTTGACTCGAATCAAGGGACAAGAGGAGATAGCTTCTACAACAACAAAGAAGTTCGTTTGTTTGATTGCTATTTCATTCTTGTATATACGATTCTACAACAGGTTAAGTTTATATGATAAGAGCTTAATTCTATTGTTAGAATTAAGGGCAGACGTACCCCAAAGCGAGGACGGCGGGGGAACTGCCTCAACAAATCCTTGTGCCTTTTACCTTACGCTTTTACATTTGCTTAATATTTGTGTGGTTTTAGTACAAGCAATTATATCAAATTTAGGACTGTTTTGAGTAAGTGTTGGACTGTTTTTGACTCTAGTATAATCATTGATTGTACAAGGAAATTAGAGCAAATTACTCAAAGCTGAACTCACTTGTAGTGCTCTGCACTCCAAGTGTTTGATAAATTTACTGAACGAAAAGCCTTGTGTGTTGTCCATTTATTGTGGTAATATTTTAAGACATTGGAACTAGTCATACCACACTGTGAGCTAAATCAAATTGAGAGTGTGACTAGCGTAGTGATTCTCATTACTCATTATCCGATTCCATCGGTTAAAATGCATATCCGGTTTTCTAGTAACCGTTTGTTATAGACGGTAATTTTTCCATGGCCGCTCCCGCAAATTAAACAATTTTTTAAAACCATTTAATTGGTAGCGCCGAATCTTTTTTTAAATAAGGGATCTTCAACCCCCCTTCTAGATCCGTGCCATCATCTAAAATATACGCCTCCTACTTGCCTTCGGTTGTTCGAAAAATTTTAAACTATTTCAAATGGATGTAAAAAGTGCGTTCCTTAATGGTTATATAAATGAAGAGGTTTATGTTGCCCAACCTCCGGGGTTTGAATCCCATGAGTATCCTGATCATGTATACAAATTAAAACGTGCCTTGTATGGACTCAAGCAAGCCTCTAGGGCTTAGTATGATCGTCTATGCAAGTTTCTCCTTGATCAAGGGTACTCAAGAGGAAAGGTTGACACAACTCTTTTCATTAAACATCAAGGAAAACACCTAATTTTGGTACAAATTTATGTTGATGATATCATTTTTGGATCAACTAACATGAATCTGGTAAGGGAGTTTTCTACTTTAATGCAGGGAGAATTCGAAATGAGCATGATGGGGGAGCTCACTTATTTCCTCGAATTTCAAATCAAGCAACTGCATGAGGGTACCTTTGTGAGCCAGACGAAATACTGCCTTAAGCTTCTCAAGCGGTTTGACATGGCAAACTCCAAGGCTATCGACACTCCAATGCCTACGTGTGCGAATCTTAATCGAGACGAAAATGGTAAGGATGTAGAGGTGAAAAATTATCAAGGTATGATTGGATCCCTCCTCTATCTTACTGCTTCTAGACCCGACATTATGTTTAATGTTTGTATGTGTGCGAGGTACCAGTCATATCCTAAAGAATCTCACTTAAAAGCAGTAAAGCGCATACTTAGATACCTCTCTGGTACTCCAAAGTATGGGCTTTGGTATTCTAAATGAAATTTTAGCTCCTTGGTTGGCTTTTCTGATTCCGATTTTGCGGGTTGCAAATCAGATAGGAAAAGTACGAGTGGCACGTGTCATCTGTTTTCAAACTCTTTGGTAAGTTAGCATAGCAAGAAGCATGTTTCCGTTGATTTGTCAACTGCCAAAACGGAATACGTTACGGTAGATAGTTGTTGCACTCAAGTCTTATGGCTTAAGCAACAATTGCTCGACTTCAACCTAAAACTTGAGCGTGTTCCGATTTTTTGTGATAACAAGAGTGCTATAAACCTAACCAAGAATATCATGCTACACTCACGCACCAAGCATATCGAAATACAACACCACTTCCTTAGGGATCTTGTGGAAAAGGGCGGCGTGGTGTTTGAGCATGTTGACACTAAAAATCAACTTGCAGATATCTTTACAAAACCACTCGCTACCGAGCCGTTCTTTCACATCCGGAGGGAACTCGGTGTTATAGATATTTCGGATTATGTTTAGGAAATATATTTCGCATACTACATATCTATATCTATATATGCTTTGTTCATCTTTATCTAACAAATGAAGAAGCTTAAAGCCATATGTGAGGGCATTAGCTAACTATTGGAGCCGAGGTAATATCTTTCCTTAATTAGAAACTCTCGTAATTCCCTTGTTCATATAATGAAGTGTATCAAATTATGTGTTATTATTGTCATGTATTCCATGATTACGCTTATTTAATCCCTTTGTATGTTTGAAATATGATCAGGCTTGGTATTTATGTATCATTGAATGCTAAATTGAACAAATTTGGTGATTTTTGTTGTTTTTGTCTGCATGAGTTGACCTATACAGGGTTACGGTCGAATCACAAAAGTGACATTTTTCATGCCTGAGAAGCGGGTATGCTCAGGTCGACCCTACGATCGATGCATACCCCACTAATTTCCCACGTGCAAGTTTTCACACAGTACGCGTCGACGCATGACCCTCCCGATCGACGCATCGCGCGTAATTTCTAAAAAATTTCTGCTAAACTGTTTATTTTCCACCATTTTCAATGCATTTAAATCATTTTGTCTATTCAAAGTCATCATCAGTAAACATTTGCATTGAGCATTGTAACCTACATCAAGGTTATCTATCTTCCTCTTCTCTTCCCAAAACCACATTAAAAACCTAGCCTCTACATAAAAGGGTAAAGTCATTATCTTCTCTCCGTCTCCAAGAGTAACTTTCTACATCAAAAATTCTTCATCTCCACACAAGAAACCAACAATGTCTACCAGAAGGATCACTGGCAAGAGAACCACCCGAGCATCATCTTCTTAAGCAGGTCCATCAACAGGAAACTTACTAGTAACTGCTGTATCTCTATTACCCCCTGAGTTTTCAGAAATTTATGAAAAGAATTTCAACAAATGATCTATGGTTAAGCAACATGCTTACTACTGAAAGGTTGCTGAACGTATGCACATTCCGCAAGTGATTGATCTTCTTGATGCTTAAGGTTTCAACAACTTTTTAGAGTGTGACATTAAGTATAATGAAGATCTTGTGAGGATCTTCTACACAGGTATTCAAGGGAAATTTCAAGGGTTCGAGTTCAACACAAAACTGGGAAATAGTAAGGTTTGTATGAACGACTTGGTCTGGAAAACTCTGTTTGACATGTCACCGGTATCAGCTGAGTCCATTATTAAGGCCATGAATGCTCGTACTGTCATAGGCTACGGGTTCAAAAAAGCTTTGAACTCCATGTTGAAGAAACCATATGCTGATGATATTGTGGCAAGCGACCTCTTTCCAAAGATGGTCACAACGGGAAAACTAAAACCGATGGATAAAATATTACAATGGATTGTGGCGCACATTTTGCAGCCAAAGAAAGGCAGCTATTATCGCATAGATCACGCCGAGGTACACTTGATCTATATTTTAAAGAAAAAGATCAAAATCAGTTGGCCTCACTACATTGCAAGTAGGATTTATTCGTTGAAGGATTCCGGTAGAGGGACCGCTCTATCATACGGGTCCTTTATCCAAGCAATTCTCAACAACGCCAACATTATAGTTCAAGGCATCCCTTACAAATCACTGACCTCAGATCAAGAGTTTTGTCAAAAGACTCTTACCATAATGGGATATATTTAGGATCGAACAGAAAGCTGTTACCGATTCATTCTCAAGGCGACTACCTCTCGGTTGGAAGAATCAGATGAGTGATGACCAGAACGAGGAAGCAGAAGAAGAAGAAGAAGAAGAAGAATAACAGGTAGGTGGACATCCTATGGAGATTGATAATCAATATGATAGTGGGTGGCTAAACCAATTACCTCACTTGGATCATGAGGATGACCAAGGGTGGGGTGCCTGGCAAAATACAGGCTGGACATTGTTAGGCGCCAACTATATGCCACAACAAAATTGGGATCATCAAAACACTCCTGACTAGAGCTATGACCTCAACCATCCCCGCATCTGCAACAACATACTGATGAACTCCTCGACATGATGAGGACTATGTAGCTTGAGCAACGTTCGTTCATGACTGCCCAGGATGAGCGGTTCTCTCAATTGCAGAGCCAATTTTAAGCTCACACCGAAAACTTTAATGCGTTTTCATCTGGTGTAATGAGAAGGATAGATGGGATTATTGAAATAGTAGCCGGTCAACATAGGGATTTTACCACCAACTTCAACACACTCAATAGAGCAGTCTTGGAGTACACAGAAAGAGCTGATGCACAACTGCCTCCTGAGTATCCCTCTCGAGGACGTGGCCATCATTTTAGGGGGAGGAGACCCTGAAGATGTCTTGCATACTGCATTTTTCATATTATCTCATTATATGTTCATTAATGTTTCTTGTTGCATGGTTCATGTACTTATGTGTGTGTAAACACATGTTTATTGTTCATGACTGAACTAGCAAATCTTATTACTGTTCTATTATACGTTGCCTTATTTATCCAATTTATATGAGTTCATTAACTACATTGTTTGTGAATGTTTGTTAATGTATAACCTATTACGTGTGTCTGGCACTTGCTTATCTCTTTGCTTTTACACAATTCATTGACAGTTTGTTTCTTTCTTTTTGATGTTGTCAAAGGGGGAGAAGAGTATCAAGCAGAAACAAAAACATCACAGGTGAAGACTTAGTATCCATGCATAAGGGTGTGTATGGACGAAGGAATCAATCAAGGGGAAGGATGATATGATACATCATACATCAAGGTTCTATTGTTTTTCCATCATCAAAAAGGGGGAGTATGTGAGGGAAAATCCTCATAGGTAGCTCATTTTGATGTTGTCAAAGCTCAGCTTTATAGAAAAATGTATGTTGGACGTTGTCATCGTGTCATATTTGCATGTCTTGTCTCTCATAAGTGAAACACTCGTTAAAAACATGATTTTTGCATATAGAGATGGTCAAATCTATGTTTCATGTAGGGTTGGTCTAGCTAGTCAAGCTTACCGTGCTATAGAGTTCATCAAAAGTGTCTTAATACATGAAAATAGGCATTTTTTCCTATTTCAGGGCTTTGAGTCGACTCAAAGCTATCTCCGGTCGACTCATACAGAGAGTCTTTTTAATGAACTACTCTCAGGAGGGCTCACGTCGACCCTCCTATCGACTCATACTGTGACCATTTGTATTTTCCTAAATTTGCATGCTTTGCATCGATGCATGACTTGCTTCGGTCGATGCAAGGTCCTGTTTTTTGCACAATCAGGTATACGAGTAAGCTCAGGTCGACCCCCTTACTGCATAGATCGACCGCTCGCTGTGTCTAGTCAAAATTCTGTTATGTAAAATAGTTTTGGGTGTTTGTTATGTTTGTTAAGTCAGTTATGTCTTGTATATAAAGTGAGTGGTGCTCTTCCTTTCACATAAACTGAAAAAAAAACAAGAAAAGTGAAATTTACGTGCTGATTTATTCTCATCATCTTCATCCTCTTCATAGCATTTCACAACAACTACACATAATCATTTTTGTTGTGCATTGTGTATGTTCGAGGTGATATCGTCCAAAGCCTAGGATTGGTGTAATCTGGTTTGGGTTGAGTAATTAGCAGGTTTTTCTTGAATAAAACCGTTAGGGTTTTGTCCTCCAAGAATCTTGGATTTTGGGGTTTTTTGCACGAATCGGTCCATCACAGATTCAGCCGAGCGAAGGTAATCGAAGAGCGGGAAGTTCTATCGTTTTAGTAGCGGTTAATGGAGGCTTGTGAGTGGAAGATTCGGTTCGACACGTGGGTGACTGAAATCAATTGGGCCAGATTTGAAGACCGTGGGGTTCTTCAAAGGGAGTGTCATAGTCGGAGGTTTACTCACCATGTTTGAAGGACTTGATTCAACTTGAATCAAGGGGAGAGAAGAAATAGATTCTACATCAACAAATTGTATTTGATCGTTTGATCTCTATTTTCTTCTTGTGTAAACATTGACCAACAGGTTATATCTATCTAAATACAGGTCTCAATTCTATTGTTAGAATTAATGGCAGACGTACCCCTAGCGAGGACGACGGGGGAACTGCCTCAACAAATCGTTGTCTCTTTCTTTATGTTTATGTTACTTAAATTCTGAGTTTTAAGTGCAAACAATTGTGTTGATCAAATTCTAATTTTAGTACCGCTGAATCAATTTTCAAGCTTGTTACAATCCTTGATTGTAATAGAACACTTGAGCACTCTACTCTCAAAATAGAATTCACTTGTAGGGCCTTGCACTCCAAGTGTTTGACCAATTGTGTGAACTAAAAATAATTGTGCTGTCTTTTCAAATTGTCTATATTTTAAAAGCATTGGAACTAGTCACAATTTATAGTGAATAAAATCTGATTGAAGTGTGATCAAACTAGTGATTCTCAAATCTTGTTTTTATCGAATTCCATAGGCTTTGCATATATCTGTTTTTTTGGTAACGGTTCTTTTTAGACGAATATAGTTCCTCGGCCGCTTCCGCTTTAAACAATTTTAAAAACCAATTTTTGGTAGCGCCACTCTGTTTTAAACAAGGGATCTATTCAACCCCCTTCTAGATCTGTGCCATCATCTAACATGTTTGATTTATGGATGTTTTAACTTCTGTTTGAAGCATGTTTATGCATCTTTCGATGCTCAATTTTATCGATTACGCATTTGTTCGCATTCTTGGCATTGTATGAGCATGTTCATGTTTTCCTTTTCTTTGATCACATGTACTTGGTTTGTGATGCATGCTAAATGATTTTGGTATTATGTTTGCACTTCCACTTATGTTTGCTTTAAGATTGTTCCTCTTTGGAATAAGCTTAATCTTGTATAATCAATAATTCACCCTTTTACTTTAATGATTTTTCATCCATTTGGAAAATTGTTAGCATATCTCTCCTTTTGATTAATTAATCAAAACTTTATTTCGATTAGTTGATCTCCCATTTTTCTCGTCCTTTATATCTTCTAGAGCTTTGTCCTCTCTTTCCCCTCACGGAGTTGAAGATTTTCAATGCATTGGAGCACTGTAAAATTTTTGCGCAGTTGTGTTGTCCGTTTCGTTTCTTGCACTACACTTTGGTGTTAGAGAAGGAATGAGAGTGGAGAATTCCTACACTCATTCTGACTATTTTAGGTAGGGGATGAATGACTTTGTGCCTGGAATAGTCGCCTCTATCTCCTTACTATGGTATCCCTGTTTCTCCAGTCGAGTCGATCCTTGATTACTTGCACCTTTACCTCCTCTTTGGAAGTAACTTCCTCTTTTTGATTCAATACTTTTTTTTAATCTTGTGGCCAATCCATCCTTGGTTTCCCTTGAGATTGTTACTCAATCCCTTTGCTTGGTTGATCAACTGTCCTTTGGTCAAAACCAATTCTCTTTTTCCTCAGCAAAGTCGATCCTTCTTCTTTGGTTAACCATAGTCTTCCATGTTAAAACCTAGTCCCCATCAGAGTTTGCAACCTTCTCTAGGTTCTATCTCCTTGTTTGGTTAATCACTTCCTGACAGTTAAAACACCAATTTGTTCTTTTTTCAGTTAATCACAGTCCGTCTGTTAACATACTGAGTCTTCTTTGGGTTAATCACCTTCTCCCGGTTAATCACTCATTCTTTGGTTAATCACGGTCTTCCCATTAAAACCATACCCTCTTGAGTTAATCACCTTATCTTGGTTAATCACTCATTCTTTTCGATTGATCATAGTCCATTTGTTAAACACCGAACCCCCTGCAGTTAGCAACCTTTCTTTTATTCAAATACTGCTAGCTTTGGGTTAGTAACCTTTGTTCGGTTCGAATACCCTTTCCTTCGGTCGAGTATTGTTTGTTTAGTCAACGTATCATTCTTTGGGTCACAACCTTTGCTTGATTTCCCACCCGTCCTTTTGGTTAATCACCTTCTACCGGTTAAAACCATCTCTCTTCTCTTCAGTTAGCCATTATTTATCAATTGATATACCGAATTCCCCTCGAAGTCAAACACCTCCCTTTGATTTAATGCTCTCTTTCTGTTGGGTCATCACAATCTGTCTGTTGATGCCAACCTTTTGCTCTCCCCACGGAGTTTTTCTCCTATCTTTCTTTGGTCAATAACTATCTGCTAGTTAACACACTGAGTCCCCTGAGGATCTTATCTTTACTTTGATCCTTTCCCCTTTATCCTGTTGGTTTCAACACCATTCTTGTGTTTTATCCCCAGTGGAGTTATCATTTTGCTTTCGAGTTCCTCAACAGAGTTTTCCTTGGTTTTTCTGTCTTAGTTTTGACACCATTTCTTTTGCATCCCCGGTAGGGTCTTGTTTTCTTCCTTTCATTCTTGGATTTGATGCCGCCCCTTTTCTTTTCTTTTTTCAGCGTGGGTTTCCCGAACTACGTAGGCTCTGATTTCCTCATTGCACCATGAGGGTTCGTAGGCACACAATTGTGAAATCTTGGTGAGCCACCTTCCTTCGTGTTCTTCCATTCTCTTGTCTCTTTGGTCCACCCAGATCCTTTTCTTTTCCCGGTTCCTTGAACTACGGAGCTCTGACTTCCTCATTGCACTACGAGGGTACATAGGCACGAGGGCCCCAATCCTCCACGAGCACGTTGTTTCTTTCTCTTTCTTTTTCTTTTCCCTTCTCTTTTTTTAGCTAGAAGCCTTTAGATAGATAACCCATCCAAGCCTAGAAACAAGTGAAATGGTTCTCGTCGGGTACGACAGATGCGTAAGATGCTAATACCTTCCTTTCGCATAACGGACCCCCTTTCCTGTTTCTCTTCCCTTTGGGTTTTATCGATATTTTCCCTGTCTCTTAGGACTAAATAAAGTTTGATCACGACTCTGTTTTATCTTTGAGTGTGCGATTCACTCAGGTATAACCCCGCTAGCTCCAACTCATTCTCTGTTTTTGCTCGAACACGATAGGGCCCTTCCCAGTTTGTGGCGAGTTTGCCCTCACGAGAATCTTTGTGATTTCTCCTTAGAACAATACTGACCACTTGGAAATCTCGTCATATGACTTTGGCGTTGTACCTAATTGCGATTTTTTATTTTAATGAGGCCTCACAGAGGGAAGCTTTTGATCGGACCTCTTCGATGAGATCGAGCTCCTCCCTTAGTGCCTCACTGTTGTTCTCCTCGTCTAGGGGAACTTCAGTCTTCCTGGAGGGCACTTGTATTTCGATAGGGATTACTGCCTGAGTCTCGTATGCTAAACGGAAAAGGGTTTCCCTAGTCGAAGAGTGTGACGTAGTACGGTAGGCCCAGAGCATGCTATTCAGTTCCTCGACCCATTGTTTCTTGGTTTCGTCTAGTGTTTGTTTGAGACCTCGTAGGATTACCCTGTTGGATTCCTCGGCTTGCCCGTTCGTGTGTGGGTGCTCGTCTTGGTTGGTATTCGCTGTTTTACATCCCCGTAGGGTGCAAATTTCCGGGTTCTTTTGTATTCAATCGCCTTGTACCGTGAATGTTTGAAAGCGAATGCTTTTCCTCCCTTCAGGTCCAACTTGTTTGAATAGGGGCAGCTGTAGCACCCCAAAATTTGCCTTTCCATTTTGGCAGCGTCTGGTTTTTGCTTCTTTGCATTTTCGCATTTCTGCATTTGCATAGCATTCGTTCTTGAGATAGGGGATCAAGGTTTTTCTGTGGCTCAGTTTTCCTCTCAGTGTATGAACCGGAACAACGAGCATCAGAGGCTCCGACATTTATTTTTTCCAGCGGTCGGGCGACCGATTTTATTTTATTTTGCAGGGTATTTTCAGATCATAAAGCAGTATTCAGGCTGTCACAAGCATTTTCATGGTTAGGATATTCAAAAGCAAGTTTCAGAAGTTGAACAGAGCTCAGAACAGTTGGAAACGGACAAACGGGCAGATTTCCCTCCAAAAGGCGCCAAAATTCAAATTTTGGAGGTGTTAATCGGTTAACCTATATGGTTAATCGATTAACCAAGGCAAAATTAGGGAAAATTGGAATTTTTGAAGGTTTTAACCGATTAACCTATATGGTTAATCGATTAACCAGTGCAGATTTTGCCTATGCACGTGAATTTTCAATCCAAACCACTTTGAGGTCCAATTTTGGTCATGTGCAAACTTGATTTTCACTTTGGGAAAGATCTAGAACTCTCAATTCTCTCTCAATTTTCCAATCTCCAAAACCCTCACCAAAATCTCTTCTCATTGAGATCATTGATTCTTCATTGGAATCCTTGATTTCTAAGAGCTAAACCTTCATCCATTCTCTCCATTGAATCAATTTCTCCATCCAATTTTCGTGCAAAATTGGATCTGAACTTGGAAGTGATTATTTGGCTTAATTTGGTTTAATCTTGAAGGATCTTCATTGCTACTACAAGAATTAGCGTGGATCTTGAAGTATTCCGGACTTCTAGCATCAGATCTGTTCAATTACCGTTGAATCAACATTAACCGGAGCAAATCTCCACTCCGAAGGTTGGATCCGAATATGTTTTTAGCTTATTTTGCATAATCATGTGGATTTTCATCTTTGATTGAGCTTGTGGTTATTTCGATTCATTTGATCCATGATTTGGTTGTGTTAATCTGTTTACATGCTATTTGAATCATGATTTGCAGGTTTAATTTCGTGATTAAGTGATTATGCGATCATCCGATTGATTGGATAAGTGCTTATTTGCTGAAAATGCTGTTCTGTTGCTGTTTTTCTGCTGTTGGCACAGTGTTAATCGGTTAATGTAACACCCCCTTTCTATACCCCAAAATAATCACATAACAAATCATATAGTCATGAATACAAGTGTTTTTATTTTCATCAGAGTATATTTACATTTAGGTATAAAAGAAGTGCGTCACAATACTCACGAAACGACCACATGAATATTAATGTTTAAAAAGAATTAACTCAAAAGGGGTAAATCTCAACTAAAATTAAACGCATGATTCTCCGAAATTACATATTCATTTATTCGCTATCTGCGTCCCATCAATTCCTGCACGCATGCATATTACATATAACAACCGCAACCATGCTGTGCGATTCGTATAATACTCATCTAAGGTCCTCAATCCTCTTTCCGGGTTATGGGCATATCGCTCATGCCCTACCGGTAACAACATCTCAGTCATTCTACCCCGGTAACTTCTTCACTAGGAACGACACATTGCCATCCTACCCTAGTGAGTACGACTCCTCCACGCTTACTTCAACGTCATCCTCCCATCTATCAGACCATACATACATATATACTATTATATTCTTAGAGATTATTCTCCGTTCATCATCTGAAGATGATAGTGCAACTCATAGGGACCGACTCATTCGTCCGCCAGATTCTCCTATGAGCCTATCACTTATCAAATCCTCCACGGGATCAAATATAACCATCGCATCAAGCGAGGTTCTGCAGATCCTACACGGGATCAAATATAACCATCGCATCAAGCGAGGTTCTGCAGATCCTACACAGGATCAAATATAACCATCGCATCAAGCGAGGTTCTGCAGATCCTACACGGGATCAAATATAACCATCGCATCAAGCGAGGTTCTGCAGATCCTACACGGGATCAAATATAAATACACCGCCACTAGGAATGATGTTATATCATTCTACCCTAGTGCACCCATCAATCACACCTCATTCGGAATACTCCTAACACACTACCATATTGTTGTGCCTCATTAGGAACGATATCACGTCATCCTACCCAAATGAGCCCGCAACTAGGAACGATCTCACATCATTCTACCCTAGTATAATCCACTCTGATACTACGTTCACTACTCAATGCCCACATAATTCTATTATGTTCTCATACATTCATATTATCATGCCAACGGCAACGAACTCGATCATCTCATCATGCAATCCTATTCGATCTAGCGATTGCATAAAATTGCCGATCGGCCACACTCACGCTTCACAAACCATAAACTAGGATTTACGCCATTCGGCTACCCACAGCACCTCACGGGCCAGCATACCCACTTTTAAATCGAGGGAAGATTGATCGCAATCAGGGTCCCAAGCCACAACAGCACACAACAGGAGAGAAACTCATTCTGCTACGTTCGCTACATGCTCGCCTAGTGAGCTACTAGCGAACGTTTGCTACCTCCTCGCCTAGCGAACTGCTAGCGAGTGCAAACAGAACCTCCAAACATTGCTCGCTACCTCGTTCGCCACAGTGAACCCCCAGCGAGCTCTTCGCTACTCCCTTCGCTACTAGCGAAAGGCCACAATACCATTCTGTCCCAAGTCTGGGACCGTTCGCTACGCACTCGCCTAGTGAGATGCTAGCGAACACTCGCGACCTGCTCGCCTAGCGAGCGTCTGCGAGCAGAACTTCTCCCCACTGTTCAGAATTCGAAACAGCCGATAAATTCACCCGATAATTCTCCACTTGCTCCAGTAATCATAACCTAACGTTTCCCGACATAAATCCTACCACTTATTCTCATCTTCATTAAACAAAGCTAGATTTCTACCGATCGAATCAATTTCGACCTAAAACGGAAATTATAGGAAACTCTCCAAAACCCTAACTCAATCAACCATACACATACATAATCATACATATTGATTTAGATAGTAAGATTTCACACCCTTACCTTGGATTAATCGAAGCTTTGAGATGTTCTTGATGATCCCACACTTTTCTTCTTCTTCTTCTCTTTTCTCCTCCTTTTCCTTCTTCCTCTTTTCTTTCCTTCCTTTTCTCTTATGTTTCTTTTCTCTTCTATTTCTCTTTTAATATCCTTCTCATTATTTCTCCAAAACATCTATTAATTCAATATCCCATAAAATATCCCACTTATCATTAAATAGGAAATGTCCAAAATACCCTCCAAACTATTTTCCCCGAAGACTCTCAAAATCGGTTAAAATAGAATAATATGTAAACTTAACATATTTCCACACAAATTCCATATCAAAAATAATATTCGTCCAATCAAATTAAGTAAGGACTCGATAAAAGAGACAATCGAAATCGGGGCGTTACAACTCTCCCCCACTTAGGAATTTTCGTCCTCGAAAATATCACCTGATTCAAACCATACCGGACGTAACATCGCATCCGTTCTCTAATTCTCAAGTTGCACATGATCGCCCACGTGCATACTTCCGTACCACAAACATAGTCATGCCGCGTGACTCAATTAAGACCGTCTATCTGCACCAATCTCTATTGGAGATTACAGGCACTCCACATACACTCTACCAGGAACGACATCTCAGTCATTCTACCCTGGTGATCGTCTCACTAGGAACGACGCATAGTCATTCTACCCTAGTGATTGTAACCATAACACTTATACCTCATCGGGAATGACATCTAGTCATTCTACCCCCAATGAGTTTGAATCTTAGATACAAATTTTTATCCATCATCATCATCCTAAAGTCTTCGCTCCCCTGCCATACAAGGCTTCAGATTCTCATCTGACTCAATATTTCGACGATACAACATACAATCTTTATCACCTCAGCGATATTCATTACAACCAGTTCCAACCTAGAATGACTAGTCCTCATCAACAGAAAAAGGGTCAATCCACTTATTCAACCCAGAATTCTCTTAACTAAAATCATATTCCTCATTGTATCCTTATCTTTCAGAACTGTGAGCAAAAGCTTGGACTTTGCTAAGACAATATCCTCTGTGGTAGCTTCGCCCATTAAAGCCATATGGTTTAACAAATCATTATGCGAAGGTTTAACTTCATAGTAACTAAAATCCTTATTCTTACTCAAGCTATCCCACACAGATTTTGCTGATGTTTCTGGATTCTTCTTCACAAAATGCATGAAGTAAATAGTGATCAAAATAGTCCTTATGGTATCCTCGTAGCTCTTCCTTGGCTTTTGAAGTTTGATCCATTTACCATCCCTCGATAGCACTGATATATCAGGCTTGACATTGGAAAGAAGGTCAAACCCCCATGCTCAAACCTTTACTGAACAATTGAAGCTCCCAACCTCTGGCATGAACACACAACCGCGACCAACTCTAAGTCACTCTTCAGATGACTCTCCTTGTACCCCTACTTGCCATAAAGCACACTCAGAACTTTGCTGGTGTGCATTTAACCCATCTTCCCAGCATGCCACCGAAGCATCATGAAATGCAACATACGGTTTAGTCGGGTTCGACAAAACCAACGTACAAATTGTTGACAGTTCTTCTCAAAACTCCTTGAACCTCTCCACAGTGACATAACACTGCCTTCTCCTCCAACACGGATAACACAAGCTCCCGATGTTCAACAATACACCGAGCTACAGCCCCACACTTGTAGCATCCTGGAGAACCACAAGTTCTCCCCCACTTAGATCATTCTTACTTCTGCAGACAATGGTTAAACAACAAACACGTACCGACAGTGTCTTCACACACATGTCGCGTACAAGAGAACAACCAACATTAGACACTTGGCCGGATGGACCGACCTGCTCTGATACCACTTTGTAACGCCCCCTTTCTATACCCCAAAATAATCACATAACAAATCATATAGTCATGAATACAAGTGTTTTTATTTTCATCAGAGTATATTTACATTTAGGTATAAAAGAAGTGCGTCACAATACTCATGAAACGACCACATGAATATTAATGTTTAAAAAGAATTAACTCAAAAGGGGTAAATCTCAACTAAAATTAAACGCATGATTCTCCGAAATTACATATTCATTTATTCGCTATCCGCGTCCCATCAATTCCTGCACGCATGCATATTACATATAACAACCGCAACCATGCCGTGCAATTCGTATAATACTCATCTAAGGTCCTCAATCCTCTTTCCGGGTTATGGGCATATCGCTCATGCCCTACCGGGAACAACATCTCAGTCATTCTACCCCGGTAACTTCTTCACTAGGAACGACACATTTCCATCCTACCCTAGTGAGTACGACTCCTCCTCGCTTACTTCAACGTCATCCTCCCATCTATCAGACCATACATACATATATACTATTATATTCTTAGAGATTATTCTCCGTTCATCATCTGAAGATGATAGTGCAACTCATAGGGACCGACTCATTCGTCCGCAAGATTCTCCTATGAGCCTATCACTTATCAAATCCTCCACGGGATCAAATATAACCATCGCATCAAGAGAGGTTCTGCAGATCCTACACGGGATCAAATATAACCATCGCATCAAGCGAGGTTTTGCAGATCCTACACGGGATCAAATATAACCATCGCATCAAGCGAGGTTCTGCAGATCCTACACGGGATCAAATATAACCATCGCATCAAGCGAGGCTCTGCAGATCCTACACGGGATCAAATATAACCATCGCATCAAGCGAGGTTCTGCAAATCCTACACGGGATCAAATATAACCATCGCATCAAGCGAGGTTCTGCAGATCCTACACGGGATCAAATATAACCATCGCATCAAGCGAGGTTCTGCAGATCCTACACGGGATCAAATATAACCATCGCATCAAGCGAGGTTCTGCAGATCCTACACGGGATCAAATATAACCATCGCATCAAGCGAGGTTCTGCAGATCCTACACGGGATCAAATATAACCATCGCATCAAGCGAGGTTCTGCAGATCCTACACGGGATCAAATATAACCATCGCATCAAGCGAGGTTCTGCAGATCCTACACGGGATCAAATATAACCATCGCATCAAGCGAGGTTCTGCAGATCCTACACGGGATCAAATATAAATACACCGCCACTAGGAATGATGTTATATCATTCTACCCTAGTGCACCCATCAATCACACCTCATTCGGAATACTCCTAACGCACTACCATATTGTTGTGTGTAACATCCTAATTTTTCCATACACTAAATAATATATCTAGTTAGATTTGAGATTTTAACAATGCTAGTTATTAAAAATTAAATGTTGAAACTAACACTTATAATAATTAATTTATTAATTAATTACTTTTTATATTTATTACTTTTATTCTTCAATTTGAATATCATCGTTTCATTTTATAAACTAAACTTTGAAATTTAAATTGGTACTTAAAACCCTTAACTTTAAGTTAATTAATTATTCATATTATTATTATCATTATTGTTGTTCTTGTTTTGTTATTATTAATTGATTTTATTTTATTTGAATATTATCATTTTACTCTATAAACCAATTAATAAATAAAATAATCTTAAGACAATAAAAATATCAAATAACTATCCTTTTTACTATTTTTATTATTATTAATATTATTAACATTTTACTTTTTATAAAAGAAATATATATCTCATTTTCTATTAATATCCTACATAATATTATGTCATGAAATCAAGCTCCCATACCTTTGTCATAAATTATTTTCACAAAGTCATACTAGAACACCTAAAGCACTATTGATGAAAGATTAGTAAATATTTGATAGAGACATATTTACTAGCAAGAGTTGAAAAGTTGGAAGGTATGGGCAAAAGATGATAAATTATGTTATTTTAATATTTTACAACTAGTATAAATAGGGGTCTCTTCCACCCCATTTTCATTCATTCAATCACAAATCATCTTTCTTACTTCTTTACTTCTTTCCTTCTCTAATTTCTTCATATAGCAATATTAGTTTTAGTTATCGAAGTTCCCACGATATCGGTTCGTAACCTTTAGAGTATTTTGTGGTAAAAGTTCTTCTAAAGTTTCAAGGGAGTTTTATACGTCAAAGTTCTGCCCAAATCATTTTCATAAGTAATCGGTTCTTGGCAAAGATCGAAGACAACACTTGTGGACTTTCAACAACACTCAACAAAAGGTGGGGGCAAGATTTCGTATACGATTGGGACGGTTAGCGTAAAATAACTTAATATATATGTGTGTAGTGGTGACCTAAGCCCTACTAGCGATAAATAATTAAGGAGAGCCTATTCTCAAATAATGATTTTCACAAATCACTAGGCGAGGTTACGCCGGCCTTAATTAATTATCATAGGAATAATCTTTGACAATTTGGTATTGTATTGTGCTTGCATTATTCGGTTAATTTTATAATTGTTTATTTTATTTATACTTGAATGATTGTGATTGATAGATTAAGGAAATAATCGGTTAATGAGAGAAAAACATTGCTAGATATTAAGTAATTGATCCCCATTAACATAAGGAAAGTTGGATACAATGAGTAGTTATATTTGGTTGGGTTCTGGCTAAGGAAAGACTTGGTCGACTATGCCGTTTACAGTCCACCTCTCTTACCTGGGAAGTTAACCATACAATTACCCATTATACAAACTGAACTTATTATGTAAGGACAAAGATCAAATATGGCAAGACATTGGATGGATTTGGTACTCAACCTAAGTATCTAGATAATAAGTATAACTTGAAAAGTTGATACGATAATTCCCCATTATTAACTTAATACTTATGGCTAAGAGTTGCCACAAGATGAGTGAGTGATCATATAGACTTGCATTAAGGAATGTGTAAGTCCACCGCCGTGCGGTATGGGACGCACGAGGTTGATCAGTCGCCTGCAATCCCGACGGGGATTATTATCTATGCATGCTAGGCAAGACAAGGTTCTTGGCCTGAATTCTCAGGGACGATCGACTTATAACACCTAGGCTCCATGTGAAGTTAGGTGGCGTAGCTCTTGGTAATTGGGAGTACGTTGGTGGCATGTGGTCTAGTGATATCTGATCTTGGTAAATGGGATAGATATCATTGACAGCGTTTAGTGGCCTGAGTCAGCATATAGTTCAGGGATGCATTAGAATAAATAAAGTATATGTAATTGTGGGTATAAGATACGCTTGTTTGTATAAATATGGTTTCCATATATATTATTATTTTACACATTCATTCCCACTTTTAAACTTGTACATGAATCTTAGCCCTGTGTCATTTTTGTTTTGCATTTTGGATTATTTTATGACGATCAGACGATGAGCTCGAATCTTGCGTACTTCCCGACAACTCAGAAGGAAAGGATATGAAGTGACGTGGAGATGTGTTACTATAACATCTAGATTGGGAGCTGTTAGTGTTTTGTCAAACGCTAATCACATCCCTACTACTACAGTCAGTATAAGTGTCAGTCTTGTTGGACTTAGGAGGTCCCTTTTGGTATGCTTTCTTTTTGGTTTCCTTTCTGTACTTTTATTTTATGTTTTATCTATGTGGCAAGGCCGCTAGTCTTAACGGTGTCAAACTCTGTAAAATATATTTGAAGCATATGTATGTGAAACAGTATGTTTTTAAATAATTAAGTATTGTCCTTTAAAAATTTCAAATTTTTCTGTATTTTTATAAGGTTTCATTAGAATTCCACTAATGGGACATAGGCTGTCTCATTTAATGGTATCAGAGCTGGTCGATTCAGCTCGGACCGTAAGTGTCTAGAATTATACTGACTGTATCAAGTTGGATTCCAAACTGGATGATAACTTTTCTTCTGTGCATTGAGTCTTCATCTTGAGAGCCTTCTAGTATAATGGTCTAGGAAACTTATTTAGCACACTTTATTTTTCCTCCCCAACGGTCACAAACCCAACGGTAACGTAACGGACACTTCACAAAATTCACTTTATAAATACTTCACACCCATCCATTATTTTCATATCAATTCCTAAATATTTATCTATACCTTTCAAATGGCTAAATCCTTTCTTTTATTCATCACTCTTCTTGTCATTATTTTGTTTGTTATTGGTATCATCAAGCATGAAGAATTAGGTAAAGATTTCGTAGCAATAATGATAATTATAGTTTTACCACTATTAGTCTTAGCTTGGTTTACAAGTAGAGGTTTTTGAATGAGACATGGTCACGATTTTTGTAATCGTTGTTATTAAATAAATTGATACATTTTTGTTTATACATTAAATGTTGATTATGTTTTCCTGAATTCTAGTTATATTTAAGATATTAATTCAACATTTTAGACACAATTATCCCTTGCCTGTGGGAGACTTGATAAAAATCCTTATCGATGAATCATTCATTGGGATATAAATATACATAATTGTTATGTTCTTTATGTCTTGTGAATGATTGAACCTAATAACTATTCCTTTTCAGGAAGTTATGGTTCAGAACGTCAGAGGTGCGAGGCGTGGTAGGAGTGCTGCTAGAGGCACTACTAGAGGTATACGTAGGAATGCGAGTGATGAAGTTACTCCTGAAGGAGCACCTACCATTCCCATTGGACGAGAAGATCATTCCCAAACTGGAACGAACTCTCAAGCTGACACTCGAGATGTTCGTGAACTTGCTGCAGCTGTGTTAGTTCAAACACAACAAAATGCTCAAATCCTGCAAATCACTCGAGATCATCAACTCTTTCAGCAACAACAAAGGGAAATGGTGCATGAGGATACAGGATTGAACTCGTTTCTGAAAGGAAAACCACCACAGTTTGGTGGTGACTTTAATCCGGAGGGTGCTGAGAAATGGTTGCAAGAAATGGAGAAGATATTTTCTTTCACTCACTGTAGAGAGAATAGAAGGGTTGGTTATGCAACATTCATGCTGACAGGCGATGCTGAAGCTTGGTGGAGAGGAAAGTATAGATTATTGGAAGAGGAAGGAAGAGAAATCAATTGGACCTTGTTCAAAGAAGAATTTTTGGGGAAGTATTTTCCAAAGTTATGTAGGAAAGAGAAGGAGAGAGAATTTCAGAATCTACGTCAAGGTGTGATGACGGTGGGAGAATATACTAGGAAGTTTGAATCCTTGCTAAAGTATTCTGAGTTTTACCGCTTGCATCCAAGGGAAGAATGGATGTGTGAAAAGTATCAAGATGGATTGAAATATGATATCCAGAGGGCAGTTTTACCTCTGCATATTATGCGCTTTGGTGAGCTAGTAGAAAGGTGTCTGGAGTTGGAAGGGATTGACAATAGGAAGAATCAATATGGATCAGGAGGATCAACCCAAAACAACAATCACAAGGGCCACTTTAACCGAGGCCACGGAGGAAGAATCCAACGAGGGGGTAGGCCATATCAAAGGCCTACACCTTATCATAACCAGGATTCTAGAAGGTTAATGTTCAAGTGTTACAGCTGTGGAGGGGCACATCTTAACAAAGATTGTCCAAATAGAAATATTGGAACTTGTTTTCGCTGTGGTCAGAAAGGCCACTTTCTCAAAGATTGTCCCCAAGGACAAAGTCAACCAACAGGCCAGAGGAGCGGCCTAATAAACAATAACAACATAGGGAGAGCAAGAAATGGAGGCCCAAGTGTTGGTCAGAGACCTCAGAATCAAAATAAGCCAACCACAGGAAGAGTATTTACAATTAGAGGAGCTGAGATCTCAAAGTCAGCTGGGTTAATTCAAGGTATGTGTTTAATTGGAGATAAGTTGGTATCAGTTTTATTCGATTCAGGAGCTACACATTCTTTTATATCTACCTCTTGTGCTGAATTTTTGGGATTCGAAATTGTTGATCACGATTATAAGTTGACTATCACAACTCCCTCGGGAGAAAGAATGGTAACTTATTCAGTCTGTGTAGACTGTCCAATAATCTTAGAAAATAGAAGATTCTTAGTAGATCTTGTGGTACTCCCGCTACAAGACCTAGATGTCATCTTAGGAATGGATTGGTTATCAGCCAACGATGTCAACTTGAGATGCAAGGAGAAAATTTTTACATTTGGAGAAGATAGTGGAGAAATCAGCAAAGCTGAAACCCTCACTCAAAGTTTTATGATGCTATTCTCCATGTCAGTAGGAGAAACCCCTAGTGTGGAAAATTTTCCCGTAGTCTGTGAATTCCCGGAAGTCTTTCCAGAAGAAGTTCCAGGTTTACCACCGGTTAGGGAAGTGGAATTTTCTATAGACTTGGTTCCAGGAACTGGACCAATTTCTATATCTCCTTATCGAATGTCACCCTCAGAGCTTGCGGAGTTAAAGAAACAATTAGACGAGATGTTAGAGAAAGAATTTATTAGACCAAGTGTATCGCCATGGGGAGCTCCAATCTTGTTTGTGAAGAAGAAGGATGGTTCTTCTAGACTTTGTGTGGATTACAGACAACTCAATAAAGCCACTGTGAAAAACAAGTATCCTTTGCCTAGAATCGACGACTTGATGGATCAGTTAAAAGGAGCATCAGTATTCTCAAAGATTGACTTGAAGTCTGGATATCATCAGATCAGGGTGAAGGAAGATGATATTCCAAAAACAGCTTTTAGATCCCGTTATGGACACTATGAGTACTTAGTTATGCCATTTGGTTTGACTAATGCTCCAGCAGTATTCATGGATTACATGAATAGGATCTTTAGGTCATACTTAGATCAATTTGTTGTAGTTTTCATTGATGACATTCTGATTTATTCCAAGAATGAGGTAGAGCACAGAGAACATTTGAGAATTGTGCTACAGATATTAAAGGACCTTCAATTGTACGCGAAATTCTCGAAATGTGAATTTTGGTTGAAGGAGGTACAATTTCTTGGTCATGTAATTAGTAAAGAAGGTATTGCAGTAGACCCAAGTAAAGTCGAAGCAATAACAAAGTGGGAGAGTCCAAAGAATGTTGGCGAGATTCGAAGTTTTCTTGGACTAGCTGGATATTATCGGAGGTTCATTGAAGGATTTTCAAAGATCGCTTTGCCCATGACTCAGTTAACGAGGAAAGGTAAAAACTTTGAATGGACTAAAGAGTGTGAAGAAAGTTTTCAGAAGCTAAAGGAAAGATTGACTTCATCACCAATACTCATCTTACCAGACCCATTAGGAAATTTTGATGTGTATTGTGATGCGTCATATCAAGGTCTTGGGTGTGTGTTGATGCAAGAAAGGAAAGTGATAGCTTATGCATCAAGACAATTGAAGGTGCATGAGAGGAACTACCCAACTCACGACCTAGAGTTAGCGGCAATTGTGTTTGCCTTAAAGATTTGGAGGCATTATCTTTATGGATCAAAGTTCACTGTGTTAAGTGATCACAAAAGCCTGAAGCATTTATTTGATCAGAAAGATTTAAACATGAGACAAAGGCGCTGGATGGAATTCTTGAAGGACTATGATTTTGAGTTGCAATATCATCCCGGAAAGGCCAATGTTGTAGCAGACGCTTTGAGTCGAAAGAAACTTCATGTATCTGCAATGATGTTGAAGGAAGAAGAGTTGATTGACAAATTCGTGGATTTAAACTTAGGAGTACATCACAATGAAGGAAGTATATTCATAGGCGCTATTGTCGTGTCTAATGAATTTCTGAAATGGATCAAAGATGAACAACAACTTGATGACCGTCTAGTGAGCATAAAGGAAAATATAAGAAATGGTCAAAATGGAGAGTTTAACATAAGGAGTGATGGAATCCTAAGGTTTAAAGAAAGGTTGTGTGTACCTCAAAATCAGGATATTCAAAAGTTGATTTTGGAAGAGGGCCACAAAAGTAAGTTGAGTTTTCATCCAGGAGCCACAAAGATGTATCAAGACTTGAAGAAAATGTTTTGGTGGGTTGGAATGAAGAGACATATAGCAGAATATGTTCAAAGTTGCTTGGTATGTCAGAAGGCAAAGATTGAACATCAGAAGCCAGCCGGATTGCTACAACCTTTAGATATTCCAGAGTGGAAGTGGGACGGAATAGCCATGGATTTTGTAACCGCTTTGCCTAAGACTCAGAAACAACATGATGCAATTTGGGTGATCATTGATAGGTTGACAAAGAGTGCACATTTCATTCCCATCAACCAGACGTTTAAATTAGAGAGACTAGCTCAGGTATATGTAAAGGAGATTGTTAGATTGCATGGAATACCTTCAAGTATAGTCAGTGATAGAGATCCCAGATTCACATCAAATTTTTGGCATCAGTTGCATTTAGAGTTAGGAACAAAACTGAGGTTAAGTTCAGCTTATCATCCCCAAACGGATGGCCAGTCTGAGAGGACGATTCAATCGTTAGAGGATTTGTTGAGAGCTTGTGCTCTTGAACACAAAGGAAGTTGGGACGAGTTCTTACCATTGATTGAGTTTACTTACAACAATAGTTTTCACTCAAGTATCGGCATGGCTCCATATGAAGCATTATACGGAAGAAAGTGTCGTACACCTTTATGTTGGTATGAGGTTGGAGAAAATAAAATATTGGGTTCAGAATTCGTGCAACAAACGACAGATCAGGTTAAACTTATTAGAGAAAAAATGAAGGCAGCACAGGACCGTCAAAAGAGTTATAATGATAAGAGGAGAAGACCTTTGGAGTTCGAGGCAGGAGATCACGTGTTCATTAGGGTAACTCCTAGGGCGGGAATTGCACGAGCAATCAAAACTAGGAAGTTAACACCAAGGTTTATCGGGCCTTTTCAAATTCTACGGCGGATTGGACCTGTAGCGTATCACATTGCTTTGCCGCCAAACTTGTCTAATCTTCATGATGTATTTCATGTATCACAACTGAGGAAGTATTATCCGGACCCTTCACATGTCATTGAGCCTGAAACTGTGGAACTTAGAGATAATTTGGAATATGAGGCTATACCTGTCAAGATCTTAGATCATCGTATTAAAGAACTTCGTGGAAAGCAAATACCATTGGTTAGAGTCGTGTGGGATGATGTAACTGGTGATTCTACTTGGGAAAGAGAAGAAGACATGCGTCAGAAGTATCCACATATGTTTTAGGTACGCTAAATTTCGAGGACGAAATTTCTTTTAAGGGGGGTGGTAATGTAACATCCTAATTTTTCCATACACTAAATAATATATCTAGTTAGATTTGAGATTTTAACAATGCTAGTTATTAAAAATTAAATGTTGAAACTAACACTTATAATAATTAATTTATTAATTAATTACTTTTTATATTTATTACTTTTATTCTTCAATTTGAATATCATCGTTTCATTTTATAAACTAAACTTTGAAATTTAAATTGGTACTTAAAACCCTTAACTTTAAGTTAATTAATTATTCATATTATTATTATCATTATTGTTGTTCTTGTTTTGTTATTATTAATTGATTTTATTTTATTTGAATATTATCATTTTACTCTATAAACCAATTAATAAATAAAATAATCTTAAGACAATAAAAATATCAAATAACTATCCTTTTTACTATTTTTATTATTATTAATATTATTAACATTTTACTTTTTATAAAAGAAATATATATCTCATTTTCTATTAATATCCTACATAATATTATGTCATGAAATCAAGCTCCCATACCTTTGTCATAAATTATTTTCACAAAGTCATACTAGAACACCTAAAGCACTATTGATGAAAGATTAGTAAATATTTGATAGAGACATATTTACTAGCAAGAGTTGAAAAGTTGGAAGGTATGGGCAAAAGATGATAAATTATGTTATTTTAATATTTTACAACTAGTATAAATAGGGGTCTCTTCCACCCCATTTTCATTCATTCAATCACAAATCATCTTTCTTACTTCTTTACTTCTTTCCTTCTCTAATTTCTTCATATAGCAATATTAGTTTTAGTTATCGAAGTTCCCACGATATCGGTTCGTAACCTTTAGAGTATTTTGTGGTAAAAGTTCTTCTAAAGTTTCAAGGGAGTTTTATACGTCAAAGTTCTGCCCAAATCATTTTCATAAGTAATCGGTTCTTGGCAAAGATCGAAGACAACACTTGTGGACTTTCAACAACACTCAACAAAAGGTGGGGGCAAGATTTCGTATACGATTGGGACGGTTAGCGTAAAATAACTTAATATATATGTGTGTAGTGGTGACCTAAGCCCTACTAGCGATAAATAATTAAGGAGAGCCTATTCTCAAATAATGATTTTCACAAATCACTAGGCGAGGTTACGCCGGCCTTAATTAATTATCATAGGAATAATCTTTGACAATTTGGTATTGTATTGTGCTTGCATTATTCGGTTAATTTTATAATTGTTTATTTTATTTATACTTGAATGATTGTGATTGATAGATTAAGGAAATAATCGGTTAATGAGAGAAAAACATTGCTAGATATTAAGTAATTGATCCCCATTAACATAAGGAAAGTTGGATACAATGAGTAGTTATATTTGGTTGGGTTCTGGCTAAGGAAAGACTTGGTCGACTATGCCGTTTACAGTCCACCTCTCTTACCTGGGAAGTTAACCATACAATTACCCATTATACAAACTGAACTTATTATGTAAGGACAAAGATCAAATATGGCAAGACATTGGATGGATTTGGTACTCAACCTAAGTATCTAGATAATAAGTATAACTTGAAAAGTTGATACGATAATTCCCCATTATTAACTTAATACTTATGGCTAAGAGTTGCCACAAGATGAGTGAGTGATCATATAGACTTGCATTAAGGAATGTGTAAGTCCACCGCCGTGCGGTATGGGACGCACGAGGTTGATCAGTCGCCTGCAATCCCGACGGGGATTATTATCTATGCATGCTAGGCAAGACAAGGTTCTTGGCCTGAATTCTCAGGGACGATCGACTTATAACACCTAGGCTCCATGTGAAGTTAGGTGGCGTAGCTCTTGGTAATTGGGAGTACGTTGGTGGCATGTGGTCTAGTGATATCTGATCTTGGTAAATGGGATAGATATCATTGACAGCGTTTAGTGGCCTGAGTCAGCATATAGTTCAGGGATGCATTAGAATAAATAAAGTATATGTAATTGTGGGTATAAGATACGCTTGTTTGTATAAATATGGTTTCCATATATATTATTATTTTACACATTCATTCCCACTTTTAAACTTGTACATGAATCTTAGCCCTGTGTCATTTTTGTTTTGCATTTTGGATTATTTTATGACGATCAGACGATGAGCTCGAATCTTGCGTACTTCCCGACAACTCAGAAGGAAAGGATATGAAGTGACGTGGAGATGTGTTACTATAACATCTAGATTGGGAGCTGTTAGTGTTTTGTCAAACGCTAATCACATCCCTACTACTACAGTCAGTATAAGTGTCAGTCTTGTTGGACTTAGGAGGTCCCTTTTGGTATGCTTTCTTTTTGGTTTCCTTTCTGTACTTTTATTTTATGTTTTATCTATGTGGCAAGGCCGCTAGTCTTAACGGTGTCAAACTCTGTAAAATATATTTGAAGCATATGTATGTGAAACAGTATGTTTTTAAATAATTAAGTATTGTCCTTTAAAAATTTCAAATTTTTCTGTATTTTTATAAGGTTTCATTAGAATTCCACTAATGGGACATAGGCTGTCTCATTGTGCCTCATTAGGAACGATATCACGTCATCCTACCCAAATGAGCCCGCAACTAGGAACGATATCACATCATTCTACCCTAGTATAATCCACTCCGACACTACGTTCACTACTCAATGCCCACATAATTCTATTATGTTCTCATACATTCATATTATCATGCCAACGGCAACGAACTCGATCATCTCATCATGCAATCCTATTCGATCTAGCGATTGCATAAAATTGCCGATCGGCCACACTCACGCTTCACAAACCATAAACTAGGATTCACGCCATTCGGCTATCCACAGCACCTCACGGGCCAGCATACCCACTTTTAAATCGAGGGAAGATTGATCGCAATCAGGGTCCCAAGCCACAACAGCACACAACAGGAGAGAAACTCATTCTGCTATGTTCGCTACACGCTCGCCTAGCAAGCTACTAGCGAACGTTCGCTACCTCCTCGCCTAGCGAACTGCTAGCGAGTGCAAACAGAACCTCCAAACATTGCTCGCTACCTCGTTCGCCACAACGAACCCCCAGCGAGCTCTTCGCTACTCCCTTCGCTACTAGCGAAAGGCCACAATACCATTCTGTCCCAAGTCTGGGACCGTTCGCTACGCACTCGCCTAGCGAGATGCTAGCGAACACTCGCGACCTGCTCGCCTAGCGAGCGTCTGCGAGCAGAACTTCTCCCCACTGTTCAGAATTCGAAACAGCCGATAAATTCATCCGATAATTCTCCACTTGCTCCAGTAATCATAACCTAACGTTTCCCGACATAAATCCTACCACTTATTCTCATCTTCATTAAACAAAGCTAGATTTCTACCGATCGAATCAATTTCGACCTAAAACGGAAATTATAGGAAACTCTCCAAAACCCTAACTCAATCAACCATACACATACATAATCATACATATTGATTTAGATAGTAAGATTTCACACCCTTACCTTGGATTAATCGAAGCTTTGAGCTGTTCTTGATGATCCCACACTTTTCTTCTTCTTCTTCTTTTTTCTCCTCCTTTTCCTTCTTCCTCTTTTCTTTCCTTCCTTTTCTCTTATGTTTCTTTTCTCTTCTATTTCTCTTTTAATATCCTTCTCATTATTTCTCCAAAACATCTATTAATTCAATATCCCATAAAATATCCCACTTATCATTAAATAGGAAATGTCCAAAATACCCTCCAAACTATTTTCCCCGAAGACTCTCAAAATCGGTTAAAATAGAATAATATGTAAACTTAACATATTTCCACACAAATTCCATATCAAAAATAATATTCGTCCAATCAAATTAAGTAAGGACTCGATAAAAGAGACAATCGAAATCGGGGCGTTACAGTTAACGCATATGGTTAACCGATTAACCATTTTAAAAATTCAAAATTTTCAAAGTTTTCAAGGTGTTAATCGGTTAACGCATATGATTAACTGATTAACATGAACGAATTTCCAGATTTTCAGCTATTTTTAAGTGGTTAATCGGTTAACGCATATGGTTAACTGCTAAACACTGTGCCAGTGGATCTGTTTTTCTGATTTTCTTGCATGTTTGAGTACTATTTTGCGTCGAATCATCGTAAATCAATACGATGCATTAGAAGTGAAATGTTCTGGACTTTTTGTCGCTGTTTTGGTTATTTAATCGAGACTTCGTCGACTTGTTTTTGTTTTCCACTTGAATGCACACTTGTGTGTTATTGTTCATAGTGATGATGTTCTTGCATTTGCATTTCCTCTTGTGTTTTGCATCTTTATTTCCAACATTAATAATGGTCGAGATTTGCTTGTGGAGGTATTTACCCCACACTTTTTCCTCCCTTTGCTTGTATGTTGCATTCCATGTTTGCATCTCTTACTTGTGATTGAATTTACTTGGTGCTTTCTTGTGCTTTTTGCCATGATCCCCATAGGGCTCCTAGTCCCTCCATTTATGATGGGAGTAGGAGAGACATTACGTGTTCAATCCAAGCATGCTAACATTAGGGTAGATGTTTCCCCTTTTAATCCAAACTTTAGGACCACTTTGCATGACAACGTTAGGGCCGAGTTTCCCTTCGACCTTCCGTGCGTCTCCCTTCTCATCTCAAAACAAGTCTAACTCGTCTAATAAATACGATGAACGTTGTGTGCTACGAGCCTTAAGCTACTTGGGGAATGGTGATTGGGGGGCTTCCTCTCAATGGCCTAGAGTGTTTAGTGTACACCCTTTGGGTGATATGCGACGCATTCGCTCCTAGGTCATAGTCTTTAGTGCAACGTGAATCACAAACCGAATTAATTCATTTCACTAAAAAATACAAACAAAACTTCAAACCTTTTTCCTTCGGGATTAATCGAAAATCATTTTCAGAAAAGAGTGTTGTTAAGCTTTGGCTCTACCGCAAACAGGCATCGTCCCTAACTGCTAGAACAAAGGTTTAACCCTACTCGATTAAAACACTTAATCAACCTGTGGTTTCGTGTTAGCCTGAACTACGTTTGCTCTGATTTCTCGTACCAGACGAGGATACGTAGGCACAAGACACGATGTCTTGGCGAGCAACCTTCCCCCACCTTTCACCCGTAGTTAGCCGAACTACGTTGACTCTGACTTTCCCATTGCACGAGGGGATACGTAGGCACAGAGCGGCGATGCTTTGCCGAGTCACATTTCTTTTCTTTTTGTCCTGTGAGCCTGTAGCATAGATAGTTTAAACACACCCTTAGATAGATAACAAGCATGGATCTCGTCGAGTACGATGGACGTGAAGGGTGCTAATACCTTCCCCTTACGTAACCGACTTCCGAACCCAGGACTTGGTTGCGATGACCTCGTCTTTTCCCTTTTTTCTTAGGTTTTTTCCGATCGTTTCCTTTCCCTCTCTTTGGGATAAATAACAAAAGGTAGATACTCTTCTATTTTCCGCCGGGGTTTTTTTTGCCGTTGCGACAGCTGGCGACTCTGCTGGGGACTCTGGTTCCCTATGCGAGTCAATCCTAGCGCTTGCTTGTTTATCTTCGTGTGTTGTATGTGTTTTGTACTTCATTTTTACTTTACCGCATTTATTTTCAGCATTATATATCATTATTGCTGTGCTGTGGGGAGGGAACGTTCCATTGTGTGATAAGCCAGACCCAGGCTTGAGTACAAACCTAGCATTAGCAGTGGAGACTAGTGGGGGGCCTGTTTGCTTAGCAGACACAGTTCTCCTTGAAATTCACGCTCAGGCGAGATTCTCTTTATTGATTTCCCTTCCGATCCTTAGGATCAGTCGGGACTTTGGATTTGAGAGTTGTCGACTCTAGGGATCGATCATTTGTGATTCAGCTAAGTGAGACCTCTTCGGGGAATTATGATGCCAAACCAGAAATGGTGAACGTATCATCATTTCTTGAAAGTTTGTGATGCTGAGGAATGCATAGGATGCCGAACCTTATTAGTGGATAGGTCCATACCTGTGAGAGGGATTGGGTTATGCAGGAAACCTTGGCTTTCAGATTACCCGATTTTCTTTGCAGTGTGAATCTGTGTTCTTGATATCAGAGGTTCCTATTATCAGAGATATGCTATGGTCGTGCTAAAGCGGAGCGTTGGTTCTTCTCGATCTACAGCACATCAATCTTGATCCCCTGTTTGCATTTGCATGTGCATTTTCTTCTGCATTTTCATTAACATGTATTTATGTTGCAGGTGCATATTGCTTCCCCGATTCTAGTGATCTTGTTCCTTATTTCTGGCATAGAACCCTTGAAGAGGACAGTGGCCTATAGGTTTCCGGCTCCAAATATCAGTCCTTTGTTGAGTTTGATTATTGTGGCTGATAAGAAGGTGATGGAAGACTTCAGGAAATCTTATGGAAGACTGTTGAGTTGTGTTTGTAAACCTTCCGCATATGAGATCAGTGGTATTTATACTCTTCTACAGTTTTATGACGCCCAACTGAGGTGTTTTGTTTTCCCTGATTATGTTCTGGCTCCTACTATGGAGGAGTATTCTGCATTGTTAGATGTGCCTATTTTGGATCAGATGTCGTTCTTCCATACTGACGCTGAGCCTAATCTGGCTAAGCTCACTGCTTTTCTGCATCTGGATGCTTCAGAATTGGAGGGGAAGATGATCAAAAGGCTTGGGGTATTTGGTTTTCCTTTGCCTATTATGGTGGAGAAAGCTCAGTAGTGTGCCAAAGACGGGTGTTGGATCGTATTCAGCGCCATTCTAGCTCTCTGTATCTACGGTATTATACTATTCCCTAATCTTCTAGATTTCGTGGATACATATGCTTTCTACTTATTAGCCTCAGGGAACCCAATACCTACAATGCTCAGTGACGTTTATCACTCGGTTCACTACAAGAATGAGAACTGAAGGGGAAAGAATGTGCCTTGCTGTGTTCCCTTACTGTACAGGTGGTTTGCCAGTCATATGCCTAAAACATGTCCTTTTGTTACTTCTGTAGGTACATCAGTGTGGTATGAGCATTTGATGGGTTTGTCAACTGAGAACATCACTTAGTTTGATAGGGATATACTTGGTACAGAAATCATCTATCACTGCAGCAGATTTCCTAACGTCCCTTTGGTCGGAAGGAAGGGGTGCATCAACTACAATCCGTCATTGTTGGTTAGGCAGTTTGGATATGCATTGAGGGATCCTCCCAAGGAAGAAGAGGTACATGAATCTCTATACCTCACCGGGCTGTTGGATAGTGATACATTGGCCAAACTTGAGCACGCTTGGAATAATATTCATAGGAGAGGAAAAGCATTGTTGGGGGAAAAGTAATAGCCGAGCCTATGATCCCTACTTGAGTTGGATTCGTGATAGAGATGCAGAGTTCCTGATGCCGTTTCCTTCTGTTGAGCCTATGTATCCTCTTACGATCGAGAGTCGACCACGGTAGACATGCAGAAGTACAATAAGTTGTGGGCTGAGAAAGAAGAGTTGAAGAAGGCTAACGAGAAGTTGGAAGAAGAGATTACTCAGCTGCGAGGTGAGAAGAATGAAGCAATTTATTCTTTGAAGAGGCAGACTGAGCTGGTAGATAGTTTAGGTATGGATTTGACCAAGCAAACTGGTTCTCGAGAGCGTTTGGGTTTGGATCTCAAAGTTGTTAGTGATGTTCTCGCTTCCAAGAAGAAAGAATTAGACAAAGCTTATCTGAGATTTCGAAGTTCAACGAGCAGTGGAATGCAACTCTCACCAACAACAAAGCACGTGAAGACGGGTTGAAGCAACATATCAACAAGCTAAAGGCTCAGATCAGAGCGAAAGACGAGAGGATTTCAGATGAAGTCCCGCTCAGACGACACAGTGATTGTAAGCTGCACGAAGCGCTTGCAACCATAGAGGATTTCAGAGCTAGGGCTGATTCGATGAGGCGCAGGCTGGAAGAAGTCTTTGGTGAAGGTGCTTGGGAAGACAATGTTGAGAATCTACAGTGCACTATTAGCCAGCGAGAGCTACTCATCCAGGGGTTGCTCACTAGACCGGACCATCCTGAGACGCAGGAATTTTTAGAGGAGTTTCGGGCCTGGCGTCGCACTTGATGTTTTTTTACTTCTTTGTAGCTTGTTGTTGTTGTTGTATTGACCATCACCAGGCTTGTTGGTTGAGGTCATTCTGTTTGTACTCAGTGTTTCCTGTATGCTTCCTGTTTGGGTTGTTCATTTGTATATGAGGTTTTTCTCTATGCTTATCTGTGGGCTCTCCATTGTTGTCCTGTTGTTCTCAGAATTAGAATCGGGGGGGTGGGGGGTGGGTGGGTGGGTGGGTGGGAATTTCCCTGTTGCATATATACATGTTTGCATCTTGCATTTTCATTTGCATCGCAGGTGTTCTCAGTGGCTTATGTTCCTGACTCTGCTTGGTTTTCTTTAGTTCATGATTGAGGAAGTTGAGGAGTTCAGTTTCTACAGGTATCCAACTCGAGGGAATCAGCGAAGAGTAATGGATCAGGTTCAAGCCGAATTTCAGGAAGTCAGGGCTCGTATGTCCCAATTCATGGAGTTGATGCAGACTGTTGCTAGTGGGAAGGAACAGTTAAGAACTTTGGTCCAACCGTTGATAGCACGGGTTGACGAAGACGGTGTTTTTCATGGAGGAGCTGGTGTTATTCCTCCACAGATTGGTGGATCTATCCCACAGGGTATCCCTACTATTGTTGTACCTCCGGGTGGAGGAGCTGCGAATGAGAATGCTAACGTCGCTGGTAATGGGAGTGTGTGCGCTGTGCACGGGGCTGCTGGTCCTCATTGGGAAGATAATCAAGATGATGTGTTTTCCATGGGAGATATGGAGGGTGGTTTACCGACTGAAGCTGGCCGAAGGTTTAAACTGATTGAGGAGAAGATGGAATCGTTTGAGAATCAGAACTCTTTGGGCCTTGATATGTCTGATCTTGGTCTAGTTCCTGGGGTCAAGATTCCTCCCAAATTCAAGGTGCCCGATTTTGATAAATACAAAGGAACGACTTGTCCAAGAGTGCATATTCGGATGTATTTCAGGAAGATGTCTGCTTATTCCAATGATGAAAAGCTGTTAATGCATTTTTTCCAGGACAGCCTGACAGTGGCGTCTTTGGAGTGGTATATGGGACTTAAGAGAACTCATATCCGCAGCTGGAGAGAATTGGCCGAAGCTTTTGTGCGTCACTATCAGTATAATAGTGATCTAGCACCAAACAGGGTACAATTGCATAGCTTGTCGCAGAAAAGTACTGAGAGTTTCAAGGAATACGCCTAGAGGTGGCAGGATTTAGCTGCAAGGGTGCAACCCCCTATAGTGGAAAGGGAGTTGATCGACATGTTCATGGCTTCGCTACCTGGTGTATACTTTGAGAAGTTGATAGGCTGCATGTCTGCAGGGTTTTCGGATCTGGTAATTGCTGGTGAGAGAATCGAAAGTGGGATTAAGTCTAGAAAGATTCCAAATGGTGGTGGATCCTCTTCGGGAGGAACAAAGAAACCATATTCAGCGAACCCTAAGAGGAGGGAAGGGGATGCAAATGCTATTTCTCACAAGGGTAAAGGTAGAGCTCAGTCCCGTCAGCATCAACAAGTTGCTACAGTAAATATCCCGGCCACAGCTCCGCAACAAGTCAACGTTCCGCGACCTTATGCTACTAGACGCAGAATGCCTGATAGATAGTTCGCGAATCCGCCGATGCCGTATTCTCAGTTGTTACAACATTTGCTGCAATTACATCTGGTTCAGAAGAGGACTCTGGCTCCCCTTACTAGTACACCATCTTCTGGCTACGATGCAAATGCTCATTGCGAGTTTCACTCTGGCGCCCCTGGCCATGATATTGACCATTTCAAAGCTTTCAAGCACAAAGTCCAGGACCTGCTTGATTCCAAAGCTATCAACTTCACCAATGATGGGCCGAATGTGACTCAAAACCCAATGTCGAATCATGGGGTGGCAGCCAATGCCATTATCGAGGGGGAGAAGTTAAATCTGGTAACTAATGTCGGGGATTTGAAGACTCCGCTGGGGTTTGTAAAGGCTAGCTTGTTAAAGAAGGGGTGTTTCTAGGTTATTCTTCTGACTGCTTAGAGTGTGAAGTGCATCCAGAGGGTTGCGATCTTTTGAGAAAGGGTATTTAGAGAATGATGGATGAGGGCTGTTTGCAATTTGATAGAGTTGTGAAAGAAGATGCCGAGAATAAAGTGCGTAATGATGGAAGCGAAGTTGCTACGATATCCATTCCATATCGGACAATCAATATTTCAGCGCCTGCTAGGCCAACTCCGGTTATCATTACTGTACCTGGACTTGTGCCATACGAGAGCACTAGAGCTATCCCATGGAATTATAGGGGAGAGGTGTTATGTAATGGGCAAAAGCAGGAGTGGACCGCGTCTATAGATGGAAGTTCGTCAGTTAAGAATATAGTTGGGGCCGAAGGTATCACTAAAAGTGGTAGGGTCTTTTCACCACCAGAGGTTAACATTGATAAGAATGACAAAGGTAAAAGAAAGGGTGTGATTGAAGAGAATGTCCAACCACAGGTCGGTGCTGATAATCTTTCGAAGGATACAGAGGAATTTATGAGGCTCATTCAAAAAAGTGACTACAAGATTGTAAATCACTTAAATCAGACTCCTTCAAAGATTTCCATCATGTCGTTATTGTTGTGTTCGGAGGCACACCGCAATGCATTATTGAAAATCTTGAGTGCAACGTACGTACCCCATGAGATTTCTGTCAATCAGTTGGAAGGGGTAGTAGCCCATGTAAACGCCGGTAATGGTCTCGGTTTTACTGATTTGGATCTGACTCTTGCTCGGAGAAACCATAACCGTGCTTTGCACATATCCTTGGAATGTAGAGGTTCTCTAATGTTGCATGTCCTGGTTGATACATGATCATCCCTCAATGTGCTTCCCAAGAAGGCATTAATGAAGTTGGACATTCAAGGTTTGATATACATGCCAAATAATTTGGTCGTGAGGGCTTTTGATGGATCTAAGAGATCAGTGTTTGGAGAGATCACGTTGCCTATTCAGATAGGACTAGAGATCATTGATGCAACTTTCTACATTATGAATATCCAGCCAACATACAGCTGTTTGCTTGGCCGACCTTGGATACACGCTGCAGGGGCAGTCACCTCAACGTTGCATCAAAAGTTAAAGTATATGGTGGAAGGGAAGATAGTCACAATATGCAGTGAAGAGGATATTATGGTTAGCCATTTGTCATCCTTCAAGTATGTGGAAGTGGATGGGGAGATCCACGAAACACTCTGCCAAGCGTTCGAAACAATTCAGATTCAGGGGAAGTCTCCTGTAGAGGCCAAAGGCCCAGAGGTTTTGATGTCATCGCTCAAGGAAGCTCGTGCTATCATAGAATTCGGTTCATCGCAGAAGTGGGACCAAGTTCTTAATGTTCCCGTCAAGCAGGACAAGTTCGGCCTGGGATACAAACCCTCCAGTTCTTCTCAGACCACTCCGAGGTACAGGGGACCCGTGCAGTTCACCAGTCGTGGTGTGATATTTGACAGGATTAATGCCGTTGGAGATGATGAAGGTGACAGTGACTACGATATGGATGCTTGGATTCGTCTGTGTACTCCTGGCCAGAAGCTGTACAATTGGACTACCGAAGAAGTCATTCATGTTACTACTGTAGAGTAATGTTCATTGTTTTGATTATGTTCACTCCTACGTTCTGCCCAAGACGTAGTGACCCATTTGTGGGGCCCTCTTATTATTCTCACTTTATCATTAAATAAAGGATGTTTTCACATTCAAATATTGTGATCCCGATTTTTCTTGTTTTTGTTTTGCATTTATATTAAAAAAAAATGACAATGTGTTTGTTTGTTGCATCGCATAATAAACATAAACATCCTTATGCAAGTCTTTTCTATCAGATGCCATCGATTCAGGTTCGGCTATGACTTCGTATGACTTTGATAATCCCATTTATCAAGCTGAAGAAGAGACTGACGAAGACTGTGAACTACCTGAAGAATTAGATAGGCTTCTCAAGCAGGAGGAAAGGGTTATTGTACCTCATCAGGAGGATATTGAGATTATTAATCTGGGCACCGAGGATGATAAGAAAGAGGTTAAAGTATGGGCTGCATTGGAAGATAACGTCAAGAAAAGATTGGTTGAAATGCTCCGTGAGTATAAAGATATCTTTGCTTGGTCTTGCTAAGACATGCCCGGGCTGGATACTGATATTGTGGTACACCAGTTACCTCTCAGAGAAGAACGTCCGCCAGTCAAGCAGAAGTTGAGACGAATAAGGCCTGACATGGCAGTCAAGATCAAAGAAGAGGTTTAGAAGCAGTTGAATGTTGGGTTTCTTGTTGTCATGAATTACCCTCTGTGGGTCGCTAATATTGTTCCTGTGCCTAAGAAAGATTGAAAGGTCAGGATGTGCGATGATTATCGAGATCTGAATAAAGCGAGCCCGAAAGACGATTTCCCGCTCCCTCATATCGATGTGTTGGTTGATAACACCGCTCAATATTCCGTGTTTTCTTTCATGGATGGCTTCTCTGGGTATAACCAAATCAAGATGGCCCTAGAGGACATGGAGAAAACTACTTTCATCACACCATGGGGGACTTTTTGCTACAAAGTAATGCCCTTTGGATTGAAAAATGCAGGGGCAACTTAACAACGGGCGATGGTCACTTTGTTTCATGATATGATTCATCATGAGGTGGAAGCATATGTTGATGACATGATTGCAAAGTCACAGACGGAGGAAGGACATCTGGTCGATCTTCTGAAATTGTTCGAAAGGTTGAGGAAGTTCAAGCTGAGGCTGAATCCTAACAAGTGCACCTTCGGGGTGAGGTATGGAAATTTATTGGGTTTCATTTTCAGTGAAAAGGATATTAAGGTAGATCCTGCAAAAATAAAAGCTATACAAGAAATGCCTGAGCCGAGAACGGAAAAAGACGTTCGTGGTTTCTTGGGGAGATTAAACTACATTGCAAGGTTTATATCTCATCTTACAACCACTTGTGAACCAATATTCAAATTGCTAAGAAAAGATCAAACGGTCAGGTGGAATGAAAATTGCCAGAAGGCATTCGAAAGAATAAAAGAATATCTGCAGGAACCTCCAATACTCATGCCTCTAGTTGCAGGGAAACCACTGATCATGTACCTCACGGTTCTTGAGAACTCAATAGGATGTGTGCTCGGTCAACAAGATGAGTCGGGTAGAAAAGAGCATGCCATCTACTACCTGAGTAAGAAATTCACTGATTGTGAGTCAAGATACTCGATGCTAGAAAAAACATGTTGTGCACTCGCTTGGGCCGCTAAGCGTTTGAGATAGTACATGTTATACCACACGACCCTATTGATTTCAAAGATGGATCCAATCAAGTACGTCTTTGAAAAACAAGCGCTCTCCGGAAGGATTGCCCGATGGCAAATGGTTTTAATGGAGTACGATATTCAGTATGTTTCCCAGAAAGCCATTAAGGGAAGCGTTCTATCGGAATATCTAGCGGAACAGCCAATTGAGGATTATCAGCCGATGAAGTTAGATTTTCCAAATGAAGACGTCATGTTTTTGAAGATGAAAGACTATGATGAGCCTTTACCTGACGAGGGCCCTGAAACTGGATCTCAGTGGAAACTGGTTTTTGACGGAGCGGTTAATTCATATGGCAATGGAATCGGGGCTATTATTACTACTCCTCACAGTTCTCATATACCGTTCACTTCCCGATTGACTTTCGCCTGCACCAATAGTGAAGCCGAGTACGAAGCGTGCATATTGGGTTTAGAAGAGGTCGTTAATATAAGGATCAAGAATTTGGATGTATACAGTGACTCAACGTTAGTCGTTAACCAAATCAAAGGAGAGTGGGAAACTCTTCAGGCCAACCTGGTGCCTTACAGGGATTATGCAAGGAGACTGTTGTCATTCTTTGATAGAATCGAATTCCATCATGTGCCGAGAGTCGAGAATCATATGGCAGATGCCTTGGCCACGCTATCTTCGATGTACAAAGTGAACTTCTAGAATGGAACTTCAGCCATCACCATTATGCGTCTTGATAGACATGCTTTTGTGTTTGCAATCGAGAAAGCATCAGATGGAAAGCCTTGGTATTTTGATATCAAGCAGTTTCTCAAGACTCACGAGTACCCGTCTGGGGCATCGGGCAAAGATAAGAGGACCTTGAGGAGGTTAGCCGGTAACTTTTATCTGAACAAAGACGATGTGCTCTACAGGAGAAATTTCGACATGGTCTTCCTGCGCTGTGTTGATGAACTCGAAGCAAACCTGTTGATGGAGGAAGTCCACGAGGGTTCTTTCGGTACTCATGCCAATGGACATGCAATGGCTAGAAACTTGTTGAAAGCTGGGTATTATTGGATGACTATGGAATCCGATTGCTTCAAATACGCCAGAAAACGCCATAAATTCCAGATTTATGCGGATAAAGTGCATGTGCCACCGGCTCCTCTGAATGTGTTAACGTCTCCTTGGCCTTTTGCTATGTGGGGAATCGATGTGATCGGAAAGATTGAGCCGACTGCTTCTAATGGACATCACTTCATTCTGGTTGCGATTGATTACTTTACGAAGTGGGTAGAAGCAGCATCCTACGCCAATGTCATGAGACAGGTGGTCGCCCAGAAGGACATCATTTTTCGTTACGGAATTCCTGAGAGAATCATTACCGATAATGGTTCAAATTTGAATAACAAAATGATGAAGGAACTGTGTCAGGGTTTCAAGATTGAGCATCACAATTCTTCTCCATATCGTCTAAAGATGAATGGAGCTGTTAAGGCAGCTAATGAGAATATCAAGAAGATTGTGCAGAAAATGGTAGTAACCTACAAGGAATGGCACAAGATGTTGCCCTTTTCTCTTCACGGTTATCGTACTTTGGTGCGTACATCAACCGTGGCAACTCCTTTCTCACTGGTGTATGGCACGGAAGCGGTCCTGCCATTGGAATTTGAGATTCCTTCTTTAAGAGTATTGTCGGATGTAAAGCTTGACGAAGCTGAGTGGGTACGAACCAGGTTGAATCAGTTGAGCTTGATTGACGCGAAGAGATTGGCGGCTATTGCACATAGCCGGGTGTACCAGAGTAGGATGAAGAAAGCCTTTGATCAGAAAGTGCATCCTCGGTGCTTCCAAACGGGTAATTTGGTGTTGAAAAGGATCCTTCCTCCTCAGACAGATTACAGGGGAAAGTGAACTCCTAACTATGAAGGTCCGTATGTGGTAAGAAAGGTTTTCTCTGGAGAAGCCTTATTACTATCTACCATGGATGGTGAAGATTTTCCGTCCCCTGTGAACGCAGACGTGGTTAAAAAATACTTTGCTTAAAGAGACCCGCTGGACAGAAAAAGAAAAGTTCAGGCAAAAATTGGGCATCCCGGCGAACCATAAAAAGAGAAGGTTCGGGCAAAAATTAGGGAAAAGAAAGAAAAAGGAAAGATGTAAACCCGCAAAGTTGAAAACCTGAAAAGGCAACTTTGGCAAAAATGGGTATCCCGGTGGATTGAAAACCCGAAAGGGCGATTCAGGCAAAAGTTAGAGATTTGAAAGCAAACGACTACGGTATGCGTTTGATCTGTGAGCTTAAGAGCCGTTATCCCTAAAGAAAGGAATCAGTCCAACCAGTCTTTTTAGAAGGCGAAACACGGGGCACATCGGAGACATATAAGTCATAGCCGAATCGACACATGGTGGATATCTATTTCCATGTTGTCGACATTTGTATATTTTCTTTTACTTTTTCACAATTGCCTCTTTTCAGGAATTGCACCCCAATTGTAATTTTCCTATTTACAGGACTGTTATCAATAAAAGTATTCACTTCAGTCAAAGAGCTTTCCTTTTCTTGTTTTGCTTTTTACTGTTTTGTTTGCAAAAATGTCCGATATTTTGATAAACATTGTAGGAAAAAACAGGAGGCTTTACATAGCATAACGAAAGCAAATGATTTTGCTCGAGTGGTAAGTGTCATGAGTGGTAACTGAGGTAACCGTTTCACATGTGCGCATTCTTTTGTTTCATTGCAGGATGACAGATCTCCCCAGCAGAGGTGTTCCTCCACGACATTGAAATTATAATGCAGACTCATTTCTCCCCTAGCAGAGATTTTGTCGCACCCACAAAGTCTCACTATCAGGTCAGGTATCGCCAGCGGAGGTGTGTAGTGAATCTTCAACGGAGTAGGTTTTTGACACCTTGCAAAGGCTAACCCCCGGCAGGTTGGGTTTGTTCTTAGCATTTTATCTTCTAGCAGAGGCGGCACCTTAGATGCCTTCTCCCCAACGGAGTTAACTTTCTGGTATTCTCCCGGTAGTATCAGTATTCAGGGTTTATTCCCCAAGCAGAGTTCAGTGCTAATTCCCTCGGCATGACAGATGTTAAGGCGAAGCATAATCCATTCCTCAATAGAGTGGAGTTATCAGTGGAAGTATTCGATATTCTCCAGCAAGGTGGAATTTCTTTCCAAGCAGAGTGGAGCTATTTTCTAACAGTTTACTTCCTGGTAAGGTCGTACTCTAAATGTTTCTCCCCGGTTGAATGTGTTCATTCCCTAGAGTGTTGGAAGGCTGTTCCGGGTGTTTCCCCAGCCTATGCATTTGATCCCCACAAGAGTTGTTTCCTGGGAAGCCATCCAGGGCATTTTCCTCAGCAGAGTTCTGATTCCCAATGGGGTGTTTTTTTGTTCTCTTTAGAACGGTTGTATCCGAGAAGGTGCTTGGGGTCATCCAGGGCTGGTTTGCTCCCTAGTATGAGTCTGACCATACTCGGGGTCCTATTTCTCCCCGGCGGAGTTTGGTTTCCTCTCTTTAGCATTTATTTTGCTAAGGTGGTTCCTTTGCATTTGCATTTGTGCATAGCATCCTCCCAAATGCGTAGCATTTCCATTTCGTATGGAGCATTACGCCATTTTCAAACATATGCATCTAAAGCATAAGCCATGTTTGGTATCTTTAAGACCAGATATCTTCTCAGCAGAGATTGTTTGATTCAAGGGATTTTTGTGTTATCCGCATCAGGATGAATCTTTGGGTTGGTTATTTTATCAGATTCCTCCCAGCTGAGTCATTTGGTTAAATGTCTTCGCTCTCCCCAGGTGAGTCGCTTGCAAGTGTTGTCTTCCCTGGTCAAGCCTGTTGTTCTCTTCCCCAACAGAGTTGTCTCAACTTTTGGTTGGTCGTCTTTACTTTATTTCAACTCTTGGTTGATGACCCAGTGGCGCTTGTTATTCCAACTTTTGGTGGTTAATCCTTATTTTCCCCAGCAGAGTCGAGGATTCCGACTCTTGGTTGGTACTCCCCAGCGTAGTTCAAATTATTGTGTTTGGTGTTCCAACTTTTGGTTGGCCTAGAAGGTGATCCCGACTGTTGGTTGGTAATCTTTGGTTTCCCCTCGCAGAGTCTTTGTTCCAACTCTTGGTTGGCAGCCTTTGTTATTCTAACTCTTGGTTAGTAGCCTGTTATTCCAACTCTTGGTTGGTAGTTCTGGATGATCATCCCAACTTTTGGTTGGTAGTCTTCTGTGGTGGAGCCAGCTTCGTTTAGCGTCCCCAACTATCCTAACTCTTGGTTAGTAACTTTTGGTCGATGAGGATTTATTTTCCTGGTTATTCTAACTCTTGGTTAGTAGCTTTTATCCTAACTCTTGGTTAGTAACTTTTGGTTCCGACTTTTGGTCGATGAGGATTTATTTTCCTGGTTATTCTAACTCTTGGTTAGTAGCTTTTATCCTAACTCTTGGTTAGTAGCTTGTGTTCTGACTTTTGGTCGATGATGACATGTCCTGGTGATCCTAACTTTTGGTTAGCAGCTTTGTTTCCTAACTTTTGGGTTGGATGTTATTCCCTGCAGTCGTTTTTCCTACTTTTGGTTGGTAGCCTGTTGTTGGTTGGCCGTTTTATCCCAACTTTTGGTTGGTGTCCGGGGCCGTTGTTTTCCAACTCTTGGTTGGTATTCGGGGTTGGTATGCATGAATGCTTATCTCAACTTTTGGTTGGTAGTCCTCCTCTATTCCCCAGTAGGGTCGGTCTGGGGCGTCTGTTTGTTGTCCAACTTTTGGTTGGTAGTCCTCCCTTATTCCTCAGCGGAGTTGTTATCCCAACTTTTGGTTGGTAATTGATGACTCGACAGGTGTTTGTTTCCAACTTTTGGTTGACGAATTTTTATGGATTTTTTTCCAGCTTTTGGTTGGTAGCCTTATTTGTTATTCCCAACTTTTGGTGGGTAAGGTTTGGTTGACGCTATCCCTACTTTTGATGGGTAGGCTTTAATTCCCCAGTAAGATCGTCATATCCGGCGTGGTCGCCTTGTTGACATTGTTCCGACTCTTGGTTGGTAACCTTTGGTCTCTGATTGTTGATTCCGACTTTTGGTCAATGTATCTCCCCAGCGAAGTCGTCTCGCCACGTAAATTTCGGTTAGTGTTATGGTGATTCCAATTCCTGGTTGGTAGTGTGTGGTTTTATCCCCAGAGAGTAGCCCTTATCCCATCTTTTGGATGGTATTGTCCGATCACTGTCTTGTGATGGATGTTTATCCTGTGCAGAGTCATCTAGTTAGTCTACTCTTTCTCCGGTGAAGTTGCCATAAAACTATTTGGTTATTTTCTCTTTTGTTCCCCAATAGGGTTGTATCCTAACTCTTGGTTGGTACCTTTGGTTTTTTCCCAACTCTTAGTTGGTATTCTTTGACCGTTGTTTTCCCAACTCTTGGTTGGTATCTTTTGGAGGAAGTTCAGATTGTATTGAATTGTTATTCCCCAGCCTGTCGCTTTCCAACTCTTGGTTGGTATTCGCTGTTTTGCATCCCCGCAGAGTGCAAATTTCTGGGTTCTTTTGTATTCAATCGCCTTGTACCGTGAATGTTTGAAAGCAGATGCTTTTCTTCCCTTCAGGTCCAAGTTGTTTGAATAGGGGCAGTTGTAGCACCCCAAAATTTGCCTTTCAGTTTTGGCAGAGTCTGGTTTTTGCTTCTTTGCATTTTCGCATTTCTGCATTTGCATAACATTCGTTCTTGAGACAGGGGATCAAGGTTTTTCCGTGGCTCAGTTTTCATCTCAGTGTATGAACCAAATGAGCGAGCATTAAAGGCTCTGGAATTTATTTTGCCCAGTGGTCGGGCGACGATTTTATTTTATTTTGCAGGGTATTTTCAAATCAGAAAGCAGTATTCAGGCTGTCACAAGCATTTTCATGGTTAGGATATTCAAAAGCAAGTTTCAGAAATTGAACAGAGCTCAGAACAGTTGGAAACAGACAAACGGGCAGATTTCCCTCCAAAAGGCGCCAAAATTCAAAATTTGGAGGTGTTAATCGGTTAAGCTATATGGTTAATCGATTAACCAAGGAAAAATTAGGGCAAATTGGAAATTTTAAAGGTGTTAACCGATTAACCTATATGGTTAATCGATTAACCAGTGCAGATTTTGCCTCTGCACGTGAATTTTCAATCCAAACCACTTTGGGGTCCAATTTTGGTCATGTGCAAACTTGATTTTCACTTTGGGAAGGATCTAGAACCTATTTGAAATTTGGTTGATTTCATTTTCCCTCCAAATGCCCATTCCTCATTCCAAACCAAATTTTCCAAACCATTTTCCAAACCTTTCATTTGGATCCAAGCCTAATTGGTATTTAAGTGATCCACTCCAAACCTCACACATCTAATCACTCATAATCCACTCATTTTCATAATTAATCTCAATTCTCTCTCAATTCTCTCTCAATTTTCCAATCTCCAAAATCCTCACCAAATGCTCTTCTCATTGAGATCATTGATTCTTCATTGGAATCCTTGATTTCTAAGAGTTAAACCTTCATCCATTCTCTCCATTGAATCAATTTCTCCATCCAATTTTCGTGCAAAATTGGATCTGAACTTGGAAGTGATTATTTGGCTTAATTTGGTTTAATCTTGAAGGATCTTCATTGCTACTACAAGAATTGGTGTGGATCTTGAAGTATTCCGGACTTCTAGCATCGGATCTGTTCAATTACCATTGAATCAACATTAACCGGAGCAAATCTCCGCTCCGAAGGTTGGATCCGAATCTGTTTTTAGCTTATTTTGCATAATCATGTGGATTTTCATCTTTGATTGAGCTTGTGGTTATTTTGATCCGTTTGATCCATGATTTGGTTGTGTTAATTTGTTTACATGCTGTTTGAATCATGATTTGCTGGTTTAATTTTGTGATTAAGTGATTATGCGATCATCCGGTTGATCGAATAAGTGCTTATTTGCTGAAAATGTTGTTCTGTTGCTGTTTTTCTGCTGTTGGCACAGTGTTAATCGGTTAACGCATATGGTTAATCGATTAACCATTTCAAATATTCAAATTTTTCAAAATTTTCAAGGTGTTAATCGGTTAACGCATATGGTTAACCGATTAACATGAACGGATTTCCAGATTTTCAACTATTTTTAAGTGGTTAATCGGTTAACGCATATGGTTAACCGATTAACACTGTGCCAGTGGGTCTGTTTTGCTGATATTCTTGCATGTTTGAGTACCGTTTCGCGGCGAATCATCGTAATTCAATATGATGCATTAGAAGTGAAATGTTCTGGACTTTTTGTCGTTGTTTTGGTTATTTAATCGAGACTTTGTCGACTTGTTTTTGTTTTCCACTTGGATGCACACTTGTGTGTTGTTGTTCATAGTGATGATGTTCTTGCATTTGCATTTCCTCTTGTGTTTTGCATCTTTATTTCCAGCATTAATAAAGGTCGAGACGTGCTTGTGGAGGTATTTACCCCACACTTTTTCCTCCCTTTGCTTGTGTGTTGCATTCCATGTTTGCATCTCTTACTTGTGATTGAATTTACTTGGTGCTTTCTTGTGCTTTTTGCCATGATCCCCATAGGGTTCCTAGTCCCTCCGTTTAGGATGGGAGTAGGAGAGACATTAGGTGTTCAATCCAAGCATGCTAACATTAGGGTAGATGTTTTCCCTTTTAATCCAAACCTTAGGACCACTTTGCATGACAACGTTAGGGTCGAGTTTCCCTTAGACCTTCCGTGCGTCTCCCTTCTCATCTCAAAACAATTCTAACTCATCTAATAAAAACGATGAACATTGTGCTCTAAGAGCCTTAAGCTACTTGGGAAATGGTGATTGGGGGGCTTCCTCTCAATGGCCTAGAGTGTTTAGTGTACACCCTTTGGGTGATATGCGACGCATTCGCTCCTAGGTCATAGTCTTTAGTGCAATGTGAATCACAAACCGAATTAGTTTATTTCACTAAAAAATACAAACAAAACTTCAAACCTTTTTCGTTCGGGATTAATCGAAAATCATTTTCAGAAAAGAGTGTTGTTAAGCTTTGGTTCTACCGCAAACAGGCATCATTCCTAACTGCTAGAACGAAGGTTTAACCCTACTCGATTAAAACACTTAATCAACCTGTGGTTTTGTGTCAGCCTAAACTACGTTTGCTCTGATTTCTCGTACCAGACGATGATACGTAGGCACAAGACGCGATGTCTTGGCAAGAAACCTTCCCCTACCTTTCTCCCGTAGTTAGCCGAACTACGTTGACTCTGACTTTCCCATTGCACGAGGGAATACGTATGCATAGAGCGGCGATGCTCTGCCGAGTCACGTTTCTTTTCTTTTTGTCCTGTGAGCCTGTAACATAGATAGTTTAAACACACCCTTAGATAGATAACAAGCGTGGATCCCGTCGAGTACGACGGACGTGAGGGGTGCTAATACCTTCCCTTTACGTAACCGACTCCCGAACCCAGGACTTGGTTGCAATGACCTCGTCTTTTCCCTTTTTCGTTAGGTTTTTTTCCGATCGTTTCCTTTCCCTCTCTTTGGGATAAATAACGTAAGGTGGCAACTCTTCTATTTTCCGCCGGGTGTTTTTCGCAGTTGCGACAGTCCAGGCCCCACCATGCGAAGGGCCACAGGGAGGATATTTCTTTGAGCTCATTGGGCGGTTCCAAGTGCATGTCCCTGTGAAGATGGCATTTGTCACATTTTTTCACGTGCTCCTTTGTGTCGTGTTGCATGGTCGGGCAGTAATATTCTGTTCGTAGGGATTTCCTAGTTAGGGATCTTCCTCTGAGGTGTTGGTGTTGATCCCTTCGTGGATTTCACGTAGGATGTGAGCGACCATTTCTTCCTCCATGCATTTGAGGAGAGGAATGGAGATCCCTTGCCTGTAGAGCTTATATTCAACCAAGACATAGGAACAGGCTCCGCGTCTAACCATGTTGGCTTCCTTTGGGTCAGACGGTAGTTCGTCCTTTACAAGGTAGCTGTAGACTGGGGTCATCTAGCGGTTGCTGTCGCCAATTACGTGCACGTCGAGGAACGTGGGAGATCTCTCTATGCTAGGTCGAGGAAGTACCTCCTGGATGATAGGTTTGTTTCCTCTTTTTTTCTTTGTGCTCACCAGCTTTGACAGGACGTTCGCCCGAACATTATATTCACGGGGAACGTGTTTTACCTCCACCAATGTGAACTTCGTCATTTTTTCCTTGATCAAGGTCAATTATTCGGATAGGTTGTCGTTCTTGGCCTGATACTCTCCCCGTACCTAGAGGGCCACGAGCTGAGAATCTGTGCAGATTACGACTTTCTTGGCTCCCAGGTCTTCAGTGAGGCGCATACCTACGAGGAAGGTCTCGTACTCTACCTGATTGTTGGAGGTTGGGAAAGATAGGGTAAGCGAGAGCTCGACGAGGATACCTTCCTCACTTTCCAGGATGATGCCTGCTCCGCTCCCTTCCGAGCTAGACGCTTCGTCGAAGAAGATCGACACCTGCGAGCTCCACAAGTCGGGGAGTCGGGCAAGGTCATCTCTGCCACAAAGCCGGTCAGCGCCTGAGCTTTGAGGGATTTCCTACTTTCGTACTGGATGTCGAACTCGGACACCTCTAGTGACCATTTGAGTATTCTGTCAGCCATGTCTGGGCGGCCTAACAGTTGCCTTACAGGCTTATCCATGCGCACCATGATTGTGTCGGTTAGAAAGTAGAGCCTATTGGTGTCTAAGATCCGGTCCTTGTAACATTTTGCTCGTGAAGTATATGGGCTTCTGCCCCTCAGGGGTTTCACGAATAAGGGCGGCACTGACGGCCTCGGTTGTGACGGCGAGATAGAGATATAGGGCCTCCCTGTTATCTGTCCGGGAGATAATCGGTGGTTCCGATAGCGCTTGTTTTAGGTGGATGGGGGCTTTGTCGCATTCCTCCATCCACTCAAAGGCTGCCTCTTTGCGGAGGAGTTTGAAAAAAGGGAGAGCGTGCTGAGCAGATTTGACCACAAATTGGGACAAAGATGTGAGCATCCCATTTAGAGATTTAGATCGATTTCTTCGAGCTCGATGTGAGAAATTCAAAGAAGGATCTGCATTTTTAGGGGTTGGCTTCGGTTCCTCGTTTTATTAGGTAGAAACCGAGGAAATTTTATGCCCGTACCCCGAACGTGCACTTCTTCAGATTGAAGCGCATCATGTACTTTCGGACCTATTTGGAGACCTTCTTCAGGTGGAGCATATGGTCCGATTCCTCGTGGGATTTCATGATCATGTCGTCCATATAAACTTTAATCATATCCCTAATTTCTCCTCGAAAGACTTTGTTCATCATTCTTTGGTAGGTAGCGCCAACGTTTTTCAAGCCGAAGGGCATTACGTTATATTAATAGTTGCCCGATTCGGTCATGAAAGTTGTGTACCTTTTATCGCTTTTGGCCATGGGTATTTGGTTATAGCCCGAATAGGCATCCATGAACGATAATAATTTAAAACCAGCAGAATTATCAACTAGTTTGTCTATGTTGGGGAGGGGATATGCGTCTTTAGGGCAGGCCCTATTAAGATGGTATAGTCAACACACATTCTCCATTTTCCATTTGATTTCTTTACAAGTACAACATTGGACAGCCAAGTAGTGTACTTGGCCTCCGAGATGAAATTTGCCTCTAGAAGGTCTTTTACAACTTGTTCGGCAACCTCCGTTTTTTTCGGAGACTGCTTTCGCCTACATTGAGCTACTGCCCTAACAGAGGGGTCGATGGTGAGCGGTGGTAGGCGACCTCAAGATTTATCCTGGGCATCTCTGAGGCGCTCCACATGAACATATATGCATTCTCCTAGAAACAAGCTTTCAGCTGCTTCCCCGCAAGTTCGGGGAGGTCGGTCCCTATCTTCACTCTTTTCTGGGGGTCGTCACCAAGCAGGACTAATTCGAACTCGCCATCCAGGATTGGTCGCATCGGATGGACAGTATGGCTACTACTAGATGATGTGGAAGGGCTGCTCGAGCTTGGCTGGATCTCCTTTCCCTTTCGCTTCTGGTTCCTCAAATCATCCTCAGAGAAATGGCTGTCGAGGTCGATGGAGTCGACGCGGGTCAGCGGCTTCGCTTCTTCGGAGCTGCAAGGCATAATAGGCTTATTGAGAGTCTTTGGCCGGGCGACGATTCTGTTCAGCCCTTTTGAGGCTGCCTCGAAACACCTTCTCACTACTTCGGTATCTCCTTGTAGGGTGGCAACGATCCCCTTAAAAGTGTACTACTTCATTTTCAGGTACACGGTCGATGATATGGCTACCAGTTCAGCCAGAGTTGGCTGTCCAAAGATGCATTGGTAGAGGGATGGGAAGTTAATGACCAAGAACTGGACTTTGATGGACCTGGTCGTTTCTTCTACCCCGAAGGTGACAATCAGCTCCACGTACCCCCACGACTTTATAACTGACCCGTTAAAGCCTTGTAGGTCAGAGCCTACGTAGGGCGTCAGGTGGGTTTCATCCAACTGAAGGGTGGAGAATAGCTAGGAATACATGATGTCAACCGAGCTTCCTTGGTCGACCAGAATGCGCCGAATGTCAAAGTTGGCCATTTGTGCCCTTACGAGCAGAGGAATGCTGAAGTTGGGAGCTCCGCCGAGGAGTTTTTTGCGGTAGAAGGTGATGGGGACCGACTATCCCCGAACCTTATCAAGTGTAGAACTCCGGCTCGAGCTTGTGTTGATGAGATGCTCGAACTTCCTCTTGACGGATCCCACATTCACCTTGTTGAATTCCCCTCTCGAGATGACCATGGCGGAGGGGAAGGTTTCCCATGGGCAGTGTGTGTAACACCCTTCTAAACCCCACGGATAATATATGAATAATCAGAGTAAATTTCCATGCATTTACAAAAGGGAATTACACATAACTTTCAAAATATCAAAACCACCTGTCATGCTCATTACTATTTCAATATAAAATTATGCTTTACAAAACTTCACTTTGCATGTAGCAGCGGATTCAATTATACCACAATTTTCATAAAAGAAACATTTGTTTTTATCACATAAAACAACATCACTTAGGCACTAAGGCCAACATCATAATATTCCAATGGATATAAACACGTTTATAGAGTACACAATGTATATCTTAAACACAACCCAAGTGATCCCAGTGTTACATGACCAGAGCATGACTCGACCCAACATAATTAAATCACTAAACGGCTACACCAAAAGCGACCTCGTAACTACGAGCAATACTACTCCTTGATACCTGCACGATGTCATGTAAGACATCATTCCAGCAGAAGGGTGAGAAATATTATCATAATAACAATGCATATAATTATATATACACAAATACACAAGCACAAAATACATATATTCCACATTTTCTCACCATAATTCATTATAACTCATCATGTACAATACAATATATATATATATATATATATATATATATATATATATATATATATATATATATATATATATATATATATATATATATATATATATATATATATATATATATATATATATATATATATATATATATATATATATATATATATATATATATATATATATATATATATATATATATATATATATATATATATATATATATATATATATATATATATATATATATATATATATATATATATATATATATATATATATATATATATATATAATCAAATATGGATAATCACCAAGCATATTCATCATGCACGTATCCATAAATCTCAACATTCCACATGAACATACACATATTATGTTTACTCACTAATTCACAATTACACATTCACAATTCTCAAATCAACAATTCATGTTCATAAGCATACTTTCATACAATGATCACATATTCACAACTCTCAATTACACAAGTAATGCACATACGCATATGCATAACTTCATACAACAATCATATATTCATTCCATGAGACTCAATGCAACTCAATGCAACTCATGCCATGTGGTACCAACACTTGTTATCATTTTTCGGTTTTTACACTTAAACCGGGTCCGTTCCCTAGACCGATAACAACAAAAGCCCGTTCCCTAAGCTTTCAAACCCCGCTCTAGGTTTGGGACAAGTCACTAGCCTCCACGAAACTAGCAAACATTGCCTCTTGACTAAATGATGCATATGCAATCAACAACAAAATGCACTTAAGACCGATCACACGTCTTAATCTCATGCATTCACATAATTCCTCCCTTCAAGAATTAAACAAGATTGCACACACAACATATCATATAATCAAGTATTCATACTTTTCATCAACATATTTGTCAAACAATGCACACATATTCACAATATGTTCTCATGCATTCACAATATCGCATACAATCAATATGCATTTACACTTCAATATCATTACCACATTTATCAAGCAATGCACACATATTCACAATATGTTCTCATGCATTCTTCACATACAAACAATATGCATATATTTGTCAAAAGACTATATTTCATAATCGATTCCACCATCTAGGATTCACGCCATATGGCTACCCACAACATATCATATCACAACATGCACAAGCTATACGTTATATAACAAAAGTATTTTGCACAATAACACATCAATCACACACATTCGCGACGGTAAAAATCAACACAACAATATGTTTTCAATTTTCTGCTATAATTGAACTAGGTACAGGCCTCAAAGCCATTTTTTCTAGAAATATAATCTCGTTAACTTACCAACCCTTCGAACGGGGGTCAAAACCGACTTACGGTTCAAGAGTTATGAATTTTCGAAGTTTTCCGAAAAACCAGAATTTTGCCTAAACACGGCTACGGGATTTTGCATTTTCGCCCGAAAATCCGGCCGATTCAATTCTTTTTTCCGAAACAAACACATACTCATACTCACCTAACATATAGCAGTGAATTAGAACCATTAAACACGATTTCTACGACGTCCGATTTTCACTCAAATCTCAAACCCTCAATTATCCAAAAATGTCAAAACTCACAAACTCAACCAAATTCAATCAAACGAAATCCAATAATCACGGCTAAACATTACCCGACTAAACTATGCAATTTATTTTGAATTCTAACCGTTCAAAACTCGATTCTACCGATTAAACCATTTATGCCCTAGAAATAGAAAATAGAGAAAAACACCCAACAAATCCAACACAACTCATACATAATCATACACATTGATCAAATAATAATGTTTCTCACCCTTACCTTGAATTTGTTGAACTTTTGCTCTTTCTCTTGAGTTTCCTCCTCTTCTTCTCCACTCCTCTCTTTGCCTCTTTTCTCCTTTCTATCTTTTCTTTCTTTCTATTCTCTTTTATCCCATTCTCTTATTTTATACAATTCTCACAATTTTAATTAACCTAGTAATTCCAATGGGCTTAATAACTCATGTCTATTCACACTCCCAAATAGGCCCAATCAATTAATCTAACAATTCTATATTATTCTACAAATTAGAGTATATCATATAAGTTAAATAATAAAATTAAATCAATTATTTCGAATATGTCCAATAATTCAATTAATCCAAACAACTCAAATAAATCAAATAATTTATATAAATTCAATAAATCAACTAATTCAATTATATCAAATAAATCACATAAATTAGTTAATTCAATTAGGCCTAAAATCACATAATTAATCAATTAATTTAATTAATAAATAATTACTAAAAATTGGGGTGTTACAACCCTCCCCCACTTTAGGAATTTTCGTCCTCGAAAATGTTACCTGATTCAAATAACTCTGGATACGACTCTCGCATCCTAATCTGCCAACTACCTCCACCAAAGGAATCTCTATACCTCGAAGTTGCTTCTCGTTCATCAACCTGAACTGACAATGTCTCAACAATCAAATCCTCTCTCACTCGTACATTATCCATCTGAATCAATGCACTTCCTCAACTTAGACACATGAACACATCATGCAATTCCCACAAGCGACAGCGGTAAAACAATCTAACATGCTATTTTCTCCATGCTTCCGCTGCCCACTCTGATACAGATCAACAAAACACAGTGGGTGCTTCCGAGACCTCAAGCTCGACCGACACCAGTTACTATTGTAACTTTCGAAACACGTCTTTTCTTGGGCCCTTTTAATATTTCTAGTCGTCTCTTGCACAATTTCAGGTCCGAGTACAACACTCTCGCCTGACACACATCAACACAAAGGATTCCTACACCTCTTACCGTACAAAGCCTCATATAATGTCATTCCGATACTAGAATAATCATTGTCATTGTAGGTAATTCAAGCAACGATAGTTAACTATCCCACGATCCACCTTGATCCAACACACAAGCTCTCCACAAATCTCCTACATACTAGATAGTTCTCTTTGTCTGTCCAGTCCGTCCACGGATGCTAGACAAAGTTCAACTTCAACATGACACCCAAAGCGTCTACAACTTTCTCAAAATCTCAACGAAAAATCAGATTCCCATCTGACACAATATTCGACGGTAACCCATACTACCCCGTAACTTCCTCACTATACCTCTTAGCTAGCTTCAGCATAGAATGATTCATCCTCATTAGTAAGAAATGAGTTAATCTTGCCAATCCATTCATAACCACCCAAGTCGAATCATACCCCTCCACATTTCTTCGGAAAACCCGACACAAAATCCATGGGAATACTATCCCATACCATTTAGAAATATTCAACAGTTGTATCAGGTCCAACAACCTCTGATGTTCACACTTCGACTTCCGATAAGTCAAACCAGCACATACCACTTCAACCACTTCTCTCTCCATCTATCTCAATGTTCTTCTTCCAGAGTACTCTTATCCAACTCACACTATTTGGAACACACACTCCATCACGACATCTCATGGTATCATTCTCATCAATCCGAAAATCAGCTCTTCGACTTCAATTCATTAAATTTAATCAATCTATTAACTCAAATTAGAACTTCGACTTCTTCGAATCTTATCAAGAATACCTATAGTCAATCTCAAGATACAAAGCTCAACTCCCTAAGATATTTTCTTCACAGACCAAACTCATATCCCGAATTTGCTTCATCAGTTCTAACTCATTACCATCATCATTGGTGTATACAGAAATTTCCAATTCGATACCTCTGCTACCACTTGGTCTCACTCGAATGGTAATTCAACCCAAAACCATACTCCCTCAGAAGTCCCTATTTATTTCCTCTGCACCATATTCAACTCTTTTTCAAATCCACAAATACCTTAAGTTCTTAAGATCACCAACCATCTCAAATCTCAACTAAACAATTGAGGCTTCCAAACTCTGACACAAACACGCAACAACAACCAACTCCAATTACTTGTCAGATAATTCCCTTATGTACTTTAAGTTACCTTAAAGCATAACCAAAACTCGCTGATGTTGTACTTAACATATCCCCCAATCATATCAACCAAACATCACAAAACACAACAATTTGTTCTGTCGGATTCGGAAAAACCAATACACGAGTTGTTGACAACTTTCCTAACAATTCCTTAAACTTTCTTCACAGTAGAATATTACTACTTCTTCTCCAACACTGATAACTCAAGTTCCTGATGCTCAACATGATCCTCTTTACTCTTCGAGTATATCCAAATATCATTGGTTACCCAACCATTGACTCACTCAATTAAGTATGGAGAATCCCATGCCAAACGGACACTCAATCTGTGAGTTATGGCGAAAACACGAACCGCACTTTCCGCACTTACTACAACATCCAAACATATTCCATCAGTAAATACTTAATTCCATGTCACTACTTCACCATCACATAAAACATTGTAATACTTCCCGCGCTTCTAATCTTGCGTCATTCCGAGTTACGGTTCTCCCATTAGGACAAAATACGAAAACAACATCGTCACTATTAGAAGGTCATTCAACACATCTCCAACTCTTAAAATGTTTAAAGTCCAATTACCGATATAGTATCCCACATCTTACTTCCTTTAATAATCACCAGAAGTCACTATCCACCCTTTATATACTCGACCTCATAATCTATTACCGTAGCACACTCACCAGACACAAGTCTCAAAACTACTCAATCAATTTAATTCTTTGACTATCGAAATAGACATATAACATGGACTCTCAATATCAGACTAGTTTCCGCAACTAAGCCGATCACAACCCCACTTCACGTCTTGGCTATCACTACCTTCATTAACACTCAAAATTCCCATCAAAATTAAACATCTCAACACTGTCCTGCGCCGACTCATCAAAACAATTCTTAAGCACTTGGCTTAATTCCAAACAATTCACTGCTCACGCCATTTAAGCTTGCAAGACACGTCTATCTCATCCAACACAATCCCAACTACTATCAACAAGAGATTAAGGGTGATAAGTTCCTCAATTTGTTAATAGACAGTCGACAATCATAATGGGGCATAAACCATCTTTACCAAACTATAAGAGCGTTCAACCATACACTGAGCTACAACTCCACACTTGCAGCATCCTTGAGAAGCACCGGTTTTTCCCCCACTTGAATCATTCTCACTCTTGCAGACAAAGGTTAGACAACAAACATGTATCGACAGTGTTTTCACACACATGTCGTATACCAGGGAACAAACAACATTAGACAACTTGGCCGGACGGACCAACCTGCTCTGATACCAATTGTAACACCCTTCTAAACCCCACGGATAATATATGAATAATCAGAGTAAATTTCCATGCATTTACAAAAGGGCATTACACATAACTTTCAAAATATCAAAACCACCTGTCATGCTCATTACTATTTCAATATAAAATTATGCTTTACAAAACTTCACTTTGCATGTAGCAGCGGATTCAATTATACCACAATTTTCATAAAAGAAACATTTGTTTTTATCACATAAAACAACATCACTTAGGCACTAAGGCCAACATCATAATATTCCAATGGATATAAACACGTTTATAAAGTACACAATGTATATCTTAAACACAACCCAAGTGATCCCAGTGTTACATGACCAGAGCATGACTCGACCCAACATAATTAAATCACTAAACGGCTACACCAAAAGCGACCTCGTAACTACGAGCAATACTACTCCTTGATACCTGCACGATGTCATGTAGGACATCATTCCAGCAGAAGGGTGAGAAATATTATCATAATAACAATGCATATAATTATATATACACAAATACACAAGCACAAAATACATATATTCCACATTTTCTCACCACAATTCATTATAACTCATCATGTACAATACAACACACAGATATATATATATATATAATCAAATATGGATAATCACCAAGCATATTCATCATGCACGTATCCATAAATCTCAACATTCCACATGAACATACACATATTATGTTTACTCACTAATTCACAATTACACATTCACAATTCTCAAATCAACAATTCATGTTCATAAGCATACTTTCATACAATGATCACATATTCACAACTCTCAATTACACAAGTAATGCACATACGCATATGCATAACTTCATACAACAATCATATATTCATTCCATGAGACTCAATGCAACTCAATGCAACTCATGCCATGTGGTACCAACACTTGTTATCATTTTTCGGTTTTTACACTTAAACCGGGTCCGTTCCCTAGACCGATAACAACAAAAGCCCGTTCCCTAAGCTTTCAAACCCCGCTCTAGGTTTGGGACAAGTCACTAGCCTCCACGAAACTAGCAAACATTGCCTCTTGACTAAATGATGCATATGCAATCAACAACAAAATGCACTTAAGACCGATCACACGTCTTAATCCCATGCATTCACATAATTCCTCCCTTCAAGAATTAAACAAGATTGCACACACAACATATCATATAATCAAGTATTCATACTTTTCATCAACATATTTGTCAAACAATGCACACATATTCACAATATGTTCTCATGCATTCACAATATCGCATACAATCAATATGCATTTACACTTCAATATCATTACCACATTTATCAAGCAATGCACACATATTCACAATATGTTCTCATGCATTCTTCACATACAAACAATATGCATATATTTGTCAAAAGACTATATTTCATAATCGATTCCACCATCTAGGATTCACGCCATACGGCTACCCACAACATATCATATCACAACATGCACAAGCTATACGTTATATAACAAAAGTATTTTGCACAATAACACATCAATCACACACATTCGCGACGGTAAAAATCAACACAATAATATGTTTTCAATTTTCTGCTATAATTGAACTAGGTACAGGCCTCAAAGCCATTTTTTCTAGAAATATAATCTCGTTAACTTACCAACCCTTCGAACGGGGGTCAAAACCGACTTACGGTTCAAGAGTTATGAATTTTCGAAGTTTTCCGAAAAACCAGAATTTTGCCTAAACACGGCTACGGGATTTTGCATTTTCGCCCGAAAATCCAGCCGATTCAATTCTTTTTTCCGAAACAAACACATACTCATACTCACCTAACATATAGCAGTGAATTAGAACCATTAAACACGATTTCTACGACGTCCGATTTTCACTCAAATCTCAAACCCTCAATTATCCAAAAATGTCAAAACTCACAAACTCAACCAAATTCAATCAAACGAAATCTAATAATCACGGCTAAACATTACCCGACTAAACTATGCAATTTATTTTGAATTCTAACCGTTCAAAACTCGATTCTACCGATTAAACCATTTATGCCCTAGAAATAGAAAATAGAGAAAAACACCCAACAAATCCAACACAACTCATACATAATCATACACATTGATCAAATAATAATGTTTCTCACCCTTACCTTGAATTTGTTGAACTTTTGCTCTTTCTCTTGAGTTTCCTCCTCTTCTTCTCCACTCCTCTCTTTGCCTCTTTTCTCCTTTCTATCTTTTCTTTCTTTCTATTCTCTTTTATCCCATTCTCTTATTTTATACAATTCTCACAATTTTAATTAACCTAGTAATTCCAATGGGCTTAATAACTCATGTCTATTCACACTCCCAAATAGGCCCAATCAATTAATCTAACAATTCTATATTATTCTACAAATTAGAATATATCATATAAGTTAAATAATAAAATTAAATCAATTATTTCGAATATGTCCAATAATTCAATTAATCCAAACAACTCAAATAAATCAAATAATTTATATAAATTCAATAAATCAACTAATTCAATTATATCAAATAAATCACATAAATTAGTTAATTCAATTAGGCCTAAAATCACATAATTAATCAATTAATTTAATTAATAAATAATTACTAAAAATTGGGGTGTTACAACCCTCCCCCACTTTAGGAATTTTCGTCCTCGAAAATGTTACCTGATTCAAATAACTCTGGATACGACTCTCGCATCCTAATCTCCCAACTACCTCCACCAAAGGAATCTCTATACCTCGAAGTTGCTTCTCGTTCATCAACCTGAACTGACAATGTCTCAACAATCAAATCCTCTCTCACTCGTACACTATCCATCTGAATCAATGCACTTCCTCAACTTAGACACATGAACACATCATGCAATTCCCACAAGCGACAACGGTAAAACAATCTAACATGCTATTTTCTCCATGCTTCCGCTGCGCCACTCTGATACAGATCACAAAACACAGTGGGTGCTTCCGAGACCTCAAGCTCGACCGACACCAGTTACTATTGTAACTCTCGAAACACGTCTTTTCTTGGGCCCTTTTAATCTTTCTAGTCGTCTCTTGCACAATTTCAGGTCCGAGTACAACACTCTCGCCTGACACACATCAACACAAAGGATTCCTACACCTCTTACCGTACAAAGCCTCATATAATGTCATTCCGATACTAGAATAATCATTGTCATTGTAGGTAATTCAAGCAACGATAGTTAACTATCCCACGATCCACCTTGATCCAACACACAAGCTCTCCACAAATCCCCTACATACTAGATAGTTCTCTTTGTCTGTCCAGTCCGTCCACGGATGCTAGACAAAGTTCAACTTCAACATGACACCCAAAGCGTCTACAACTTTCTCAAAATCTCAACGAAAATTCAGATTCCCATCTGACACAATATTCGACGGTAACCCATACTACCCCGTAACTTCCTCACTATACCTCTTAGCTAGCTTCAGCATAGAATGATTCATCCTCATTAGTAAGAAATGAGTTAATCTTGCCAATCCATTCATAACCACCCAAGTCGAATCATACCCCTCCACATTTCTTCGGAAAACCCGACACAAAATCCATGGGAATACTATCCCATACCATTTAGAAATATTCAACAGTTGTATCAGGTCCAACAACCTCTGATGTTCACACTTCGACTTCCGATAAGTCAAACCAGCACATACCACTTCAACCACTTCTCTCTCCATCTATCTCAATGTTCTTCTTCCAGAGTACTCTTATCCAACTCACACTATTTGGAACACACACTCCATCACGACATCTCATGGTATCATTCTCATCAATCCGAAAATCAGCTCTTCGACTTTAATTCATTAAATTTAATCAATCTATTAACTCAAATTAGAACTTCGACTTCTTCGAATCTTATCAAGAATACCTATAGTCAGTCTCAAGATACAAAGCTCAACTCCCTAAGATATTTTCTTCATAGACCAAACTCATATCCCGAATTTGCTTCATCAGTTCTAACTCATTACCATCATCATTGGTGTATACAGAAATTTCCAATTCGATACCTCTGCTACCCCTTGGTCTCACTCGAATGGTAATTCAACCCAAAACCATACTCCCTCAGAAGTCCCTATTTATTTCCTCTGCACCATATTCAACTCTTTTTCAAATCCACAAATACCTTAAGTTCTTAAGATCACCAACCATCTCAAATCTCAACTAAACAATTGAGGCTTCCAAACTCTGACACAAACACGCAACAGCAACCAACTCCAATTACTTGTCAGATAATTCCCTTATGTACTTTAAGGTGCCTTAAAGCATAACCAAAACTCGCTGATGTTGTACTTAACATATCCCCCAATCATATCAACCAAACATCACAAAACACAACAATTTGTTCTGTCGGATTCAGAAAAAAACCAATACACGAGCTGTTGACAACTTTCCTAACAATTCCTTAAACTTTCTTCACAGTAGAATATTACTACTTCTTCTCCAACACTGATAACTCAAGTTCCTGATGCTCAACATGATCCTCTTTACTCTTCGAGTATATCCAAATATCATTGGTTACCCAACCATTGACTCACTCAATTAAGTATGGAGAATCCCATGCCAAACGGACACTCAATCTGTGAGTTATGGCGAAAACACGAACCACACTTTCCGCACTTACTACAACATCCAAACATATTCCATCAGTAAATACTTAATTCCATGTCACTACTTCACCATCCCATAAAACATTGTAATACTTCCCGCGCTTCTAATCTTGCGTCATTCCGAGTTACGGTTCTCCCATTAGGACAAAATACGAAAACAACATTGTCACTATTAGAAGGTCATTCAACACATCTCCAACTCTTAAAATGTTTAAAGTCCAATTACCGATATAGTATCCCACATCTTACTTCCTTTAATAATCACCAGAAGTCACTATCCACCCTTTATATACTCGACCTCATAATCTATTACCGTAGCACACTCACCAGACACAAGTCTCAAAACTACTCAATTAATTTAATTCTTTGACTATCCAAATAGACATATAACATGGACTCTCAATATCAGACTAGTTTCCGCAACTAAGCCGATCACAACCCCACTTCACGTCTTGGCTATCACTACCTTCATTAACACTCAAAATTCCCATCAAAATTAAACATCTCAACACTGTCCTGCGCCGACTCATCAAAACAATTCTTAATCACTTGGCTTAATTCCAAACAATTCACTGCTCACGCCATTTAAGCTTGCAAGACACGTCTATCTCATCCAACACAATCCCAACTACTATCAACAAGAGATTAAGGGTGATAAGTTCCTCAATTTGTTAATAGACAGTCGACAATCATAATGGGGCATAAACCGTCTTTACCAAACTATAAGAGCGTTCAACCATACACTGAGCTACAACTCCACACTTGCGACATCCTTGAGAAGCACCGGTTTTTCCCCCACTTGAATCATTCTCACTCTTGCAGACAAAGGTTAGACAACAAACATGTATCGACAGTGTTTTCACACACATGTCGTATACCAGGGAACAAACAACATTAGACAACTTGGCCGGACGGACCAACCTGCTCTGATACCAATTGTAACACCCTTCTAAACCCCACGAATAATATATGAATAATCAGAGTAAATTTCCATGCATTTACAAAAGGGCATTACACATAACTTTCAAAATATCAAAACCACCTGTCATGCTCATTACTATTTCAATATAAAATTATGCTTTACAAAACTTCACTTTGCATGTAGCAGCGGATTCAATTATACCACAATTTTCATAAAAGAAACATTTGTTTTTATCACATAAAACAACATCAATTAGGCACTAAGGCCAACATCATAATATTCCAATGGATATAAACACGTTTATAGAGTACACAATGTATATCTTAAACACAACCCAAGTGATCCCAGTGTTACATGACCAGAGCATGACTCGACCCAACATAATTAAATCACTAAACGGCTACACCAAAAGCGACCTCGTAACTACGAGCAATACTACTCCTTGATACCTGCACGATGTCATGTAGGACATCATTCCAGCAGAAGGGTGAGAAATATTATCATAATAACAATGCATATAATTATATATACACAAATACACAAGCACAAAATACATATATTCCACATTTTCTCACCACAATTCATTATAACTCATCATGTACAATACAACACACACACACACACACACACACACACACACATATATATATATATATATATATATATATATATATATATATATATATATATATATATATATATATATATATATATATATATATATATATATATATATATATATATATATATATATATATATATATATATATATATATATATATATATATATATATATATATATATATATATATATATATATATATATATATATATATATATATATAAAATCAAATATGGATAATCACCAAGCATATTCATCATGCACGTATCCATAAATCTCAACATTTCACATGAACATACACATATTATGTTTACTCACTAATTCACAATTACACATTCACAATTCTCAAATCAACAATTCATGTTCATAAGCATACTTTCATACAATGATCACATATTCACAACTCTCAATTACACAAGTAATGCACATACACATATGCATAACTTCATACAACAATCATATATTCATTCCATGAGACTCAATGCAACTCAATGCAACTCATGCCATGTGGTACCAATACTTGTTATCATTTTTCGGTTTTTACACTTAAACCGGGTCCGTTCCCTAGACCGATAACAATAAAAGCCCGTTCCCTAAGCTTTCAAACCCCGCTCTAGGTTTGGGACAAGTCACTAGCCTCCACGAAACTAGCAAACATTGCCTCTTGACTAAATGATGCATATGCAATCAACAACAAAATGCACTTAAGACCGATCACACGTCTTAATCCCATGCATTCACATAATTCCTCCCTTCAAGAATTAAACAAGATTGCACACACAACATATCATATAATCAAGTATTCATACTTTTCATCAACATATTTGTCAAACAATGCACACATATTCACAATATGTTCTCATGCATTCACAATATCGCATACAATCAATATGCATTTACACTTCAATATCATTACCACATTTATCAAGCAATGCACACATATTCACAATATGTTCTCATGCATTCTTCACATACAAACAATATGCATATATTTGTCAAAAGACTATATTTCATAATCGATTCCACCATCTAGGATTCACGCCATACGGCTACTCACAACATATCATATCACAACATGCACAAGCTATACGTTATATAACAAAAGTATTTTGCACAATAACACATCAATCACACACATTCGCGACGGTAAAAATCAACACAACAATATGTTTTCAATTTTCTGCTATAATTGAACTAGGTACAGGCCTCAAAGCCATTTTTTCTAGAAATATAATCTCGTTAACTTACCAACCCTTCGAACGGGGGTCAAAACCGACTTACGGTTCAAGAGTTATGAATTTTCGAAGTTTTCCGAAAAACCAGAATTTTGCCTAAACACGGCTACGGGATTTTGCATTTTCGCCCGAAAATCCGGCCGATTCAATTCTTTTTTCCGAAACAAACACATACTCATACTCACCTAACATATAGCAGTGAATTAGAACCATTAAACACGATTTCTACGACGTCCGATTTTCACTCAAATCTCAAACCCTCAATTATCCAAAAATGTCAAAACTCACAAACTCAACCAAATTCAATCAAACGAAATCCAATAATCACGGCTAAACATTACCCGACTAAACTATGCAATTTATTTTGAATTCTAACCGTTCAAAACTCGATTCTACCGATTAAACCATTTATGCCCTAGAAATAGAAAATAGAGAAAAACACCCAACAAATCCAACACAACTCATACATAATCATACACATTGATCAAATAATAATGTTTCTCACCCTTACCTTGAATTTGTTGAACTTTTGCTCTTTCTCTTGAGTTTCCTCCTCTTCTTCTCCACTCCTCTCTTTGCCTCTTTTCTCCTTTCTATCTTTTCTTTCTTTCTATTCTCTTTTATCCCATTCTCTTATTTTATACAATTCTCACAATTTTAATTAACCTAGTAATTCCAATGGGCTTAATAACTCATGTCTATTCACACTCCCAAATAGGCTCAATCAATTAATCTAACAATTCTATATTATTCTACAAATTAGAATATATCATATAAGTTAAATAATAAAATTAAATCAATTATTTCGAATATGTCCAATAATTCAATTAATCCAAACAACTCAAATAAATCAAATAATTTATATAAATTCAATAAATCAACTAATTCAATTATATCAAATAAATCACATAAATTAGTTAATTCAATTAGGCCTAAAATCACATAATTAATCAATTAATTTAATTAATAAATAATTACTAAAAATTGGGGTGTTACAACCCTCCCCCACTTTACGAATTTTCGTCCTCGAAAATGTTACCTGATTCAAATAACTCTGGATACGACTCTCGCATCCTAATCTCCCAACTACCTCCACAAAAGGAATCTCTATACCTCGAAGTTGCTTCTCGTTCATCAACCTGAACTGGCAATGTCTCAACAATCAAATCCTCTCTCACTCGTACACTATCCATCTGAATCAATGCACTTCCTCAACTTAGACACATGAACACATCATGCAATTCCCACAAGCGACAGCGGTAAAACAATCTAACATGCTATTTTCTCCATGCTTCCGCTGCACCACTCTGATACAGATCAACAAAACACAGTGGGTGCTTCCGAGACCTCAAGCTCGACCGACACCAGTTACTATTGTAACTCTCGAAACACGTCTTTTCTTGGGCCCTTGATGGGCTAAAGACGTGTCTACTTATACGTCTAGCGGTATCTTACTGCAAGTGCACAGTCTATCGAAGTAATATTTAAGATTATCGATCCACAGGGATTCTATGGTTACTTAGTGCTAGATGAACTTCTAGTTTAGCTAAGGCGAATGGTTGTCACGATTTTTTGTTGGTTTTTAAGACTATTAAAGGCAGAATTAAATTTAAGTTTTAATAAAGTAATATTAAGGCGGTCGGTATGTAATTATACTAACTTAGGTGGGTCAATCTAACCTAGGCTTATAAAGGTGTTCACTTAATCTATTCGGTAGAGATTTCCAGTTTAAATACCCTCAACTCACACTCTCGTGGTCTTATATCAGATCTTATCCCTAAAGCCCTATGCCTGCTCTCACTAGCCCATAAGTGTTTAGAGGTAATTTATGGAAACTAAGTAATTCTAATTTATCTTAAAGCGCTCTCGTTGTGTTTAATTTAAATGCCTAACTTTAGCTATCTGGTTAAAATCTCACACTCTCGTGGTCTTGACCTAACCTAATACTCTTTTCTTACTCTCGTAACGAAAAGGTCTATTTCAATTAAAAAGTATCAGCCAGAATGTTAAGTGATTAATTATTTTTAGCCTATGGTTATATTTTACCGGTTAAGTTTGTTATAACTACATACCGCCCTAAGGTGTTTAGCTACTCATCGATGTTGAACCAGACAGAGACAGAAAATTTAATAATAACGTACTCATGGCAGAAAAATAAATAAACATTATAATTAAATTAAATTGCAATATAATGAAAAACCTGGTTAACAAATATTCGAGCAGACTCCTTCTTCCACAGACCGGAAAGCTTAGAGTTGGCGGAAATTGAAAATAAACGAATGCTGAAGGTTTAGAAACAAATAAATGTATAACAATTTCCTGATGTTGGAAATTGTTATATGGCGGGTTTGGATACAATAAAAACGAAACAGAAAACTAAAAATAATGCAGGAATAGAAAGGCTGGTTCGTAATACAGTTCGGCAGAGCTTCCGCAGGAATTTTGAATAAAGAATGCTTTCCCTTTGTTCATAGAACTTGTACTATTTATAGAATCCTTAATGGGCTGGATTTTTGGACCTTTGTTGCATGGGCCTTGCTGAATTTGTGGAAGGAATGCAGGAACGTGGCAACAAAATAGGAGAAGTGGTCTTCACGTAATGCCAATAGGAGAAATGGTCTTCATGTAATGCCTTGACGTAGTCTGAGTCAAAAACCTAATTTTACCCTTGTCACGGTCGTGACAAGGTCTTCACATTCGTAACTTGTGGCTTTTAAGTGTCACGGTCGTGACCACTCTCTTACGGTCGTGATGGCTCAAATTGGGGTGTCACGGTCGTGACACCCTTGTGACGACCGTGGCTGCAACAAATTATGCAGTATTTTGCAGGCTTCTTCATTTATTCATCTCTTTATGGTTTCTTTTGTTCCTTTTGCTCTTAATTCATGATTTAGCTCCATATAATGATGTACCTGCAAAATGGTAAGAAAAACTCGAGAAATCGAGTGTTAAAACGGTGAATATGCGATGAAACGTTAATGAAACCTAGCAATATAATCGATGCGTTTTCTCGTTATCAAACTTCCCCAAACTTAAACCTTTGCTTGTCCTCAAGCAAATAGTCGGTTGAAAATCGGCGGACAAGATTTTATTCACGCATACTCATAACAAACCGTACGAGGGATCGTTTTGTCGGATAATCCGGTACTTTGATAGAACACTACCGATACACTAATGACACAAGCAACAAGCTATGTCGTCGACTTCCCGTTAAACGAAACAATCGGCAATTACATTACGATTTCACCTGGAGTTTTTCGATCTTATTTCGCCCGGTTTCATTCTAGCGCAATCACATTAAGCCCTTTGCCTTAGCACGCACGTAGTGGAGTAGCCGGTTAGCGACTTTGATCCTTTTTGAGCACGGGGTCTGGTACACGAGTGTGGTAACCCTACATATTTTATCCGATTTGGAGGTTGTGGGGGATCGAGCCGTAGCACGCCCTACCGAGTTCAGAACCAGTACCTCTGAACCAACTTGCAACGGACTCCTTCTCATATTTCTCGTTTCTTATATGCGACCGTGTAATTTGGTGCAATTTCTTTTCATTTTGCATCGAGATATGAAGGATCATTATTGATTAGGCATCAAACGCTTATATTCATCGGCTCCCCACGTGGTTTGTGTTCAGACGGTGCTGACTGCTAGTATAAACTACTAGGGGTTACTTTTGAACTGAAACTAAAAGTGTACTCGTAATGGTAATCGGGATGGAATTGCTTAAGTAGGGAGTCAAAGATGTCAAGATTGTATTGGTCTTGTTTAATCGTTCTCGGCTTCCTAATTACGATTCCGTAGGTAAGTCGGGTAATGCGAATAATTAAAGATTTTTTCTGGTATAGCTAAATAATCGGGGAAAGTTCGAAATTAAAGAAAATAGCACAAAGATTTGCTCATTTCATTAACTTGCGAAAAGAAATACAACGGAATTGAAAATACCACGAAATAGAAAAGTGCGAAAAAAGGGAAAATGCAGAAATGAAAGGTACATCTCCCACACTATATCAGACATTGTCCCCAATGTTGTGATATAAATGCGGTAAAAGTACAGTACAACGACAAAAACGAAAAACAAACATAAGCAAACTAAAACTATGGCTGCTGAGGACCGCGGGCTCGGCCTCTGGTGCGGGAGCGGCGTCTGGAAGGAGTCGCTTCAGGATCAGAACCGGTGCCGGAGGCAGCAGTGATGCTAATGCGGAGGGCTTCTAGCTCGCTGAAAATTTCTCCAAACTTCTCATTAGTAGCTTCCTGGTTTGCTGCAATAGTGCTGAGTAAAGCATCATACTGCTCCTTCTGCCTTCGCTCCAGTGCGGCGTTCATCTGGTTCTGCTGATGAATCGCACGGAGGACTTCCTCAAGTGTGATTTCGGGAGCAGGGGGCTGTCGGGTAGATGTCTCTGGTATATCCTGGACAGGCTCAGCTGCATCCATAGCGTCCTGCATCTCATCTGCTGGAGGGTCTGCCTGATCATCATGAATAGGGGCGTGATCGGCAGCAGCAGGTAAAACAAAGAGCCAGTTGGCTCGGCTGGATGGATCGATGCGGTTGCGGGACGGCAGAATGATATGATGGAAAATGGTGCCATGGACAACAGGGCTATACCTGCCATCCTCTCGCTGCGCAATCAGGTGAGCGGACCTGCAATAACTCTTGGTGAGGAATTCTGCGGCTAGGTGAGGCTGATTAATGAGCAAGTCACCAAGCCCCAACTGAATGGCGAGGGCGGTGACAATGCCGCCTATGAAGAACGGGGTGGAGCCTCTGTGTGCAATGGCCTGGATATGATAAAGCATGAAAGGGGCAGCGTTGATCGGCTCGTCATTAAGAGCGTAGTGTAAGAATAGAAGCTCCTTGGAGTTGAGCTTATGGTTGCTTTCTCGAGCGAAGATGGTGTTGCATATGACACGGTGGAAATAGCGGATTGCCGGGTTGTGGATGTGCGTAGCGTTGAGGCTTTGGAAGGCGGATGCACGGGTGTTGGTTAAGTCGTGCCATAGAGTGAGAGCTTGTTCACTAAAATTATCGGGCATGCGACGGTGAGCTTCAGTTCTGTGATCGAAGCCTAGCAACTCGGCTATCCTGGTTTGCGAAAGGTTGAACTCTTGGCCATGCAATCTGAATTTGGCGACACCGGTGAGCTGACTCTGAGAACCGGTACCGGTGATGTAACTGAATGAGCTTAAGAACTCCAGTGTTAGAAGCTCGAATGTGGGCTGAGGTTGACTGCAAAGATCCCACAGACCGACTTTTTGAAGCAGGCTTGTAACACTGGCAAGCATTCCGAGTTCCCTCAAATAGACAGTGTCAATGTAACGTGTAGGTTGCACACCGCGGTTTTGGAATCGGAGAAAACGTTCTCTCTGAGTTTCTCCAGCATCACCTTCTCTAAAGGTAATAGAATCCATTGCATGCAAGAGCTTAGAGTGAAGAATGAAGATTTTTGATGTTTTGTGAAAAAAGGGTAAAATGAAAGAAATATTGATTCGGGATAAATAATGGAGAGTGAGAATGTGATAGGTTATGATAATGGGGGGTTAATGTTGGTAATGGGGAGGTTACGGAGGTTATGGAGAAAATGGGTAGTTTTGAGGAAGTTATGGAGGAAGAAGAAGAAGAGGAACGATGAGAAACAGTTCTGTTTCTCACGATTCCTGTAATAGGGGTTGTCACGGTCGTGACAGGGGTGTGACGGTCGTGACACCCTATTTAAGCACGTCACGATCGTGAGGGGGGTATGACGACCGTGAGGGCACGCTTCGTTGAATAATTTCCAGAAAAACATTTTCTCACTTAATTCACATATTTTATAATAATGTATTTTCTTCACTAACACTCATATTAAATTATAAACACCATATAGTATATAATTTCAACGCAGTACTATACTAACTTGCATGGCAATGAGAGATTGTATATAATATGAAATAATGCAAGCATAACAGTACATAGAAAAAATATATAAATTGCTAAAAATGGAGAAATTTTGGAATTAAAGGTGCATTGCATAAAGTAATTGAAAATGAAGTTACATAAACGGAAATTACGGTATGAAATTGTTGCGAAAAATAAATCTAACTAGAAACGAAAACAATGAGAAAAATAAACTAAATCACTTATAGCATTTTCAAAAGCGTTTCTTCAAGTCTTCGATGGCGGAGTTCAAGTGATAGAATTGTTCGCAGGCTATGTCAGTCAATCCTATAATGTCCAATCGCATGCTCTTAATGTCTTCTTTAAATAAATTAATGTCAGTTTGGTAAGCATTGAGAGTGTTCATGATGTTTTGTAAGTTGTTAGCATAATCTCCTTGATTCACTTCAGGGGTTTCATGTACTTTTTCAGTGTGGTCAATGTCATGGTAACCAGGAGGTGTCTCAGGGTCAGTTTCGACAGCGGTCATTATATCATCTTTTATCTTGTAAGACTGAGGTGTTTCAGGAGTAGATGGATAATCAGGTGGGTTTAACTCATAAAGCCAGTTATCCTTATTGTGAACACTTACTCTAGCATGGTTAGGCAATGTGAACATGGTTACTACTTCGTTCCGGATTAGGTACTCAAAAGGTGGATGTCCTAAATTCCTTATGATATGTCTATTGAAGCAGAAATTAAGATTCATAGGGCGGATTGTTCCTAGACGGTTGCACCTGTCCAGTTGGTACCTAAGTCCTATGGCATCAGCAATCATGGTTACAAGACCTCCTACTAATATAGGTAATTCAGGTTCTTCTTGGATACGGGTGAAGGTTTGCATCATGAAAGGTACACCATTAACAGGCTGTCCATTAGTGAAACATGACATAATAAATATTTCATCTTTAGAAACTCCGGTAATGTTTTCTTCTTTTCCAAAGAAGGTGTGGGCAAGGAATTTATGGAAGTAACGGAGAGCAGGATTATGGATCTCATCGTTATTCATGTTATTTGGTTCAGGGTGGTAGTTTCCGGTTAAAGTTCCCCAAAAGAAATCTAGCTCCATATCCATCAATTCTACCTGTGTGGTAGTAAAAGCAAATGGTCCACTAGGGAATCCTAACAAGTCAGCTAGTTCTTTATGGTTAAAGTCATATTCTATTCCAAATAGGCGGAAACTAATAAATCCTTTCCTAAATCCAAAACCGCGCTCAGGTAGGTAAATTAAGGAGCTAAGGAACTCAAGGGTGAGCTCGCGGTAAGTCACAAACTTATGTTGGATCAATGCATTCTCCCATCCGAGTCGGTTTAACAAGTACATGACACTATCATGGATACCTAGGGTTTCCATAGTCTTATCATCCGGGTACAGGGTCAAATCCATTTGCCTCTGTGATAACTCTTCAAACTTCATTCTTTGGTTCCTACCTCTAAATTTGGTTTCCATATGGTTAATTGGTTGGTTAGCCATGGTCAGTGCAAATATGGGGGAAACAAATCAGTGGAAAAGACTTTAGAAAATCTGTAAAAAGTGATTTAAGATAAAAATAAGAAAATGAAATGCATAATGTAATGGCAATAATAGTAATGTAAAATAGAACTATAAAATGACAAAACAATTAAACAAATAGTAAAACGATAGATAACAATATGCTAAAAGAAAAGAATAGTTTAAATAATTAAATAAGTAAATGGGTTGCCTCCCACTAAGCGCTGTTTTTATCGTCCAAAGCCTGACGTAATGCTTAGGTTTAGATTAATCAGGGGAATTAGTGGACAATTCTAAAAGCTTTAGATTATTCGCATAATCTCTATTTCCAACTTTATGATAGTGTTTTAAACGTTGTCCGTTTACTATGAATGGTTCACTATTCCTACCCTTAATTTCTATTGCTCCACTCGGGAATACTTTAGTTATTTCAAAGGGTCCTGACCATCTAGATTTTAATTTTCCAGGAAAGAGCCTAAGCCTTGAATTAAAGAGGAGTATAACTTCTCCCACACTAAATTCTTTCCTAGATAGGCGTTTATCATGCCATCGCTTAGTTCTTTCTTTATATATCTTAGCATTCTCATATGCATCTAACCTTAATTCTTCTAGTTCGTTAATGTCTAGGATTCGCTTTTCTCCTGCAGCATTATAGTTTATGTTGAGAGTTCTGATCGCCCAATAAGCTTTGTGTTCTAGTTCTACTGGGAGGTGACAAGATTTTCCATAAACTAGTTTGAAAGGTGTAGTACCTATGGGTGTCTTGTAAGCGGTCCTATAAGCCCATAAAGCTTCATTAAGTTTAGATGACCAATCTTTCCGAGATATGGCGACAGTCTTTTCTAAGATTTGTTTAATTTCTCTGTTTGAGACTTCGACTTGTCCACTTGTTTGTGGGTGATATGGTGTAGCCACACGGTGTCTTACTCCATATTTAGATAGTAACTTGTCAAAGATTTTTGAAATGAAGTGCGAGCCACCGTCACTTATGACGAGTCTAGGCACACCAAATCTGGGAAAGATTATATTTTTGAAAAGCTTTATTACTACTCGTGTATCGTTTGTAGGAGAAGCTATGGCTTCAATCCATTTCGAAACATAATCAACATCTACGAGTATGTAATTATTACCGAAAGATGATGGGAATGGTCCCATGAAATCTATTCCCCAGACGTCAAAGATTTCTACTTCTAAAATTCCTTTTTGAGGCATTTCATCTCTTCTTGAAATATTGCCAGTGCGTTGACACCGATCGCAATTTATAACAGCGATGTGGACATCCTTCCATAGATTAGGCCAGAATAAGCCGGCTTGCAAGATTTTTGCACAAGTCTTGGAAGTGCTTGCATGTCCACCATAAGGAGATGAATGGCATTGAGCAATGACATCTTCTATTTCTTCTTCGGGAATACATCGGCGAAAGATTCCATCTGGTCCTCTTTTGAACAATAATGGTTCATCCCAATAGTAATGTTTCAGATTATGAAAGAATTTCTTTTTCTGCTGATAGGTTAGATCGGGTGGAAGAGCTCCTGCGACTAGGTAGTTGACAATGTCAGCGTACCATGGCAGTCCTACAGTTGTCTGGATTGTTTCCACGGATTCTGGTTCATTTATATCTAACTGAGCTAGGTCGCTTCCTATTTGTGCTATCAGCTGTTCATATGGAAAATCATCGTTAATCGGCACTTGTTCGGGTTTAATACCTTCTATTCTAGATAAATGGTCCGCTACGACGTTCTCAGTACCTTTCTTATCTTTTATTTCTAGATCAAACTCTTGTAAGAGTAAAATCCATCTTAAGAGTCTTGGTTTAGCATCTTTCTTAGTTAATAGATATCGGATAGCAGCATGGTCTGTGTAAATGATTATTTTCGCTCCAACTAGGTAAGAACGGAATTTGTCAAGCGCAAAGACAACTGCTAACAATTCTTTTTCGGTAGTGGCGTAGTTCATCTGGGCAGAATCTAAGGTTCTACTGGCATAGTAAATCGCATGAAGTTTCTTTTCCTTTCTCTGGCCTAGAACTGCGCCTACAGCATAGTCACTCGCATCGCACATGATTTCAAAAGGTAATCTCCAGTCAGGGGGTTGCATGATTGGTGCGGTGATGAGGGCTATTTTCAGAGTTTCGAATGCTTTAAGACAATCTTCATTGAATATGAACTCAGCGTCTTTCATTAATAAACCAGTAAGAGGTTTAGTGATTTTCGAGAAATCTTTGATGAATCGTCGGTAAAAACCGGCGTGTCCTAAAAAGCTTCGTATTTCTCGAACGGTTTTAGGGGGTTGAAGATCTTTTATTACTTCAATCTTAGCTTTATCAACTTCAATTCCCTTGTCGGATATTACATGACCTAATACTATTCCTTCGTTGACCATAAAATGACATTTCTCCCAGTTAAGCACGAGATTTACTTTTACACATCTTTCTAACACCATTTCTAAGTTCGATAAGCATCCTTCAAAACTTTGCCCGCATACAGAGAAGTCGTCCATGAACACTTCCATGATGTTGTCTATAAAATCTGCGAAGATTGACATCATACATCTTTGAAAGGTTGCAGGAGCGTTGCATAATCCAAAGGGCATTCGCCTATAAGCGAACGTTCCATAAGGACATGTGAATGTAGTCTTCTCTTGATCATCAGGATGGATAGGGATTTGGAAAAATCCTGAGTAACCGTCAAGATAACAGAAGTAAGAATGCTTGGCTAATCGTTCTAACATTTGATCTATGAAAGGTAGTGGGAAATGATCTTTTCGAGTGGCTTTGTTTAGTTTACGATAATCTATGCACACTCTATATCCCGTCACTACTCTTTGCGATATCGATTCGCCTTGAGCGTTTTTCACAATAGTGATACCTCCTTTCTTTGGCACTACATGTATTGGACTAACCCATTCACTATCAGAGATTGGATATATTATCCCGGCATCTAATAATTTCTTAACTTCTTCTTTTACTACAGTGCTAAGGGTTGGGTTAATTCTTCTTTGAGATTCTCTGGAGGTTCTGCAATCTTCTTCTAGCAGAATACGATGCATACAAACTGAAGGACATATTCCTTTGAGATCAGATATGTTATACCCTAATGCAGTTGGATATTTCTTCAAGACATCTAAAAGTTTCTTTGTTTCTATAGTTCCTAAACTGGAATTTACTATAACTGGTCTTTTACATTCAACGTCTAAGAATTCGTACCTTAGGTTATGAGGTAAAGTTTTTAATCCTAATGTAGGTTTATCTTTACTTGGCATGGGATCCGGTGTAAGTGCTAAACTTTCGCTTAGACTATCATCCTGATACGGTTTTCGCCAATTATCATCTTCGAAAATCGGAGGGATTTGAATTTTCATTATTTCAGAATAAGTGGTCTCTTTCAGTTCCATTTCTCTTACACATTCGTCAATTACATCCAATAGATAGCATGTATCCTCTATAGCTGGTGATTGTAAGAATTATGTTAAAACAAATTCAACTTTCTCTTCACCTACTTCAAAGGTTAGCTTTCCTCTTTTTACGTCTATTATAGCTCCGGCGGTAGCTAAGAATGGTCTTCCTAGTATGATAGGTGTAGTGGAGTCTTCAGAGATGTCCATGATTATAAAATCAGTAGGGATGTAGAATTGTCCTATACGTACTGGGACGTTTTCTAGTATGCCTACAGGATATTTAACAGAGCGATCGGCTAGTTGAACAGACATTTTAGTTGGTCTTAGGTCTCCCATGTCTAGCCTTTTGCAAATCGTTAAGGGCATAACACTGATACTGGCTCCTAAATCGCATAGAGCTTTGTCAATGACGAATTTTCCTATTACACAGGGTATAGAGAAACTTCCTGGATCTTTTAGCTTAGGAGGCATTTTATTCTGAATTATGGCGCTACACTCGACAGTAAGTGTAACTGTTCCGTTATCCTCTATCTTTTTCTTATTGGATAAGATTTCTTTTAAAAACTTAGCATACGAGGGTATTTGGGTAATTGCTTCTGTAAACGGAATAGTAATATTCAACTGTTTCAGAAGTTCGACAAATTTCTTAAATTGACCCGTCGTCTTGGAATTTATTAATCTTTGAGGGTACGGAATTGGTGGTTTATAGGGTGGTGGAGGCACATAAGGTTGTTCTTTCTCCACTACCTCTTGATTGTCATCTTCCTTTTCTTCGGGATCATTCACCACTTCAGTCGGTTTATCCGGTTTTTGGTACATGGCTGGATTGTCAAGTCTTGGATCGGTAGGTCCGTCAAGTTCCTTGCCACTTCTTAATATTACAGCGTTAGCATGTCCTTTCGGATTAGGTTGAGGTTGTCCAGGGAATACTCCAGCTGGTGCAGCAGTAGGTGCTTGTTGTTGAGCTACTTGTGAAATCTGAGTTTCAAGCATTTTGTTATGTGTAGCTAATGCATCTACTTTGCTCACTAATTGTTTAATCTGCTCACTAGTGTGAATGTTTTGGTTTAAGAAGTCCTTGTTTGTTTGAGATTGGTTAGCTATAAAGTTCTCCATCATCAATTCAAGGTTCGATTTTCTAGGGATATTAGGAGCAGTCTTTTGATATCCTGGTGATGTAGCTGGTGCTTGACCTGGTGCGTAATAAGCATTGTTATTCTTATAGGAGAAGTTCGGATGATTCTTCCAACCTGGGTTGTATGTGTTTGAGTAAGGGTTTCTTTGAGCATAATTCACTTGATCAGTGGGAGTTCCTGCCAATAGTTGACAATCAGAAACTTCGTGTCCTGGGACTCCACATAACTCACAGTTAGGTGTCACTGCAGCCACGGTGGCTGTAGGTGTTATGGCCAAGTTATCGATCTTTTGGCTTAGTTGGTCAAACTTCGCATTGACTTGGTTCATACTACTTACTTCGTACATACCTCCCTTTGTTGGTTTCTCAGTTGCGACTCTCTCGCTTCCCCAAAGGTAATGATTTTGAGCCATACTTTCGATAAGTGCATAGGCATCACTATATTCTTTGTCCATCAATGCACCACCCGCGGCAACGTCAATTGTCATTCTTGTATTGTACAAGAGTCCATTATAGAAGGTATGGATGACCATCCAGTCTATTAATCCATGATGTGGACAAAGTCTCAGTAGATCCTTATAGCGTTCCCAAGCTTCGAATAATGATTCACTTTCTCGTTGCTTAAATCCGTTGATCTGAGCTCTCAGCATAGCTGTCTTGCTAGGTGGAAAATACCTATTCAAGAAAACTCTCTTAAGTTCTGCCCACGTAGTTACTGAGTTCGAAGGCAGAGATTGAAGCCAAGCTCTTGCTCTGTCTCGAAGCGAAAAAGGAAATAAACGTAGTCTAATAGCTTCTTGGGTAACTCCATTGGCTTTTACGGTATCTGCATATTGCACAAAGATCGAAAGATGAAGATTCGGATCCTCGGTAGGATTTCCGGAGAATTGATTTTGTTGCACGGCTGATATCAACGAAGGTTTTAGTTCGAAATCATTTCGGTTGATAGCCGACGCTGCAATGCTTGAATGCGGTTCAGCTTGCGAAGGATTAGCGTAATACTTGAGTGGATGAGTCTGTTCTTCAGCCATCTCTGCGTCCTTTGATTTTACGACTGGTTTAGGCGGATCTAATTGAAGATCTGGAATATTGTAATTATTTTCGAAATCGAATATACGTCTTCTTACGTGTAAGAAGCGTTCCGATTCAGGGATTAGAGGTTGCAAGTCTTCGCTTTTAGAGCGAGTACTTGGCATACACTCGGAGATTAGATTAAATTAAATAGTTGATACCTTAGTCTAGACAATGCTACCTAAATGCACTAGTAACTAAATTAAGGAATCCCCGGCAACGACGCCAAAAACATGATGGGCTAAAGACGTGTCTACTTATGCGTCTAGCGGTATCTTACTGCAAGTGCACAGCCTATCGAAGTAATATTTAAGATTATCGATCCACAGGGATTCTATGGTTACTTAGTGCTAGATGAACTTCTATTTTAGCTAAGGCGAATGGTTGTCACGATTTTTTGTTGGTTTTTAAGACTATTAAAGGCGGAATTAAATTTAAGTTTTAATAAAGTAATATTAAGGCGGTCGGTATGTAATTATACTAACTTAGGTGGGTCAATCTAACCTAGGCTTATAAAGGTGTTCACTTAACCTATTCGGTAGAGATTTCCAGTTTAAATACCCTCAACTCACACTCTCGTGGTCTTATATCAGATCTTATCCCTAAAGCCCTATGCCTGCTCTCGCTAGCCCATAAGTGTTTAGAGGTAATTTTTGGAAACTAAGTAATTCTAATTTATCTTAAAGCGCTCTCGCTGTGTTTAATTTAAATGCCTAACTTTAGCTATCTGGTTAAAATCTCACACTCTCGTGGTCTTGACCTAACCTAATACTCTTTTCTTACTCTCGTAACGAAAAGGTCTATTTCAATTAAAAAGTAGCAGCCAGAATGTTAAGTGATTAATTATTTTTAGCCTATGGTTATATTTTACCGGTTAAGTTTGTTATAACTACATACCGCCCTAAGGTGTTTAGCTACTCATCGATGTTGAACCAGACAGAGACAGAAAATTTAATAATAACGTACTCATGGCAGAAAAATAAATAAACATTATAATTAAATTAAATTGCAATATAATGAAAAACCTGGTTAACAAATATTCGAGCAGACTCCTTCTTCCACAGACCGGAAAGCTTGGAGTTGGCGGAAATTGAAAATAAACGAATGCTGAAGGTTTAGAAACAAATAAATGTATAACAATTTCCTGATGTTGGAAATTGTTATATGGCGGGTTTGGATACAATAAAAACGAAACAGAAAACTAAAAATAATGCAGGAATAGAAAGGCTGGTTCGTAATACAGTTCGGCAGAGCTTCCGCAGGAATTTTGAATAAAGAATGATCTCCCTTTGTTCATAGAACTTGTACTATTTATAGAATCCTTAATGGGCTGGATTTTTGGACCTTTGTTGCATGGGCCTTGCTGAATTTGTGGAAGGAATGCAGGAACGTGGCAACAAAATAGGAGAAGTGGTCTTCACGTAATGCCAATAGGAGAAATGGTCTTCACGTAATGCCTTGACGTAGTCTGAGTCAAAAACCTAATTTTACCCTTGTCACGGTCGTGACAAGGTCTTCACGTTCGTAACTTGTGGCTTTTAAGTGTCACGGTCGTGACCACTCTCTTACGGTCGTGATGGCTCAAATTGGGGTGTCACGGTCGTGACACCCTTGTGACGACCGTGGCTGCAACAAATTATGCAGTATTTTGCAGGCTTCTTCATTTCTTCATCTATTTATGGTTTCTTTTGTTCCTTTTGCTCTTAATTCATGATTTAGCTCCATATAATGATGTACCTGCAAAATGGTAAGAAAAACTCGAGAAATCGAGTGTTAAAACGGTGAATATGCGATGAAACGTTAATGAAACCTAGCAATATAATCGATGCGTTTTCTCGTTATCAGCCCTTTTAATCTTTCTAGTCGTCTCTTGCACAATTTCAGGTCCGAGTACAACACTCTCGCCTGACACACATCAACACAAAGGATTCCTACACCTCTTACCGTACAAAGCCTCATATAATGTCATTCCGATACTAGAATAATCATTGTCATTGTAGGTAATTCAAGCAACGATAGTTAACTATCCCACGATCCACCTTGATCCAACACACAAGCTCTCCACAAATCCCCTACATACTAGATAGTTCTCTTTGTCTGTCCAGTCCGTCCACGGATGCTAGACAAAGTTCAACTTCAACATGACACCCAAAGCGTCTACAACTTTCTCAAAATCTCAACGAAAATTCAGATTCCCATCTGACACAATATTCAACGGTAACCCATACTACCCCGTAACTTCCTCACTATACCTCTTAGCTAGCTTCAGCATAGAATGATTCATCCTCATTAGTAAGAAATGAGTTAATCTTGCCAATCCATTCATAACCACCCAAGTCGAATCATACCCCTCCACATTTCTTCGGAAAACCCGACACAAAATCCATGGGAATACTATCCCATACCATTTAGAAATATTCAACAGTTGTATCAGGTCCAACAACCTCTGATGTTCACACTTCGACTTCCGATAAGTCAAACCAGCACATACCACTTCAACCACTTCTCTCTCCATCTATCTCAATGTTCTTCTTCCAGAGTACTCTTATCCAACTCACACTATTTGGAACATACACTCCATCACGACATCTCATGGTATCATTCTCATCAATCCGAAAATCAGCTCTTCGACTTCAATTCATTAAATTTAATCAATCTATTAACTCAAATTAGAACTTCGACTTCTTCGAATCTTATCAAGAATACCTATAGTCAGTCTCAAGATACAAAGCTCAACTCCCTAAGATATTTTCTTCACAGACCAAGCTCATATCCCGAATTTGCTTCATCAGTTCTAACTCATTACCATCATCATTGGTGTATACAGAAATTTCCAATTCGATACCTCTGCTACCACTTGGTTTCACTCGAATGGTAATTCAACCCAAAACCATACTCCATCAGAAGTCCCTATTTATTTCCTCTGCACCATATTCAACTCTTTTTCAAATCCACAAATACCTTAAGTTCTTAAGATCACCAACCATCTCAAATCTCAACTAAATAATTGAGGCTTCCAAACTCTGATACAAACACGCAACAGCAACCAACTCCAATTACTTGTCAGATAATTCCCTTATTTACTTTAAGTTGCCTTAAAGCATAACCAAAACTCGCTGATGTTGTACTTAACATATCCCCCAATCATATCAACCAAACATCACAAAACACAATAATTTGTTCTGTCGGATTCGGAAAAACCAATACACGAGCTGTTGACAACTTTCCTAACAATTCCTTAAACTTTCTTCACGGTAGAATATTACTACTTCTTCTCCAACACTGATAACTCAAGTTCCTGATGCCTAACATGATCCTCTTTACTCTTCGAGTATATCCAAATATCATTGGTTACCCAACCATTGACTCACTCAATTAAGTATGGAGAATCCCATGCCAAACGGACACTCAATCTGTGAGTTATGGCGAAAACACGAACCGCACTTTCCGCACTTACTACAACATCCAAACATATTCCATCAGTAAATACTTAATTCCATGTCACTACTTCACCATCACATAAAACATTGTAATACTTCCCGCGCTTCTAATCTTGCGTCATTCCGAGTTACGGTTCTCCCATTAGGACAAAATACGAAAACAACATCGTCACTATTAGAAGGTCATTCAACACATCTCCAACTCTTAAAATGTTTAAAGTCCAATTACCGATATAGTATCCCACATCTTACTTCCTTTAATAATCACCAGAAGTCACTATCCACCCTTTATATACTCGACCTCATAATCTATTACCGTAGCACACTCACCAGACACAAGTCTCAAAACTACTCAATCAATTTAATTCTTTGACTATCCAAATAGACATATAACATGGACTCTCAATATCAGACTAGTTTCCGCAACTAAGCCGATCACAACCCCACTTCACGTCTTGGCTATCACTACCTTCATTAACACTCAAAATTCCCATCAAAATTAAACATCTCAACACTGTCCTGCGCCGACTCATCAAAACAATTCTTAAGCACTTGGCTTAATTCCAAACAATTCACTGCTCACGCCATTTAAGCTTGCAAGACACGTCTATCCCATCCAACACAATCCCAACTACTATCAACAACAGATTAAGGGTGATCAGTTCCTCAATTTGTTAATAGACAGTCGACAATCATAATGGGGCATAAACCGTCTTTACCAAACTATAAGAGCGTTCAACCATACACTGAGCTACAACTCCACACTTGCAGCATCCTTGAGAAGCACCGGTTTTTCCCCCACTTGAATCATTCTCACTCTTGCAGACAAAGGTTAGACAACAAACATGTATCGACAGTGTTTTCACACACATGTCGTATACCAGGGAACAAACAACATTAGACAACTTGGCCGGACGGACCAACCTGCTCTGATACCAATTGTAACACCCTTCTAAACCCCACGGATAATATATGAATAATCAGAGTAAATTTCCATGCATTTACAAAAGGGCATTACACAAAACTTTCAAAATATCAAAACCACCTGTCATGCTCATTACTATTTCAATATAAAATTATGCTTTACAAAACTTCACTTTGCATGTAGCAGCGGATTCAATTATACCACAATTTTTATAAAAGAAACATTTGTTTTTATCACATAAAACAACATCACTTAGGCACTAAGGCCAACATCATAATATTCCAATGGATATAAACACGTTTATAGAGTACACAATGTATATCTTAAACACAACCCAAGTGATCCTAGTGTTACATGACCAGAGCATGACTCGACCCAACATAATTAAATCACTAAACGGCTACACCAAAAGCGACCTCGTAACTACGAGCAATACTACTCCTTGATACCTGCACGATGTCATGTAGGACATTATTCCAGCAGAAGGGTGAGAAATATTATCATAATAACAATGCATATAATTATATATACACAAATACACAAGCACAAAATACATATATTCCACATTTTCTCACCACAATTCATTATAACTCATCATGTATAATACAACACACACACACACACACACACACACATATATATATATATATATATATATATATATATATATATATATATATATATATATATATATATATATATATATATATATATATATATATATATATATATATATATATATATATATATATATATATATATATATATATATATATATATATATATATATATATATATATATATATATATATATATATATATATATATATATATATATATATATATATATATATATATATATATATATATATATATATATATATATATATATATATATATATATATATATATATATATATATATATATATATATATATATATATATATATATAATCAAATATGGATAATCACCAAGCATATTCATCATGCACGTATCCATAAATCTCAACATTCCACATGAACATACACATATTATGTTTACTCACTAATTCACAATTACACATTCACAATTCTCAAATCAACAATTCATGTTCATAAGCATACTTTCATACAATGATCACATATTCACAACTCTCAATTACACAAGTAATGCACATACGCATATGCATAACTTCATACAACAATCATATATTCATTCCATGAGACTCAATGCAACTCAATGCAACTCATGCCATGTGGTACCAACACTTGTTATCATTTTTCGGTTTTTACACTTAAACCGGGTCCGTTCCCTAGACCGATAACAACAAAAGCCCGTTCCCTAAGCTTTCAAACCCCGCTCTAGGTTTGGGACAAGTCACTAGCCTCCACGAAACTAGCAAACATTGCCTCTTGACTAAATGATGCATATGCAATCAACAACAAAATGCACTTAAGACCGATCACACGTCTTAATCCCATGCATTCACATAATTCCTCCCTTCAAGAATTAAACAAGATTGCACACACAACATATCATATAATCAAGTATTCATACTTTTCATCAACATATTTGTCAAACAATGCACACATATTCACAATATGTTCTCATGCATTCACAATATCACATACAATCAATATGCATTTACACTTCAATATCATTACCACATTTATCAAGCAATGCACACATATTCACAATATGTTCTCATGCATTCTTCACATACAAACAATATGCATATATTTGTCAAAAGACTATATTTCATAATCGATTCCACCATCTAGGATTCACGCCATACGGCTACCCACAACATATCATATCACAACATGCACAAGCTATACGTTATATAACAAAAGTATTTTGCACAATAACACATCAATCACACACATTCGCGACGGTAAAAATCAACACAACAATATGTTTTCAATTTTCTGCTATAATTGAACTAGGTACAGGCCTCAAAGCCATTTTTTCTAGAAATATAATCTCGTTAACTTACCAACCCTTCGAACGGGGGTCAAAACCGACTTACGGTTCAAGAGTTATGAATTTTCGAAGTTTTCCGAAAAACCAGAATTTTGCCTAAACACGGCTATGGGATTTTGCATTTTCGCCCGAAAATCCGGCCGATTCAATTCTTTTTTCCGAAACAAACACATACTCATACTCACCTAACATATAGCAGTGAATTAGAACCATTAAACACGATTTCTACGACGTCCGATTTTCACTCAAATCTCAAACCCTCAATTATGCAAAAATGTCAAAACTCACAAACTCAACCAAATTCAATCAAACGAAATCCAATAATCACGGCTAAACATTACCCGACTAAACTATGCAATTTATTTTGAATTCTAACCGTTCAAAACTCTATTCTACCGATTAAACCATTTATGCCCTAGAAATAGAAAATAGAGAGAAACACCCAACAAATCCAACACAACTCATACATAATCATACACATTGATCAAATAATAATGTTTCTCACCCTTACCTTGAATTTGTTGAACTTTTGCTCTTTCTCTTGAGTTTCCTCCTCTTCTTCTCCACTCCTCTCTTTGCCTCTTTTCTCCTTTCTATCTTTTCTTTCTTTCTATTCTCTTTTATCCCATTCTCTTATTTTATACAATTCTCACAATTTTAATTAACCTAGTAATTCCAATGGGCTTAATAACTCATGTCTATTCACACTCCCAAATAGGCTCAATCAATTAATCTAACAATTCTATATTATTCTACAAATTAGAATATATCATATAAGTTAAATAATAAAATTAAATCAATTATTTCGAATATGTCCAATAATTCAATTAATCCAAACAACTCAAATAAATCAAATAATTTATATAAATTCAATAAATCAACTAATTCAATTATATCAAATAAATCACATAAATTAGTTAATTCAATTAGGCCTAAAATCACATAATTAATCAATTAATTTAATTAATAAATAATTACTAAAACTTGGGGTGTTACAGTGTGCAACGAAATAAGGAGGTATGTTGAGACCCTCGGGGAGGTAGAAGTCTTCCGGCCGCGAGATGCTCATGGCGACTTGAAGAATGGTCTCATCCGAGGAAGGCATCTCCTCCTCGACCTTCTTTGACTTTTGGACATCCTGTCGAGGAACATCCTTCTTCTTGGAGAATTATTTCAGGTGCCCGTCTCTGATCAAGATCTCAATTGCATCCTTCAGACGGATGCAGTCGTTGGTCATGTGGTCGTGGCTCTTGTGGAACCGGTAATACTTCGTCTTATCTGTGTTTAGCTTGGCCAATATCTGTTTTGGGAAACGAACCCCTGCTTGTCAGAATTCCGAGTTTACACACTCGGAGAGAATCTTCTTACGAGAGACAGTCAGTGGAGTGTATTTATGGAACCGGCCAGATGACCCTTTACGATCCCGGGCCTATCATCTCTTTTTCTCACGGCTCCCCAACGAGATGTCGAGGCTTCGTCGTGCTTCGAGGACCTGGTGCTTTCCTGATGCCTAGAGTCTTGGGCGGTGTTGGCTGCTTCCATTTCTTCATACTGGACGTATGCCTTGTCCTTGAGGAGGGGACATCTAGTGTTATGGGGGTTTCGATCCCAACAACCTTGTCAAATCCAGTGTAGGGATGGAGCATGCGCTTGAGCAAGTACTTCTTTATATCAACAATCACGGAGACCTGGACGGTTTTTTTGTTGAATCTTTTGATACACGTTCAAAGAGGTTCATCTTTCCCTTGAATGATGGCCTCAAGGGAGGCTTCTGTCTTTGGGTGGCGACGAGAGGCTATGAAATGCCTCGAGAACATCCTCCCTAATTACCTCCAAGATGTGATGGACTCGAAGGGAAGGCTTTTGTACCATGACATGGCTCCCTTCCTCGGTGTGGTTGGGAACAATATGCATTTGACGATGCCCCTGATGCCATGGTAATCGAGCAGGCCATCGGTTCTCTCGATGTGCTCGTCAGGATCTATAGTGCCATCGTACATGCCAAAGGATGGGGTTTCTCCAGCCCTTTGGGTAGGCGCATGACCATGATTTCTTGGGAGAACGGGCCACGAGGCTCGTCGTCGCTGCTGCTGCTAAACCGCGAAACAGAGCAGGTACTTCCTTCGGGGAGAGGACCGCGATATCTACTGGGAGATGGAGTTCATGCTCAACCCTTAGATCTGGATGGAAGCAAACAATGACGCTCTTCCCGTAGATCCCTTCTGGTTCTCTTGGCCCTTGAGGAGTGCTGGCTCTGGGGAGAGGTATGGTCGCACTTTCTCACGACCAAAGAGTCTGGCTCAGTTGGTGCCCGATGATTTCTTCCTTGTCTGGGAGAAGGACTCCGAGATCTCTGGAGCTCCCTCCTCAGAAGAGGAGATCTTGGTCGGCGGAACTCTTCTAAGGCTCCAATTCTTGCATTCTGTTGGAGGATCAGAAGGTTTGTCTTGTTGACGACCTCAAGTAGGGCCGTCATGGACGAATCGGTGTTGGTCAAAACTGGGACAAGATGATGGTCTTCGAATGGATGGACCCCAAAGTTGTCTGCACGATCGGGGGAGGGAGTCGCAGTGGATCCATCTCTTTGTTGATGGACGTTGCTCCCAAGAAAAGGGTTGCTCCGTCAGCGCCTGTCTTGCTGATGGGGAGGATGGCATTGTGAGCATCATGGAAATTATTATGACTGGCAATGATCGAAATCTTAAAAGAATTGCTTTGGTCTTGGATTTACGAGGAAAGAAAGATGGTGAGAACATAGTTTCCCACAGACGGCGCCACTGATCTTGACTACTGATCATAACCTGAAGTGGGCCAGAGACTTCGTCTGCGATGCTGGGTTTCAAAGATGAGGAGGGGGAGTACCTGCTGTCGCGGTGAAATTTGGATACCAAACTATTGATTAGTTTGAATCTTTAATTCAATTTGCAACCGAACTTTGATTTGTCCAAAGGAAGGGATAAAGGTCGAAATTCCCACAATGCAATGCAAATGCAAGGTTTAGAGAGTTATAGGTTCGGGGGTTGGTTAAACTTAGGGAAGGTGCTAGCATCCTAAATTTCTGTAGTACTCTACAGGAACCTCTTGTTTTATGTTTGTTTATTGCTATGGTTTATCTGCTTAAGAGTTTGAAATACCTAGGGGGTTTACTTCTAAGTATACTCGATAAGATGTCGCATCTTATGCCTATATATCCTTACGGGAGTGGAATCAGAGTATTTGTAGATCCCATAAAGGGTTAGAGGAGTTCTTTGACTGTGGTCAAAGTTCCTACGGGTTTAGGGTAGTTATTTTGATTGGTTTTAGGAGAAGAGATGCGTTGTTATTTTAAGAGAGATTTAACCGCCACAAGTTGTAGGAATGTAGTTTTTGCATCATCTTAAGAGAAGGGCTCAAGTACTCGGATAGGGATCGACGAGGTACGCCTTTATCTCTCTTAAGGCAAAGTTCCTACGAATTGATTGTAATGATGTGGGGTGGAGATTCTATCTCGCTTAAGATGATTAACATCTTTCTCTAATGTGTTTGAATAAATTTGTATTGTGTTGTTTGTTGTGTTTTGTCTAAGTTGTAAAGATAAGAGACAAGGTCCTTCCTATGGGGTAGGATCTATCTTAAGTGATCAACTTGAACGGGATCAAGGATCATGGGGAAATGATGCAAATGATGCATACGCACGATTGTTGAGATCATTCGCAGATTCTTCCTTTGGACGGATGCGATGCAGAAAAATGAGTATGATGATAATGTAAATTACTGTAAGGTAAATTGCGGAAATACAAGAACGAATAAGTAAAACCATACACACGCATGAAAGCGCTAAGGTGTAGGTGAGTGAATGTGTCGTGGGGTGCACGATTAAGTTGTATTTTCGATGTTGGTTGATTTTGATTGGTTAATTTGAATTGAATAAAATGTTGATTTTAGTGAGGAAAAAGATTAGTTTTAATCTTAAGGTAACATGGATTCGAGAAAGGTTGGATCGATTTTAAGTGAAATTATTATTTTAAAAGGGGTGTATTGATTTTAAGAAAAAAAGTTGTATTATCTTGTTTTTAAGAAAAAAAGTTGAGCTAGACTATATGAGTCGATTTTCAAGAAAATGTTTTTTTTGGTGAGATCGTTCAAGAAATGTTATTTATTTTTATGAGAAAAAAACGAAAAAAGGTTATATAAATTTTAAATTATCAAATAAGTTTTTTTTAAAAATAAATTAACTAGAATTTTAATAAAAGGTGTTACTATTAAAGTATTAAATAGATTTAATAAAATGCAAATAAATTATATTTTTAATGGTTTATTACTAAAGAGAGATTAGTATGATTAAAAGTTGTTAGCTTATTTAAAAAAAAAGATTAATTAATGTTATGATTAATTAAATAAAAAAGATTGATTTTAGGGTTATTAGCTGGTGATTAAAGGTTTAAGGGTGGTTTAGTGATTAATTGTGATTGGGGTGTGGGAAATATGTGTGTGTGTGTGTGGTGATTAACGTGATTATAATTATTACAGTAAAACACATAAAAATAAAAATAAAACAGTAAACCCTAGATCCCCCCCCCCCCCAAATTCCCCTTTCCGTCACGAGCCTCCTCTCTCTCTTTCACTCGATCTCTCCTCTGTTTCTCCCATCGATCGTTTCCGTTTCGTCCATCATCTCCTTTCATTTTCAGACCTGAAATCAAATCGAAACCATCAGTAATTTCATAACAGTGATAAGAACAGGAGCTTACTGAGCGTCGACGACGACGGCGTTTGAGATGACGAAAACGGATGCTCCTCGGTTGAGCTCGCGGTGGCTGGGAATGGCTCCTTCAACGGAAAAGATGAGTCTTCTTTCTTCTCAAATTTCTAGGTTTTCGGTGGTGATTTTAGTGTCTTCGATCGTTTTTTTATCTCCCTGAACCCTTTCTCTTTAGCCTCCTTTTATAGGTCTTGATTTGGGCCTCTCTGATTGAAATTCAATTAAGTCAGTCTTGAATGTTAATTTGGATTTCCATTCTAGGATGAATCAAGTTGGAAAACTTCCTTTTTCAAATGATTGTATTAATGATTTGTTAATTTCCTAATTTTGTAGTTCAATTGAGAATCGAATCTTCTTGGGAATATTCCTGATTGATTTTGCTAATTTGAGATTGCGTTTTGGCAGGTACAGATAGCAATTGTTTGGGCCGAATGATGAATTAGAAGCCCAGAGGGGGGAACTTGTGTTTGATGCGTTTGGTGAGGATTTCACGAAGAAACCGGTGACGAAGAGCAGCGGTCTCAGGTGTTTGCAGGGTAAACTTTTCAATCTATGTCTCTAACTTCTCTGGTTGTCTTCTTCGAAATGATGCGTATCTGAAACTCTTGTACTTCGGTGATGGTTTTGGTAATGCGTCCAAAATCGCCATATAGTTGCTTGAATTTTGTGATGGAAAATACTCAAGAGTGTTTGGTCTGGTTTGTTGATTAGGAGTGTATCCTGGCTACAGTTGCGTAGGAGAGGCGCTTTCATATTTGAGCAGAGAATCCTTGTGCAAATACTCATCAGCTAGAGCTTGAGCAAGAGGTTCTGTTACATTTCTTTCGTGTGATTTTGCATGAAACACAGATCCCTTAGATGATAACTGCTTGAGATTTTATTAGTTTCATTTGATTTGCAGAAATAAGATATCCGTTTTAGCACAACAATGTCAATGCGCATCCTACCGGCAGATAGACCACATAGCTCCAGAAAAAAAGCACAAGAAGCAACAAGCATAGAATCTTCAAAAATGCAAAATTTCAGTTGACAGAACAAATGAAAGTATAGTATCTTCATGTTGTCCTAGTGGTGAAAGAAGTTTCTGAACATCTGGTTGAATGTTAGTTTGCCCAAGAGACGAACTAGTGCCTTCCTATTCAGACTTCAGATTTTGAACTCTTTGGCCAATAATTTGGTTAAAAGCTGCTAGCGCTCGTCCACGATGCAAATGATGCTCGAGCCCAAATCCATTTTCCTCAAGTAAAGGACTATGTAGTTCTTCTTTAATGTGGCGTTGGATAGTATTGGTAAGAAAAACTCTGCTCCAAAAATTAGTTCATCAAAATAGGATGGAATTTATGTGTTCTTTGTGCTCTTTCTGCTTATTCAATCAAGTTGTTCTAAGTTTCATATCCTTCACCGTGAATGCAGGTTACAGAAGTGGAAGCTGAAACTGTTGGCTAGTAACAAGGGTGCATTCTTCATGTGTGCTGCTGTTTTTTCGAAGACGGGCGACACTCTTGGAGATGCGGCATGATTGTGGAGGAAACAGTTTGCCAAGTCACTGAATTTGAGTTTTAGAAGATGGTTGGGCTGTTATAAAGACGTCGTGCTTGATACTCGGTAACTTCATGATGTTGGAATAACAGTTCTGTTTCATACTTGGATTGTTTTCACAATTAACAGGAAAACATTGGGCAATACTTTGGTGATTTAACATTCATCAAGATGTTAATTGGGAGACCTGCTATACCAGAGGCAACATCACTATTTCGTAAAGAATGAGTGTTCCGCATCCGTCGTCGACTTGAGTCTTACTTCTTCTTAGATTTAGATTAAAACTTGGTATGGTTTGTGGCCGCACTGTCGGATGCATAGAAATTGTCATGATTGTAACAGATTCTGGTTTACACAGTCCAATAAATGTCAATGTAAAGTAGGTGATGGTAGCCGCTGAGAGGAGCCTTTGACTGACACTAGCAGAAGAAGTAATAGGTTTAGGAAGAGTTTTGAGATTTGCTTAAATCATGTTTTGTAAGGGTCATGACATGCCAATTTGAACAGGGTGAATCTTGTAAAGGAATAATATTCACATCATGTTTTATATTTATCCCCTGTTTGTAATGTGCCATGTATAGTATTATTATGATTGGATTCGGATACCAACATCAAGCACTGTTACCTTAAGCTCTTACCGTGCACCACTAAAAGTTCAAAGATAATTCCCTTTTATGAAGTTTCAGGGCTGAGACCGAATGAACTCCTGTTTTTAATGCCAAACCAAATCCTCCTTAGATTCACATATAACACTGCATGGTTGGAAATAATACTCTCTTCCCATAATTTATAGTCATGCCTCATGGAAGTTTTCTATAAATTGATTTTTGTGAATATGGTTGTAACACGATTCTGGAACCTCATAATTTTAAACGAACTTAAACATGGTATTTTAAGTCCGAACTTGTAATCATGACTTGTAGTGTAAGGAACAGTGTATCTCAAATATTCACTTTGGGAGCTTCTTGCCTAAACCTCTTGGATAAAACCAAAGTCTTTCTTGAACTAAACTCGACCTTTGCTACTTGTGTAATCAAATGTTGACACATGCATGATGCCCTTGAGAAATCTTTGTAGTTCTAATGGCTGTAAAATCCTAGCCTGTCTCCACATGACCGTTCCTGATTATGAGAATAAGTATCCTCTATGTTTGAAATCAATGTACCATGTACACACCTTATTAGTAGTAATAAATAAATAAATAAAAAACAAAAAACAAAATGAGAACGCAAAAAGAGGTGGGATTTCATGGTCAAAAATTAGGGTGCAACACCTGTAAGGCACTTTGATGCTTAAGTAAGAATCGGGAGAAGATAAGGCAAGTAAAAAGTGAGTATGTCTTAGAATGATTTAGAATACATGACCCTCTGAAATGAGAGAGTTTTTATAATTCCCATAGCGCTTGGCCATTGGTCCCTATTTTTGGGGCGAGATATTTGCTCCCAAAGAATATATAACTACCAAAAACTAGCCACTGGTACCGGCAGAGGTTTCTCGGAACTATCCATTACCGCGGGCACGAGCGTCACGACTGTTTCTGGATGATGAAATCGTGCGTGATGGACAGAAATGTGACGAGGGGCAGCTGATCCTGGGGGTAAGCTGGCCAGCCTTCCTCAACAGAGGGGCAAAGGAGAAAATGCTTTCCTTTTAACTGGAAGGGCTTAAGTTATTGGGCCGTTATGGGAGCAGAAGTGGATTAGGTCATGTCTAGCCATTGGGCCAGTCCGGAACAATTTTTTTATGACTTACAAACTTTTACTCCCTTCGTCCCACAATAACGGACACATGTGTAAAATAAAAGTGTCTCAAAATGAATGAGTCTTTTATATTTTTAATGCAATATTAATTTTTTTTTATATACCCTCTAATTAATATGTTTTTCACAATTCCTAATACTTCATAAGGGGGTACATTAAAAGTATTATTCCCTCTCTTTCATTTATACTTTTTATTTGTTAATATGTGTGAAATAATTAACTGAGTCATTCAATGTGGGACGTGGCGAGTAAGTTTTATCGCTCTGTTTTAGTTTTATCTTTCAAGCACACTCCATCAACCCGTAACCCCTTTCAAACATAATGACGTCGTCCAACTCAATACTGGTTGTTCAACTCAATATTATTTATCGTTCTTCAATTGTAATTTGTTTGTCATCGTTCAACTCGGATCTGTTATTTTTAGTTTGTTTAATTTTTATAATTCAATCCCATTTAGTTTAGATATTATGAATTATTTGAGTTTTAATTTAGGTAATATGTTCTATTATTTTATTTTTGGAGTGAATTGGTTTAACATATTTAATTGTAATTTTTTAATCTTTTTAAATTGTTCTTAAATGAAGATTAATTATGTTTTTTTTATTATATGTACCATTAATTTTGTTGTATTAAGTTTGTAATATATTTTTAAAATATTTATTTTATTAAGTTGTGAATGTAAGATTGTGTATGACATTTCTATGAAATTTAGCTTTATATTATTAATTTATTTAATAAACGGTTTGACCATAAATTTAACTGGTTTAACCAATTGAACCTTAAATCGAAAGTCTCACCAGTTTGATTTTTAAAACATTGCTTTTAAGTATAACTTGATGCACTATCACAATTAATGTTAATTTTTTCAATCTCAAATAACATTTGTTTAATCTTGCGCCGTTAATCAATTTAGGGCATTCTTCGCATTTTGTTGTGGAATTTTAGCGACTTTATTCTCCTCATTTTCTTGCAATATTTCTAGTTAGTTTTGACTTAGATTCATTTTAATTTTATCTATTATTTTACATACATTATCTTTCTTGCATTACTTATGATTATAGTTGATTGATTTTTGTTTTAGAATGTATTAGATTTTAGGGTTAAGGTTAGATGCTGTGTCGATTTTTAGTTTTTGAGAATCCATAAATTATTAATCAGAGACTTCATTTGGATGTTAATTTTTTAATGTAATAGATGCCATATTCATGTGTAAGATTAAGTAATAATATATAAATTATAATTTTAATTTTAATATGGAATATTTATGTTAATGACTTAATTGATATCTAATGTTGGCGGAACTATATTTTGCAAGTAATTAACGAAATTCTCGATAACGTGTTTTTTTATATTTTTGCTAATGACAATTAAAAAGAGTGTTTGATGATGCAACCTATCTGTATGAAAACTAAACTTGCAATCAATGATAATTCAAATATTAAAGCAGTTAAAGATACAAGCAAACAAGTTAGGGTTTGATGATCACTAGGGGTGTACACGGGCCGGTTTGGGTTGGGTTTGGCCAAACCCAATATCTAATCCATATTAGACACTCCAATTTAGGTGAGGTAAAATAACCACCTGCTATCGAAATGGACTGGTTTGGACAAACCCACTAATTTTTGGGTTAGATTGGTTGAGTAGTAGTTACCCAATTATTATTTTTTGTTTTGTTAATATTAAATGACCCAATGATGAGTCATCATATTTTTCATAAAAATAATTCAACATTTTTATCTTCATAAAAAAAAATTAGATAGCATATGTTTACTATTTGTTAGCATCATAAAATAATAAATGATACATCAACTAATAAAAATTATCATAAAATACTAGCAACAAACTAAAATTGCATGACACAAAATCGTATTAGCATCAAAATAACCAAAGAGTGAAATATTCAAAATTAGTTAAAGTCATGGTTTACTAAAATAGTGAGTGTTCAAGAGATTAAAATTGCAACAACTAAGTTAATATTCATCAAAATCATTAAAATTGTAATAATAAATGTTTGATTAGTAGGTCAGTAGATTTATTGGATTTGGGTCCGGTTTTACTCGAAACCCGATTTTTTTAATGGGTTTTTAGTTTTTAAATCCATATCCATCAATTTATCCGACCTAACCCAATTTTATGGATTTTTTGGGTGATTTTGATTGGGTTTTGTGGGTTGACCCAACCCATGAACACTCCTAATGATCACTACAAACATCATCTGATGATGGTACTCAACTTGAATAAATCTCAAGCCTCATCTCTAGAAAAGATTCAAAAAAGTGTTTGTATAATTGGTTTACTTGACAATCCTTTTTAAACATCCTAAATCATTATTTTTGGATCTTCCAATGTATTGGAGCAAAGTGTCAATTGATTGACACATTAAATTTGAACCATAAAATTTTCCTTTTTTATATCATCCTCTAGTCTATAAGTATAGTCTCTTCCCTTCACAATTCCACATCCATAAAACGTGAGTTTCCTATATCACTCCTCACACTTATAATCTAAAAAATATTTGTCACTTTCTCTCGTTTCAAATTAGTCATGGTGCTTTCGAGAAAGTTCTTTTTATTTAGTGAGGAATCTTGTATTCTTGAAGGTTATAATTGTAAATTCACCCAAGAACATTTTTTTTATCTTGGTTGAATAATTTATCCATAAGAGAGTGTTTGTTTGGGTTCAAAGCTAAACCCTTAAAAACTTTGGTTTGAGGAATTATGTTATAAGTCGTCAGTACAGTTCGTAAGCTCAACCCGTTTAAAAATTTTTCTTTGGTTCGAGATTAGACCGACTTAAAATATCAATTTGATAGGCTTTTATCTTGGTAAAACATTGGTTCAATTCGTAAGATCATCCCTATTAAAAGCTTGCTTTGGTTCGAGAAAATTCTAGTTTAAAATCTTAGTGGTTCGAGATAAGTATGCTTTACACTAAAGCTAGAGAATCCACAATGATTTCGTTACCAAAGGTCAAGACTTAAATTTGTGATGTAAATGGATTTTACAGTCTCGGACTTAAAATGGTGTCTCGGCAATGGATGTTTAAAGCACATGACAGAAGACAAACATTTTCTCATCTTTTACTCCTTAAAAAAATGAGATTATGTCTCTTATGGTGATAACAACAAAGGTAAATTTGTTGATTATCTATTACTATTGTCGCTACTACGAAAATCGGCGCCGGCTAAACAGAAGAGTCGCCACCGTGCGTTATTTATCCCAACGGAGGGAAAGGAAATGCTCGAAGTAAACCTACCGCAAAGACGGGAAAGGAATGGCCATCGCAACCAAATCCTGGAGTCGGGAGTCGGTTATACAAGGGGAAGGTATTAGCACCCCTCACGTCCGTCGTACTCGACGGGATCCATGCTTGTTTTCTAGTACGGATTGTTATTCTATCTACTCTACAGGTTTGGGGTTAAAAGAAAAGAAAATGACTCGGCAAAGTATCGCGCTTTATGCCTACGTATTCCCATCTGAAATGAGAAATTAGAGTCAACGTAGTTCGCCTACCTATTGGAAAGGAGGGGAAGGTTGCTCGCTAGGATATCGCATCCTATGCCTACGTACTTTCATACGGCATGAAAGATCAGAGCAAACGTAGTTCGGGCTACGGAAGACACAGATTTGTCTGACTGTTTTTTATCCTTCTGAAAAAAGTTTTGTCCTGATTACAGGTCCAAGCGGACAAAAATGACGTTTTGATTGGTTTCCAGTCTTTTATGCAAGAACTGTTTTTTTATGGTTTGTTTGCAATCTCTGACGTACTAGAGACTATGATTTGAGAGTGACTACGTTGCGTGTCACCCAAAGAGTACCACACTAAGTAGCCAGACTACTGGAAAGAAACTCTCCAGCAACCCTTTCTCAAATAGCTTAAGGCTCGTAGCGTACGACATCGATTAACCTTATTACTGTGTTTTTGAGTTGTTTTGAGATAAGAAGAGAAACGACGCTCTAAAATCCTATGGTTGAAAAGGGAATAAAACTAACCTAATGTTGTCATGCATGGGTTAAAACCTAATGTCTGTCATATTTCTCTCTTGCACAGAGAAAAACAGAGATCCTAGGGGATAAACGGAAAAGAAACAGCATGTATACAGTAAACGGTAAAATGCATGAGATGTAGCAATACAAGCGAGGCAAGGGAGTTCCACTCAACCTCGAACCTGGGAAAACAATAGGCAAAGCGAAACAGCTTCACTTCAAACCTAAGGGGCAAGCTGAACAAGCCAACAAACAATACAGAAAAAGAAATAAAATCCAACACCAGCTCTGACAGCAACACCAACTCCTACAGTAGGCAGCTCAAACAACACCAGCTCTGACAGCTACAGTTGATTAACAGCAAACAGGTTGACAGTAACACCTTCCATTAAGACCCCATCTTCACTCTCCAATGATCCCCAGGCTTTATATAAGCTCCTGTCTCCAAAAGTAACCCCAGCTCTAGCAAGCAATAAACCCCAACAAATAAACAGCTTCAAACAGCAGCAAAACCCTAATTTCAACAGATATCCAGCTTTGACAGGTACAAGCTTCATCTTCATCAATCTTCAATGCACCTCTTATCCTCAAAAAGCTTCCAATCTTCAATGCAAACACTCACAGGAGAGAATCACTTAACAGATTAAGTTGAAATGCTAAACAGCTTATTGACAACCAAAGGAAGCCTATAAGTGTTTAACATTATAAGAGAAATGTTCCCTCAAAGTTCTACTTCTAAAATAAGCCACTTATCCCTACCAAAGGAGGGATGTGAATACCTTAGAAGGACTTTATGTCATAGGAAGGAATAGAAGCACAAGATGCTTTCTATGTTTGCAAGAAGAAATCATTCTAATCTAAAGCTTTCCCTATTTCTCTTATTTCCTAAGTCTTCACAAACCATCTTCCAGGAGAGGAATCCTCATGCATCAAGCTCTATCCCTTGTCTTCAATCACCATCCAAGTTCTTCATTAGCTCTAACAAGCAAAACCCAAGCCCCAAGCCCAATTGAAATGCCCAAAACCCAACAAACAAAGCAACATCCCAAGTGGGAAACACACCAATATCAACCAAATTGCAAAAATCAAGTAAAAATAGTAATAATCATCAAAGAAATCCTAGATTAATTTCTAAGGGGACCTAACTATATACCCTATACCCCATATAGATCCCATAACCTAAATCAACTATTAAACCCCAAAACTATGTGCCAAAATGCACCTAAGCGTTGTGAAGCCCTAATTCTGATACCTCTCCTATCTACCTCTCAAATTAATCAAATTTTTAGTCACAAAAATATGACAAAATTCCTAAGGGTACATGCTTCCCTAATCTAATCAGCCTCACAAGAATCAATCAAAAATCATGCACCAATCTCTCATACTAAATTCAGAAAAATTAAGTACTAAACAAATGTAAAATAAAAGCAATAATTTTGTAAAATATGCCAAAAAATATAAAATGCATGAAATTAATATTTTTATTATTTCACAATTTTCTAGAGGTCCTAAGGAAACTAGAAAAAAAAATCCCATCCTAAAATGACTATTTTCCAAATTGTTATGAATTATTTACTAACCTATATGCAAACATGAAATAAAATGAAAATCAGCTAAAAATAAGAAACAGGCGTGGTGAATAGCAAATATATCTAGTTCAGACATGATATTGGGCTCAGGGGGGTGCGCTTATCAAGCGCGCACTAGGCCCATTACCACTCAGAAAATCCATGGAAAAAACAAGGAAAAAGGAAGAAAAAAAAACCGGTGGCAAATAGCAAGACTTCGCCTTGTTTTGTCAATGGGCCTTGAATTTGGGGGTGTGGTTAGCAATGCTGTCTAGGCCCAAAACAAAAATTCACATTGAGAGGGGGGTGTCGTGGGGAAAACGGTGGTATGCTTAGCAAGGGAACAACGGGCCTAAGGCCCAAATCCAACATCACCCAAACTTCAGTACACAAAACCTAACTCTATCTCCATTTCCCCTCCTACTGTTCATCATCCTCCCCAAACCCTAACGGCGCATCTCCACCCTCTCCATCTCCCCTCTCTGATTCTCTCAAACCCTTCGCCAACCCAGATTCCACACAAACTACATCATTCCAACCTATTACCTCAGATTCTAACCTAATCTTGTTCAACAAACGAACAATCCACATAACCTAGTTTTCAGCTAACAACAACAAAAGAAAAAGTTTAATCAGTTCATAGCGAGAACCTGGAGAAGCGATGAAGAGGATGAGTTCTGGAAAACAATGAAGATGGAGAGATTCAATACGCGTGAAGATCTGCAAATCTTGGAGCTGGACGAGGAAGATCTGCGACTTGATGAACGTCTAACGATCGTTGTTGAAGATTTGAAGATCTGCGAAGATCTTAACAAGAACTGGAGTTTGGAGTAATCTTGAGGAATTTCTGGGCGAAGTCTCTTGAAGATCTATGAATGTTCTAGGCGAATCTGGGAAAATGATGAACGAACGTTGAATGTCCTTGAAGAAATCCAGATGAATGTTCTTGGAGAATTTCTGGAAGACCGAGTTATCGATGATCGTGGATTAATCTTTCTTGCTGATGAACGATCGATGACGATTATTGAAGATTGATAAAAAATCTGATGATGAGCGGTTGAAGATCTGATGACGATCTGGAGAACGTGATGAAAAAAAATCATCAAGATCGCTTGAAGATTCTGGCGAAGGTTCTTGGAGATTCTGGTGATTTTGCAGTTTTCGGCGTGTTTCCGGCCGTGAGGACCGCCGTGAGATTTCTCCGGTGATGATTCCGGCAAGTTTGCATGCGATCCGACGAGGGTGTTGGTAGTGGGACGCGTGGCAGTGAGTGGTGTGAGAGAGGGACACGTGGGAGAGAGAGGGAGAGAGGTGGCAGAGAGAGAGAGTGGTGTGAGGTTGAGCTGGCGAAATCTGAGAGAGTCAAAGAAGTGAGGTGGAAGAAGCTGAAATGGAACGCGTGGCACTCCTTTAAATAGGACACATGGCAGCAAATGGGCCCCCAAATTCGGACACCTGGCCCATTATGGCCTTAAGGACTCAGACTAATTGACTTAATGAAGATGATTAAGACATGATTACTGCTAATTAAAAACGAAAATATTAATGAAGCCTAATTAAAACTATTAACCAACCCAATTAATAAAATCTGACTAATAAGCTAATGATAAATCCTAATTAAAACTAAACCCTAATCTAATTAATGCCTATCTAATTAATATCTATGTAAAACGTACTTAAAATCTAGCAAACCAATTAAGACTATTAAAACTATATTAATTTGAACCTAATATCTATTTAAGCTATTTAATAAAACCTAAAAATAAAATTTGTCTAAATTCTATTAATCTATTAATATCTATTAAAACTATTTAAAATTCTATTTAAAAAATACTAAAAACCTATTAAAATTCTATATCAAAATTCTTTATCGCTATTTATTAAAACTAAAATCTAACATTATTATACTCCCTTTTTTAAAATCATATAAAAAAAACTATTTAAAAAAAATCTAAAAAGACTATTTAAAATCTATATTAAAAAACTATTCTATTTAATAATAAAAAAACCAATATCTAATATGCTAAAACTCTATTAAAACTATTTTAAAAAGAGAATATCTATTTAAAAAATCTAAAAAAATCTATTTAATTCTATTAAAAAAATATTAACCTATTTAATATCTAAAAAAACAAGTAAATCTATTAAAAAATCTATTAAACTACATTAAAAATCTAGAAACTAAAAGGGAAAAAACTAAAAATGCCAGGAGGCCGATTAAATTGATTAGAGAACAATTGCGCAACCACAGCGAAAACCGGGCACCGAGATGGCCTGAAAACACAGGGAACGAGCACCAATTCTCAAAATACACTTATTCAAACCGGCCTGAACTGCCTGAAACGCCAGGGGTTGTAATCCCGATAAAATCAACCTGACTGAGAAAATGCAATGCATGCAGTATGCGAATGCGAATGCAAAATGCGTCGAAACATAAACCAGATATGGGAACCGGTTGGTCAAATTTTGGGGTGCAACAGCTGCCCCTATTCAAACGGCTTGGACCCGACTGGGTGAAGAGCGAACGACCTTCAAACATTCGAGGTACGAGACGGTTGAATACCAAAAAACCCTGAAATTTGCCAACCGTGGAGATAAACTGCAAGACTGCTTGAGAGGCAATGTCCAATGAACTGAGTCTGGTTGTTACGGCAACCAACTGATCAATCATCTGATATCAAATTTGATTTCAACCTCAACCACCTGTGTGATGCCACAGGTATTGAGTTATCTTCGCAAAACATCTTTGTCCACCATTGGGCTAACCTCATCAACACCAGAAGAGAAATCAATTCGTCAACACGAGTATAGATTCTGTCGTCACAGGAGTAACCTTGTCCACATCTGGACCCAAATTTCGTCAAATCACGAATAAATGCAAATCTGTCCACGTCAGGACTCACATTTCGTCAACCCGAAGGAAGGCATCTGCTGGGGATAAATGATTCCTGAAGAGTAATCAATCTTGTATACGTCAGGACTTCACATTACGGAAAACTCCCGGCGCTTTCGCTGGGGAAACATTTTTGTTTAATCACAGGGAACTCATCTGCCTATCCCTACAGGCATATCATCTGTCTAACCATAGGAAACCCCATCCGTCTACTTCATACGGGAAAATTCATCTGCCTGATTACAGGAAAATCCATCCGCCTGCTTCCTACGGGAAAAGTCTGAATACCGTTTCTCCGCCTACCTCTGCAGTAGCCAACTCCGTTGGTCCCAACCCAAAAACGGCTTTTAGGAGGAGTCTACTGGGGAGAGTGACACGAGGAAATCACGGCGACTTCCTTGGGGAAAATACCTTTGTCAAAGATTGGAACACAACTCACATACTCTGTCTATCAAGGGAGAATCCTCTATCTGGATACCGGAAAGTTCATCCGCCTGCTTCATACGGGAAAACACAACACATCTGCCTGATACGTACAGGAAAGTTCATCTGCCTAATTCTTACGGGAAAACATAACACATATGCTTGATACATACAGGAAAGTTCATCCGCCTGATTCTTACGGGAAAAGATAACACATCTGCCTGATACATACAGGAAAGTTCATCCGCCTGATTCTTACGGGAAAACATAACACATCTGCCTGATACATACATGAAAGTTCTTCCGCTTGATTCTTACGGGAAAACATAACACATCTTCCTGATACTACAGGAAAGTTCTTCAGCCTGATTCTTACGGGAAAACATAACACATCTGCCTGATACATACAGGAAAGTTCTTCCGCCTGATTCTTATGGGAAAATCATAACCTTGGATATAGCTTCCTAGCCTGTTCGCGGTAGTAGCTAACTCCATTGGGATATTCTGAAAATAACTGCCCGACACCCGTTTCGACAACAAGTGACCTCTTCTGAAATTTTGATTCATGAAACCCTGAAATGCTGCTGTAACAGCAAACCTGAAGAAAACCCTCCGCTGGTCGGATAAGAGAAACTTCAACCAGTAACTCTGTGGGGAATGATAACAAGAACTCTGTCATCACATGTCTCACAGCGAGACTTCGAATATCTGGAAATATATCTGAGATAGAACCCCATACTCCTGCTGAGAAACACGCCTGAAAGCAAAAGGTTAACCAACCTGATTTATGTTTCAAAAATGCGTATGTTTGAGAATGGCACAATGCTCCATACGGCATGGAAATGCTACGCGTTTTTTGGGTAGATGCAAGCATGATAATGTATGCAAATGCAAATGCAGGTTCAGGCTGCTGGGGAAGCTCTGACAAGCTTGCTTCAACACGGCTATTGAGGACAAACACCACCCTGCTGGGGATGAACAGGTATCGCGAAGTATTCTGGCAAAATAAATGCCGAAAATACAACCAACTCTGCCGGGGAGCGAGATTACACATCGATTTTCACTGGGAGGAACTAACAACACCTGTTGGGAAGATTAACTCAGCTGGGGGAGAATCAACCCTTCTGGGAGACAACTGTCTGGGGACAATTCACGAACTCGGAACTACCACTCAGCTGGGGATAATCATCCTGACGAAGGCATGACGACCTGCGGGGAGAAAGAAAACCAATCTCGGTGGGGATACTCCTTTCTGAACTTACTATCTTGGTTACGTGCCTCGAAAATCCTCCCCGCTGGGGATTGAATGCGCACCTCTTCGACTCTCTGGGGAGTATAACCTCTGCATGGGATACCGATCTTGTCTTGTTGGGGATGCCCTGTGGACACCTCCCATGAGGATACTCTTCTGGGGAAAATAATCCCTCCTTTGGTAAGGGATAATCATCGTCTCAATTTCTGGGGTGAGGCGCGACCTGCATGGGGATTAGCGTCACACAAAGTCAAGTCTTTCACCACGAACCTCCGGCTGGGGACACAATTTTATGATCGTTCGCTTCAAAGGTGAGAACCCTGCAAAACACCAACGAGACAACACAAATCTATACAACCAAATCTATTCGGGTTAGTGTCTGTGACGTTACTTCAGTCAATTCGAAGTTTTAGCAATTATTGGCAAGGGCCAACAAAGTTATGCACATGCAAGTTCATCGGAACATTGGCGTTTTCCACATACAAAACAGTAAAGCACAAACATCAAATACTGAATAACATGTTTTATTAATAACAGGCCTCTGAATAGACAAAGTTTTGTACATCGGATGCAACTCCTGAAAAGAGGAAGTTACGCACACACACATACATATATGCACAAAAAGCATAAAATACAAAATAATATTTGTATACATGTCGGCAACATGGTGCAGACAAACATCACGAGCTGATCCTTCTATGACTCGCCTGACTCTGGCGCTTTCCCGATATTCAATTTTCGGAAGCGATTGTGTTGGATAAACGAACCCTCAGGTATCCCCAAACCACTAAGCCATGTAGTATCCGATCCGGACCGTAGTCATTTGCTTTTTCAATCCCTAACTTTTGTGTGAATCGCCCTTTGCGGGTTTTCAATTCACCGGGATACCCCTTTTTGCCGAAGTCGCCCAATGCAGGTTTTCGACTTTGCGGGTGTACATCGTTTCAATTTTATCCCTAACTTTTGCCCGAACCTTTTATTCATTTTTTTACGATTCGCCAGGATGCCCCATTTTTGCCTGGACTCTCTTTTTACTGTCCAGCGGGTCACTTTCAAGCAAAGTATTTTTTAACTGCGTCCGAATTCACAGGAAACGTAAAGTCTTCACCATCCAAGGTAGATAGTAGCAAGGCTCCTCCAGAGAAGACTTTTCTGACAACATATGGCCCTTCGTAATTAGGGGTCCACTTGCCCCTGTGATCTGTTTGTGGTGAGAGAATCCTCTTCAGCACAAGGTCGCCCGTCTGAAAGCTTCGAGGGTGTATCTTCTTATCGTATGCTTTCTTCATCCGGCTCTGATACAACCGACCATATGCTAGAGAAGCTAGCCTCTTCTCATCCATTAAACTGAGCTGATTCAGTCTATCTTATACCCATTCTGCCTCGTCAAGTTGGACATCTCGTAAAACCCTCAGGGAAGGAATCTCAACCTCCAATGGTAACACTGCCTCCATTCCGTATACCAACAAAAAAGGGGTTGCCCCGGTTGATGTGCATACCGTTGTACGATAACCGTGCAAAGCGAAAGGTAGCATCTCATGCCAGTCCTTGTAGGTCACAACCATCTTCTGAACAATCTTCTTTATGTTCTTATTGGACGCTTCAACAACGCCATTCATCTTGGGTCGGTAAGGAGAAGAGTTGTGATGTTCAATCTTAAAATTCTGGCACAACTCTTTCATCATCTTGTTATTCAAATTCGAACCGTTGTCGGTGATAATCCGCTCGGGGATTCCATATCTACAGATAATATCTCGTTTGATAAATCTGGCTACCACTTGTTTGGTCACATTGGCATATGATGCTGCTTCCACCCACTTGGTGAAGTAATCAATTGCCACCAAAATGAACCGGTGTTCGTTTGATGCTGTAGGCTCAATCTTGCCAATCATATCAATTCCCCACATTGAGAACGACCACGGTGATGACATCACATTCAGAGGACTTGGGGGTACATGGACCTTGTCCGCATAAATTTGGCATTTATGACACCTCTTTGCAAACTTGAAACAGTCTGTTTCCATAGTTAGCCAGTAATAACCTGCCCGCAACAATTTTCTCGTCATAGCATGCCCACCAGCATGTGTACCAAATGTGCCCTCATGTATCTCTTCCATGAGCAACTTCGCCTCTTTCTCGTCTACACAACGTAGCAACACCAAGTCGTGGTTTCTTTTGTATAGGACACCGTCAGGATTCAAATAGAAATTGCCAGCCAATCTCCTGAGAGTCTTCTGATCTCGACTGGATGCCCCAGCCGGATACTCCTTGTTCTTCAAGAAATTCTGGATGTCAAAGTACTAGGGTTGACCATCGGGGGCCTCGTCGATGGAAAATATGAATGCAGGCCTATCAAGCCGAGAGATAACAATCCGGGGAGCCTCGTTCCAGAAGTTAACCTTATACATCGAAGACAATGTCACCAGGGCGTCGGCCATTTGATTTTCTGCTCGTGGCACATGATGCAATTCCACCTTGTCAAAGAAAGGCAACAATCTCCTTGCATAATTCATATATGGTATCAAATTGGGCTGACGTGTCTCCCATTCTCCTTTAATCTGATTCACTACCAGAGCTGAGTCTCCATATACATCTAGATGTTTGATTCTCAAATCAATAGCTTCTTTCAGACCCATGATGCAAGCCTCATATTCAGCCTCATTATTGGTAACGGGAAAAGTCAATCGGGCGGTAAAGGGGATGTGTGACCCCTGAGGAGTGGTGATGATCGCACCTATTCCGCTACCATAGGAATTTACAGCTCCATCAAATATCAACTGCCATTTGGAACCCAACTCTGGTCCTTCATCTGGCAACGGTTCTTCATAATCCCTCATCTTCAGGTACATGATATCCTCGTCAGGAAAATCAAACCTCATCGATTGGTAGTCCTCAACAGGCTGCTCCGCAAGGTACTCTGACAAAATGCTACCTTTAATAGCCTTTTGCGAGACATATTGAATATCATATTCGGTTAACACCATCTGCCATCGGGCAATTCTTCCGGAGAGTGCTTGCTTCTCAAACACGTATTTGATTGGATCCGTCTTTTAAATGAGCAGGGTTGTATGATTTAGCATGTATTGCCTCAAACGTTTGGCGGCCCAGGCTAGCACACAACACGTTTTCTCGAGCATTGAGTATCTGGACTCACAGTCAGTAAACTTCTTACTCAAATAGTAGATCGCATGCTCTTTACGCCCAGTCTCGTCGTGTTGACCGAGAACACAACCCATACTTTCCTCAAGAACCGTCAAATACATAATCAAAGGTCTCCCGGCCACTGGGGGTATCAAAACAGGAGGTTCCTGCAAGTATTCTTTTATCTTGTCGAACGCCTTTTGACAATTTTCATTCCAGGTCACAACCTGGTCCTTTTTCAACAACTTGAATAACGGCTCGCATGTCGCAGTTAAGTGAGATATTAACCGGGTGATATAGTTCAACCTCCCTAAGAACCCCCACACTTCTTTTTCTGTTTTAGGCGTCGGCATTTCTTATATTGCTTTTATTTTCGCAGGATCAACCTCTATTCCTTTTTCGCTCACAATAAACCCCAGTAGTTTACCCGATCTCACCCCGAAGGTGCACTTGTTAGGGTTCAGTCTCAACCTGAACTTCCTAAGCCTCTTGAACAGTTTCAGCAGATTAACCAAATGCTCCTCCTCCGTCTGGGATTTGGCAATCATATCATCAACATAAACCTCGATCTCTTTATGCATCATGTCATGAAAGAGAGTCGTCATAGCCCGTTGATATGTTGCCCCGGCATTCTTCAATCCGAAGGGCATCACTTTATAACAAAATGTTCCCCAGGGAGTAATAAAGGTAGTCTTCTCCATGTCTTCTAGAGCCATTTTGATCTGATTATAGCCTGAGAAGCCATCCATGAAGGAGAATACAGAGAACTGAGCAGTATTATCAACCAGCACATCGATGTGAGGAAGTGGAAAGTCATCTTTCGGGCTCGCCCTATTCAAATCACGGTAGTCTACACACATTCTCACTTTACCGTCTTTCTTTGGCACTAGCACAATATTAGCGACCCATGAGGGATATTTTGTAACAGCTAGGAAACCAGCATCCCACTGTTTTTGCACTTCCTCCTTGATCTTCACAGCCATGTCCGGTCGGGTTCTTCGGAGTTTCTGCTTAACAGGCGGACATTCCTCTCGCAGTGGCAGACGGTGAACAACCATATTCGTATCTAACCCAGGCATATCCTCGTACGACCAAGCAAAAATATCACTGTACTCTTTGAGCATCTCAACCAACTTTTGCTTGATGTCGCTCTGCAGCGCGGCCCCTATACGGATGTTTCTCACAACCTCTTCTGACCCCAAATTGATGATCTCAATGACTTCCTCATGAGGCAGAATGATTCTTTCTTCTTGTTTCAATAACCAGGTCAACTCTTCTGGTACGTCGCCATCTTCAACAACCTCTTCCTCAGCCTGAAATACCGGGTGCTCGAAGTCAAAGTGAGTCATAGCTGGTTCATAGATGTCATCTGAAATGGTAATCCTGCAAAGGAAATGGTTAAATGCTTCAAAACGCATACAAAGTGAATAACCACGTTGCCATTTTATTGTAAAAGATAAAAACAGGAAAAACAGGGATCACAACATTTGTATATGAAAAACGCCTTTATTTCATGATTAAATAATGTACTGTACATAACCAAATGGCCCTAAGCAAAATCACTATGCCCCGGGCATGACACATGATTATTCAACAGTTAAGAAAACAAATCATTACTGTTTAGTTGTCACAGGAACAGTTTCCCGGATAGACCAATTGTAGAGACTTTGTCCTGGCACGCTTGGCTTGATCCACGCGTCCATATCACAGTCGCTATCTCCTTCTTCAGAATCGGAAACAACATTGATAGTCTCGAAGCTCACCCCATTTGGTGTAATGGTTATCGGCCCTCTGAACTTGGGCGCTTCTGAAGAGGATGCTGATGACGAAGGATGATATCCCAGCCCGAACCTGTCATTCTTCACGGGAATATCCAACACCTGACCCCAGCCCTTGGTTTTGCCTGCCTGCACTAGAGCTTGAGCCTCTTTGTAAGATGACACTGCCACATCTGATACTTTACTTGGCACCAGAGCTTTGTCCTTAATTCGCAACCCCTCGAAGGCTTGACAGGGTGTTTCATGTATTTCGCCGTCGACCTCAACATACTTGAACGAAGACAAATGGCTAACCAGAATATCTTCCTCTCCACAAACCGTGACGACACTATCCCCAACCATATACTTCAGCTTTTGGTGTAACGTGGACGTGACTGCCCCGACAGCATGAATCCATGGGCGCCCAAGAAGACAACTATACGCTGGCTGGATGTCCATTATATAGAACTCAGTTTCAAATATTTCAGGCCCCACCTGCAACGGTAATGTTATTGATCCGAAAACCGACCTCCTCGTTCCATCGAACGCTCTCACCACTAAATCACTGGACGTGTAGATAATCCCCCTGATATCTAACTTCATCATGGCTTTCTTCGGTAGCACATTCAGGGAAGATCCAGTGTCTACTAAAACATGGGACATGACCGTGCCCCGGCATTCTACTGACACATGTAATGCTATATTGTGCTCTCGCCCTCTCGGAGTCAAATCAAAGTCTGTGAAGCCCAAACTGTGCCCCGCATTGACATGCGCCATCACCCCTTCTGACTGATTGACAGAAACCTCTTGAGGAACAAACGACGTGTCTAGAATCTTCAGCAAAGCGTTCCGATGGGCCTCGGAACATAACAGCAATTATAGGATAGAAATTTTTGACGGCGTTTGCTGGAGGTGCTCAACGATTTTGTAATCACTTTTACGAATGAGCCTCATAAACTCCTCCACATCCTTAAGTGACGTTTCTTTTTCATTCGACTGAGACGGACCACCCTCAGCTACCTTGGCTTTACCCTTGGCTAATCTTTCCGCCTCTACCTCGGGTGACATGAAGATTCTCCCGCTTCTGGTCATGCCCCCTGTTCCGACAACATTATCTACAACCCCAGCTGGTTGTCCATTGACCTCAATTTTCTTACCATCGCAATATACCTCCAACCCGTAAGTCCACGGCATGACTTTAGTACTCTCGAAAGGAACCGGTCCTGCTTTAGTAATTGTGATCGTCGGCCACCTGGCGGGTGTCGTTATCATTATTGTTTTCCGCGGAATTGTCACCGTCGCAACATCGTTCTGCTCATCACACAATGCCTCTACCGGTTCTTCAACCGCGGTTCTATCAAATTGCAAGGTACCTTCATCCATCATAGCCTGAATACCCTGCTTCAACTCACTACAACCCTCTGGCTGTATCCAACAATCCAAGCAAAATTCATCACACCCTGGGAATACACCCCCTTTTAGCAACCTGCTTTTAATCTCACCCAACGGTGTCTTCAGCTCATTGACATCCCTCACTAGATTCAAATTCCCCTCTGTCAGGACAGCGTTTGCCCCATGATTGGGCATAGGCTGTTGTACTATATTTGGACCCACCTGTCCAAAGTTAATAGCTTTGCTATCCAATAAATCCTGAACTTTGTGTTTAAATGCCTGACAGGCTTCTATATCATGCCCGGGTGCCCCAGAATGAAATTCGCAATGCTTGTTGGCATCATATCTGTAAGGAAGTACTGCCCCTGTAGGTGGTGCCAAAGTCCTCTTTTCAACCAAATTCAACCCTAGCAGGGTCTGGAGGAGTTCTGCATACGTGGAAGGAGGTGCGTCGAACACTCTTTTCGCTCTCGCGTTCTGTACCCTTCTCTGGCCAGGATTTTGTCCTTGCTGTTGTTGTTGTTGTTGTTGTTGTTGTGGCTGTCTTTGTTGAGGAAGCGGGATAGTGACGCTAGCTATCTGTTGCAGCTGAACATACTGATTTCTCCCTCTGCCCCTGCCCCTACCACCAAACACGACACTAGTATCGCCCTGTCGTCTACCACCAAATGCTTTCCTGGCACCTCCTGTTGAAGTAGACTCACTTGCTTGGAACCTTCCAACTTTAATCCCATTTTCAATCATCTCCCCCATAAGAATCAAATCTGAGAAACTGCTCAATGACACACTAAACAATTTTTCGTAGAACACCCCTGTAAATGTCCCAATGAACATATCATTCATCTCCCTTTCAATTAAAGGAGGATGCACCCTCGCTGCCATATCGCGCCACCTTTGCGCATACTCTTTAAAGCTTTCACCATTTTTCTGTGACAAACCCTGCAATTGGACCCGGTTTGGCGCCATATCGCTGTTGTATTTGTAATGGGTCACGAAAGCATCAGCCAGTTGCTTCCAGGTTTTAATCTGCGTGGGCTCCAGCCCCATATACCATTCAAGCGAAGGTCCTAATAAGTTGTCCTGAAAGAAATGCATGAGCATCCTTTCGTCATCTGAATACACGGACATCCTTCTGTAGTAAGAGCGAACATGGACTTTAGGGCAGGTGTCCCCCTTGTATTTGTCAAAAGTGGGGGCCTTGAATTTTAACGGCACCCTCAGCCCTGGTACTAAGCCCATCGTAGTCATATCCAAACCGGTGGAGTTCTGATTCACTACCTCCTTCATCTGTTCTTCAAGCATTCTGATCCTCTGCACAGGATCAACAGGTCCTTCAAATCCCACACCTCTTCCCGAAAAGGCATCCTCCTGGCAGTCTTCGCCCCAATTCACATTTCCATTTCCATATCCGTCGTAACCAGTGTTGCGACCAAACCCTTGCTGATTGATCATGGGACCTCGTCCCCCGTTACCGAAACCCTGGTTGACCCTAACAGGTCCGAACCCAGTGTTGACAGGAATCACCCCAGCACCATTCATATTATCGAATCCACCGTACCCTTGGTTAGCGTTGCCAAAGCCATCATAACCGAAACCCTGCGTGTTGAAGCCGAATTTCCCATCCTGATTGACGTAATTAAATCCCTGATCATTGTAGCCAAACCCATTGTTGCCGAAACCATTACCGCCATTGTTGTTACCACCGCCTTGGTTGGCGTCCCCAAATCCAACATTGTTAACAACAGTTTCATTTCCATTCCCTGTGTTGTCGTTGCCAGCGCCAGCGTCATTGTTTACAACCACAACCGGTGGGGTCACTACAGGTGGAACTACAGGCGTAGGGGGCCCATCCTCCGGAATAGTTTCAACGTGCGCAGAATTGTGGTCATTGTTGCCATTACCATTAGCCCGCGTCAGCAGCGGCTGTACCAAAGTCTGGAGGTTCTCCTGGCCCTTAGCAATGTTCTCCATTGCTTGCATGAACAGATTCTGCTTCTCGTGGATTTCCTGCATCTCCATTTGGACTTGATCCATGATTCTCTTGCAGTTGTTTCGGGTTGAGTAGCGGTGGACTCTTTGTTCGTCAATCCTGGACAACCTGGAGATGCAGGAAATGAGATACAAGTTCAACAAGTAACTGGCAATGCAAAATGGATTTGCAGATGCAATATGTGTCTGTGCGTTAGGGAGATCAACCCCTGATTCTAGTGCCAAAGTGCCAGTGCAGTGGCAGTGATAGCAATAAGAAGCTCGAAACCCAATCATAGAAAAACATCTCATATATTGCAGAAAAGCCCGTCAAGTTAGGAATACAGTATTACTGAGCATACAATAGGAAGGCATGACCTCGACCAACAATCCTGGTGATGGCCAGCACAATGCAAATAAAGCATACACATCAATACATGAGATAATCAAGTGCGACCATATTCCTGGTACTCCTCTAATAATCTCTTAGTCTTGGGATGATTTGGCTGAGCAAGCAACCCTTCGACGAGCGAGTCTCTTTGCCTGACAACACGCTGGAGATCACCAATGGATTCCTCCCAAACACCTTCCCCAAAGCAATCTTCTAGCTTCCGTTTCTGGGATGCAGACTCTTTCTTGCGCTTGATAACTTTGTTTAAGGCATTCTGGACATCATACCTCCGTGTAACCTCTTCTTCCATCCTCTTCCGGCTAGCTTTCAACTGGCCTTTTAGCTCAGAGATCTGCAGCTTCAGTTTGTCTTCTCTTTCCTTATTGCCGGTCAGCATGGCGTTCCAAGTTTTGTTGAATGCAGAGATCTCCCGGTAGGCTATATCAAGTGCTTTCTTTTTAGACTCCAGCATATCATGAGAGCTCTTGAAATCTATCCCCAATCGCTCATGCTTCTTTCGCTGTTCAGTCAGTTCCGTGCCTAGTTGATTCACCAGCTTCGTTTGTTGCTCGAAGGAATATACGACCTCATTCCTTTTGCTCCTGAGTTGCATTAGCTCTTCTTCCAGCTTCTCGTTGGCTTTCATCAGCTCTTCTTTCTCCTTCACAACCTGTTCATACCTCTCAATAGGCACAGTAGTTGGTTCCTCAACCACGAGGGGAGCAGGAGGTAACACTGCAGGAAACGACACCCGCACCTGCTTTGCTCGATCTTGGATCCAGACTCTGTACGGGGCGTAGGCTTGACAATCATTTTTACCCAACAATGGCTTACCCTTTCTGTTGATATTTCTCCAGGCATGCTGAAGATTGGATAGTAGTTCTCCCTTCAAATCACTTGTGAAGTACAGAGATTCCTGTACTTCCTCCTCTTTTGGCGGGCTTTTCAAAGCATACCCGAATTTCCTGATCAGCAATGAAGGATTGTAGTTAATACACCCTTTTCTCCTAATCAGAGGAACGTTAGGATATCCGGCGCAGCTATAGATGATCACAGATCCCAGCAAATCTTTATTAAACCAGACAATGTTTTCTGAAGAAAGTCCCATCAGATGCTCAGACCAATCCACCGTATCTATAGACTCAGCGAAGATACCCCTCTTGGGCAGATGACTCTCAAACCACATATACAGTAAAGGCCCACAACAAGAGACGTTCTTGCCCCTCCTGTTCTCATTCTTATAATGCTGCGAATGATAGAAATCTCCAACCAAAGTAGGCACAGGATTGCCTGAAGGAAATATATGGAATGCATCCAGATCAACGAAGTCAGGCAGGTTCGGGAACAGTACAATGTCGTAGATACACAGAGCAAGAATAGCATTAAACACATTCCAACATCCACTCCTGGCATACTCTTGTGCTTTCCCAACCAAGAACTTGAGAGAAAAACCAGACACTCCATTCCACGAGGTCAGCAGCAGCTCTGAAGAGTCTAAATGCAAGGCAGGAGCCAAATCCTCCAGTTTGGGCTCAGCGTCCATGTGAATGAAAGGTACCCTGTTCTGGATGGTCAACTCTAAGATCTCAGCATATTACTCCATAGTCGGAGCCAGAATGAAGTTAGGGAAAGTAAAACACCTCAGCGGGGGATCATAGAACTGCATCAGCGCGTACAATCCCTTACGCTCATACATGGATGGTTTATAAACCAATCTGAGTAACTTCCCATAACTCTTCCTGAAGCTTCTCTTCACATCCTCATCAGCTAGAGATATCAAACCAAGCAGAGAAGAAACATCTGGAGTAGGCAACCTGTACGCCACAGTCTTCTTCAGGGTATCCATAATATCGGCAGACAGAAATCCGGGCAACTAGAATCAGGAGTATGAAAATGCACCTACAACACAGACACATGTTGATGATATGCAGAATGAGTATGCAACAATGCAGTATGCAACAATGCAGTATGCAACAATGCAGTATGCAACAGGGATCGAGTGCACATGGCTGAGAAGCCCAATCCACCATGCTGGTCTCAAATAGACCCACAAAATGCTCAAAACCTGGTCTCAAAAGATCCATAACACTGTCCTCAAACACCACTGAACCTCAATCAAGAAAACCGGTAATCTAGAGGTCAAGTTACCTGCATGCCCTAACCCCTCTTACAGGTAGGTGTCCTAATAACTGACACAAGGTACGGCATCCTATGCGGTCGTCGGCGTCACAGACTTTCAAGACCGATGATACGATACCCAGAAAGTGTGGCATCATCATGTCCTGAAGAGGCCTCACTTAGCCAACTTCCAAATGATCGGTCCCCGGAGTCGACAATCTGACTAACCAACAACCCTTCAACCCAAAGGGTTGAAAAAGAAGTCAACCAGAAGAACCTCGTCCGAGCGTGGATTTGGCGGGACACTAGTACATGCAAAGCATGCACGCGCCCACTACTTTCCACAACTAATTCTAGGTGCACTCAAGCCCAGGTCCGACTTATCTCTCAATAGATCACCCCATCCCCACAACAGCAATAACAATATAAAGCTGACAATAAAATGCGGAAAAGTAAAGACAGAAATGTAAATCCATACAAAACCCACGACGGGAAAACAAGCGCTAGGACTGACTCGCGTAGGGAACCGTTGGAGTCCCCAGCAGAGTCGCCAGCTGGCGCTACTGTGAAAATCGGCGCCGGCTAAACAGAAGAGTCGCCACCGTGCGTTATTTATCCCAACGGAGGGAAAGGAAACGCTCGAAGTAAACCTACCGCAAAGACGGGAAAGGAATGGCCATCGCAACCAAATCCTGGATTCGGGAGTCGGTTACGTAAGGGGAAGGTATTAGCACCCCTCACGTCCGTCGTACTCGACGGGATCCACGCTTGTTTTCTAGTACGGATTGTTATTCTATCTACTCTACAGGTTTGGGGTTAAAAGAAAAGAAAATGACTCGGCAAAGTATCGCGCTTTATGGCTACGTATTCCCATCTGAAACGAGAAATCAGAGTCAACATAGTTCGCCTACCTACTGGAAAGGAGGGGAAGGTTGCTCGCTAGGATATCGCATCCTATGCCTACGTACTTTCATACGGCATGAAAGATCAGAGCAAACGTAGTTCGGGCTACGGAAGACACAGATTTGTCTGACTGTTTTTTATCCTTCTGAAAAAAGTTTTCTCCTGATTACGGGTCCAAGCAGACAAAAATGACATTTTGATTGGTTTCCAGTCTTTTACGCAAGAACTGTTTTTTTATGGTTTGTTTGCAATCTCTGACGTACGAGAGACTATGATTTGAGAGTGACTACGTTGCGTGTCACCCAAAGAGTACCACACTAAGCAACCAAACTATTGGAAAGAAACTCTCCAGCAACCCTTTCTCAAATAGCTTAAGGCTCGTAGCGTACGACATCGATTAACCTTATTACTGTGTTTTTGAGTTGTTTTGAGATAAGAAGAGAAACGACGCTCTAAAATCCTATGGTTGAAAAGGGAATAAAACTAACCTAATGTTTTCATGCATGGGTTAAAACCTAATGTCTGTCATATTTCTCTCTTGCACAGAGAAAAACAGAGATCCTAGGGGATAAACGAAAAAGAAACAACATGTATACAGTAAACGGTAAAATGCATGAGATGCAGCAATACAAGCGAGGCAAGGGAGTCCCACTCAACCTCGAACCTGGGAAAAAAATAGGCAAAGCGAAACAGCTTCACTTCAAACCTAAGGGGCAAGCTGAACAAGCCAACAAACAATACAGAAAAAGAAATAAAATCCAACACCAGCTCTGACAACAACACCAACTCCTACAGTAGGCAGCTCAAACAGCACCAGCTCTGACAGCTACAGTTGATTAACAGCAAACAGGTTGACAATAACACCTTCCATTAAGACCCCATCTTCACTCTCCAATGATCCACATGCTTTATATAAGCTCCTGTCTCCAAAAGTAACCCCAGCTCTGGCAAGCAATAAACCCCAACAAATAAACAGCTTCAAACAGCAGCAAAACCCTAATTTCAACAGATATCCAGCTTTTACAGGCACAAGCTTCATCTTCGTCAATCTTCAATGCACCTCTTATCCTCAAAAAGCTTCCAATCTTCAATGCAAACACTCACAGGAGAGAATCACTTAACAGATTAAGTTGAAATGCTAAACAGCTTATTGACAACTAAAGGAAGCCTATAAGTGTTTAACATTATAAGAGAAATGTTCCCTCAAAGTTCTACTTCTAAAATAAGCCACTTATCCCTCCCAAAGGAGGGATGTGAATACCTTAGAAGGACTTTATGTCATAGGGAGGAATAGAAGCACAAGATGCTTTCTATGTTTGCAAGAAGAAATCATTCTAATCTAAAGCTTTCCCTATTTCTCCTATCTCCTAAGTCTTCACAAACCATCTTCCAGGAGAGGAATCCTCATGCATCAAGCTCTATCCCTTGTCTTCAATCACCATCCAAGGTCTTCATTAGCTCCAACAAGCAAAACCCAAGCCCCAAGCCCAATTGAAATGCCCAAAACCCAACAAACAAAGCAACATCCCAAGTGGGAAACACACCAATATCAACCAAATTTCAAAAATCAAGTAAAAATAGTAATACTCATCAAAGAAATCCTAGATTAATTTCTAAGGGGACCTAACTATATACCCTATACCCCATATAGATCCCATAACCTAAATCAACTATTAAACCCCAAAACTATGTGCCAAAATGCACCTAAGCGTTGTGAAGCCCTAATTCTGATACCTCTCCTATCTACCTCTCAAATTAATCTAAGTTTTAGTCACAAAAATATGACAAAATTCCTAAGGGTACATGCTTCCCTAATCTAATCAGCCTCACAAGAATCAATCAAAAATCATGCACCAATCTCTCATACTAAATTCAGAAAAATTAAGTACTAAACAAATGTAAAATAAAAGCAATAATTTTGTAAAATATGCCAAAAAATATAAAATGCATGAAATTAATATTTTTATTATTTCACAATTTTCTAGAGGTCCTAAGGAAACTAGAAAAAAATCCCATCCTAAAATGATTATTTTCCAAATTGTTATGAATTATTTACTAACCTATATGCAAACATGAAATAAAATGAAAATCAGCTAAAAATAAGAAACAGGCGTGGTGAATAGCAAATATATCTAGTTCAGACATGATATTGGGCTCAGGGGGGTGCGCTTATCAAGCGCGCACTAGGCCCATCACCACTCAGAAAATCCATGGAAAAAACAAGGAAAAAGGAAAAAAACCCGGTGGCAAATAGCAAGACTTCGCCTTGTTTTCTCAATGGGCCTTCAATTTGGGGGTGTGGTTAGCAATCCTGTCTAGGCCCAAAACGAAAATTCACATTGAGAGGGGGGTGTCGTGGGGAAAACGGTGGTATGCTTCGCAAGGGAACAACGGGCCTAAGGCCCAAATCCAACATCACCCAAACTTCAGTACACAAAACCTAACTCTATCTCCCTTTCCCCTCCTATTGTTCATCATCCTCCCCAAACCCTAACGGCGCATCTCCACCCTCTCCATCTCCCCTCTCTGATTCTCTCAAACCCTTCGCCAACCTAGATTCCACACAAACTACATCATTCTAACCTATCAGCTCAGATTCTAACCTAATCTTGTTCAACAAACGAACAATCCACATAACCTAGTTTTCAGCTAACAACAACAAAAGAACAAGTTTAATCAGTTCATAGCGAGAACTTGGAGAAGCGATGAAGAGGATGAGTTCTGGAAAACGATGAAGATGGCGAGATTCAATACGCGTGAAGATCTGCAAATCTTGGAGCTGGACAAGGAAGATCTGCGACTTGATGAACGTTGAACGATCGTCGTTGAAGATTTGAAGATCTGCGAAGATCTTAACAAGAACTGGAGTTTGGAGTAATCTTGAGGAATTTCTGGGTGAAGACTCTTGAAGATCTATGAATGTTCTAGGCGAATCTGGGAAAATGATGAACGAACGATGAATGTCCTTGAAGAAATCCAGATGAATGTTCTTGGAGAATTTCTGGAAGACCGAGTTATCGATGATCGTGGATTAATCTTTCTTGCTGATGAACGATCGATGACGATTATTGAAGATTGATGAAAAATCTGATGATGAGCGGTTGAAGATCTGATGATGATCTGGAGAACGTGATGAAAAAAAATCATCAAGATCGCTTGAAGATTCTGGCGAAGGTTCTTGGAGATTCTGGTGATTTTGCAGTTTCCAGCGTGTTTCCGGCCGTGAGGACCGCCGTGAGATTTCTCCGGTGATGATTCCGGCAAGTTTGCATGCGATCCGGCGAGGGTGTTGGTAGTGGGACGCGTGGCAGTGAGTGGTGTGAGAGAGGGACACGTGGGAGAGAGAGGGAGAGAGGTGGCAGAGAGAGAGTGTGGTGTGAGGTTGAGCTGGCGAAATCTGAGAGAGTCAAAGAAGTGAGGTGGAAGAAGTTGAAATGGAACGCGTGACACTCCTTTAAATAGGACACATGGCAGCAAATGGGCCCCCAAATTCGGACACCTGGCCCATTATGGCCTTAAGGACTCAGACTAATTGACTTAATGAAGATGATTAAGACATGATTACTGCTAATTAAAAACGAAAATATTAATGAAGCCTAATTAAAACTATTAACCAACCCAATTAATAAAATCTGACTAATAAGCTAATGATAAATCCTAATTAAAACTAAACCCTAATCTAATTAATGCCTATCTAATTAATATCTATGTAAAACCTACTTAAAATCTAGCAAATAAATTAAGACTATTAAAACTATATTAATTTGAACCTAATATCTATTTAAGCTATTTAATAAAACCTAAAAATAAAATCTATCTAAATTCTATTAATCTATTAATATCTATTAAAACTATTTAAAATTCTATTTAAAAAATACTAAAAACCTATTAAAATTCTATATCAAAATTCTTTATCACTATTTATTAAAACTAAAATCTAACATTATTATGCTCCCTTTTTAAAAACCATATAAAAAAAACTATTTAAAAAAATCTAAAAAGACTATTTAAAATCTATATTAAAAAACTATTCTATTTAATAATAAAAAAACCAATATCTAATATGCTAAAACTCTATTAAAACTATTTAAAAAAGAGAATATCTATTTAAAAAATCTAAAAAAATCTATTTAATTCTATTTAAAAAATATTAACCTATTTAATATCTAAAAAAACAAGTAAATCTATTAAAAAATCTATTAAACTGCATTAAAAATCTAGAAACTAAAAGGGAAAAAACTAAAAATGCCAGGAGGCCGATTAAATTGATTAGAGAACAATTGCGCAACCATAGCGAAAACGGGGCACCGAGATGACCTGAAAACACAGGGAACGAGCACCAATTCTCAAAATACACTTATTCAAACCGGCCTGAACTGCCTGAAACGCCAGGGGCTGTAATCCCGATAAAATCAACCTGACTGAGAAAATGCAATGCATGCAGTATGCGAATGCGAATGCAAAATGCGTCGAAACATAAACCAGATATGGGAACCGGTTGGTCAAATTTTGGGGTGCAACAACTATTATTAAGTGTTGTTATGTGATTGACATATTTTTATAGACAACATGTTATGCAAGATGTCTGACATGTTGTTGACACATATAGTCTCTATGTGCTCAAAACATGTTACAAACATGTGGTGTCAAATGTTCCACATATAATGGAATACTCTGCACTAGAAGTTGATGCACCATTGCCATGATCTGCGCAAGATTTATTTCCTTATTTGTCTGCATGTTTATGTGCTTTTTGGAACTAGGAAAAAATTCCTAAAAACGATAAAATATCAAATCCCAATTAGTGATTAAGAATTATTTTATGGAAAATTGAAAATCAAATTAAATCTCTTTGTGAATTTGCGCTTTTTAGATCATTACTTCTACAACAAGTTATGCAACCCTTAAGGATGAAGCTCTAACTGTTGTGTTTGGGTATTTAAAGAGTTCTAATCCTTGACAGAAGACTCAGACCTTTAAAGAGTAACAATTCATTTTGCGTTCATCAAGTCTTTGTGTTTTTATGTGGTTTACTTGTAAAACTTTATTTGTTATTCATTCCTATATCAAGGAATATACTTGTGTCTTTGAGTTATACTAATTTTCTCATTCAAATTGTTCTATAGTTGTACAAGGCTAGAGAGAGTTATTGAGAGAAAATGATAGAGGTCTCATATTCTAGGGAAGTCCTAAATAAAAATTCACGGGTAATATTAAGAAAAAAGGCAATGAACTAGAAGACTTCTTATAAAACCAATTTGTACTTTTACTGTTAAGAGTGAATTTCCTTTCTTGGGTTAACTCCCTCCAGATGTAGGTGTTATTGCATCAAACTTGGTTACTAATTCCTATGCTCATTTGTCTTTATCTATAGTTTTATCGTTACTACTTGGGTTTGGCATATTGGCTGACATATTATGTTTGACATCTTTACTTAAGGAAAACATAATTTTAGTTGGAATTAGAGCAAACACCTTGTCCTACTTGGGTGAGCTCTAAGGAAATTAAAAGTTCTATTCAAATGGATAATGGAAAATAAGAAGGATCTATTAAACGAGAACCTATCCTAGATGGCATTAACTATGAATTTTGGAAAGCTCGCATGATAGCTTCATCAAATCCATGAATAATAAGACATGGAGGGCAATCATCAAATGGTGGACACATCATATGGTTACTGCTACAAATGAGACTCAATCTCTACAGCCATAAGCATATTGGTTAAAGGAACAAGATGATGAATCACATGTAAATTCCCGTGCTCTCAACACCATATTCAATGGCGTTGACAATAATGTATTTCATCTTATCAAGACATGTATTAAATCCAAAGAAGCATGGGAGATTCTCAAAGCTACCTATAAAGGAACCTCAAATGTTCAAATGTCTAGACTTTAACTTCTTACCACCAAGTCTGAAAACTTAAGGATGAAGGAAAATGAAATGATGGTTGGCTTATATGTTCGTGTTCGTAACATGGAAAATAGCTCATTTCCTCTTGGTGAACAAATGTAATAAGAAAAACTAGTTAGAAAAATCCTTAGATCACTCCCAATGAAGTTTGACATGAAAGTTACTACTATAGAGGAAGCTCTAAACATCAATTCAATCAAAGTGGATAAAATTATTGGCTCATTACTAACTTTTGAAATGTCCATAAGTGACAAACCTGGAAAGAAAAGCAAGGGAGCTGCATTCAAAGCTGGTATGGAAGAAAACAAGGAGCAAGAAATAGAAGACACTAATGAGAACCTATCCAATTCTATTGCTCTTCTTGCAAAAAAAAGTTGGTAAAGTAATGAGAAGACTTGACAAGCGCTTGAGAAAATTGGTAGACCATTATATAATCACAAACAACTATGGTCATGCACACTCCAAGAAAATATCTGTTGAACAAATATGAAAAGTTAAGGAGGTAACTACGAGCATAATTTGCTCACACCTTCCTAAAAGCCTCATTTAGTGAAGACTAGTACTTTGATAGTGGATGTTCCATGCATATGACAAGAGAGAATAACTATCTCAAAGAAGTAAATCCATACACTAACAATTATGTTACATTTGGAGATGCCACTAAAGGCAAGATAATGGAAAAGGGTAAACTTGTTCACCTAGGTCTTCCAAATCTAGAAGATATTTTTCTAGTTGAAGGGTTGACTGTAAATCTTATCATTATTAGTCAGTTGTGTGATCATGATCTATGTGTAAATCTCACTAATTTTGAGCGCATTGTCACATACAAGAACCAGAAGGAAATCATGAAAGGAATGAGATCCTCTTTATAATTGCTACATCTGGAAATATCTTGATTAACTTACAACACTTATGATAACTAAAAAAGATGAAATCAAGCCATGACACAAAAAGCATGGTCTTTTGAATCTAAGAAGCATGATAAATATTATTTCAACAAAGTACAACAAGGGCCTCCCTAAACACAAGATTAATGAAGGAAGACTTTGAGGTGACTCTCAGATTGGAAAGCAAACTAAGACGCCGTACTAAAATCTGTTAGACGATAGGCTTTGATATAGAGGGGAGTGAATAGATCACAAATTTTCAACAAAAAACTTTGGCAAAAATCTGTTTTCAAAAATATGGTGCAGCGGAAAAATGACCTCGATCAAATCGTCTAACCGAACCTACTATCGAAAAGTTATATACGTATCGTAAACCAAAAGGAATGATAATGAATGTAAATGCTTAACAACGATCAAGATACAAATCAATTAAATGTAAAACTATTCGTAACTCGTATACCCAATGAACCAAAACACAACTAAAATATGCACAAATAATTTATCGAACACTTGGTGTACAATCGGTAGCAATTGGAAATCCAATTTGTTTTGTGGATGTTAAAAGCGAATCACAATCAAAGTGGTTATGATTATATCAAAAACAACACTTTTATAAGACAATTGAAAAACAATTTCCAATCAAATTAATCAAACAACGATGAATTCGATAAATTGCAAAATCAACAATTAAAGCGATAAAGAGATAAGAGAGAGAGAGAGAGAGAGAGAGAGAGAGAGAGAGAGAGAGAGAGAGAGAGAGAGAGAGAGAGAGAGAGAGAGAGAGAGAGAGAGAGAGAGAGAGAGAGAGAGAGACACACACACAGAGAGAGAGAGAGAGAGAGACCAAGATTTTTTTAGGCAGTTTCCCAATCGGCCTTGCTATGGTACGTCTGCCCTCAATTCGAAATCGAATTGAGATACTTGCAATTAACCTTTTCTTTGCAAAATCTCTTATACAAGAGATGAAGAATGCAAACCCCAAAAACCCTATTACCTTGTGTTGATTATTCCACCTCCAAACCCTTGATATAAAGCTTGATCAAGTGACTAATAATGTGGCTACAATCCTCCGATTATCGCGAACACGCAACTTGTTGAATTCAAGATTCCCGAACACAATTCACCATCTCGCACTACTCCCTTGCAAGGAAACCACATTGTCCCAAGGCTTTCACTCGGTCGAATATATGTTGATGTGTTCTTGTCCAAAACCTTTAAATCAAACTGATATTGAAGGAAACCCCCACCTTAGTTTTCTTAGTTGAAACAAATAAAGTTTCCAACCCAATATTCTTGGTTACACCAAACCTAATTGGACGTTATCAATCCTGATATAGATGGTCACTCAATCGAAAAATGATTATGCATTGTTCAATTGTGTGTATGCATATAAAAAAGATTGAAGATGATGTGCAACTTTGTAATCCGGTCTCGTTTAGGTTTTATCTCTAAAAAACCATTATATTAGAAGAAGGTGTATTATGATGTGTGTGTATGTGTGTCTTACATGGCTTGCTATGGAGTGCGCTATAATTTTTTTAGATCCTTCTTATCTCTAGCTTTTATTTTGCTTTCTACGGTAGTCACTTCATCTTCCCCCTTCTTAAATTTTCAAAATCTTCTCCCTTTTTCAAAACCTTTTTGTTTTCAAACTTCAAACCACTTTCACAATAAAACCTTGACTTTTGTCAAGTGATTTTCAAACTTTGTTTTCTTTAATAAATTTCGATTAATGTTAATCATATTTTGACCAATTTCAAAAAGATATAAAAAAACACTTCACCTCATTCAAACTTTTTTTTCCTTTGTGCACTTTTTATTTTAAAACTTTTCATGAAGTTTAGACATGAGTCGTTTTCATAGTTGAGATATAATTCTCCTATTCCCTATAGTATTTAAGATTTTGACATTTTCCACTTAGATGTTGAGTGATAGACTTGTTAATTTTAATCCAAGCAAAAATCCTCCATCTTTAGGTGATGCAAAAGTTGTCTTATACTTGTGGGCGACTAGTCGTAGTTTTCTCCTTAAAATGACGACTTGTCTTTACATTTAAAAATCAATCATAACCAACAAATTTTTGTTATTTGTACCAAGAACTACGAGGTTTTGATCCTATATTGCATTTTGTGGGTATGTAGGCATGAGGCGATAAGTCTCTCCAAACACAAAAATCTTAAAAAATAATTTTCTTCTCATCTCTCCAATCTCATTTCAAACAAACCTTTTCAAATCAAAAAGTGTAGATATTTCAAAGGGCTTCTATAGAGTACTGTAGACAATTTGGGTGCTAACACCTTTCCATTGCGTAACCAGCCCCCTTACCCAGATCTCTGTTTATTTGTTCTCGTTTTAAAACTCTTTAGATTTTGTTCGCTCTTTTTCCTTTCCTTTTGGATAAACTAAAAGTGTTATGGCGAATCTTGCATTTTTGTGTTAAGTTAATCAATAACTTACACTCACAAGTTTCCCCGCTACAGAAAAATGGCGACTCTGCTGGGGATCAATTCTAGTTCCTAGTGGGTTTAGCCTACTTTGGTTTATTTATCGCTTTTTGTTTGATTTGTTTGTTATTGCTTGTTCTGTTTGGGTGCCTGGTGATCTGTATGGTGAGATAAGTCCTATACCCAAACTTGAGTGCACTTATGATAGGATGGCAGTATAGTCTTGTTGGCTTACATGGAGTAGTCCTTACTAAGCTAACTTGAGATCCCCCGCTCAGTGGAGACCCCTTTGGGGTTACTGATGTCTTACGAGTAGTCGTAATTGGCATTACTTTTTTAGACCTGGGAGCCTGAGAAGCTGAGGACCTTAAAACCATTTAACCCATATTGGCCTTATTAGGATGTGGTGCGGTGACTATTCAGGTGTAGACTTGAATTAGTTGTTACGCGATACCACACTCAAACGAGTTTCTCCTGAGAATATTGTTGGCCGAAGAGTAGCCGTTTAAGCCGATAATATCCAAAAAGATGGAATTATGACTCTGGGAACTTTTTAGAACCTTGTTCTGCAGGTGATGATATAACCTTAGTACATACCATTGTGGGTTGGTTCTTACCTTTGAACCTGTGTTCTTTGTGTGATCTTGTTTGTGGATGTTGCATCTTGCACTCATGCATTCATGGGAATTTTTTTTTAGTCAGTTTTTAAGGATCTCATAGATTTTCCTTTGTAAACATCGTAGATATTATGATTATGGACATTGGAATGAGAAACACTCAGAAGTACGGTTTCTGAGCTCCCGATCTTATAGATTTGGGAAAGCTAGTGTCCTTTATAGTTGATTGTGCAGGCTTCAGATCTCGTCATGGGAGACTTCTATTTGTTCTTTCTACCAACACTGAAGACGGAATTCTGAACACCCTTGTGCAATTCTTGTCTACTGATGCTTTACTTTTCCTAATTATAAGCTCATGCCAACCTTGGAGGGGTATGCTTATCTGTTGGGTATACCAGTTTTTGATAAGGTTCTTTATACTGGTTTGGAGGAAGTTCTTAAGCCCCAAGATATTGCTGCAGCCACCCATTTGACGAAATCTGATATAGATGCTAATCTGACGGTTAAGGGAGGCATCAAGGGTTTTACTTCTAAGTTCTTGATTGGGAAAGACACTTTATTTTATAACACTGGTATCACATTGGCGTTTGAGGCTATATATGCTTTACTTATCTACATAATGGCCTTATTTCCTAATGTTGACAACTTTGTGGATGTTAACGCTATTAGGATTTTCTTGATCGGGAACCCTGTTCTGACTTTACTTGGTGACACCTATTTGTCCATCCATAATAGGACTTCTAAGGGGAACGGTACCATCGTTTGTTGCACACCTCTGTTGTACAAGTGGTTTATTTTTCACTTGCCACAATCATCTTCTTTTAGGGAGAACAAGATTTGTTTAAGGTGGTCTCAAAGGATCATGTCCCTTACTCATGCTGACATTACTTGGTCTTCTTTTGTTTGTGAAAATGTCCAGATTATTGATAGCTATGGGGAATTCTCCAATGTTCCTCTTCTTGGAACACAAGGTGGAATTAACTACAACCCGAGTTTAGCTCGCCATCAGTTTGATTATATGTTGAAGGATAAGCCTAAAAATATTCTATTAGATGGTTTTTTTTTTCAAGGAGGGAATGACTCTCTTGGTTTGAGGAGAATAATGGCTCATTCTTGGACTAAGACTCATAGGATGGGTAAATAAGAGATTGGAAGAAAAGTTTGCATTGCCTTGGAACCTTACATGCTTTGGGTGAAGAAGAGAGCTAATGAGCTCAAAATGCCATATCCTTTTGAGAAAACCATGACTATAATGGTTGCTACGCCACTCCCTGTTTCTTCTGATGATGTGAAGACTCTTTAAGATGCTTTGGCCGAGATGAAGCAAGAGAAAGAGATATGGGAAAGTAAGTTTCATGCTTCTGACAAGGAAAAGACAGAATTGCAAAAGTAGATGAAGGAGAAAGATGGCTTGATTGAGTTGCTTGAGCGACACGTTGTGAAGAGACACAGAGAGGATTTATTTTCCTCTACTACTTCATCATCATATCTTCCTACTTCTGGTGCTTGGAAAGGTGTTGTGGATCAGCTCGTGTTAGAGAAGACCGCCATGAAGGACAACTACGAGAGAGAGAGAGAGAGAGAGAGAGAGACTCCAAAGGAAGTATCAGCTCAGATCGTCATCAGATGCTCCTTATAATCCTTAGGATCTAGCTTTTTCTTATTGAATTTTGATCTTTTGTAACTTGTACTTCCAAGTGTAACTATTTTCAATATTCAATGAAATAAGATGTTTATCAGTATTTCAAAAAGTGTTATTTCTTTACGATGTTTGTAATTGCTTTATATCTTAAATATATTTGAAAACTGATTGAAACATTTGCATTTTGCATCTGCATTCGCATCTTGTGCATTGTGTTTTACCTTTTCTAGGTGTCTTATTGTTTCTTTTGGTCTTCGTTCAGCCAAGTTATTGCATCACTACAACACTCAAGTTAATCTCAAGAAAAAGATGGATCAATTGCAAAAAGAGAACCACGAGCTTCGTGAAGAGGTATCAACTTTGAAAGATAGTTTGGAAAGACTAATTGCTGCAATGGAAGCTCTGGTGACTGCTCAGAATCAACCATCACCTCCCCCTCTTTCTCCTGTGCAGAGAATAATGATTTCTACAACTGTAATCTTGAAGATGAATCTGAAGATTACATCTCAGATGGTTTTAAAAATGATTCCATTCCTACTGAAGACTGAGAGCCCTATTTGGAAGATACTGGATACAGTTCTGAGACAGAAGATGCATATGTAACCTTTTACTCTCCTCGGCCGAGACTTAAGGGACCTGAGTATGAAGTCAGTGCCATCATTGAGGATGATCAAGAGGAAGAAACGCCCAACTTTGTGACGCATGGATTGATATGCCAAAATAGGATTGCTGTTAACGTTCCTACTTTTGTTCATATTTCAAAGTAATTTGTTTTTTTTTCTTTCAAAAATCCTTTCACTCTACCAAATGTGAAAGTAAATTTGTGAGGGCTTTGTTTCAACTTTTATTATCATTAATAAAATGTTATTCTGTTTATCCATTTTTGTTTTCCCTTTTTGCTTTATTTATGAAAAATGGTAACATAAAAAACCAATAATAATGTGATAATCTATTTTATCTGCATAATTTTTGCACTTCTTGTTCATATTCTACAATCAAACATAAATCGTTGTGCAGATCGTTTGTTAAACTCCTTGAAAATAATGACCCTATGCCCTCTCCCAACTTTGAGTTCCCTTTTGTTGCACCCCAAAATTTGCCCTTACTTTTTTCTAACTTTGACTGGCTTTTGCTTCGCGTTCACCTGCATCTATTTAACCTCATAATCATATAGTGCATTGGTATTCTAAGGCATGGTATTGTCATACCCCAAATTTGTCCTACCTTTTTTTCAAAATTCTCATTTGCCCGACTTTGTTTTTAATTTACTTTGCATATACAGCGTAGCGTATTTTTCAGCAAAAACAGGCATTTTCGCTTTTTAGCCCAATAAGAGCATGCCACGTGGCATCTTTTTATTTGTTATTATTTTTTATTTTAAGATAATGTAATATTTTTTTAATTAGGTTAGATTTTTATTTCAAAATTTAGAATTTAAATTATATTTAGATTAGTTTTTTTTATTTTTTTTTAATTTTTTTTTAAATTAGAATAGATTATTAATTAATTAGATTAGAATTGTTTAATTAAGATAAAATTAAAATAAGATTAGAATTAATTAGTTAGACTATTAGTTAGTTAATTAAATAAAAATTAAAAGAAAAATAGAAAGAGAAATTGAATAAGAGACACGGTTAATTGGGAATTAGGGTTTAGAAGTAGTGTATAAAGGGTGACCTACTGTTCACCAAAACCCTATAAATTTAGGGAGGTTACTGTTCATTGAGCCCTAAATTGGGCCACCCCTTTCAGAAACCCTAAACGGCGCTCAAACCCTAAACGGCCGCCGCAAACCCTAGATTTGCCGCCGTCACCCTTCTCATCATCCCAAAACCCTCATCACCATATCCGTTTTCCTTACACCTTCTTCGTCCCCAACAAAACCACTTCAATTTCCATCTCTTCCGGCGCAAACCCTACCCCTCTCCGTTTTCTTCGACCCACCTTCCTCAATTCGTCGCACCACCGCATCTCAGCCTCTTTTCCCCTTTAACCGCACTCAATCCCCTTCATTTTTTTCCTTCTCACTGTAACCCCAAACGCCATTTCCACCTTGCAAGCGAATCCATCTCCTGATTCCTCATCAGATCTGCCTGATATTGTTCTTCAAGTCCTCGATCTCAAACTCAGTGGAAACAGATACACGTTCACTGCTAGTGATGGAAAGATGAAATTGAAGGCAATTTTTCCGTTGAATCAGTCCTCAGAGGTGTTCTCGGGGAAGACTCAGAACCTTGGTCTTATCCGAATCCTTGAGTATACTCTTAATGATATCCCTAATAAATCTGATAAGTACCTATTTGTAATTAAGTGCGAATCTGTTTCTCCCGCGCTTGAAACGGAGATTAAAAGTGAACAACCCGGTATCACTTTGAAGCCAAAGGAAGGATCTGGTATAGATTTGAAGCCGAAGCAGGGCGTTGTTTCAAAATCTGCTGCTCAGATCGTACAGGAGCAACATGGAAATTCGGCTCCTACTGTTAGAATGGCTATGACCCGTAGAGTGCGTCCTCTTGTTTCTTTGAATCCTTATATGGGTAGTTGGACAATCAAGGTCAGTGTTACAAGCAAAGGTGCCTTGCGTACATATAGGAATGCTAGAGGAGAAGGATGTGTATTCAATGTTGAATTAACTGATGAAGATGGTACACAGATCCAAGCAACAATGTTTAATGATGCGGCAAGGAAGTTTTATGAGAAGTTTGTAATGGGAAAGGTTTATTACGTTTCAAAAGGATCTTTGAAAGTTGCTAACAAACAATTCAAAATTGTGCAAAATGATTATGAAATGACACTGAATGGAAATTCTGAGGTCGAAGAGGTTGCTAGCGAAGCTAGTTTTGTTCCAGAGACAAAATTCAATTTTGTCCCAATTGATCAGTTGGGTCCCTATGTCAATAAGTCCGATCTTGTTGATGTTGTTAGAATTTTTAAGAGTGTGTCTTCAACTATGGGCGTTTCTCAGAAGCAACAATTCAACACAAACTCAACATCGTCGCATCTTAAAGCTTACTCAAGCAACAACAGCTCGTAGCAGCAGGCGTTTTCGCTTCTGGTAATATTTTGAACAGGTCAAGTTCTGCATAACTTAATGATTCTTGCTGCTTATAGTTTCCAACTCGATTTCATATGATGTAGCTTTTTGTTTGACCTGCTAAACCTTCTACTGTGATAAATGTCATGAAAACCAAATATAATTCCTCTTGTTTTCTCTGTGGTAAATATATTTCTACTGGTATGTTGTTGGTTATGTTCATTGCCGCAACCAATTACAGTTGCTGTTTTCGGTTGTTGTGTTTTATTCTGCAGTTAGTTTTATGTTTGGTAAAAATTGAATAAACTTGAGATTTTGGCCTTAAAAGAAATTTTGAACATGTTGTTATCGATGCGATGTTTAGGTGGAAGTGCTTTAAATTTTGTATGTGATTTTGATTCAGCAGTGTAGATTTAATTCATATAAGCTCGCGTCGGTGGTCTTTAAATTTTGATTCTTTTATGTTCAAAACTCATTCTGTTTCAGTTTAGATTTGATTGAAGTTTCTGGCTCGTCGTATCGTGTGTATTATGTCGCTTTGCATTCAGTTGTTTCAGTTATGGTTGGTTGTCCTGCCGCAATGATTTGGGTTTTCGTAGCACTTCCTAATTTATATGTGCATTTTAATATGTTGCTGCTGATTTATTCAAATCAATGTTGTTGTTTGTATTCAAAAAGAATTGCCTGTTATTTTGGGTTGCTGCTAATTTATGTGCAGGTCGTGAACCCCATTCACAGTTCAAGTCTAAACACAAACGCCGTTGAGTTTCGATTCCCACACCACAGAGGCAACCGAGATATATATAGCAGCAGTAACCCTCAAATTCTACAACGCCGCAGCCACAACGATGATAATCTTCTGGCGTCATCACAATTTGGCTTCACAACAATAAATCAGGACAACGCTGCTGTTGGATATTGCTTGTTTTGTTCTTTTTTTTGACAGGTTGCGACATCACCAAGTTTCGGCTACACAATGGTGAAATTCTGCTAGTTCAGCTTTCGACACAAAAAAATGCAACCAAACATTTTAATGCAGGGAAAGTCAAGTGGCTACAATCAACAACCGCCGCGGATGTTACCATGTTATCATTCACGCAAAAATGGGAATTCTTTTTGTTTGTTGTACAGGTACCAAGTCTGATGCAGGGTGAGTGAACATCATCGCGACAGACATCGAAGTGCTGCTTCTTGTTGGATTCTGGTTGATGTCAACTGGCGCACGTCCCCCTGTTCCGGCAAAGTTCATAGGTTGCGGTTGCGGTTGCGGTTGAGTTTATGTAGATTTGGTTTCAGAAATAACAACTTCAACTTCGATTTCGTCTCCGGTAGTCCATTCATAGCAACAACTTGCATATCCTCATGAGATTCGTGATTCAAATCACTTTCTTCGATTTCTATTCAACAACAACACGCCGCTACAACAAGTGTTAGTTTTCTCGCAACAACCATAATTATCTCACAACAAGCTTGACAGATTTCCAAATCGTAGTTTGGTAATAGCTCCAACATTGGTAATCCTTTGATTTTAAGTTTTATCTTGTTTCAACCATTAAAAATTTTAACTTCAATTTAATGCTGGTGTGCTGTGTCGTTTTACGGCACTACGTTTGTCCGTTTGTTTGGAATGTTTTGGTATGTTACTTTCTGATCACTTGTATACCGCTACTACGGCTTGTGTTAACATTTATTGTTGTTGTTAATCTCGTTCAATATTTATGCTTGCATGGTCGTATGAGTTGTTGTTGGCTATTGTTATGTTACTGCTGTCGTATTGTAGTTATCACCAAATCACAAAGTTGTTTTAAATCGTAAACATGTTGAACTGGGGCTGTTTTAGTTACTCAGGTGTTGATTTAAATACCATGTTGCTATGTCTTGAATCTTAATGTGAGGATTGTGTATCATGGCTATCAAACTCTAAGTATCTTGTTAATTATGTTGTTCTTGTCATTGATACATGCTTAAAGGATTTAGATACATTCATGCTTTCCAGCAACAGTTATTAAGGCAATGTTGTAGGTAATGTGTGTGGCACTGATATAATTGGGGGAATAAAATGAGGTAGTAAAATTGAATTTTCATTTCATAGATAGGAAAATGTAATGTATACAGGTTTGGTCTGCTACATTGACATAACCATTGCATTTATCACATGTATTTAGTATTATTTATAAATATTGTAAAAATATTCAAATTGTTTTTTTCTTTTTGAAAACATTATAACAATTTTGTCACTTATTTCTCAACATATTTAATCTAGATTTTCCTAATTAATTTATCGAAAATAGTGGGCTCTTGGGGTTTAGCATCCCTTGAATCCTCGAACAACCGCTCTCGAGGCATACGCCTTGAGTTGTGGTATTTCTGTCTTTTCGGTTTCCAAAATGTTTTTTTCACTCAAATTAAAATTTACAAAAGATATTTTTTCAATTTTATTTAATTATATGTTTTTATAAAGAATTCCAATTATTCTTTCTTTTAAAAAATATATTTCAAAATCATTATCAAATTAATATTTTAAATATTAAACTTTTCAAAAAAATATACTTTATTTAAAACTTATTTCTTCTTAAAGACATTAAACTTTCTTTTCAAAAACAATTAATTATAATAACATTTTAAGTATTAAAAAATATACTTTATTAATTAAGTTAAAATGTTAAACTTCTTTCAAAACAATTAATAATGATTAACTTTTCTCAAATCAAAACTTTTTGCAATTGATTAATTTATATGAAAATTAAAACTATCTTTCTTAATTAAATTAAACTATTTTTCAAAATCAATTTTCAAAAACATTTAAATTCTTGGATCTCGCCTTCCTTGAATCTTTTAAGCGACCGCTCTCGAGGTGCACTGTAACACCCATTTTAATTATTTAGTCATTTTATTATTATTTTAAATATTATGTGTTGGTCTGCCCTTTGGTGGGGGTGTATTTGGTGATGTTTGGTGGATGTCCCTAATGTGGGAGGACTATTGGTGGTGTTTTGGTGAATATAATAATATAGTGTATAATATTAATATTGGTGGGAATATTATTATTATTATTATATTTATTATAGTTACTATTGTTATTAATATTATTATTATTTTGGTGAGATAATAATAGTATTATTATTACTATTATTATTATTATTATTATTATTATTATTATTATTATTATTATTAAGTTATTATTATTATTGGGATTAGAGAATTAAAATAGAGAATGTGAGGGGTTAGTAGTTTTACGATACATTGTGAGAAGTTAGAGAAAGTGGAAAAAGAACGATAGAAAGGAGAGAAGTGAGAAGAACGGAAAAGGGAGCGAAGAACGAAGGAACGGGGGAAAATCAGAATTGGCCAAACCTTGGAGGGTTCTTTCATCGATCAACCGATTAACAAGGTAAGGGGGGAGAAACTTGATTGAGAATGGTTTATACATGTATAGGGTAGTTGGGGATTCCTTAACCCCGTAGGAGATTGATCGATATATGATTTTCTGTATTATATGTGGTGATTGTTATTGATTGTTGATGGTTGGATATTAAACGTTGATAAATTGTTGTTTTTGGTTAATTTGGCATATAGGTGATTTTACGGTTTTTAGGGAAATTTTGTAGGGATTTTGATGTATCAATAAAGTGTCTAGGTGATGATTTTGGGATTGGGATTAGGAATCATTTAGGCTGAATTACGTGTAATGTTGGTACTGATGTTAAGGTGTGAATTGGGATAGGAGATTAGAGTTATTTGGCCTAGATAGCAATCTGCAGAACTGTCAGAAAAATTGGTAAATCGCAGCATTCGCTGGGCTTCGCCTGGCGAGTGTTGGCGAAGCTTCGCCTGGAGAGTGGAGGCGAGTGTTCGCCTGGCGAGCTGAGGCGAGTGGCAGCGAATAATTCAGAATTAAGTCCCAGACCTAAAGGGTAGGAACTTCGCCTGGCGAGTGTGGCCAGCGAAGGTTCGCCTGGCGAATGAAGGTTCGCCTGGCGAGTGCACGATAGTGAAATGAGGGCTTCGCCAGCAGGTTCGCCTGGCGAATGCCAGTGAAGGTTCGCTTCTATTCGCCTGGCGAATGCCAGCGAACGTAGCAGAACCAGAATGTGATTTTTGTGATGTTTTGGCCTTGATGCACTGTAGAGTTGGTGAGTGTGGGATTTAACTTGCGTACTGGTGATAGTACGTGTTTCCCTTGATATTGTCGGTGGACAATTAGTTGATATATATGTATGTAGTGATCAGTAGGATCGTGTATCCCCGAGTAGTGGGATGTGTTTGTATCTTGGTGATAGAATATGAACTTGTTTACTATCTGGTTGATTTATATGGTGTTGGTGTATGTTATATCTGTACATATATGCATTGATGTATGATGATATGATCAGGAGGATCGTGTGCACGTTGAGTGCCTAAATATATTAGTTATGCATTGGTGTGTGCATATCATGGTGTCTTGGTGGGATGGATCATGTCTCGGATGGAGCGTAAGTGATCTGTCCATACTCCTTTGTGGAGGATGGTGGGGTTGAATCATGTCTCGGATGGAGCGTAAGTGATTCACCCGTACTCCTTTGTGGAGAATGGTGGGGTTGAATCATGTCTCGGATGGAGCGTAAGTGATTCACCCGTACTCCGTTGTGGAGAATGGTGGGTTCGATTGAATGAACCAATGAGTCGGTACCGCATGCATGGTGTTGAGTTGCATTTTGCATTATAATATGTTATATTGTAATTTGAACAGTAGGTTCGTCATATGGTGTTGTTAGGGGTGAATCTTGGTGCGTTGGTGTGTTGTACTACCTTATTTACATGTATTACATTACCATTATATTTTTGATCATGATTTCTCACCCCTTTGTTGTTGTTGTGGTCTGTGCTTCTTCGGAAGTACAGATAATCCAGGTGCTTAGCTAGCTTGGATATTGGTGTGATTGTCGAGTCTAGGATGCTCTGATACGTAGCACGGGACTTGGGCATTTTTATTTGTTTTATGTTGAACTTATATTTTATTTCCCTGTGAACGTATCAAACTTTTATTGAATTTTATTATTTAACATTCCGCTGTATTTGGAGAAAAACCTTTTTATAAGGAAACGTTGTTTTTATGTGATATCCCACTTGGGAGAATTGGAACTCTGATTTTGTTTATTTATAATGTTTATTAATTTAATTGATTTTGGGAAGTGGGGTGTTACAATTGGTATCAGAGCAGGTCGGTCCGTCCAGCCAGTGTTGTTGAGTCGAGTTGAGTCTGTCCTTATGGATGGAGTTGAATATCTTTTAAACCTGGTGTTGTTGTTTGGAGCAGTATGGCAGGAAGGAATGATGCTGCATTGGCTGCTGCTATGCAAGCAATGGCATAGGCTGTTGCTAATCAGAATCAAACTGCAGATGCCCAATTCAGGAGTTTGGCGCAGTTTCGGAGCAACAAGCCGCCAACGTTCGAAGGGGGAATTCTGGACCCCGAAGCTGCTCAGAAGTGGCTGAAGGCAATTGAGAAGATCTTCAGGACTATGGAATGTAGCGATGAGCAAAAGGTGAGGTTTGGTACTCACATGTTGGAGGGTGAGGCTGAAGCCTGGTGGGACAATAGTCGCCAAAGGTTGGAAGCTGCTGGAACTACCATTACTTGGGAGGTGGTTCGGAAAGGTTTTCTGGAGAAGTATTTCCCGGAAGATATCCGAAGCGCTAAGGAAATTGAATTCTTAGAGCTGAAACAGGGTAGCATGACTGTAGCAGAATATGCTGCCAAGTTTGAGGAGCTGGTGCAGTATTGTCCCCACTATAATGTGGAAGGGGCAATGACCTCTAAGTGCTTAAAGTTTGAGAATGGACTGCGTCCAGAGATTAAGTCGGGGATTGCTTGTCAGAAGATCAGGAGCTATCCTGAGCTGGTAAGCAGAAGCAGAATTTATGATAACGATAACCGAGCAAGGATTGCGCACTACAAAGCTGTTAATGACCGTAAGGGTAAGCAGAGGTTTAGTGGTACTTCTTATAGTGTTGCTGCTGATAAGGGAAAACGTAAAGCTGTTGTTGATAAGAAGCCTAGAGATGGGAGAGCATCTGTTGAAAGGAAATGTTTTCGGTGCGGTGGTATGGGACACCGTTCTAATGATTGTCCTAATGAAGCCAAGAAGTGTTTTAAGTGTGGGAAACCAGGTCATGTGATAGCTGACTGCAGAGCAACTATGCCGACCTGTTATAACTGTGGTGAGAAGGGTCGTATCAGTACACATTGCGAGAAGCCGAAGAAGCCTCAAACGTCTCCGGCTGGTGGAAAAGTGTTTGCCTTGGCAGGAACTCAAGCTGCCAGTGATGAGCGTGTGATCAGAGGTACTTGTATTATCAATAATATTCCTTTGATTGCTATTATTGATACGGGTGCAACGCACTCGTTTATTTCTGTAGATTGTGTGGAGAGGATAGGTTTGGTGCCGTCCACTCTAGAGATACAGATGACTATTGAGACACCCTCGATAGGTTCAGTGACTACTTCTTTGGTATGCCTGAAGTGTCCGCTGACTATTTTCGGTAGAGAATTTGGAGTGGATCTGATTTGTCTACCACTTGGTAAGTTGGATGTTATTCTGGGTATGAACTGGTTAGAGTTCAACCGAGTCTACATCGATTGTTTTCGGAAGGAAGTGTTGTTCCTGACCCCTGAAGAGGAAGTTGTGGCAAGTTCTTTGTCTAATAAAGAATTGAGGGCCTTGTTGGAAGATGAAACTAGAGTGTTTGCTTTATTTGCAACTTTATCGATGGATAACAAAGTGCCAATGGAGGAATTAGCAGTGGTGAATGAATTTCCAGAAGTGTTTCCTGACGACATTACGGAATTGCCTCCGACGCGAGAAGTAGAATTTGGTATTGATCTTGTTCCTGGTACGAGACCTATTTCTATGGCGCCGTACAGGATGTCTGCAGTGGAATTGGCTGAGTTGAAGTCTTAGATTGGAGAATTGTTGAATAGAAAGTTTATTAGACCAAGTGTATCGCCGTGGGGAGCTCCAGTGTTGTTGGTGAAGAAGAAGGACGGTAGTATGCGTCTGTGCATCGATTACCGCCAATTGAATAAAGTGACTATTAAGAATAAGTATCCTTTACCTAGGATTGATGATTTGATGGACCAGCTGGTGGGAGCTCGTGTATTTAGTAAGATCGACTTAAGATCGGGTTATCATCAGATGAGAGTAAAAGAAAGTGATATTCAGAAGACTGCCTTTAGGACTCGATATGGACATTACGAATATGCTGTAATGCCGTTTGGAGTGACTAATGCACCGGGAGTATTTATGGAGTATATGAACAAAATTTTCCATTCTTACTTGGATCAGTTCATTGTAGTGTTTATTGATGATATATTAATTTATTCTAAATCTGATGAAGAGCATGCAGGACATCTGAGAATTGCCTTGCAAGTGTTGAAGGAAAATAAATTATTTGCTAAACTGTCAAAGTGTGACTTTTGGTTGAAGAAAGTAAGTTTCTTGGGGCATGTAATATCTGAAGATGGAATAGCGGTGGATCCGTCAAAAGTAAGTGCAGTATTGCAGTGGGAACCGCCGAAGACAGCGACAAAGATTAGAAGCTTTTTGGGGTTAGTCGGTTATTACCGCAGGTTTATTGAAGGGTTCTCTAATTTGGCGTTGCCATTAACTCAGTTGACGAGAAAGAACCAAGTTTTTGTATGGGATGCTGCTTGTGAAGAAAGTTTTGAAGAGTTGAAAAAGAGATTGACTACGGCACCGATGTTAGTGTTACCGACTCCGAGTGAACCGTTTGTGGTGTACTGTGATGCGTCTAAAATGAGATTAGGTGGAGTTCTGATGCAGAATGGTAAAGTAGTAGCATATGCATCGCGGCAATTGAAAGTGCATGAGCGAAATTATCCGACTCATGATCTTGAATTAGCTGCGGTTGTTTTTGTGTTGAAAATTTGGAGACACTATTTATATGGTCCAAGATTTGAAGTGTTTAGTGATCATAAGAGTCTGAGATACCTGTTTGATTAGAAAGAGCTGAATATGAGGCAGAGAAGATGGTTGGAATTTTTGAAGGATTATGACTTCAGTTTGAGTTATCATCCAGGAAAGGCCAATGTAGTGGCAGATGCTTTGAGTAGGAAAGCAATTCATATGGCAACTCTGATGGTGAAAGAAATTGAGTTAATTGAACAGTTTAGAGATTTGAGCATGGTTTGTGAGACTACTGCAGATAGTGTAATGTTGGGTATGTTGCAGGTAAATAATGACTTCTTGGATATGATTAGAGAAAATCAGAAGTTGGATGTGAAATTGGTAGATTTGATGCCTGGAGTAGGGAGTGACTCCGATAGTGACTTTAAATTGGATAGTACAGGTTTGTTGAGATTTAGAGGCAGGATTTGTGTACCAGATGATGAAGAATTGAAAAAGTCAATTTTGAGCGAAGGACATCGTAGTAGCCTGAGTATTCATCCGGGAGCTACGAAAATGTATCATGATTTGAAGAAATTATTTTGGTGGTCTGGTATGAAAAGAGACATAGCTCAATTTGTGTATGCCTGTTTGACATGTCAGAAGTCGAAGGTGGAACACCAGAGACCTTCTGGATTTATGCAACCATTAGAGATTCCGGTTTGGAAATGGGATTGCATTACCATGGATTTTGTGACAAGTTTGCCGAATACGGCGAGAGGTTTTGATGCTATATGGGTGATTGTGGATCGATTGACGAAGTCTGCACACTTTGTGCCGATCAATATTAGTTTTCCATTGACGAAACTGACAGAGATTTACATTCGGGTAATTGTGAAGTTGCATGGTGTTCCGCCCAGTATTGTGTCGGATAGAGATCCACGGTTTACTTCGGAATTTTGGAAGAGCTTGCAGGAAGCTTTGGGAACTAAGTTGAAATTGAGTTCAGCTTATCATCCGCAAACTGATGGTCAGTCGGAGAGGACTATTCAGTCGCTTGAAGATTTGTTGACAGCTTGTGTGTTAGAAAAGGGTGGTGCGTGGGATACTCATTTACCATTGATTGAGTTCACGTACAATAACAGTTACCATTCGAGTATTGGAATGGCACCGTTTGAAGCTTTGTATGGGAGGAGGTGTAGGACTCCTCTATGTTGGTATGAAACTGGTGAGAATATGGTGCTTGGGCCATAAATTTTACAGCAGACTACTGAGACAATTCAAATGATTCGTGAGAAATTGAAAGTGTCTCAGAGTAGGCAGAAAAACTATCATGATAATCGGAGGAAAGAGTTGGAATTCTGTGTAGGTGATCACGTATTCCTAAGAGTTAATCCGATGACTGGTGTGGGTCGTGCATTGAAGTCCAAGAAGCTGGATCCTAAGTTCATTGGACCTTATGAGATTTTGCAGAGAATTGGTGATGTGGCTTATAGGGTGGCGTTGCCGCCTGAGTTGTCAAACTTACATGATGTGTTTCATGTGTCGCAATTGCGAAAGTATGTTTCTGATCCATCTCATGTGATTCAGAGAGATGATGTTCAGATTCGGGAGAATCTTACTGTTGAGATGATGCCGTTGAGGATCGAGGACCGTAAGATGAAACAGCTCCGAGGGAAAGAGATACCTTTGGTGAGGGTAGCTTGGGGAGGTGCTGCAGGAGGCAGTGTGACCTGGGAGTTGGAAAGCAGGATGCGAGAAGCGTATCCGGAGCTATTTCCATCAGGTAATTTTCGAGGACGAAAATAATTAAAGTGGGGGAGAGTTGTAACACCCATTTTAATTATTTAGTCATTTTATTATTATTTTAAATATTATGTGTTGGTGTGCCCTTTGGTGGGGGTGTATTTGGTGATGTTTGGTGGGTGTCCCTAATGTGGGAGGACTATTGGTGGTGTTTTGGTGAATATAATAATATAGTGTATAATATTAATATTGGTGGGAATATTATTATTATTATTATATTTATTATAGTTACTATTGTTATTAATATTATTATTATTTTGGTGAGATAATAATAGTATTATTATTACTATTATTATTATTATTATTATTTTTATTATTATTATTATTATTATTATTAAGTTATTATTATTATTGGGATTAGAGAATTAAAATAAAGAATGTGAGGGGTTAGTAGTTTTACGATACATTGTGAGAAGTTAGAGAAAGTGGAAAAAGAACGATAGAAAGGAGAGAAGTGAGAAGAACGGAAAAGGGAGCGAAGAACGAAGGAATGGGGGAAAATCAGAATTGGCCAAACCTTGGAGGGTTCTTTCATCGATCAACCGATTAACAAGGTAAGGGGGGAGAAACTTGATTGGGAATGGTTTATACATGTATAGGGTAGTTGGGGATTCCTTAACCCCGTAGGAGATTGATCGATATATGATTTTCTGTATTATATGTGGTGATTGTTATTGATTGTTGATGGTTGGATATTAAACGTTGATGAATTGTTGTTTTTGGTTAATTTGGCATATAGGTGATTTTACGGTTTTTAGGGAAATTCTGTAGGGATTTTGATGTATCAATAAAGTGTCTAGGTGATGATTTTGGGATTGGGATTAGGAATCATTTAGGCTGAATTACGTGTAATGTTGGTACTGATGTTAAGGTGTGAATTGGGATAGGAGATTAGAGTTATTTGGCCTAGATAGCAATCTGCAGAACTGTCAGAAAAATTGGTAAATCGCAGCATTCGCTGGGCTTCGCCTGGCGAGTGTTGGCGAAGCTTCGCCTGGCGAGTGGAGGCGAAGCTTCGCCTGGCGAGTGGAGGCGAGTGTTCGCCTGGCGAGCTGAGGCGAGTGGCAGCGAATAATTCAGAATTAAGTCCCAGACCTAAAGGGTAGGAACTTCGCCTGGCGAGTGTGGCCAGCGAAGGTTCGCCTGGCGAATGAAGGTTCTCCTGGCGAGTGCACGATAGTGAAATAAGGGCTTCGCCAGCAGGTTCGCCTGGCGAATGCCAGCGAAGGTTCGCTTCTCTTCGCCTGGCGAATGCCAGCGAACGTAGCAGAACCAGAATGTGATTTTTGTGATGTTTTGGCCTTGATGCACTGTAGAGTTGGTGAGTGTGGGATTTAACTTGCGTACTGGTGATAGTACGTGTTTCCCTTGATATTGTCGGTGGACAATTAGTTGATATATATGTATGTAGTGATCAGTAGGATCGTGTATCCCCGAGTAGTGGGATGTGTTTGTATCTTGGTGATAGAATATGAACTTGTTTACTATCTGGTTGATTTATATGGTGTTGGTGTATGTTATATCTGTACATATATGCATTGATGTATGATGATATGATCAGGAGGATCGTGTGCATGTTGAGTGCCTAAATATATTAGTTATGCATTGGTGTGTGCATATCATGGTGTCTTGGTGGGATGGATCATGTCTCGGATGGAGCGTAAGTGATCTATCCGTACTCCTTTGTGGAGGATGGTGGGGTTGAATCATGTCTCGGATGGAGCGTAAGTGATTCACCCGTACTCCTTTGTGGAGAATGGTGGGGTTGAATCATGTCTCGGATGGAGCGTAAGTGATTCACCCGTACTCCGTTGTGGAGAATGGTGGGTTCGATTGAATGAACCAATGAGTCGGTACCGCATGCATGGTGTTGAGTTGCATTTTGCATTATAATATGTTATATTGTAATTTGAACAGTAGGTTCGTCATATGGTGTTGTTAGGGGTGAATCTTGGTGCGTTGGTGTGTTGTACTACCTTATTTACATGTATTACATTACCATTATATTTTTGATCATGATTTCTCACCCCTTTGTTGTTGTTGTGGTCTGTGCTTCTTCGGAAGTACAGATAATCCAGGTGCTTAGCTAGCTTGGATATTGGTGTGATTGTCGAGTCTAGGATGCTCTGATACGTAGCACGGGACTTGGGCGTTTTTATTTGTTTTATGTTGAACTTATATTTTATTTCCCTGTGAACGTATCAAACTTTTATTGAATTTTATTATTTAACATTCCGCTGTATTTGGAGAAAAACCTTTTTATAAGGAAACGTTGTTTTTATGTAATATCCTACTTGGGAGAATTGGAACTCTGATTTTGTTTATTTATAATGTTTATTAATTTAATTGATTTTGGGAAGTGGGGTGTTACATGCACACCTTGAGTTGTGACCCTTCCGATCTTATTTTCAAGAATACCTAGCGCGCCTAGTCGGAGTACGCTAAACTATTCAAATTATTTTCTAAATCAAATCACGAAAGAATCGAGTTCTTGGAGTCGCGCATTCCTCGAATTTGAGAGTGACTACTATTGAGACGTATGCCTCGAATAGCGCGTCACTCGAACTTTTGTTTTTAAACACTTTCCCTAATTATTTGGACAAGTATTCACTGTCCAACAAACATTATTTCATAATTAATGGGATGAAAAAGATTGTCGTTGGGATCTAGCATTCCAACGATATCCCGACTAATTGGTTGTGAGGTCGACGTCTTGCTTATCGAATAGTCGTCATTCCTCCCAAATTTACAACCCGTCTAAACCTCTTTTCTCACCCTCGCGTGATCGAATCTAAATCTCCCTCAATACAAACCCTAGTATGTTTCTAAACCATACGTCAAATCCAAATTATTTTCTTAATCAAATTACGAAAGAACTGAGTTCTTGGAGTCTCGCACTCCTTGAATTCTTGAGTAACTACTCTTGGGGTGTACGCTTTAGGTTGTGGTTCGCTCGACCTTTCGTTTATAAAACACGTGCCCTAATTATTTGGACAAACATCGTTATTGTCCATTCCAATACACTTTCATAATTAATTGAATGAAAAAGGTATCATTGGGATCTAGCATTCCAATGATATCCCGATTAATTGATTGCGAGACTGACGTCTCGTTTATCGAGCAGTCGTTATTATCCCTTAAAATTTTCAACCATTCCAACTCCTTTCTCGCCCCCGTGCGATTGAATCTTTTCAAAACATTAGTTCCTCGCTCTCGTGCGATTTCTAATTCAAACTATTTCCGAAAGAATAGAGTTCTTGGAGTCTCGCACTCCTTGAATTCTTGAGTGACGAGCTCTTAAGGCACGCTCTTAGGTTGCTTGTCAATCACTCTTTCGTTTCTCAGCACAACTTCAAACACAAATTACGTAATTATTCGAATGAAAAAGGTGTCGTTGGAATCTAGCGTTCCAATAATGCCCCGATTAATTGATTGCGAGGCTGACGTCTCGTTTATCGAGTAGTCGTCATTCTCCCTTAAAATATCCAACCATTCCAACTCTTTTCTCGCCCCCGCGTGACCGAAACTTTAAACCTATTCAAATATATCCTCTAACCAAAACATCCAATGCGATAAACCTAATCCCTCTCCCACGTGCGATCCACAACTCAAATAACCCCTTTACCAAGAACATTGTTTAGTCCTTTCTTCCGCGCATATGAACTCGTGCTTCAGCCTCCCCTAGCGAGCAGACAAGCCAACGTTTAGCAGTTAGAATGCGACCTAAACTCTCGTTCAACTCAACCCCTTTACCAAGAACATTGTTTAGTCCTTTCTTCCGCGCATATGAACTCGTGCTTCAGCCTCCCCTAGCGAGCAGACAAGCCAACGTTTAGCAGTTAGAATGCGACCTAAACACTCGTTCATTTTCCAAACCCTTTAACCGTAGTTGGCCAAACTACGGTTGCTATGATTCTTCATTCACTTCTGAATGTAAGATACGTAGGCACAAGATTGCGATGATCTTGGCGAGCACAATCCCCTATTTCTCCCGTAGTCCCACGAACTACGAATGCTCTGATTTTCCACTTCTTACAAGTGAAGATACGTAGGCACAAGGGCCCCAATCCTTGGCGAGCACCCTATCTATAAACCACCCATTTCCCCTATAGGAGAAACCTTAGAAGAAAACAAACAAGCGTAGATAACTTTACTCTCGAATCGATCAAGAGGTTCCCGTTGAGTACAACGGACATGAGGGGTGCTAATACCTTCCCCTTATGTAATCGACTCCCGAACCTAGAATATTGGTTGCGATGACCATGTTCTTATCTCTCTTAAAGGTTTTATCGATATTTTCCTATTCCTTTCTTGGAATAAATAAATTTCGGTGGCGACTCTGTTTCGAACAGTATTTTCTGCGTCCATCGCGAGGATCGTATTTTTCGAGGTACGACAGGTATCAAAACTTCCTTGTAATATTGGTTCTCTATTAAGTGGAAGCTCAGTTGGTTATTTCACTCAAGTTAAGGCAAGTGGTTGAATTCTGTTCATCATAATCTTCTTTTCAAGAGATCATTAAGTATTAAAGTTTTGTTGTTGTACAAGACATTTCCTCATTCGGAGTATGCATTCAAGGAGGATCAGAGTTTCTCATTCAAGGTTGAGTTATGGACAGTCTTTGGTTGAATATCAGGGGATTATAGCGTCACGTTAAGGGGATCTGTGGCTGTCAGGACAAAGCATTTTGTGGGTTGATTTGAAGGACATTATGTCATGATCATTTGAGCTTACTATTTGAATTTTTGGGATTTATTAAGGATATGATTTTGGTGTATATTGGGAATTTGACTGAAATTAGACAGGTCAAGACCAGTTGTGTGAGTTGTGGGGAATTCAAGACACGAGTTTATAAAATTGTAACTATATACATGTTCTTTTTTAATCCATCTTGTATAATCTTTTTTTTAAATCCAAGTTTTAACTACTTTTGAGTTCAATGTCTACATTTGAATCCATCCATGTCATATCCATTTTTTGTGAACCACTTCCAAAAACCAATTGTCCAATATTATGGTTATGTCCATATTAAACCCATTTCAAATTCACATCCATATCATACCCACATTATTTTCCAATGTTCACATTATTTTTCAAATCCATCTTACCAATCCATTAACCATATATCCATCTTTTTAATTCATTAAACTCATTTTTTTTAAGTTCATAATCCATTTAAATCTATTTATATCCATTTTCAATCCATCATTGTCCATTTCAAAACCATTTTAAACCAATTTCCTTACCCATTTCCAATCCAATTAACCATATTTCTTCTTTAAATCCATATTATCCAAACCCAAATCCAAATTTTTGTCCATAAGTCATATCCATTTGTTAAACCATGTGTCACATCACTGCGAAGAGGGGCCGGCAAGAGCAGAAGAGTCGCCACCGTTCATTATTTATCCCAAAGAGGGAAAGGAAACGATCAGAGAAAACCTAAGAAAAGGGAAAAGATAGGTCATCGCAACCAAATCTTGGGTTTGGGAGTCAGTTACGCAAGGGGAAGGTATGAGCACCCCTCACGTTCGTCGTACTCGACGGGATCCACACTTGTTGTCTATCTAAAGGGTGTTAATCTATCTAAGCTACAGGCCACATGGACAAAAGAAAAGAAAAGAGACTCGATAGAGCATCACCGCTCTATACCTACGTATTCCCTCGTGCAATGGGAAAGTCAGAGTCAACGTAGTTCGGAAAACTACGGGTGAAGATGAGGAAGGTTGCTTGCCAAGACATCGCCGCCGTCTTGTGCCTACGTATCCTCATCTGGTACGAGAAATCAGAGCAAACGTAGTTCGGGATGACACGACCACAGATTGGTTCGAGTGTTTTAGCTGAGTAGGGTTAAACCTTCATTCTAGCAGTTAGGGACGATGCCTGTTTGCGGTAGAACCAAGATTTAACAACACTCTTTCTGAAAATGGTTTTCAATTAATCCCGAAGGATAAAAAAGTTTGATGTTTGTTTTTGAGTCTTTTATGAAGAAGAAGTGAATTGAATTGTGTTTGTAATTCATGTTGCAGTAAAGACTATGACTTAGGAGCGAATGTGTCGCATATCGTCCAAAGGACATATGCTAAACACTCTAGACGGTATGAGAGGAGGTCCCCCAATCATCATTTCTCAAATGCTTAAGGCTCGTAGAGTACAACACTCATTATCCTTTATTATATATTTTGTAGAAGTTTTGAGATGAGAATAGAGGAAACACAACTAAGGGGAAACTAACTCAACCCTAATGTTATCATGCAAAATGGACCTAAAGTTGGGATTGAAAGGGAAATCTACCCTAATGTTAGCATGCTTGGATTAAACACTTAATGTCTCTCCTACTCCCCAAAGGGACAGGAATCCTAAGGGATCATGGCAAAGGAAACCAAGTAAACACAAGATAAACCAATCACAAGTGAAAAGGAAGAAAGGGATGCAAACATGAAATGCAACACAAAGAAAAGAGAGGAAAAAAGTGTGGGGCAGCGACCACCACAAGCACATCTCAACCTCTTAAATGCAAACAAAAAGATGCAAAACAAAAGAAGAATGCAAGCAAAAAGATGAACACTCGTCACTTTGAATAACAACTACAAAAGTATGCATTCAAGTGGAAATCGAACACGCATGTCGAAGAAATCAAGATTAAACAATCAAGAACAACAACACAATATCCAAAACATCTCACTCAAATGCATCATACTGATCCATGAAGATTCAAAGTGAAATGATACCCAAAACAAGCTCAAAAACAACAAACATGACATTCTGGTTCAGTGTTAATCGGTTAACACATATGGTTAACCGATTAACAAGTTAAAAATGTTTGAAAATTTGAAATTTTGGATTAACCAGTTTGCACTGCAACTGGTTAACCGATTAACACTGTACCAGAGGCTGAAAATAGCAGCTCAAAAGCACTTTTCAGCAATTAATCACTTCTCCAATAATCCAGATGATCACATAATCAATTATGCATGAAATTAACACCGGAAAACAATGATCCAACAACATGTAAACACATTCAAACAGCAAGATCATGAATCACATGGATCAAACATCAACAAAATCAATCAAAAATGGAGATCAACATCATGATTATGCAAATAAGCTCAAAAACAAAATCGGATCTAGAATTCCAAGCTACAAAGCAGAGATTTGCTTTGGTAATTGTTGATTCAACTTCAATTGAGCAGATCCAAGCTAGAAATCCGAAAATCCTTCAAGATCCAAGTGATTACTTGTAGTAGAAATTCAGATCCACCAAAATTAAGCAAGAATTATCCAAATAAGCTCCTCTAGATCAACTTCAAAATTCAGATCCACAATAGCACGAAATTTGAATGGAGAATTGGAGATGATAAGGATGAAGGATGAAGGTTTTAGCTCTAGAATTCAATGATTCCAATGGAGAATCAAAGAATTTAAGGTGAGAAGAGTTTTAGTGGAGTTTGAGAGATGGAAAAGTTGAGAGCAAAATTCAAGAGTGTATGAATTCTGAAAAATGAAATGGAATTATGAGGATTGTGTGTGTGAGGTTTGGAGAAAATCATTTAAATATGCTCTTGGTTAGGATCCAAATGTGGTTTGGAGTGTGGTTTGTGAAAATTGGAATGGGAAATTAGAGGGAACTTGAATTAATTTGAAAATTAACCAAAATTTGAAGTGGTTCTAGACCCTTCTTCTGGTGTGAAATCAATTTCTCATGTGATCAAAATGGACCCCAAAGTGAATTCTATTGAAAATTCACGCGCAGAGCTGAAATTGCCTTGGTTAATCGGTTAATCATATGGGTTAATCGATTAACACCTTCAAAAATTCAAATTTGACATGATTTTGACTTGGTAATCGGTTAACCATTTGGTTAATCGGTTAACACCTTAAAATATGCACATTTGCCCGTTTTCATCCGTTCTAAGCCCTGTTCAGCCTTTGAAACTTGCTCTTGAATACTAAAACCATGAGAATACTTGAGATAGCCTGAAGCTGCCTCTTGATCTGAAAATATCCGGCAAAATAAAATAAAATCGACCGCTCGATCGCTGGGCAAAATAAATGTCGGAGCCGATGCTCCTTGTTTAGTCTCTCACACCAATGAAAACCCTGAGCCACACAAAAACCTTGATCCCCTGGCTCAAGAACAAATGCTATGACATACAAAAATGCGAAAATGCAAAGAAACATAAACCAAGTACAAGAAATGGTTGATCAAATTTTGGGGTACAACAGTTGCCCCTATTCAAGCGACTTGGACCTGAAGGGATGAAAAGCGAACGACTTTCAAACATTCAAGGTAAAAGATGGTTGAATACCAAAGAAACCGGAAATTTTCCAACCCCCAAAACGAAACTGTAGTTGAAAACACTGTTGTGGAGAGGCAAAGGTAAAATGGACGCATCCATCAAAATCACCATCTGCCGGGGTCCGGATACCGCGCGGGCAAGAGAAGATTTTATAATCTGCTAAGGTCTGGATACCCTACAGGAAAAACGAGTGAACTGGTGGGAGTCGGGGTCTAGATACCATACGGGCTCGGGAAATAACCAAAATCAGCCAGGGTCTGGATACCGTACATGCTAACGGAACAATCTGATGCGAATCGGGGTCTGGATACCACACTGGCTCAAGAAAAAACATCATCAGTCAAGGTCTAGATACCGCACATGCTAACAGAACCATCCGATGCGAGCCAGGGTCTGGATACCACACAGGCTCAAGAAATAACCGACATCAGCCAGGGTCTGGATACTGCACATGCTAATGGAACCATCCGATGTGAGTCGGGGTCTGGATACCACACGGGCTAAAGAAATAACCAACATCAGCCAGGGTCTAGATACCGCACATGCTAATGGAACCATCCGAGGCGAGCTGGGGTCTAGATACCACACGGGCTCAAGAAAGTCGACATTATCCAGGGTCTGGATATCGCACATGCTAATGGAACCATCCGATGCGAGCCGGGGTCTGGATACCACACGGGCTCAAGAAAGTCGACATCAGCCAGGGTCTGGATACCACATATGCTAATGGAACCATCCGATGCGAGACGGGGTCTAGATACCATATGGGCTCAAGAAAGTCATTAACCGGGGTCTGGATACCACACGGGTTAATGAAAATAAACCGGTGCGAGCCGGGGTCTGGATACCACACAGGCTAACTGAAATAACCGGTGGAAGCCATGGTCTGGATACCGCACAGGTTAACTGAAATAACCATAAGAAGCCGGGGTCTGGATACCGCACGGGCTAACTAAATAACCGGAGGAAGCCGGGGTCTGGATACCGCACGGGCTAACTGAAATAAGCGGAGAAAGCTGGGGTCTGGATACCGCATGGGCTAACTGAAATAACCGGAGGAAGCCGGGGTCTGGATACCGCACGGGCTAATTGAAATAACTGAAGGAAGTCGGGGTCTGGATACCGCACGAGCTAACTGAAATAACCGGAGGAAACCAGGGTCTGGATACTGCACGGGTTAACTGAAATAACCGAAGGAAGCCGATGTCTGGATACCGCTCGGGCTAACTGAAATAACCGGAGGAAGCCGAGGTCTGGATACTGCACGGGCTAACTGAAATAACTGGAGGAAGCTGGGGTCTGGATACTGCACGAGCTAATGAAAAAACCGGAGGAAGTCGGGGTCTGGATACTGCACAGGCTAACTGAAATAACCGGAGGAAGCCGGGATCTGGATACCCGCACGAGCTACCCAAAACATCATAATCTTCCAGGGTCTGAATACCACACATGCAAAGAAGATAACAAACATCATCTGGAGTCTGCATACCACACGAGCTGATGAAACAAAGTCCGATGGAAGCCGGGATCTGGATACCCCACGAGCTTAAACTACCACCGTTGTCTGTTAGAGATACACCTGAAATAAGAGGTAACAACCTGGCTTATGTTTCAAATGCATATGTTTGAAAATGGCATAATGCTCCATACGAAATGGAAATACTACGCGTTTGGTGGATGTTATGCACAATGCAAAATGCCACGACACTGAATCAACAAAATCAATGCTGAAAAGACAAAGCCAACTCCGCTGGGGAGATATAACACGTGCCAAGCACGATTGGACTTAAGCTGGGAAAAATGAGCCTTGGATGGCCTCCTGGAATAGAAATTTCCGAGGTAATACTGTTCTGACGAGAACAAAAATCCACTTCACTGGGGATTAACTCAAAACCTGCTGAGGAAAACGCCCTGAACGACCTTCCAGATACAACTCTTCTAGGGAATAGACGACCTAACTGGGAAAGACACCCAACCAACAGGGATCGAATCCAACCTAACGGGGAAATCAAAAACTCTGCAGGGGATAACAATCAACCACTGAGATTAATTTTGCTTCACCGGGGAAATCATCCCTGAATGGCCTCCTAGAACACCAAAGTCCTTACAGGGTACAAAACACGCATTTGGGAGCAACTCCGTTTTGCTGAAGATAAAAAAAATCCAACCTGTCGGGGATTACTCAGCTGGGGTTAACCAAACAAGATTTACCGAGGAACTATTCCAAACTCTCTCCGCTGAGGATAGAGAATAGCAATCAACCCTAATCTGCAGGGAAGAAATAACTGCTCTGCTGACTTCTCCGGGGAATTAAGCAAGAGGGAAAACAACCTCGACCTCTGCTTGGGGACAGAATCACCACTTTAAACTCTGAATGGATACAAAGTCACAAATCTGAACTCTGTGGGGAAAACAAATCCTGAACTTACTTTGCCGCTGGGAAAAGTTCGAAACTTGCCTGATGGAGAGAAATCCAGTCTCGACTTGCTGAGAAGTAAGTGTATACCTACAATCTACTAGGGATACGGGCACCTACCTGACCTGCATGGGGTATATCAATCTTGACCCTCTGAGGATGAATTACTATGCCGAATAAGCCAATCTTGAGCTGCCAAGGAATGAGTGCATACAGACATTCTGCTGGGGATACGTGTCCCCACTCAACTGCACACTCAACCGGTAGAAACAGAGCCTTGCCGGGGAAAATGAGTCTCAACTACACGTCTTCTTTTTGTGGGGATGGTGATCCTACCGGGGATACACCTCTGAAAACTTGCCCCAAGGGTAACGACCCTGCACATGAACAAACAACAAGATATCCTGCACAAAGGGAGCTATCTCGGTCATCATCTGTGACATTGTTCAATTAAATCAAAGTTTTAATGATTATGGGCAAAGCCTGCATGTTTATGTATGCAACATTTTATGAAAACATCGGGTGTTTTTCGCAAACAAAATAGTAAAGGTTAAAGCAAAAAAAATAATTCATTGAATATTATATGCTTTATTGACAAATGGCCTGTAAATACGCAGATCTTACAACAGATGCAACCCCTGAAAAGAGGAGGCTGCGTAAAATTTTACAGAACTGCACAGAAATATACAAAATGTCGGGAATATGACACAGAAAAACACCATGAGTTGATCCATCTATGACTCGCCTGACTTCGATGCTTTGTCCTCTGTAGAGATTGATTCAGATAAACGGCCCTCGGGTCCTCCCTTAGTCCACTATACTCTGAAGATCCATATGTAGACCGCAGTCATTTGCTTTTCAAATCCCTAACTTTTGCCTGAATTGCCCTTGCGGGTTTTCAATTCACCGGGATACCCTTTTTTGCCAAAGTCACCTTTCCAGGTTTTCGACTTTGTGGGTTTACATTTTTTCTTTTTATCCCAAACTTTTGCCCGAACCCATTCTTTTTATGGTTCGCCGGGATGCCCCATTTTTGCCTGGCTATTCTTTTTCTTTCCAGCGGGTCTCTTTAAGCAAAGTAATTTTTAACCGCGTATGTGTTCACAGGGGATGTGAAGTCCTCACCATCCATGGTTAACAACAACAAGGCTCCTCCAGAGAAAACCTTTCGCACAACATATGGCCCTTCGTAATTGGGAGTCCATTTGCCCCTGTGATCTGTTTGTGGAGGGAGAATCTTCTTCAACACTAAATCGCCTATTTGAAAGCTTCAAGGGCGCACCTTCTTATCAAAAGCTTTCTTCATCCGACTCTAATACAGCCGACCATACGCAATGGATGCCAGCCTCTTCTCGTCCATCAGGATGAGTTGATTCAATCTGTTTCTCACCCATTCTGCCTCATCAAGCCTGACGTCAACCAGAACTCTCAAAGAAGAAATCTCGACTTCTAATGGTAGGACAACTTCCATACCATACACCAGCGAGAAAGGTGTTGCCCCAGTTGAAGTATGCACCGTGGTACGATATCCGTGTAATGCAAAGGGAAACATCTCATGCCAATCCTTATAGGTTACAACCATCTTCTGCACTATCTTCTTGATATTCTTGTTGGCCGCTTCAACAGCTCCGTTCATCTTCAGACGATAGGGAGATGAATTGTGATGCTCAATTTTGAAACTCTGGCACATTTCCTTCATCATCTTGTTATTCAAGTTCGAACCATTATCAATAATGACTCTTTCGGGCACTCCGTAACGATAGATGATGTCCTTCGTGATAAACCGGACTACCACTTGTTTGGTGACATTCGCATAGGAAGCGACTTCGACCTACTTGGTGAAATAATTAATTGCTACCAAGATGAAGCGATGTCCATTGGATGCGGTTGGCTCAATCTTTCCTATCATATCAATGCCCCATATGGAAAAGGGCCAAGGTGATGCCATGACGTTCAGAGGACTCGGCGACACATGAATCTTATCAGCATAAATATGGCATTTATGGCACTTCTTTGCATACTTGAAGAAATTGGACTCCATAGTTAACCAATAATACCCTGCTCTTAACAGCTTTCGAGACATGGCATGCCCGCCGGTGTGCGTACCAAAGGCACCTTCGTGGACCTCTTCCATAAGCAGACTTGCTTCTTTTTTGTCCACGTATCTCAACAGTACCAAATCAAAATTCCTCCACTAGAGTACACCATCTTGGTTTAGATAGAAATTTCCAGCCAACCTTCTCAAGGTCTTCTTAGTCCGGGTCGATGCCCCTGGCGGATACTCCTAGTTCTTGAGAAAATTCTGGAAATCGTAATACCATGGCTTGCCATCAGAAGCTTCCTCTATTGAAAATACAAATGTCGCCCTATCAAGGCGCGAAATGACAATTCTTGGAGCATCATTCCAAAAATTCACCTTGTACATTGAGGATAACATCGCCATAGCATCTGCCTTCTTGCATAGTTCATGTAAGGAATCAGATTAGGCTGTCGGGTCTCCCATTCTCCCTTGATCTGATTAACAACTACCGCTGAATCACCATACACGTCTAGATTCTTGATCCTCAAATCAATGGCTTCTTCCAACCCCATAATGCACGCTTCGCATTCGACTTCATTGTTGGTGCAGGGAAATGTCAACCTAGCAGTGAATGGTATATGGGAACCATGGGGAGTCGTGATGATTGCTCCAATTCCACTACCGTAGGAATTAACAGCACTGTCAAATATCATCTGCCATTGGGAACCCTTCTCCGGACCTTCATTGGGTAATGGCTCGTCGCAATCCTTCATTTTCAAGAACATGATGTCTTCATCAGGAAATTCAAACCTCGTCGGTTAGTAATCATCAATCGGCTGTTCAACAAGATATTCCGATTGAACACTCCCCTTGATAGCCTTCTGGGAGACATATTTAATATCGTATTCTGTCAGGACCATCTGCCACCTGGTAATCCTTCCCGAAAGTGCTTGTTTTTCAAAGACGTACTTAATCGGATCCATCTTCGAAATCAGCATGGTTGTATGATTTAGCATATACTGTCTTAGGTGTTTGGCAGCCCAAGCGAGTGCGCAACATGTTTTTTCCAACATTGAGTACTTGGACTCACAATCTGTGAACTTTTTACTCAAGTAGTATATGGCATGCTCTTTTCTTCCAGTATCGTCGTGTTGACCAAGAACATAACCCATGCTATTCTCAAGAACCGTTAAATACATTATCAATGGTCTTCCAGCTACTAGAGGTATCAGTATTGGAGGTTCCTGCAAATACTCTTTTATTTTATCAAATGCCCTTTGGCAATTTTCGCTCTAGAGAACCGCCTGATCTTTCTTCAACAATTTGAACATGGGCTCACACGTGGCTATGAGATGAGATATGAACCTAGCAATGTAGTTCAATCTACCCAGGAAACCATGAACCTCTTTCTCTGTTTTCGGCGTTGGCATATCTTGAATTGCTTTTATCTTTGCAGGATCGACCTCGATTCCTTTTTCACTGATAATGAACCCCAGCAACTTTCCTAACCGTACACCAAAAGTGCACTTGTTCAGATTCAACCTCAATCTGAATTTCCTTGGCCTCTCAAACAGCTTCAAAAGTTTTACCAGATGTTCCTCCTCCATCTGTGACTTCGCAATCATGTCATCAACATAAACCTCGATCTCATGATGAATCATATCATGAAAGAGAGTCACCATCGCCCGCTGATAGGTTGCCCCTGCGTTCTTCAACCCAAAAGGAATTACCTTATAACAGAAAGTCCCCCACGGTGTGACAAAAGTTTTTTTCTTCATATCCCCTGGCGCCATTTTAATCTGATTATATCCAGAAAAACCGTCCAAGAAGGAAAACACTGAATATTGCGCAGTATTATCAACCAATACGTCAATGTGGGGGAGCGAGAAATCATCCTTCGGGCTCGCTTTATTCAAGTCTTTATAATCAACACACATCCTTACCTTACCATCATTCTTAGGCACATCCACGATGTTAGCGACCCATGGAGGGTAAGTTGTCACAGAGAGAAATCATGCGTCTAACTATTTATGGACTTCTTCTTTGATTTTTACCGCCATATCTGGTCTAGTCCTTCTAAGCTTTTTCTTAATAGGCGAACACTCTTCACGTAAAGGCAAGCGATGAACCACAATATCTGTGTCAAGACCGGGCATATCTTCGTATGACCAAGCAAAGATATCGCTATACTCTCTGAGCATTTCAACCAATCTTTTCTTGACATCACTCTGCAATGTGGCCCCTATCCTGACTTCTTTTCTGGCTTCCTCAATACCCAAGTTGACGACTTCAATTTCTTCCTGATGAGGCGGAATGACTTTCTATTCCTGTTTCAGTAGCGTGACGAGTTCTTCAGGTAGGTCTTCATCTTCATCAATCTCTTCTTCAGCTTGAAATATCAGATTATCAAAGTCAAAGCGAGTCATAGACGGTTCTGGAGCGGTGTCATCTGCAATGTGAAACCTAAAATGATGATGATTTAATGCTTAAAATGATATGCAAACAAGCACCAACCACATTGTCGTTTTATTATTAAAAATAAAAACAGGAAAGACAGAGATCACAATATTTGAATGCAAGAAAAACACCCTTTGATTAATTGATAAAATGATTGTTTAAACATAAATGATTAGGCCCTGAAGACAAAGACCACTATGCTCCGGGTATAGCATAGGGCTACAGATAATCAAGAAAACAAATCATTACTCTTCCGTCGTCACTTGGATGACTTCTTTGAAAGTCCAGTTGCTTAGGCTCTGACCCGAAATACATGGCCGAATCCATGAATCCATTTTGCAGTCGCTATCCCCTTCTCCATCAGACACAACATTAATCTTCTCAAAGATTACCCCACCACTAGTGAACTGGACGGGTCCCTTATAGCGCGGTGCGCTCTACGAAGAGGGAGATGGGTTGTACCCCAGTCCGAATTTGTCTTGCTTGTTGGGGATGTTCAGAACTTGGCCCCAACCCTGAGATACCCCAGCCTTCACCATGGCCTGTGCTTCTTTAAAGTATGTGTTGCACCCTAAAATTTGACCAACAACTTCTTTACCTAGCTTATGTTTCATTTCATTCACATTAGCAATATCATTTGCATTTCATTGACATGTGTGCAGGAGATCAAGAGGTATGATTACCAATCAAGAGCTATATGAGACTAGGAAGCTAGCTAAGAAGCTTATTCAAGTGTTCAAGGGTTGATATCCTTGTCAGAGAAGTTAAAAGATCCTCAGAGAGATTGGTTGAAACCAAGGTTGTGTGCCTCCTAACTTGAGAGTTGTGGGAAGCTCAACAGATGATTCTGAAGCCAAGAATATGGACTTGAAGCCTTGAGAGAGATTATGAGATGTCTTGAAATTCATCATGAAGCCTAGAGAGGTCATGGTACAAGATTAAAGAAGACTCAGCCATGAGTGGTGTAATTAGGGTTTGACTGGGTCAACCCTAGGTCAACTGATGATTTGAACAAGGTTGAGACCTAATTCAAGAGCCATGTGATCATGGATTGATGCATTGAGATGCTATGAGGATGATTCCAAGGTCAACTCATCATGATTGAAGAGTTTGAGAAGTTTCAAGCTAGGGTTTCTAAGGCTTGACAGTGTAAAATCCCCTAGTTTGACCCCTATCTTCAAGGCAGTTCAGCTCAAGATGTGATTGTCATCTCATATTACCCCTAACATTAATGTTGTAGAGCTTGTTCTTAGCTTTAATTTGAGTACTAGAAGTCCTTGATAGGATTTGTAGAGCTCAAGTTATGACTTTGACAAGTTACAGGTCATTTGAGGTATGTGAATCTGGGGCCTTGAAAGTCACCCAACTTGCATCCAACCTTTGCCCAAGAAGGATGATTCCTATGAACTTTTGGTCAACATGAATGTTGTTCCTTATCTTCTTATCTTTCTAGAGATTATTAGAAGTCCTTGATAGGATTTGTAGAACTCAACTTATGGCTTTGACAAGTCAAGGGCATTTTGGTCATTTGGAGATTATAGGTCATCTCAAGCATAAGGCCATAACTCCTATTTCCAAGCTTCAAATGGAAAAATCTTCAACATAAAACTTGCTTAAAATGATGTTTTAAGGCTATTAAGGAGGTCATGAGATGTTGAAAAGGCCCTTAGCTCAAAGTCACAAAAATGACCTAAAATGAAGGCATAAGTTAAATAAGTCAAAGTTGGAATTTGAAATTTTCAACCTACACATCCAAACCATGGCATGTAATATATCATTTTGACTCTAGAAAATATTTTAAAGACAATGGTTTAGCCACATTTTTTATTTGAGGTCCAAATCATGGACTTGCTTTGGAAAATGGTTACTTGCATATTAAGCAACATTTGCAAAACTTAGAATTGAGGCATGGGCAAGGAACTTGGCAAGCTAAACCCTTCCAAATTGTCACTAGGGGAGAAATTGAAGGAGATTGAGATGAGTTTCAAGATGCAAACAGAAGTGAGCATGGCATGGTAAGTGATTCAAAATCTCATGACATGAGATATGTAAAATCTCATTGGAAGGATCTAGAAGGTTCTAGATCATCCAAACTTCACCTATATATTGAGTAAAATGCATCCATGGAAAGGGTTGGTGATCATTGAAGGTTTGAGCATAGTTTGGAATTGAGTTTTCATAGATTGCAATTGAAATCGGTTTCATCAGTTCCTTCCATTTCCTTCCATTTTCTTGGTTGGTTCTTCTTCCCTGAGTATCAAGGATCGATTCCAGATCATTTCCAAGGAGAATTGGTGGCTAGATTGTGTGGGAGCAAGTGATTTTCAGCACCTGCAACTCTTCATCGTGTTTCAAGATTGAAGCACTCTCCATTGAATCTTTTGCATAGAGAAGCAAGAAGGAGGTTCAGTGATCGTGTCCAGAAGATTTGAGAGCTTGAAGTGGAGGATTCGTGTATCTGTTATTCAAGAATTTCCAGGTTTGTAACCTTCTTCCCTTAGCTTGATTTAGGTAGAATTAGGTTGAATTAGGGTGTTAGATTAGTTGTAGAATGGCCTAGGATGGTTTTCAGATGATTAATTGTTGAATTAGAGACAAAATAGGAAGATCACCATTTTCGGTTGAGATTGGGAGATGTTGATTCTTGGAGTTTCAGAGGAAACTATGGGCATGGTTGAGTTCGTGGCAAGATTTGAAGTACGTTTCATGTTTTGACCAGTTGCATTGGAGGCTCCTAGAGTGAACTAGGGTTGGGGAAGACGACCGGAGCTCCACCGGTGGTGGCCGGAGCTGGGCGCGAAGCTCAGAGGTTTGAAAGGTTGAAGACGACCTCAAGACCATTCGATGAGGTTTTGACCATTGACTGGGAGAAGATCCAAGGGCTGTGTTTTATTTCTGAGTTGTGAAGGATTTCAATTGAAACGCTGCGTTTCATTTATTTGGCGTTTTGGGCTTAATAATCTGAGTGTTATCCACACCCCCCATCAAGCCCAACCCATGATTTTAACTGGAAATGATTTATATTTGCACTGTGTCTTTATTCATTTTTGTTGGATTTCTTTATTTTTCCATTTAATTCATGATTTTTGTAAAATTCATAACTAATTGAATATTAATCCAATTCAACCCATTCTTTTTGCATATTACTCATGATTGAGTATATTATTTTTTAGAGAAAAAATATTTTCATTTCATTTAATTTCTGATTTAATTGGAATTTTGTATTTTAATTGATATTAAAATGATTATGTTTGATGCATAGTTTTGTGGATTTTTGTGTGATCTCATAGTGATGATTCTTGGCCTAATTTTTTGTGTGTGATTAGGTTAGACATGTATGATCCCATAGAATGTTTCTCACATTTTTGTGATGAAAATAGGTGTTCTTTCTATATTGATGTTTAGATGCTTCCTTTTTAGGGTTTTAGGTTGATACCTTAGAATGTAGATTTTAGTTCTAGGTCTAATTTGAGGATTTGATCTTGGAAACTAATGTGATAGAGTCATGATTGACCTAGGTTCCCATAGTAATTTTTGTAGGATTTTACAATTGATTTTATTATTTTAGTTAGGACTAACTTTAGTACTAGGTTTTAGGTGACCCTAACTTACTAATTCAACTAGTTTAACTTCTTTAGTTCCCTTAGATTAGGGTTTGTGCTTGGTTTGCCTTTGATTGAGATTGAAGACAAGTTGATGACAAGGTGAGGAGGCTTGAAGTGGCTTGAAGTTGCTTGGAGCTCTGGATTTGCTTGTGCCTGAAGGTATCTGATGAAGACTAGGAGATAGGACATAGGGAGAGCTTTGTAGTTAGAATGATTTCTTTCACAAACATGGAGAGCATCTTGTGCTTCCATTCCTCCCAATGATTAAAAGTCCTCCCATGGTATTCACCTCCCTCCTTTGGAGGGATAAGTGATGATACCTAGGAAGTAGAACTTTTGAGGGAACCATTCTTCTGATGTTAAACCCTTATAGGCCTCCTTTGGTGGTCAATAAGCAATTTAATATCCTAGCTTATCCAGTTAAGTGATTCCTTCTGGTTTGAGCATCTTGAGGATGTTGAGTTTGAGTGTGAAGATGAAGACTTCATTTAAGAGTATGGAAGAGGATGATTCCTTGAGCATTGTCATTGCAGCCGAGGCTTAGAAAGCAAGAAGAATAAGTTGATACTTGAAGATCCAGTGGAGATTGAATGAAGAGCTGAGGCTTGAAAGAAAAGTGAATGGTGAAGTTGACACTACTAAGTGATGGGAGACTACTCTGAGAAGCTGAGGCTTGTAGATAAGGAAGACCAAGTTGAGACTTGTAAAGTAAGAGAGCTGAAGCTTGAAGACTTTGTTGATACTTATGAAGAGGATTCAAATGAGATTGAGTGTGGAGCTGAGGCTTGAGGAATAAAAGATGAGATAAGTTGATACTTACATTGATGATTGAGAATCTGAAGGAGTCAAGTTGACACTTGCAGTTAAGAGTGAAGCCTGAGGGTGGAGTTGACTGAAGAGCTGAAGCTTGGAGAAGTGAAGATAAGTTGAAACTTATGTTGAAGGATTGAAACCTGGGGAAGCAAATTGATATTTGACAGTAAAGATGATAGCCTTGAAGTGTGCTTAAAGTCTGAAGACTGGATTGCTGTCAGAAGAGTTGAGGCTTGGAATTGAGGGAGTTGTTGATCTGCTTTCTTGTCTGTTTTTCTGTGCTGATGTGCCTTGTTTGACTTGCTTGATGCATTAGAATAAGTCCATATCTAGACTGACTTTAATCTAGGAGCATGATTGCACTAGAGGTTGAGTTACTCCCTCTGCTTGTATTGTTACTGTATGGCTTTGCTTGCGGGTATTCGGTAGAGCCCAGCTCCCTTGCCCATGTGGTTTATTTTGCTTGATAGCATCCCATTTTCTTCTGTATGATTACAGTCTCTTATATTCTGCTTGATAGCATGTTGCTTTACTTTTCTGTATGATTACTGTTATTCATTCTGGCTTGAGGTTGAGATGAGCTTGTGGAGGCTGCTGCCCCACACACATTTCCTCCCTCACTTGCATTGCATGCATTTTATAGTCGTTTACTATATATCTGTTTACTGTTTACTGTTTAAGCTGATGCTTTATCTGTTTCTGTTTATCATTGACATGATCCCTTAGGACTCTCACATCCTTTGATAAGGAAGTGATGATAGAACTTTAGGTTGAAACCTATGCATGATAACTTCTAGGAGTTCCCTGTTTCAAACCTCAACCATAGGATGAATCCTTGGCATGACAACAGTAGGACTTGATAGTCTCCCCGTAGTTGAGCCTGTTCCCTTCTCATCTCAAAACAGCTTAAAATACAGTAATCATGAATGATTTCTTTCGTACGTTACGAGCCTTAAGCTATCTGAGAAAGGATTGTTGGAGAGCTTCTTTTCAACAGTCTGGATGTTTAGTATGGCACCCTTTGGGTGACATGCGACGCATTCATTCTCAGGTCATAGTCTTTAGTGCGATTGAAATTGCAAACACAATAAAAAACACTTCTTTCGTAAAAGACAGAAAACAAACTGCAAACGTTTTTGCCCCGTGGGCCCATAATTCAAAGGAAGCTTTTCAGAAGAAAAGAGTGTCGTTAAACTTCAGCGCCAACGCAAACAGGCTTTGTCCCTAACTGCTGGAACTGTTGTTTAACCCTACTCGATAAAACAGATGAATCTGAATCCCCGTAAGCCGTAGTTATCCCGAACTACGTAAGCTCTGATCTCTCAAGCCTGTTGAGAGTACGTAGGCACAATACTGATGTATTAGCGAGCCACCTTCCCCATAACCCGTCGTAGGTCGAACTACGTTGACTCTGATTTCTCATTCTCTGATGAGAATACGTAGGCATAAAGTGCGACGCTTTGCCGAGTCATTTTTCTTTTCTGTTTAAGCCAGCCTTGATAGGTAGATAGATAAACCAACTCGTCCAGTAAACACAACAAGCGTGGATCCCGTCGAGTACGACGGACGTGAGGGGTGCTAATACCTTCCCCTTGCGTAACCGACTCCCGAACCCATACAACGGTTGCGACGACCTTGTCTTATACCTTTTCGTCAGGTTTTTCCGATCGTTTCCTTTCCTGTTCTGAGGGATAAATAACGAAAGGTGGCGACTCTTCTGTTTTGCCGGCACCTTATTTTTCGCGGAAGCGACAGCTGGCGACTCTGCTGGGGACTTGATAGTTTCCTAGGATCCAACGTCCCTGCGAGAGTCAATCCTTGCGCTTGTATGATTACTTGTTAGGTTGTGTTTATTTATTGCATTTTATTTCCCGCACTTTATTTTCAGTATGATATGATTATCTGTGCTGTTGTGGGAGGGGCATTCTGATGAGTGAGAAGCCAGACCCAGGCTTGAGTGAACATAGCATTAGTTGTGGAAATTAGTGGGCGCGTGCTTGCTTGGCAGGCACTAGTGTCTCATGAAATCCATGCTCAGACGAGGTTCTCCCGGTTGGCTTCTTTTTCAACCCTTTGGGTTGAGGGGGTTGTTGGTTTGGAGGATTGTCGACTCTGGGGACCGATCATTTGTGATTCAGCCGAGTGAGGCCGCTTCATGAGCTGGTGATGCCACACCTTCTGGGTATCGTATCACCCCTCTTGAATGTTTGTGACGCTGATGAACGCATAGGATGCCGAACTTGAGTCAGTTTAGGTCCATACCTGTGAGCAGGGTTGGGTTTATTACAGGAAACTTTGACCTTCAGACTACCTGGTTTTCTTGACAGTGAATCAGTTTTGTTGGTACCGGAGGTTCTCATCATTAGCTATATGATTGTTCTTGACAGAGCAGAGTTGTGGTCCTGTATCAGGGGACCTTCTCTTCAGAGATGTATGTTTGTTCTTGACAGAGCAGGTTTATGATTGGGGTCTGAGGATCTCATCAGCAGATGTATGATTGTTCTTGATAGAGCAGGTTTTGATTGGGATCAGAGGTCCTTATTATCAGATGGTTGTTCTTGACAGAGCAAAGTTAGGGTCCTACATCAGAGGTCCTTATTGTCAGATGGTTGTTCTTGACAGAGCAGATTTTGGTCCTGTATCAGAGGTCCTTATTATCCGATTTGTGTTCTCGACAGAGCAGAGTTTTGGTCATGTATCAGAGGTCCTTATCATCAGACGTTTGTTCTTGACAGAGCAGATTTGTGGTCCTATATGTGTGTGTTCTTGACAGAGCAGATTTGTGGTCAAATACCAGGGTTTTCTTCTTATCGGATACAGTGGTTGTTCTTGATAGAGCAGGATTATGGTTTTGTTGATACAGAATCTCCGCAGCACAGTTGCCTTGATCTCCTGCTGCATGATTGCATTTTACATTGCTTTGCATACTCATTTGCATTTCATTAACGTGTGTCTGTGTTGCAGGTACCGTTTTCCCCGATCTAGGATTTCTTGCCTCCTACTATATTGTTATGGGTTCCCTGAGGAAGACCGTGGCTTACAAGCTCCCTGCCCCTGAAGTGGTTCAGCTGACTGGTTTGATTGCTTTAGCAGATGATTCTGTGAAAGATGAGTTCAGAAAGTCGTACGGCAAATTGCTCAGCTTGGTTCGTAAACCTTCTGCGTTCGAGTTGAATGGGTTGCACGCTCTGCTGCAGTTCTACGACCCTCTGTTAAGATGCTTCACTTTCCAGGATTTTGTTCTCGCACCCACGCTGGAGGAATATGCTGATTTGTTAGGTGTGCCTATCAAGAGGCAGATGCCTTTTGTTCATATGGATGCTGAGCCTGATCTGGCTAGTCTAGCTCCTTCACTTCATCTGGATGCCTCCGAGTTGGTATTGTCTAGTTGGAACAAGGTTCCCGGGTTCTCCTTGCAGTTCTTAGTGGGAAAGGCTCAGCAGTGCGCCAAAGACGGATGTTGGGTCGTGTTCAACGCCATTCTCGCTCTGTGCATATATGGCATCGTTCTGTTCCCCAATATGCCCGACTTTGTAGACTTCGATGCATTTCATATCTTTGCATCAGGGAATCCAGTCCCTACCTTGATAGGAGATGTCTACCATTCTATCCACTACAAAAACGAGAATAGGAGGGGCAAGAATGTCTCGTGCTGTGTACCCTTGCTTTATAAATGGCTTGATAGTCATCTGCCCAAGAGGGGTCCCTTTGTTTCGTCTGCAGCCACAGCTGAGTGGTCCGAGCGTCTGATGAGTTTATCTGCAGAGGATGTTGACTGGTTTGACAGAGATAGGCTGGGTACCGAGATTATCTTCAGCTGCAGCGGGTTTCCAAACGTGCCTTTGATAGGCAGGAAGGGCTGTATAAACTACAATTCGTCTTTACTAGTCCGACAGTTCGCGTACGCCTTGAGAGCTCCGCCGAAGGATGAAGAGGTGCAGGAATCTCTGTACCTCACTGGTCTTCTAGAGGGGGATCTGTTATCTAGGCTTCAGCGCGCATGGAATGGCATCAGTAAGAGGGGAAAACCATTGCTAGGGAGAAGCAATAATCAGGCCTACCCTCCGTATATGACTTGGATCAGAGCCAGAGCAGATGCTATAGGGATGCCGTTTCTTCCGGCCTACCCTCCAATGATCGAAGAGCCTACTATTATGCCCATTCAGCAGCATAATCAGGTGTTAGCTGAGTGAGACGAATTGAAGCAGGCGAATGAGGAACTGGAGAAAGAATTGGCTCAGCTCCGAAGCGAGAGAAACGAAGCCGTTCATTCCTTCAAAAGGCAAACAGAGCTGGTGAACCGGCTGGGGACGGACCTGACTAAGCAGATAGCCGAGCGTGAGCACATGGGTCAAGACTTCAAAGCTGTCAACGACGTACTGGCTACGAAGAAGCAGCACTTGGACGAAGCGTATCAGAGGATATCCAAGTTCAACCAGCACTGGAAGGCCTCCCTAGCCACCAGGAAAGAGCGGGAGGATAAGCTGATGCTACAAATCTCCAAGCTGGAGGCCCAGGTGAAGGCCAGTGAGAAGAGGTTTGATGAAGAAACCGCTCGCAGATATGCCGCTGAAGGTCAGCTCAACAGGGCTCTCGCTAACCTGAAGGAGCGCAAACTGACGTTTGAGTCCAAGAAGCGGAAGCTAGAAGATTGTTTCGGCGAAGGAGCATGGGAAGATTCGGTCGAAGGTCTTCAATACACCATTGTGCAAAGGGAATTACTCGTCGAAGGGTTACTCACTCTGCCTGATCATCCAGAAACGAAGGAGTTGTTAGAAGAGTATCGCGCCTGTGGCCGTGCTTGACTATTTGTATTCCTTTTGTTTTGATCATTGTTGTATGCTGACCATCACCAGGCTTGTTGGCTGAGGTCACGCTATTGATTCATCTTGTACTCGCTGATGTTGTGTACTGCCTTGATGGGCTTTCTTTATATATGAGATTGTTATTTCCATGACTGGACTCGGACTTCTTATTATCCGCACTGGCACTCAGGCACTAGGATCGGGGGAGATCTCCCTAACGCACAGACACACGTTTGCATTTGCATGAAGCATTCGCATAACGAGCACTTTGTTGTTTTTCCAAACCCTTTTGTATTTCCAGGTTGTTCCAGGTAGTTCCAGGATTGATCAGAGACCCATTCACCGCTATCCGACCAGAGCTAATCAAACCAGGATCATGGAGCAAGTGCAAACTGATGTTCAGGAACTCCGCGAAAGAATGGATCGCTTCATGGAGCTCATGCAAGCGGTCGCCAATGGCCAAGACCAGCTCAGGACCTTGGTTCAGCCTCTGATTTCAAGGGTTGATAGCAATGGCGTACTCCATGGTGGGACTGTGCCTACTCCTCCACCAGTTGAAACTTCGCAGAATGGCGTCCCCGTGACCGGGGGCAATGGCAGTGCCAACGGCAATGTGATAGCTAATATGGGACTCAATGGCAACATGACGGGTGTCGATAATGGGAGTCTGGAAGCTAATGTTGGGCTGGGCAACGGCAACGCAGGTGTTGGGAATCTGTTCGGGCCTCACCCGTGGTTAGAAGATCGTCAGGATGATGTGTTCTCTCAGAGAGGTGCTGAAGGGGAGCTGAATGCTGAAGCACGTCTAAGGTTCAAGGCACTTGAGGATAAGATGAGAAATATCGAGAATCAGAACACTCTGGGCGTTGATATGTCCAAGTTGGGACTGATTGCGGATTTCAAGGTGCCTCCCAAGTTCAAGGTACCTGACTTTGAAAAGTATAAGGGCACCACTTGCCCTCGCGTCCAACTGAGATCGTACTACAGGAAAATTTCCGCTCATTCTGAGGACGAGAAGTTGCTGATGCACTTCTTTCAAGACATTCTTTCCGGGCCATCCCTCGAATGGTACATGAGTCTGGAGCCTACTAGTGTGCGCACGTGGAAGGACCTTGCTGAAGCATTTGTGCACCACTACCAATACAATAGCGACTTGGCCCCGAACCGAGTCCAGCTGCAGAATCTGTCACAGAGGAACAACGAAGGGTTTAAGGAATACGCCCAGCGGTGGCGTGAATTGGCAGTCAGGGTTCAGCCGCCGATGGTTGAACGTGAGCTTGTGCAGATGTTCGTAGCCACCCTCCCAGGGGTTTACTATGAGAAGTTGGCCAGCGGCATGTTTGGAACGTTCTCAAATCTCATTATCACGGGTGAGCACATCGAAAATGGGATCAAACTCGGGAAAATTCGAGGTGAGTCATCCTCAGCTGGAGGAGGCGGAAAGAAACCTTATAGTGGCAAAAGACTAGAAGGAGAAACGAGCGTTGTGACCAACGCTCGAAGGAAGGGTAAGGGCCCTCACCAACAGGTGGCCAGCATAACTATCCCGGCAGTTCCACAGCAGCCACAGCAGCAACCGAATCAACAAGGGCACAAGAAGTATCAGAATCGGGCACCTCTGTCGAGCCGTCACCTCGAGACACCGCCCATGTCGTACGCGCAACTATTGCAGACTTTGCTTCAGCTACAGTTGATCCAGAAGAGGACCTTGGCTCCCTTGACAGGGGCACCTCCGCCAGGGTACGACGCGAATGCAACTTGTGAGTTTCACTCAAGGGCACCAGGCCACACAATAGAGAACTGCAAAGCCTTCAAGCATAAGGTGCAGGACATGGTGGATGCCAAGATCATCAACTTCTCGGATAATGTGCCAAATGTCACGAAGAATCCTATGCCGAATCATAGGGGAGGTGGAGTGAACGCCATTATCGAAGACGAGAGTTCAGATTTGTTGACTGACGTCAAAGATCTAAAGACACCGCTTAGCTTCGTTAAAGCTAAGTTGATGAAAAGGGGTTTCTTTCCAGGTTGCAGAGAGCTGTGTATGGGCTGTGCCACACGTTCTGATGGATGTGAACAGTTGGTAGAAGGAATTCAAAGTCTGATGACTGAAGGGATTTTACAGTTTAGCCGGAGGGCCGAATGTGGATCAGGAGAGATAATGTTGAAGCAAGACGATGAGGTTGCCACCATCACCATCCCTCGCCAGACGATAACTATTTCTGCGCCCAGACCGCCCACAATTACTATCACCAAAGCTGGGCCGATACCCTTCGAGAGCACTAATGTTGTCCCATGGCATTATGGGGCTGAAGTCTACTGCAACGGACAGAAGTTGGAGCTAGAACCGTTTGGGTCGACTGTGGAGAACCTTGCGGGAATCAGTGGTATTACTCACAGGGAAGAGTGTTTGCACCACCCGAGGTCGTGGCGGATAAAGCGGTCAGAGCTGATGTGGCCGATAAAGGTAAAAGTAAAGTCGTTGAAGAGATCCCGCGTGGGGTAGAAAAAGACTTACTCGTTAAAGACGCCGAGGAATTTACGAGGTTGGTTAAAAAGAGTGATTATAAGATCGTGGATCATCTCCATCAGACACCCTCGAAAATTTCCATCCTGAATCTGTTGCTGTGTTCTGAAGCACACCGCAATGCACTGCTGAAGGTGTTGAACGCCGCATATGTACCGCAGGAAATATCGGTAAATCAATTGGAAGAAGTCGTAGCCCACGTGAATGCTAGAAATGGGCTAGGTTTCACAGACCTGGAGCTGACGCCGAAAGGGAGGAACCACAATAGCGCCCTGCACATCTCGATAGAGTGTAGGGGAACGATTATGTCTCACGTGTTGGTCGACACGGGGTCGTCGCTCAATGTTCTTCCGAAGAAGGCATTAATGAAGTTGGATACTCGTGGAGTGATTTGCACACCCAGTGATCTGGTTGTGAAAGCGTTCGATGGAACCAAACGCCATGTTTTCGGGGAGGTGACCCTGCCAATCCAAGTCGGGCCGGAAACATTCGACGCGGTCTTTTATATTATGGACATCATGCCTGCCTACAGCTGTCTCTTGGGCAGGCCGTGGATCCATGCTGCTGGAGCCGTGACCTCCACGTTGCACCAGAAGCTCAAGTACGCTGTCGGAGGTAGCATTGTGACCGTATGTGGCGAGGAAGACATAATGGTGAGCCATTTGTCGTCCTTCAAGTATGTCGAGATGGATGGGGAAATCCACGAAACCCTATGCCAAGCGTTCGAAGCTGTTAAAGTCAAGGACGTAGCTCCTGTAGTCACTGAAAAGCCAGAGATGACTCTCTCCTCCTTCAAGGAAGCCCGAGCCGTTGTTCAAGCCGGATCTACCCCAGGCTGGGGGCGAATTTTGGAGATACCTAACAAGCAAGACATGTTTGGGTTGGGGTATTATCCTGGAGCTGAAGCCTCCTCTTCTAGCAGCGCGTCGCGAGGTAAAGGGCCGATCCAGTTTACCAGTGGCGCAGTGATTTTCGAAAGCATCAACGCGGTGTCTGAAGACATGGGAGATAGCGACTGTGACCTAGACTCTTGGATCCAGCCAAGCAAGCCAGGCGAGGGCCTCAACAATTGGTCCGTCAAGGATATCATCCAGATGACAAGCGAAGAGTAATTATTTACTTTTTTCAATCATTGTACAACCCTATGTCCTACCCGGGGCATAGTGGTTTTATTGTCAGGGCCTCGTTTGATTATGTACATGCATTTTATCAATAAATCAAAAGGCGTTTTCTTCGTATTCAAATATTGTGATCTCTGTTATTCCTGTTTTATATTTGTTTTGAAAAACAATAAAATGGCAATGGGGTTTGTGCTAACCTGCATATCCTTGTTTTAAGCTTAACCCTTGTTATTGCAGGATCCACATAGTAGATGACATCGACTCTGGACCTTCTACGACTCACTTCGACTTCGATTGCCCGATCTATCAAACCGAAGAAGAGATTGATGAAGACGAAGACCTTCCTGAAGAGTTGGCCCGCTTGTTGAAACAAGAGGAGAAAGTTATTCTGCCCCATGAAGAGGAGATCGAGATTGTGAATCTGGGTTCTGAAGAACTCGTCAGAAACGTCAGGATAGAGGCTGCACTGCAGAGTGATGTCAAGCAGAGATTGGTCGAGATGCTAAGAGAGTATAGTGACGTCTTTGCTCGGTCATACGAAGATATGCCCGGACTTGATACTGACATCGTGGTCCACCACTTGTCGTTGCGAGAAGATTGCCCTCCCGTCAAGCAGAAGCTTAGGAGGACAAGACCAGATATCACCGTTAAGATCAAAGAAGAAGTGCAGAAACAGCTTGATGCTGGCTTCTTAGCAGTCACTACTTACCCTCCGTGGGTCGCCAACATAGTGCCTGTACCGAAGAAGGACGGTAAGGTACGAATGTGCGTCGATTATAGGGATTTGAATAGGGCGAGCCCTAAGGATGATTTCCCGCTGCCTCATATCGATGTGTTGGTCGACAACACAGCCCAGTTCTCCGTGTTTTCGTTCATGGATGGCTTCTCCGGTTACAACCAGATCAAGATGGCGCCGGAGGACATGGAGAAAACGACGTTTATTACTCCCTGGGGAACATTTTGCTACAAGGTAATGCCTTTCGGTCTGAAGAACGCAGGGGCCACTTATCAACGAGCAATGGTTACTTTGTTTCATGACATGATTCATCATGAGATTGAAGTCTATGTTGATGACATGATTGCGAAGTCCCAAACGGAGGAGGGACATCTGGTCAATTTGCTGAAGCTTTTTGAAAGGCTTAGGAAATTCAGGTTGAGGCTGAATCCTAACAAGTGTACTTTCGGAGTACGGTCCGGAAAGTTACTGGGGTTTATTGTGAGTGAAAGAGGCATCAAGGTCGATTCTGCGAAAATAAGAGCGATACAAGAAATGCCAGTGCCAAAAACTGAAAAAGAAGTTCGTGGTTTCCTGGGCCGAAGAAACTACATTGCAAGGTTTATCTCTCATCTCACGGCCACGTGTGAACCGATGTTCAAGCTTTTAAAGAAAGATCAGGCGATTATCTGGAACGAGGATTGCCAGAAGGCATTTGACAAGATAAAACAGTATCTTCAGGAACCTCCAATCTTGATACCCCCAGTGGTTGGACGGCCTTTAATCATGTACTTGACAGTTCTTGAGAATAGTATGGGGTGTGTTCTCGGTCAGCACGACGAGACGGGCAAAAAGGAGCATGCCATTTACTAATTGAGTAAAAAAATTCACTGACTGTGAATCTCGTTACTCGATGCTGGAGAAAACGTGTTGTGCACTAGCCTGGGCTGCCAAACGTTTACGACAGTACATGCTCAATCACACCACTATGCTAATTTCGAAGATGGATCCGATCAAGTACGTCTTCGAGAAGCAAGCGCTTTCGGGCAGGATTGCCAGATGGCAAATGGTGTTGACTGAATATGACATTCAGTACGTTTCCCAGAAGGCCATTAAGGGAAGCGTATTGTCTGATTACCTGGCCGAACAGCCGATCGAGGGTTACCAGCCGATGAAATTTGAATTCCCTGATGAGGATATCATGTTTCTCAAAGCGAAGGATTGCGATGAGTCGTTGCCCGACGAGGGGCCAGATAGGAAATCCCAGTGGAAATTGATATTTGACGGGGCGGTTAATTCCTACGGAAGTGGCATTGGGGTGATCATCACAACTCCCTATGGATCCCACATCCCGTTCACTGCGAGACTGACGTTTCCAGTCACCAACAATGAAGCGGAGTATGAAGCATGCATCATGGGTCTAGAAGAAGCAATTGATTTGAGAATCAAGAACCTAGATGTATATGATGACTCGACACTCGTGATTAACCAGATTAAAGGGGAGTGGGAGACTCGTCAATCGAATTTGGTGCCGTACATGAACTATGCCAGAAGGCTACTTCCGTTCTTTGATCGAGTGGAACTCCATCATGTGCCCAGAGCGGAAAATCAGATGGCTGATGCCTTAGCCACGTTGGCTTCGATGTATAAAGTCAATTTTTGGAATGAGGCTCCAAGAATTTTCCTTTCTCGTCTTGATAGACCTGCATTCGTCTTTGCGATCGAGGAAGCCGCCGACGGCAAGCCATGGTTCCATGATATCCAAACTTTCCTTATGACTAAGGAGTATCCTGTGGGAGCGTCAACCCAGGATAAGAAGACTCTGAGGAGGCTATCTGGGAATTTTTATCTCAATCCTGATGGAGTTTTGTATAAGAGAAACCACGATCCCGTGCTACTCAGATGTGTAGATGAGAAAGAGGCGAGTATGCTCATGGAAGAAGTCCATGAAGGCACATTTGGTACGCACGCCGGCGGGCATGCTATGACGAGGAAGATCCTAAGAGCAGGATACTACTGGCTGACGATGGAATCAAATTGCTTTAAATTCGGGAAGAGGTGTCATAAATGCCAGATTTATGCTGATAAGATTCACGTGCCGCCGTGCCCGTTAAATGTCATGTCCTCCCCTTAGCCATTCTCCATGTGGGGCATCGACATGATAGGCAAGATCGAGCCCACTGCATCTAACGGTCATCGCTTCATTCTAGTAGCTATCGACTACTTCACCAAGTGGGTGGAGGCAGCCTCATATGCTAATGTGACCAAGCAGGTGGTGGCTAAGTTCATAAAGAGGGATATCATCTGTCGTTACGGAATTCCCGAGCAGATCATTACTGATAATGGTTCGAATCTGAATAACAAGATGATGAAGGAGCTGTGCCAGAGTTTCAAGATTGAACACCACAACTCATCTCCTTACCGGCCGAAGATGAATGGCGCTGTTGAAGCGGCCAATAAGAACATAAAGAAGATTGTTCAGAAGATGGTTGTGACCTACAAAGATTGGCACGAAATGCTACCATTTGCACTGCACGGTTATCGAACCACGGTACGTACGTCAACCGGGGCAACTCCTTTCTCCTTAGTGTATGATATGGAGGCTGTCTTACCGTTAGAAGTGGAGATCCCTTCTTTGCGAGTTTTGGTGGACGTGAAACTCGACGAGGCAGAATAGATTACGAACCGACTGAACCAACTCAGCCTGATGGACGAGAAAAGGTTAGCATCGATTGCATATGGTCGTCTGTACCAAAGCCGAATGAAGAAAGCTTATGATAAGAAGGTGCGTCCTAGAAGCTTTCAAACGGGTGATCTCGTCCTGAAGAAGATTCTTCCTCCACACTCCGATCACCGGGGCAAGTGGACTCCCAATTATGAAGGTCCGTACGTCGTCAGCAAGGTCTTCTCGGGAGGAGCTTTGTTGTTATCCACGATGGATGGTGAAGATTTTGCATCCCCGGTGAACGCGGACGCAGTTAAAAAATACTTTGCTTGAAAGCGACCCGCTGGACAGTAAAAAGAGAGTCCAGGCAAAAATGGGGCATCCCGGCGAACCATAAAAAAGGAAAAAGGTTCAGGCAAAAATTAGGGATATAAAGAAAAGAATGTACACCCGCAAAGTCGAAAACCTGGAAGGGCGACTTTGGCAAAAAAGGGTATCCCGGTGAACTGAAAACCCGCAAAGGGCGGTTCACGCAAAAGTTAGGGATTTGAAAAAGCAAATGACTGCGTTCCGCGTGTGGACTTTCATTGTTTAGTGGTTTGGAAGACCTGAGGGCCGTTCATCTGAATCAATCTCTTCTGAAGCTGAAGCGTCGGAGAAGTATCGAAGTTGAGTGGGTCATAGAGGGATCAACTCATGGTGTTCGTCTACGCCTCGTTGCCGACATTTGTATATACTGATGTATATTTATGTTTTTACCTTTTTGCGCAGCTTCCTCATTCCAGGAGCTTGTATCCGTTGTAAAACATTTTTACCCATTCAGGGGTTCGTTATCAATAAAATATATACTATTCAGCAATTCTGTTTGTCTGTTTAACATTTATCTGTTTTGTTTGCGAAAAAGAACGCCGATGTTTTTGACAAAATGCGCATACATAAACTTACTGGCCTAGGCCACTGATTGTTGAAACAATGAATTACTTAAACATTGTCACAAGATGATAACCTTGATAGGCCCCTTTGAGAAGGGTATCTTGTCTGTTTGTTTGTGTTGCTGCAGGTGTAGCATATGCCAGACAGCGCGCCATGCGCATCCCCGAGCAGGATGATTCCCCCCTCCAACAAAGTTCAGCAGCCTCTCCCCGCAGAGTCTGAACATGAGATCGTAAGCATTGATATGTTTCCCCGAGCAGAGAGGATTCTCTCCCCAATCAGATGTATCCTGAAGGATCGTCACCTCCCCAGCTGGGTCATTCACCGAAGTGTGCAGCAATTGATAGTTCCAGACTGAAGTCTCCAGCGGAATTGAGATCCCCCGCTGAGTCGTACTCTCCCCCGAAGCAGGATGATTCCTTCTTCCCCAGCCGAGTTCGCAGATTCCCAAGAGAGTCGAGCCCTTGGAAGCAGTTGGGACCATGATTGGTCGTCCCCAGTAGAATGTTGAATAGCTGATGTTGTATTTCCACGCCGGAGTCGTTATCTCCAGGGAAGTAGCCGTGAAGGCCGTGCAGTTTATTCCCGCGATTGACATCGCTTTCCCTCAGCAGGTCCAGGTTCTCGTAGAGCTTCGTCCCCCTGCAGCAGTCAACTGAAGTTCACTTCCCCACAGAGCCCGATTGAGATTGGCGTGACCTTTTTCTCCTCAGCAGGATGATTCCTTCCCCCTATCGGAGTGGTTCTTTCTCCTTGACAGGAGGATTCTCCCTTCAGCATTTTTTTTGCCGACGGGATCGCATCATTTTGCATGACTGCATAGCATTTATCATAAACGCGTAGCATTTCCACCGTGTGGAGCATTGCGCCATTGCCGAAGCATATGCATAATAAGCATGAGCTAGGTTGTTACCGTTCTTGTTTTGCAGGTGTTCCGCCGCAGAATTGATTGCTCAAGATGATTCTTGAATTCTCCCCAACGGAGTCGCTTGCTCAAGATGATTCTTGAAATCCCCAGCAAAGTCTTCGGCCCAAGATGATTCTTGAATTCTCCAGCGAAGGCGTTCGTTTAAGATGATTCTTAAAAGCCCCAGTGAAGTCGCAAGAGTTGGTGGCTCAAGTTGACGCTTAGAGTCCCCGGCGGAGTGTTCGCTCAGGATGATTCCTGAAATCTCCAGCATAGTTATTGGTTTAGGATGATTCTTGAAGTCCCCGACGGAGTTATTTGTTCAAGATGATTCTTTATTTCCTCAGCAAAGAGGATTCACCCAGAATGATTCCTGGACCCCGAAGCAGAGTTACTTGATAGTTCTCCAGAATCCCCAGCGGAGATGTGTCATCCCCAACAGGTTTCTGAGTGGCGAAGTTGAGACTTCCCTCGAAGACTTGATGATTGAAGTACAACAGTGTTAACGAAGCAGTTCTCTCAGCTGATGCGGAGTGCCTGATGGCAGAAGTTCGGATATCCCCCAATTGGTTCATGATTGACCGAGAATTCTACTCCCGACTTACTGATGAAGTCCGGCTGATGCCTGAAAGTTCTTTGAATGCCCGATGGCATGATTAACTTGATTGTTGACCTGACGAGTCCCGGGGAATCTTGATGTCTGACGGCATGATCGACCATGTATCACCGGTTACCGTGTGACCAATTCTCCAGCTAGTTGTCGTGCAGCTAAGATTTCAATTTGCGAAGATTTGTTCCCATCAGAGTACCGTGTACTTGGGCAGTTGGCAAATTTCCGGGTTTATCGGTATTCAACCGTCTCGTACCGTGATTGGTCGAGAGCCGTTCGCTTCTCACCCAGTCAGGTTCAAGCCGTTTGAATAGGGGCAGCTGTTGCACCCTAAAATTTGACCAACAACTTCTTTACCTAGCTTATGTTTCATTTAATTCACATTAGCATTATCATTTGCATTTCATTGACATGTGTGCAGGAGATCAAGAGGTATGATTACTAATCAAGAGCTATATGAGACTAGGAAGCTAGCTAAGAAGCTTATTCAAGTGTTCAAGGGTTGATATCCTTGTCAGAGAAGTTAAAAGATCCTCAGAGAGATTGGTTGAAACCAAGGTTGTGTGCCTCCTAACTTGAGAGTTGTGGGAAGCTCATCAGATGATTCTGAAGCCAAGAATGTGGACTTGAAGCCTTGAGAGAGCTTATGAGATGTCTTGAAAGCCATCATGAAGCCTAGAGAGGTCATGGTACAAGATTAAAGAAGACTCAACCATGAGTGGTGTAATTAGGGTTTGACTGGGTCAACCCTAAGTCAACTGATGATTTGAACAAGGTTGAGACCTAATTCAAGAGCCACGTGATCATGGATTGATGCATTGAGATGATATGAGGATGATTCCAAGGTTAACTCATCATGATTGAAGAGTTTGAGAAGTTTCAAGCTAGGGTTTCTAAGGCTTGATAGTGTAAAATCCCCTAGTTTGACCCCTATCTTCAAGGCAGTTCAGCTCAAGATGTGATTGTCATCTCATCTTTCCCCCAACATGAATGTTGTAGAGCTTGTTCTTAGATTTAATTTGAGTACTAGAAGTCCTTGATAGGATTTGTAGAGCTCAAGTTATGACTTTGACAAGTTACAGGTCATCTGAGGTATGTGAATCTGGAGCCTTGAAAGTCACCCAACTTGCATCCAACTTTTGCCAAAGAAGGATGATTCCTATGAACTTTTGGTAAACATGAATGTTGTTCCTTATCTTCTTAGCTTTCTAGAGAGTATTATAAGTCCTTGATAGGATTTGTAGAACTCAACTTATGGCTTTGACAAGTCAAGGGCATTTTGGTCATTTGGAGATTATAGGTCATCTCAAGCATAAGGCCATAACTCCTATTTCCAAGCTTCAAATGGAAAAATGTTCAACATCAAACTTGCTTAAAATGATGTTTTAAGGCTATTAAGGAGGTCATGAGATGTTGAAAAGGCTTGTAGCTCAAAGTCACAAAAATGACCTAAAATGAAGGCATAAGTTAAATAAGTCAAAGTTGGAAATTGAAATTTTCAACCTACACATCCAAACCATGGCATGTAATATATCATTTTGACTCTAGAAAACATTTTAAAGACAATGGTTTAGCCACATTTTTGATTTTAGGTCCAAATCATGGACTTGCTTTGGAAAATGGTTACTTGCATATTAAGCAACATTTGCAAAACTTAGAATTGAGGCATGGGCAAGGAACTTGGCAAGCTAAACCCTTCCAAATTGTCACTAGGGGAGAAATTGAAGGAGATTGAGATGAGTTTCAAGCTGCAAACAGAAGTGAGCATGGCATGGTAAGTGATTCAAAATCTCATGACATGAGATATGTAAAATCTCATTGGAAGGATCTAGAAGGTTCTAGATCATCCAAACTTCACCTATATATTGAGTAAAATGCATCCATGGCAAGGGTTGGTGATCATTGAAGGTTTGAGCATAGTTTGGAATTGAGTTTTCATAGATTGCAATTGAAATCGGTTTCATCAGTTCCTTCCATTTCCTTCCATTTTCTTGGTTGGTTCTTCTTCCCTGAGTATCAAGGATCGATTCCAGATCATTTCCAAGGAGAATTGGTGGCTAGATCGTGTGGGAGCAAGTGATTTTCAGCACCTGCAACTCTTCATCGTGTTTCAAGATTGAAGCACTCTCCATTGAATCTTTTGCATACAGAAGCAAGAAGGAGGTTTAGTGACCGTGTCCAGAAGATTTGAGAGCTTGAAGTGGAGGATTCATGTATCTGTTATTCAAGAATTTCTAGGTTTGTAACCTTCTTCCCTTAGCTTGATTTAGGTAGAATTAGGTTGAATTAGGGTGTTAGATTAGTTGTAGAATGGCCTAGGATGGTTTTCAGATGATTAATTGTTGAATTAGAGACAAAATAGGAAGATCACCATTTTCGGTTGAGATTGGGAGATGTTGATTGTTGGAGTTTCAGAGGAAACTATGGGCATGGTTGAGTTCGTGGCAAGATTTGGAGTATGTTTCATGTTTTGACCAGTTGCATTGGAGGCTCCTAGAGTGAACTAGGGTTGGGGAAGACGACCGGAGCTCCACCGGTGGTGGCCGGAGCTGGGCGCGAAGCTCAGAGGTTTGAAAGGTTGAAGACGACCTCAAGACCATTGGATGAGGTTTTGACCATTGACTGGGAGAAGATCCAAGGGCTGTGTTTTATTTCTGAGTTGTGAAGGATTTCAATTGAAACGCTGCATTTCATTTATTTAGCGTTTTGGGCTTAATAATCTGAGTGTTATCCACACCCCCCATCAAGCCCAACCCATGATTTTAACTGGAAATGATTTCTATTTGCACCGTGTCTTTATTCATTTTTGTTGGATTTCTTTATTTTTCCATTTAATTCATGATTTTTGTAAAATTCATAACTAATTGAATATTAATCCAATTCAACCCATTCTTTTTGCATATTACTCATGATTGAGTCTATAATTTTTTAGAGAAAAAATATTTTCATTTCATTTAATTTCTGATTTAATTGGAATTTTGTATTTTAATTGATATTAAAATGATTATGTTTGATGCATAATTTTGTGGATTTTTGTGTGATCTCATAGTGATGATTCTTGGCCTAATTTTTTGTGTGTGATTAGGTTAGACATGTATGATCCCATAGAATTTTTCTCACATTTTTGTGATGAAAATAGGTGTGCTTTCTATATTGATGTTTAGATGCTTCCTTTTTAGGGTTTTAGGTTGATACCTTAGAATGTAGATTTTAGTTCTAGGTCTAATTTGAGGATTTGATCTTTGAAACTAATGTGATAGAGTCATGATTGACCTAGGTTCCCATAGTAATTTTTGTAGGATTTTACAATTGAGTTTAGTATTTTAGTTAGGACTAACTTTAGTACTAGGTTTTAGGTGACCCTAACTTACTAATTCAACTAGTTTAACTTCTTTAGTTCCCTTAGATTAGGGTTTGTGCTTGGTTTGCCTTTGATTGAGATTGAAGACAAGTTGAAGACAAGGTGAGGAGGCTTGAAGTGGCTTGAAGTTGCTTGGAGCTCTGGATTTGCTTGTGCCTGAAGGTATCTGATGAAGACTAGGAGATAGGACATAGGGAGAGCTTTGTAGTTAGAATGATTTATTTCACAAACATGGAGAGCATCTTGTGCTTCCATTCCTCCCAATGATTAAAATTCCTCCCATGGTATTCACCTCCCTCCTTTGGAGGGATAAGTGATGGTACCTAGGAAGTAGAACTTTTGAGGGAACCATTCTTCTGATGTTAAACCCTTATAGGCCTCCTTTGGTGGTCAATAAGCAGTTTAATATCCTAGCTTATCCAGTTAAGTGATTCCTTCTGGTTTGAGCATCTTGAGGATGTTGAGTTTGAGTGTGAAGATGAAGACTTCATTGAAGAGTATGGAAGAGGATGATTCCTTGAGCATTGCCATTGCAGATGAGGCTTAGAAAGCAAGAAGAACAAGTTGATACTTGAAGATCCAGTGGAGATTGAATGAAGAGCTGAGGCTTGAAAGAAAAGTGAATGGTGAAGTTGACACTACTAAGTGATGGGAGACTACTCTGAGAAGCTGAGGCTTGTAGATAAGGAAGACCAAGTTGAGACTGGTAAAGTAAGAGAGCTGAAGCTTGAAGACTGAGTTGATACTTATGAAGAGGATTCAAATGAGATTGAGTGTGGAGCTGAGGCTTGAGGAATAAAAGATGAGATAAGTCGATACTTACATTGATGATTGAGAATCTGAAGGAGTCAAGTTGACACTTGCAGTTAAGAGTGAAGCCTGAGGGTGGAGTTGACTGAAGAGCTGAAGCTTGGAGAAGTGAAGATAAGTTGAAACTTATGTTGAAGGATTGAAACCTGGGGAAGCAAATTGATATTTGCCAGTAAAGATGATAGCCTTGAAGGGTGCTTAAAGTCTGAAGACTGGATTGCTGTCAGAAGAGCTGAGGCTTGGAATTGAGGGAGTTGTTGATCTGCTTTCTTGTCTGTTTTTCTGTGCTGATGTGCCTTGATTGACTTGTTTGATGCATTAGAATAAGTCCATATCTAGACTGACTTTAATCTAGGAGCATGATTGCACTAGAGGTTGAGTTACTCCCTCTGCTTGTATTGTTACTGTATGGCTTTGCTTGCGGGTATTCGGTAGAGCCCAACTCCCTTGCCCATGTGGTTTATTTTGCTTGATAGCATCCCATTTTCTTTTGTATGATTACAGTCTCTTATATTCTGCTTGATAGCATGTTGCTTTACTTTTCTGTATGATTACTGTTATTCATTCTGGCTTGAGGTTGAGATGAGCTTGTGGAGGCTGCTGCCCCACACACATTTCCTCCCTCACTTGCATTGCATGCATTTTATAGTCGTTTACTGTATATCTATTTACTATTTACTGTTTAAGCTGATGCTTTATCTGTTTCTGTTTATCATTGACATGATCCCTTAGGACTCTCACATCCTTTGATAAGGAAGTGATGATAGAACTTTAGGTTGAAACCTATGCATGATAACTTCTAGGAGTTCCCTGTTTCAAACCTCAACCATAGGATGAATCCTTGGCATGACAACAGTAGGACTTGATAATCTCCCCGTAGTTGAGCCTGTTCCCTTCTCATCTCAAAACAGCTTAAAATACAGTAATCATGAATGATTTCTTTCGTACGTTACGAGCCTTAAGCTATATGAGAAAGGATTGTTGGAGAGCTTCTTTTCAACAGTCTGGATGTTTAGTATGGCACCCTTTGGGTGACATGCGACGCATTCATTCTCAGGTCATAGTCTTTAGTGCGATTGAAATTGCAAACACAATAAAAAACACTTCTTTCGTAAAAGACAGAAAACAAATTGCAAACCTTTTTGCCCCGTGGGCCCATAATTCAAAGGAAGCTTTTCAGAAGAAAAGAGTGTCGTTAAACTTCAGCGCCAACGCAAACAGGCTTTGTCCCTAACTGCTGGAACTGTTGTTTAACCCTACTCGATAAAACAGATGAATCTGAATCCCCGTAAGCCGTAGTTATCCCGAACTACGTAAGCTCTAATCTCTCAAGCCTGTTGAGAGTACGTAGGTACAATACTGATGTATTGGCGAGCCACCTTCCCCCTAACCCGTCGTAGGTCGAACTACGTTGACTCTGATTTCTCATTCTCTGATGAGAATACGTAGGCATAAAGTGCGACGCTTTGCCGAGTCATTTTTATTTTCTGTTTAAGCCGGCCTTGATAGGTAGATAGATAAACCAACTCGTCCAGTAAACACAACAAGCGTGGATCCCGTCGAGTACGACGGACGTGAGGGGTGCTAATACCTTCCCCTTGCGTAACCGACTCCCGAACCCATACAACGGTTGCGACGACCTTGTCTTATACCTTTTCGTCAGGTTTTTCTGATCGTTTCCTTTCCCGTTCTGAGGGATAAATAACGAAAGGTGGCGACTCTTCTGTTTTGCCGGCACCTTATTTTTCGCGGAAGCGACAGTATGACATGGCAACTTCAGGTGCTTTGGCCACAACTGGTGTTTTATCCTTGATCTGTACAGCCTCGAAAGCCTGACATAACGTCTCGTGGATCTCACTGTCAACTTCGACATATTTGAACGAAGATAAATGACTTATCATAATGGCTTCTTCCCCACAAATAGTAACAACACTGCCACCCATCATATATTTCAACTTTTGGTGCAGCGTTGATGTTACGACGCCTGCCAAATGGATCCAGGGTCGTCCTAACAGGCAGCTATAAGCTGGCTGAATATCCATGATATAAAACACAGCGTCAAACACTTCAGAACCGACCTGGATAGGAAAAGTCAATTCCCCAAACACTAACCTTCTAGTCACATCAAAAGCTCGTACCACCCAGTCACTTGGGGTGCACATTATACCCCGGGTATCCAGCTTCATCAGCGCTTTCTTGGGAAGTACATTCAGTGATGTCCCAGTATCTACTAACACGTGCGACATTACATACCCTCTGCATTTGATAGAGATATGCAGCGCCAGATTATGATTCCGTCCCTTGGGCGTCAAATCCAAATCAGTAAAGCCCAGCCCGTTACCAGCATTAACGTGTGCCACCACACCCTCTAGCTGATTCACAGATATCTTCTATGGCACATAAGTGGTATTCATGATTCTTAAAAGAGCATTTCTGTGTGCTTCAGAACACAACAGCAATGACAGAATGGAGATCTTTGACGAAGTTTACTGTAAGTGATCTACGATCTTGTAGTCACTCTTCCTAATTAAGCGCATGAACTCTTCTGCCTCTTTCAACAAGAACTCTTTCTCATCAGCCTGGGAACTCTCTTCAACCACCACTTTACCTTTACCCTTGTCAGATTTTTTAGCACTCACCTCAGGAGGTGAAAATATTCTTCCACTCCGGGTTATTCCACCAGCTCCTACCAGATTGTCGACAGAATCCAACGGTGAACCCTTCAATTCATGCTTCTGCCCATTACCGTAGACTTTGACTCCGTAATTCCAAGGAATTTTCTTAGTGCTCTCATATGGTACGGGTCCAACTTTAGTAATAATGATGGTTGGCGGCCTTGGAGGCGCAAAAATAGTTATAGTCTTGTACGGAATCGAAATTGTCGCAACTTCATTCTTTTCTTCATCGACTATTTTCTCATCTTTCTTCTCTGACACTCTGTCAAATTGTAGAATACCATCATTCATCAGCTTCTAAATATGATTCTTCAACTTCTCACACCCCTCAGGATAGATCAAACACTCTGCACAAGCTTTATCACACCCAGCGAATATTCCTTCACTCAACAATTTCTCCTTCACGAAAATCAACGGCGTCCTCAACTCTTCGACATCAGTTACCAAATTCAAACCCTTATCCTCAATAATGGCACTCACCCCAGCTACCCCATGATTAGGCATGGGGTTCTGCACGACATTGGGCGCATCGTGAGAAAAGTTAATGGCTTTTCTATCTATGAGATCCTGCACCTTATGCTTAAATGCTTTACAATTGTCGATATTGTGTCCAGGAGCACCAGAATGAAAATCGCACCGGGCATTAACATCATACCCTGGAGGTCGTGGGCCAGTTAAAGGAGCCAACATCCTTTTCTAGACTAACTACAAATGCATCAAATGTTGTAGTAATTGAGGGTAAGGCACAGATGGTGCGTCGAAGTGTCTGTTCACAGTCCTTCTGCGATCCTGAAACTGCCACGACGCATAGTTATGTTGGTTCTGTTGTTGTTGTTGTTGTGGTTGTGGTACTGCAGGTATGGTAATACTTGCAACTTAAGGTTGTCGTTGACGGTATTGACGATGATTTCTGTTTCTTCCCCGAGAACTAGATACTGCATTGGTTTCTCCCTCCCTCTTTTTATTGCCAAAACTTTTCTTAACTTCTCCAATTGAGGATCTTTCACCAGCTTAAAATTTACCCAATTTGATTCTGCTCTCGACACTTTCTCCTGTAATGATCAGATTAGAAAAACTCCCTAACATGTTGCCGATCAGCTTCTCATAATACACCCCCAGTAACGTGGCAACAAACATGTCTATCAACTCCCTCTCCATCATAGGCGGTTGCACTCTAGCTGCCAATTCACGCCACCTCTGGGCGTATTCTTTGAAGCTTTCATTATTCTTCTGAGATAAGTTCTACAATTGGACCCTGTTCGGTGCTAGATCACTGTTGTATTGGTAATGCTTGACAAACGCCTCAGCTAAATCCCTCCAGCTTCGGATGTTAACTAGCTCCAGCCCCATGTACCATTTTAGAGACGGACCAGAAAGACTGTCTTGGAAAAAGTGCATAAGCAACTTCTCATCTTCAGAATAGGCGGACATTTTGCGATAGTAAGAGCGAAGATGAACCCTCGAACAGGTTGTCCCCTTATACTTATCAAAGTCCGGGACTTTGAACTTCATAGGAACCTTCAAATCTGGAATCAGCCCCAAATTTGCCATATCAAACCCCATAGAATTCTGATTCTCATAACTCTTCATCTTTTCCTCGAGCAACTTAAACCTCTTGTCTGCGTCATATGGCAGACCAGCACCAACATCCCTCATAGAGAACACATTCTCTAGATCACCTTCCTCCCACTGAGAGGCAGTATTCCCATGCAAAGCACACGTAGGTCCGGGAATATGAACTCCTGTCTGATTTCCTCTGCCCGGAGGGATAACAACTGTAGGACCAACATGTGGGGTGACATTGTCAGTAGTAGGAGGTATAGAAGCAGTTCCTCCATGAAGCACACCACTCCCATCGACCCTAGCAATTAACGATTTCACCAAAGTTCTCAGCTGCTCTTGGCCATTGGCGACCCCTTGCATCATATCCATGAACTAGGCCATCCTGTCATGGAATTCCGGCGTCTCAGCTTGAATTTGATCCATAATCCTGCGTTGATTTCCCCGAGCAGCGTAGCGATGAGTCGCTTGGTTGTCAATCCTGAAACAAGCTACAAATCACAGAGATAAGGTTAACGGTTCCGGGAACACCTGCGATGCAGATGCAAAATGATGTAGTATGCAAACATGTAAATATGCATTAAGGAAATTTTCCCCTCAATTCTAGTTTCGCGAGAACAGCAAGACAATGGGAAGTCAACAGATAAGCATAGCAAGCTCCTCATAAATAAAATGAGAGCCAAGAATCAATGTACAGCACAACACTGAATACAAGATAATCAAAATGACCTCATCCAACAGATCTGGTGATGGTCAAGCTACATCATAACAACAAACTACAAAGAGAGAAAAACATCAAATACAATGGCGAGCTTGAAAATCCTCCAACAACTCTCTCGTATCTGAATGATATGGCCTGGCTACCAACCCTTGGATGAGTAACTCTCTCTGGCTGATGATGCTCTGCAAGCTCTGAACATAATCATCCCAAGCTCCTTCACCAAATGCTTCCTCAAGCTTAGATCTCTTCACATCTGCTCTTGCCTTATAGTATTCCAAGGTTGCAAGAGCTTCATTCAATCTACAGTCGCTTTCGCGTCGACGCGAGGATTCAGCTATAACCTTCTCATCTCTCCCCTGGATCTGAGCCTTCAACTTAGCAATCTGTTGCCGCAGTCCGTCTTCTCGCTCCTTGATGTTAGTCAAAATGGCGTTCCATTGGTCGTTAAACTTGGAGATCTCTACATATGCTCTGTCCAGCTCTTTCTTCTTGGAACTAAGAACATCACTGACGCTCTTCAGATCTAAGCCCACATGCTCTCGAGAGCGAATCTCTCCAGTTAGCTCTCTACCCAGCTTATTAACCATCTCTGTTTGCTTCTTAGATGAAAAAGTGGCTTGATTTCTCTCGCTTCTGAGTTGAATGATCTCCTTCTCCAATTCTTCATTAACCTTTCGTAGCTCCTCTTTCTCGGACCATAGCTGATTATATTTCTGAATATCAACTGTCGCTGGTTCTTCGACTACCACGGGGTACAAAGGTTCTCTAATTGGAAAGGGTAGTAATAGCTTGTCAACTCTCTCTTGAATCCATTCCACGTGTGATCCATATGCTCTGCAATCACCCTTGCCTAAAGAAAGCTTCCCCCTCCGATGAATGTTATTCCACGCCTGTTGCAAACTAGTTAGAGTAGCAGTATCAGCTAAACCCGTGAAATATAGGGATTCCTGTACTTCAGTCTTCTTCGGAGATTCTCTTAAAGCATAGCCAAATTGCCTGACAGCCAAAGCTAGATTGTAGTTAATGCCACCTTTTCTCCCAATTAGAGGAACATTGGGAAAATCTCCACAGTTATAAATAATGTCCCTACCCAGGAGGTCTCTGCTGAACCATACAATACCTTCCGAGGTCAAACCCATGAGACTCTCTGGCCAACCAATTGTGCTAGTTGCATCAATAAAAGGTCCAGACTTGGGCAGATGCGAAATAAACCATCTGTAAAGTAGTAGAGTGAAACAAGAAATGTTCCTCCCTCACCTGTTCTCATTCTTGTAGTGCGTAGAATGATAGACATCACCTAGAAGGGTTGGCACCGGGTTCTTGGAAGCAAAGATGTGGAAAGCATCCAAATCGACAAAATCAGGTACATTAGGAAACAACAATATCCCATAGATGCAGAGCACCAAGATTGCATTAAAGACAACCCAACATCCTTCCTTTGCAAAGTGCTGAGCCTTTTCTATTAAGAATGGCAGCGGGAAACCAGGCACCCTGCTCCTTCGTATCATCTTTCCCTTTAGTTCAGAAACATCCAAATGCATAGCACTGGCGAGCTTGGATAAGTCAGGCTCACCTTCAGAATGCACAAAAGGCATTTCTTCTAAGACCAGGATTCCCAACAACTGAACAAATTCCTCCAAGGTAGGCAACAAAATATATCCAGGGAATGTGAAACAACGCAGTTGAGGATCATAAAATTGCAGCAATGCATGGATACCTTCCAACTCAAATTTAGAGATCTTGTAGACAAGGTTTAAAATCCTCCCATATTCCTTTTTGAAATCATCCATAACTCCACGCTCAACCATAGAAATGAGGCTCATTATAGGTCCTATGTCTGGCATGGGGAACTTGTAGATAATAGCTTTCTTGAAACCACGCTCCATGATGACAGGGGATCATATTACTAGAATCAAGGAGAAAATATACACTTGCAACATAAATACATGTCAATGTTAATATGCAAATGAAAATGCAAATGCAACAGGGGATCAAGATTGTTGTGCTGCTGAGATGAACCAGAGCTTCACTTTGGCGAGAAAATACCAAAAGACCAAAGTATAGTAACCTCAAAGTATCAGAGATCAAAGGTCCGCATTAACGAGAAAACCGGGCAGGCTGAAGGTTAAGGTTTCATGCATAACCCTCCCAACTCACAGGTATGAACCTGTCTTTGTCAAGGTATGGAATCCTATGCAGTCGTTAGTGTCACAGGCTTTCAAGAAACGATGATACGTTCACCATTTTTGGTTCGGCATCATAGTCTAACGAAGCGGCCTCACTTAGCTGACTCCCAAATGATCGGTCTCCAGAGTCGACAGTTTCCAAATCCAACACCTTTTCCCGACTAATGTACAGGATAGGACGTCTTCAAAGAATACCTCATCTAAACGCGGATTTCATGAAAACTATTGCACGCCTAGCATGCAGATCCTCGCTACTTTCCACTATAATGCTATGGTTATACTCAAGCCTGGGTTTTGGCTTATCACTCAGTGGAATAGGCCCACCCAACATCACATCAATAATGATATATAAAGTGCTGAAAATAAAATGCAAATGCAGTAAAGTACAAATGCAACACATATACACATATGTACACACCCAAAGATAAACACACAAGCGTTAGGACTGACTCGCATAGGCGATGGGAAAAGTCCCCAGCTGTCGCCTCGCTGCGAAGAGGGGTTGGCAAGGACAGAAGAGTCGCCACTGCTTGTTATTTATCCCAAATAGGGAAAGGAAACGATCAGAGAAAACCTACGAAAAGGGAAAATACAGGTCATCGCAACCAAATCTTGGGTTTGGGAGTCGGTTACACAAGGGGAAGGTATGAGCACCCCTCACGTCCGTCGTACTCGACGGGATCCACGCTTCTTGTCTATCTAAAGGGTGTTAATCTATCTAAGCTACATGCCACAGGGACAAAAGAAAAGAAAAGAGACTCGATAGAGAATTGTCGCTCTATGCCTACATATTCCCTCGTGCAATGGGAAAGTCAGAGTCAACGTAGTTCAGAAAACTACGGGTGAAGGTGGGGAAAGTTTCTCGCCAAGACATCGTTGTCTTGTGCCTATGTATTCTCGTCTGGTACGAGAAATTAGAGCAAACGTAGTTTGGCCTGACACGACCACAAATTGGTTCGAGTGTTTTAGCCGAGTAGGGTTAAACCTTCGTTCTAGCAGTTAGGGACGATGCTTGTTTGCGGTAGAACCAAGAATTAACAACACTCTTTCTGAAAATGGTTTTAAACTAATCCTGAAGGATATAAAATTTTGATGTTTGTTTTTGAGTCTTTTATGAAGAAGAAGTGAATTGAATTGTGTTTGTAATTCGTGTTGCACTAAAGACTATGACTTAGGAGCGAATGCGTCGTATATCGTCCAAAGGACATACGATAAACACTCTAGACGGTATGAGAAGAGGCCCCCCAATCATCATTTCCCAAATGCTTAAGGCTTGTAGCGTACAACACTCATTATCCTTTATTACATGTTTTGAAGAAGTTTTGAGATGAGAAGAGAGGAAACACAACTAAGGGGAAACTAACTTAACCCTAATGTTATCATGCAAAATGGACCTAAAGTTGGAATTGAAAGGGAAATCTACCCTAATGTTAGCATGCTTGGTGTAACGCCCCGATTCTGAATTCCCATTTTTATTGAGTCCTTATTTGATTTATTTAAGTAATTATTTTATTTATGTGGAATTTGTGTGATAATATGTTATGTTTACATATTGAGCTATTTTTTTGCCGACTTTGAGAGTTTCGGGTAAAAATAGGTTGGAGGGTATTTTGGGCATTAGTGATAATATTAAGTGGATATTTTGCGAGGATTAATTGATAAGTGTGTGGAAAGAATTTGGGAGGAAAGAAATTAGAATATGAGATATAGAGAGAAAAGAGAAAGATAGAAACATTAAGAGGAAAACAAGAGAAAGAAAAGAGGAGGAGAGAAAAGAAGAGAAAATGGAACAAACCTAGAATCATCAAGAATCAACCTTAGCTTGCGATTAATCAGGTAAGGGTGAGAAGTTTTATCATCTTAATAATGTATATGATCATGTATGAGCTAGATTGGATTTGTTGGATTGTTTTCTATGTTTCTATTTCTAGGTCGGAAGTTGGTTTAATCGGTAGAAACTGAGTTTTATCGGTTAGAATCTGGAATAGATGGTGTAGTTTAGTAGAGTGATGAGTGGGCTATGCTACTGAGACTGATTTGGATTTAATCGGTCGATTTTTGAGGTTTTGGTGGTTTTAGAACAGTTGGGGTTTTCTGGTTTCGCAGGTTCGCCAGGCGAGTGGCAACGAAGTTTCGCCAGGCGAAGCCCAGCGAGTGGGCAGCGAACCTATGGCAGTGGCCAAGATCAGCCTTCGCTGGCATGTTCTCCAGGCGAATCCCAGCGAACGTGGCAGCAAATCTATGGCAGTAGCTTCTGTTTGGCTTCGCCAGCGAGTTCGCCAGGCAAATGGCAGCGAGCCTTCGCTAGAGAGCTTCGCCAGGCGAAGGTTAGCGAACTTGACAGCATGTTTTCTTTTCTTGTGTTTCCTATCCGTGGGTTGGTTGTGGGGTTTGATTGCGATCATTCCTTATCTGAGATGACTAATTATATGTTGTTATGTACGTTGTAGGTAGTTGTATGGCGTGAATCCTAGTTTGTGATTTGTGAGGTGTGAAATGTGGCCGTTTGGCAATTTTGTGCATTTACTTGAATTGAATAGAAATGCATGGCAAGATTGATTGTGAATGTGAACCATGTATGAAATTGGTTTGGATGGATGACGAATATATATATGCTTTGTGATACATATATTTTGAATGCATAATGAATATATGCTGCGAATGTGATGAATGCAAGAGTATGTTTGTAAACATGTGTGCATTTCAAGAGTGTCATGAGTCATGTTGCATGTGAAGCATCATGGTATGCATTCTTATGTCGATTGATTCCTCGGTGAATCTGCAGAACCTCGTGTGCCCTTTTGGGGTGCGAGCGATGGTTATATATTGATTCCTCGGTGAATCTGCAGAACCTCGTGTGCCCTTGTGGGGTGTGAGCGATAGTTATATATTGATTCCTCGGTGAATATGCAGAACCTCGTGTGCCCTTGTTGGGTGTGAGCGATGGTTATATATTGATTCCTCGGTGAATCTGCAGAACCTCGTGTGCCCTTATGGGGTGTGAGTGATGGTTATATATTGATTCCTCGGTGAATCTGCAGAACCTCGTGTGCCCATGTGGGGTGTGAGCGATGGTTATTTTTGGTTCTTCAATTGAACCTGCTGAAATGAGTCGGTACCGAATTTGCATCTACATAGAGTCGTGTGTTGGTCTCCATGAGTTGCATGTTGACATCTGTGCATGGTGTATGGTGAATAAACATGAATGTAGATGTTTACGTAAATTGTTGATAATTGGCATGAATGGAAGGCTTGAAGATACATGTATGTGTGAATATATATGTATATGTGTGTATGTTTATAAATTGATATAAACATTGTTGATGCATATTGTATATGCTTGGTGCTCTAATTATAAATAATTTATTATGGATACATTGCGATGTACGGTGTAGTGAGATGAGTTGCGGTGAGAACGCGGAAGACGTTATTGGACGTTGTGTGTGTGTGTGTGTGTGTGTATATATATATATATATATATATATATATATATATATATATATATATATATATATATATATATATATATATATATATATATATATATATATATATATATATATATATATATATATATATATATATATATATATATATATATATATATATATATATATATATATATGCATTATGTATTATGATATTGTTTCTCACCCTTCTGCTCTTTTATAATGCTCTATGAGGCATTGTAGATTAGATTGCTGGAGTTTTTATGAAGCGTGACTTCATTCCTTTTTGGTCGGTCGGCTCTGATATGTAGCACTGGGTAGCTAGGGATTATTTTGATTCTTTTGTGATACATCTATGTTTGTATCTGCTGATGAATGTTTATGAAACATGCTGGATGAATATTATTTATATCGATGATGTTGTAAATCAACTTGAATGATATATATGTATGTGATTACATGTTTTGGAGGTTATGAAATATTTAGATGTTTCCGCCTATGTTCTAAATATTATTCCTTGTGGGTGTTGCCCCGTTGTTGCATATCTGTTGAGCAGGTGTTGTACGTGTTGAATTTCTGTATAATGTGGCATGCCCCTTTTATACCGTGATTGTAATTATACTCTGATGATATATTGATTACGTGCCTAAATGATTAATTGTGTTTATTTGGGGGTATAGAAAGGGGGTGTTACATTAAGTGGTATCAGAGCCAGTGTTGAGTCAGTTGTGTCTGTCTCGTTTTGTTGGTTGAACGGTTGTTTAACCTTGTTATTTTTGGGAATAATCATAATATGGCTGATCGTAATGACAATGCGATGGCTGCTGCATTGGAGGCTATGGCTAGGGTGGTGCTGGGTGCGCCAAATATGAACGCTAATGATGAGTTTAGAAAGAATCAGCCGCCGGTATTCAAGGGAAGGTTTGATCCGGATGGTGCTCAGATTTGGTTAAAGGAGATTGAGAGGATCTTTAGAGTTATGAATTATGCTGAAGGGAACAAGGTGAGACTTGGGGCTCACATGCTGAGAGAAGAAGCCGACGACTGGTGGGTCGGTATGAGGCAAGTTCTTGAAGTAGACGACGAGGAAATCACTTGGGATTTATTTCGCACCGAATTTTTGAGAAAGTATTATCCTGAGAGTGTGAAGGGAAAGAAGGAAATGGAGTTTATGGAATTGAAACAAGGCAATATGTCTGTGATAGACTACACGGCTAAGTTCACAGAGTTGGTGAAGTTTCATCCTCACTATGATGCGGTGACGGCGGAATTTTCCAAGTGTGTTAAGCATGAGAACGGCTTGCGTCCTGAGATCAAGCAAGCGATGGGGTATCAGAGGATAAGGAGATTTTCGGACTTGACCGAATGCTGTAGAATCTTTGAAGACGATAGTAAAGCTTGTTCTACTCACTATAAGAGTTTAAATGAGAAGAGAGGGAAGCAACCGGTAAGGAGTGGACCTTATGTGACGCCTGCTGATAAAGGCAAGCATAGGGAACACTTTGTTAAGAGGTCCGGAGGTGGAAGTTCTGGTCCCATTAAGTGCTATAGGTGCGGTGAAGTGGGGCACAAATCTTTTGAGTGTAAGAAGGATGGAGCGAAGTGTGCTAACTGTGGAAGTATCGGCCATGCTACAACTGATTGTAGAAGGAACGTGGTGAAGTGTTACAACTGTGGGGAAGTTGGTCATATTAGTACAAAGTGTACTAAGCCAAAGCAGGCTCCAACAAGTGGGAAGGTATTTGCATTAGCCGGTGCAGACACTACTAATGCAGATCGGTTGATTAAAGGTACATGCTTTATTAATAATATGCCTTTAGTTGCTATTATTGATACCAGAGCGACTCATTCGTTCATTTATTTTGAGTGCGCTAAGCATTTGGATTTGTGTTTGTCTTCTTGTGGTGGTGATATGGTTATTGAGACAACTGCTTCGGGGTCGGTAACTACGTCTTTGGTATGTTTAAGTTGTCCTTTGACCATGTATGGTAAAGACTTCATTATAGACTTGGTGTGTTTGTCGTTAGAAGGATTAGATGTGATCTTGGGTATGAATTGGTTGTAGTATAATAGAGTCCATATTGATTGTTATCACAAGTTGGTGAGGTTTCCTTCTATAGAAGATGATGAGGAGGAGAGTTTGCTATCCACTAAAGAGTTGAAGAAACTTTTTGGAGGATGAAGCTCAAGTGTTCTGTCTGTTTGCATCGTTGTCGGTAGAGAGTAAGGTTGAACTGGATATGGTTCCAGTGGTGTGCGACTTTCCAGAAGTATTTCCGGAGGACATTGCGGACGTACCGCCGGAAAGAGAAGTCGAGTTTTCGATTGACCTAGTTCTGGGTACTAGACCGATTTCGATGGCACCGTATTGTATGTCGGTATCTGAGTTGGTAGAGTTGAAGAAACAATTGAATGATTTGTTGGAAAATAGGTTTGTCAGGCTGAGTGTTTCTCCTTGGGGTGCGCCGGTATTGTTAGTAAAGAAGAAAGATGGGAGTATGCGGTTGTGTATTGATTATCGGCAGTTGAACAAGGTAACTATTAAGAACAAGTATCCGCTTCCTAGAATTGATGATTTCATGGACCAATTGGTTGGTGCCTGTGTTTTTAGTAAGATTGATTTGAGATCAGGTTATCATCAGATTCGTGTTAAAGAGGAGGATATTCAAAAGACGGCTTTTAGGACACGGTATGGTCATTATGAATTTTCAGTGATGCCATTCGGAGTTTCGAATGCGCCAGGTGTGTTTATAGAATACATGAATCGTATTTTTCATGATCAGTTGGATCGTTTTGTGGTTGTGTTCATCGACGACATTTTGATTTACTCTAAGTCCCAAGAAGAGCATGTAGAGCATTTGAGAGTTATGTTGCAGATTTTGAAAGAGAAGCAGTTATATGCTAAGTTGCCGAAGTGTGAGTTTTGGTTATCGGAAGTGAGTTTTCTTGGGCATGTTATTTCTGGTAATGGCATTAGTGTTGATCCGTCCAAGATTGATGTGGTAATGCAGTGGGAAGCTCCTAAGTTAGTTACGGAGATTCAAAGCTTTTTGAGATTAGCCGGTTATTATCAGAGGTTTATTGAAGGATTTTCGAAGTTGGCACTTCCGTTGACTCAATTGACTTGTAAGGAAGAGGCTTTTGTTTGGGATATTGATTGTGAGAAGAGTTTCGTGGAGCTAAAGAGCAGGTTGACAACGGCGCCGGTTTTGATTTTGCCGAATCCGACGGAACCGTTTGTGGTTTATTGTGATGCTTCCTTGTCCGGTTTAGGTGGTGTTTTAATGCAAGATGGGAAAGTTGTGGCTTATGCTTTGAGACAATTGAGAGTGCATGAGAAGAACTATCCTACGCATGATTTGGAGTTAGCAGCCGTGGTGTTTGTTTTGAAAATTTGGAGACATTATCTTTATGGTGCGAGATTTGAAGTTTTTAGTGATCACAAGAGTTTGAAATATTTATTTGATCAGAAGGAATTGAACATGAGGCAGAGGAGATGGTTAGAGTTTTTGAAGGACTATGATTTTGGTTTGAATTACCATCCGGGTAAGGCAAACATGGTCGCTGATGCTTTAAGTCGCAAGTTGGTTCATATGTCAACATTGATGGTAAGAGAATGGGAATTGTTGGAGAGTTTTAGAGATTTGAGTTTGGTTTATGAGATGACGCCGAGTAGTGTGAAACTTGGTATGTTGTATGTTACGAATGATTTTCTTGTTACCGTGTGCGAAAAACAAAAGTTGGATTTGAAGTTTGTTGATTTGATGGTGAATGAGAATGAGGACTTCAAGGTTGATAATGTTGGAGTTTTGAGATTTCGTGGTCGTATTTGTATTCTTGATGATGTAGAGTTGAAAAAGATGATATTGGAGGAAGGACACCGGAGTAACTTAAGTATTCACCCGGGAGCGAATAAGATGTATCAAGATTTGAAGAAAATCTTTTGGTGGTCCGGATTGAAGAGGGATGTAGCTCAGTTTGTGTATTCGTTCTTGACTTGTCAGAAGTCTAAAGTGGAACATCAGAAGCCTAGTGGTTTGATGCAACCGTTGGACATTCCAGAGTGGAAATGGGATAGTATATCGATGAATTTTATTACGGGATTGCCTAATACGCAAAGAGGTCATAATGCTATTTGGGTGATTGTTGATAGGCTTACTAAATCTGCTCACTTTATTCCGATTGATATTAGTTATCCTTTGGAGAAGTTAGCCGAGATTTATGTTGGTGTGATTGTGAAGTTACATGGGGTTCCTAAGAGTATTGTGTCGGATAGGGATCCTAGATTTACTTAGAGATTTTGGGAAAGTTTGCAAAAGGCTTTGGATTCTAAGATGAGATTGAGTCGGCTTATCATCCGCAGACGGATGGTCAAACCGAAAGGACGATTCAATCATTGGAAGATTTGTTGCATGCTTATGTGCTCGAGCAAGGTGGTGCTTGGGATAGTTATTTGGCATTGATTGAGTTCACCTACAACAATAGTTTTCACTCAAGTATTGGTATGGCACCATTTGAGGCTTTGTATGGTCGGAGATGTCGAACACCTTTGTGTTGGCACGAAACTGGAGAGAAGTCGGTAGTTGGGCCAGAGATGGTACAACAAACGATGGAGAAAGTGAAGTTTCTTCGGGAAAGGATGAGAGCTTCTCAGAGTAGGCAAAAGATTTATCATGATAAGAGAAGAAAGGATCTTGAGTTTCAAGAAGGCGACCATGTGTTTTTGAGGGTTACACCGGTTACGGGTGTGGGTCGTGCTTTGAAGTCGAAGAAGTTGACTTCTCGTTTCATTGGTCCGTATCAGATTACTGCACGAGTTGGTGTTGTGGCTTATCGTGTGGCGTTGCCTCCGAACCTTTCGAATTTGCACGATGTGTTCCATGTTTCGCAACTTCGGAAGTATATTTCGGATCCGTCACATGTTATTTCTATGGATGAGGTTGAAGTAAGAGATAACCTTACAGTTGAGGTTTTACCGGTTAGGATTTTGGACCGTGAGGTTAAGAGGCTCAGAGGCAAGGATACCGCGCTTGTGAAAGTAGCATGGGGAGGTGCTGCAGAAAGCAATATGACTTGGGAATTGGAGAGTAAGATGCGTGAGTCGCATCCGGAGCTGTTTGGATCAGGTAATATTTTCGAGGACGAAAATTTCTAAAATGGGGGAGAGTTGTAACGCCCCGATTCTGAATTCCCATTTTTATTGAGTCCTTATTTGATTTATTTAAGTAATTATTTTATTTATGTGGAATTTGTGTGATAATATGTTATGTTTACATATTGAGCTATTTTTGTCCAACTTTGAGAGTTTCGGGTAAAAATAGGTTGGAGGGTATTTTGGACATTAGTGATAATATTAAGTGGATATTTTGTGAGAATTAATTGATAAGTGTGTGGAAAGAATTTGGGAGGAAAGAAAATAGAATATGTGATATAGAGAGAAAAGAGAAAGATAGAAACATTAAGAGGAAAACAAGAGAAAGAAAAGAGGAGGAGAGAAAAGAAGAGAAAATGGAACAAACCTAGAATCATCAAGAATCAACCTTAGCTTGTGATTAATCAGGTAAGGGTGAGAAGTTTTATCATCTTAATAATGTATATGATCATGTATGTGCTAGATTGGATTTGTTGGATTGTTTTCTATGTTTCTATTTCTAGGTCGGAAGTTGGTTTAATCGGTAGAAACTGAGTTTTATCGGTTAGAATCTAGAATAGATGGTGTAGTTTAGTCGGGTGATGAGTGAGCTATGCTACTGGAACTGACTTGGATTTAATCGGTCGATTTTTGAGGTTTTGGTGGTTTTGGAACAGTTGGGGTTTTCTGGTTTCGCAGGTTCGCCAGGCGAAGCCCAGCGAGTGTGGAGCGAACCTATGGCAGTGGCCAAGATCAGTCTTTGCTGGCATGTTCGCCAGGCGAAGGTGGTAGCAAAGGAGTTCGCCAGGCGAATCCCAGCGAACGTGGCAGCGAATCTATGGTAGTAGCTTCTGTTTGGCTTCGCCAGCGAGTTCGCCAAGCGAATGGAAGCGAGCCTTCGCTGGAGGGCTTCGCCAGGCGAAGGTTAGCGAACTTGACAGCATGTTTTCTTTTCTTGTGTTTCCTATCCGTGGGTTGGTTGTGGAGTTTGATTGCGATCATTCCTTATCTGAGATGACTAATTATATGTTGTTATGTACGTTGTAGGTAGTTGTATGGCGTGAATCCTAGTTTGTGATTTGTGAGGTGTGAAATGTGGCCGTTTGGCAATTTTGTGCATTTACTTGAATTGAATAGAAATGCATGGCAAGATTGATTGTGAATGTGAACCATGTTTGAAATTGGTTTGGATGGATGACGAATATATATATGCTTTGTGATACATATATTTTGAATGCATAATGAATATATGCTGCGAATGTGATGAATGCAAGAGTATGTTTGTAAACATGTGTGCATTTCAAGACTGTCATGAGTCATGTTGCATGTGAAGTATCATGGTATGAATTCTTGTGTCGATTGATTCCTCGGTGAATCTGCAGAACCTCGTGTGCCCTTGTGGGGTGTGAGCGATGGTTATATATTGATTCCTCGGTGAATCTGCAGAACCTCGTGTGCCCTTGTGGGTTGTGAGCGATGGTTATATATTGATTCCTCGGTGAATCTGCAGAACCTCGTGTCCCTTTGTGGGGTGTGAGCGATGGTTATATATTGATTCCTCGGTGAATCTGCAGAACCTCGTGTGCCCATGTGGGGTGTGAGCGATGGTTATTTTTGGCTCTTCAATAGAACCTGCTGAAATGACTCGGTACTGCATTTGCATCTACATAGAGTCGTGTGTCGGTCTCTATGAGTTGCATGTTGACATCTGTGCATGGTGTATGTTGAATAAACATGAATGTAGATGTTTACGTAAGTTGTTGATAATTAGCATGAATGGAAGGCTTGAAGATACATGTCTGTGTGAATATATATGTATATGTGTGTATGTTTATGAATTGATATAAACATTGTTGATGCATATTGTATATGCTTGGTGCTCTAATTATAAATAATTTATTGTGGATACATTGTGATGTACGGTGTAGTGAGATGAGTTGCGGTGAGAACGCGGAAGACGTTATTGGACGTTGTGTGTGTGTGTGTCTATATATATATATGTGTGTGTATGTGTGTGTGTGTGTGTGTGTGTGTGTGTGTGTGTGTGTGTGTGTGTGTGTGTGTGTGTGTGTGTGTGTATGCATTATGTATTATGATATTGTTTCTCACCCTTCTGCTGTTTTATAATGCTCTATGAGGCATTGCAGATTAGATTACTGGAGTTTTTATGAAGCGTGACTTCATTCCTTTTGGTCGGCCGGCTCTAATATGTAGCACCGGGTAGCTAGGGATTATTTTGATTCTTTTGTGATACATCTATGTTTGTATCTGCTGATGAATGTTTATGAAACATGCTGGATGAATATTGTTTATATCGATGATGTTGTAAATCAAATTGAATGATGTATATGTATGTGATTACATGTTTTGGAGGTTATGAAATATTTAGATGTTTCCGCCTATGTTCTAAATATTATTCCTTGTGGGTGTTGCCCCGTTGTTGCATATCTGTTGAGCAGGTGTTGTACGTGTTGAATTTCTGTATAATGTGGCATGCCCCTTTTATACCGTGATTGTAATTATACTCTGATGATATATTGATTACGTGCCTAAATGATTAATTGTGTTTATTTGGGAGTATAGAAAGGAGGTGTTGCACTTGGATTGAACACTTAATGTCTCTTATACTCCCCAAAGGGACTAGGAATCCTAAGGGATCATGGCAAAGGAAACCAAGTAAACACAAGATAAATCAATCACAAGTGAAAAGGAAGAAAGGGATGCAAACATGAAATGCAACACAAAGAAAAGAGGGAGGAAAAAAGTGTGGGGTAGCAACCACCACAAGCACATCTCAACCTCTTAAATGCAAACAAAAAGATGCAAAACAAAAGAAGAATGCAAGCAAAAAGATGAACACTCGTCACTTTGAACAACAACTACAAAAGTATGCATTCAAGTGTAAATCGAACACGTGTGTCGAAGAAATCAAGATTAAACAATCAAGAACAACAACACAATATCCAAAACATCTCACTCAAATGCATCATACTGATCCATGAAGATTCAAAGTGAAATGATACCCAAAACAAGCTCAAAAACAACAAACATGACATTCTGGTTCAGTGTTAATCGGTTAACACATATGTTTAACCGATTAACCCGTTAAAATGTTTGAAAATTTGAAAATTCGCACTGGTTAATCGATTAACCAGTTTGCACTGCAACTGGTTAACCGATTAACATTGTACCAGAGGCAGAAAACAACAGCTCAAAAGCACTTTTCAGCAATTAATCACTTCTCCAATAATCCAGATGATCACATAATCAATTATGCACGAAATTAACACCAGAAAACAGTGATCCAACAGCATGTAAACACATTCAAACAACAAGATCATGAATCACATGGATCAAACATCAACAAAATCAATCAAAAATGAAGATCAACATGATGATTATGCAAATAAGCTCAAAAACAGAATCGGATCTAGAATTCCAACCGACAAAGCGGAGATTTGCTTTGGTAATTGTTGATTCAACTTCAATTGAGCAGATCCAAGCTAGAAATCCGGAAATCCTTCAAGATCCAAGTGATTACTTGTAGTAGAAATTCAGATCCACCAAAATTAAGCAAGAATTATCCAAATAAGCTCCTCTAGATCAACTTCAAAATTTAGATCCACAATAACACAAAATTTGAATGGAGAATTGGAGATGATAAGGATGAAGGATAAAGGTTTTAGCTCTAGAATTCAATGATATCAATGGAGAATCAAAGAATTCAAGGTGAGAAGAGCTTTAGTGGAGTTTGGGAGATGGAAATGTTGAGAGTAAGTTTCAAGAGTGTATGAATTCTGAAAAAATGAAATGGAATTATGAGGATTATGTGTGTGAGGTTTGGAGCAAATCATTTAAATATGCTCTTGGTTAGGATCCAAATGTGGTTTGGAGTGTGGTTTGTGAAAATTGGAATGGGATTAGGAATGGGAAATTGGAGGGAACTTGAATTAATTTGAAAATTAACCAAAATTTGAAGTGGTTCTAGATTCTTCTTCTGGTGTGAAATCAATTTCTCATGTGATCAAAATGGACCCCAAAGTGAATTCTATTGAAAATTCACGTGCAGAGCTGAAATTGCCTTAGTTAATCAGTTAACCATATGGGTTAATCGATTAACACCTTCAAAAATTCAAATTTGACCTGATTTTGACTTGGTTAATCGGTTAACACCTTAAATATTTGAATTTTGGCGCCTTCTGGAGGGAAATCTGCACATTTTCCTGTTTTCATCCGTTCTAAGCCCTGTTCAGCCTCTGAAACTTGCTCTTGAATACTACAACCATGAGAATACTTGAAATAGCCTGAAGCTGCCTCTTGATCTGAAAATATCCTGCAAAATAAAATAAAATCGACCGCTCAATCGTTGGGCAAAATAAATGCCGGAGCCGATGCTCGCTGTTTGGTCTCTCGCACCAAAGAAAACCCTGAGCCACACAAAAACCTTGATCCCCTGGCTCAAGAACAAATGCTATGACATGCAAAAATGCGAAAATGCAAAGAAACATAAACCAAGTACAAGAAATGGTTAGTCAAATTTTGGGGTACAACAGTTGCCCCTATTCAAGCGACTTGGACCTGAAGGGATGAAAAGAAAACGGCTTTCAAATATTCAAGGTAAAAGACGGTTGAATATCGAAGAAACCGGAAATTTACCATCCCCTAAAACGAAACTGTAGTTGAAAACACTGTTGTGGAGAGGCAAAGGTAAAATGGACGCATCCATCAAAATCACCATCTGCCGGGGTCTGGATACCGCGCGGGCGAGAGAAGATTTTATAATCTGCCAAGGTCTGGATACCCTACATGAAAAACGAGTGAACTGGTTGGAGCCGGGGTCTAGATACCGTGCGGGCGAGAGAAGATTTTATAATCTGCCAAGGTCTGGATACCGCACATGCTAATGGAATAATCCGATGCGAGCCGGGATCTGGATACCACACGGGCTCAAGAAAAAAACATCATCAGCCAGGGTCTGGATATCGCACATGCTAACGGAACCATCCGATGCAAGCCGGGGTCTGGATATCACACGGGCTTAAGAAATAACCGACATCAGCCAGGGTCTGGATACCGCACATGCTAATGGAACCATTCAAGGCGAGTCGGGGTCTGGATACCACACGGGCTCAAGAAAGTCGACATCAGCCAGGGTCTGGATACCGCACATGCTAATGGGACCATCTGATGCGAGCCGGGGTCTGGATACCACACGGGCTCAAGAAAGTCGACATCAGCCAGGGTCTGGATACTGCACATGCTAATGGAACCATCCGATGTGAGCCGGGGTCTAGATACCACACGGGCTAACTGAAATAACCGGAGGAAGCCAGGGTCTGGATACCACACAGGTAAACTGAAATAACCGGAGGAAGCCGAGGTCTGGATACTGCACGGGCTAACTGAAATAACCGGAGGAAGCCGGGGTCTGGATGTCGCACGAGCTAACTGAAATAACCGGAGGAAGCCGGGGTCTGGATACCGCATGCGCTAACTGAAATAACCGAAGGAAGCCAGGGTCTGGATACCGCACGGGCTAACTAAAATAACCTGAGGAAGCCAGGGTCTGGATACCGCGTGGGCTAACTGAAATAACCGGAGGAAGTCAGGGTCTGGATACCGCACGGGCTAAAGAGATAACCGGAGGAAATTGGAATGGGATTAGGAATGGGAAATTTGAGGGAACTTGAATTAATTTGAAAATTAACAAAAATTTGAAGTGGTTCTAGATCCTTCTTGTGGTGTGAAATCAATTTCTCATGTGATCAAAATGGACCCCAAAGTGAATTCTATTGAAAATTCACGTGCAGAGCTAAAATTGCCTTGGTTAATCGATTAACCATATGGGTTAGTTGATTAACACCTTCAAAAATTCAAATTTGACCTAATTTTGACTTGGTTAATCGGTTAACACCTTAAAAATTTGAATTTTGGCGCCTTCTGGAGGGAGATCTACACATTTGCCCGTTTTCATCCGTTCTAAGCCCTGTTTAGCCTCTAAAACTTGCTCTTGAATACTACAACCATGAAAATACTTGAGATAGCCTGAATGCTACCTCTTAATCTTAAAATATCCTGTAAAATAAAATAAAATCGACCGCTCGATCTCTAGGCAAAATAAATGCCAGAGTTGATGCTCGCGGTTTGGTCTCTCACACCAAAGAAAACCCTGAGCCACACAAAAACCTTAATCCCCTGGCTCAAGAAAAAATGCTATGACATGCAAAAATGTGAAAATGAAAAGAAACATAAACCAAGTACAAGAAATGGTTGGTCAAATTTTGGGGTACAACACCATGTAATATTCATTTTTAACCATTCCCAAATTAAACACAATATCCATATTGCCAAATTCATTTTTTTCCAAGTCCCAATTCAAGATCCATACAAAATGATGTGGAGAAAGAAAATTCACAGCAGAGAAATTACATAGTTGTAGAAGAGTTTTCATAACAGTCCACAAGAGAACCTCTCATTTTTGTAACAGAAAGTATACAAGGCAGTGAAATAAAGTCTCATTCCAAGCAATAGTATAGAATTTATTTGAAAAAAGTCTATAGCAGAGGAAGAGAATTACAAAGCAATGAGAATTACACAACCTATTCTAACAGGATTGTAAAAACAAAACCATAACCCCATTTGCACATTATGATTCACACAGCCACCAAAACCGTATGTCGTACGAGCTTGACCCCGCCCTCCTTCAAGTGCCTCAATAACCTTTCCAAAAAGCCATCATGGTTGGAAGTCTCGTGATCCAAAGTATACCCGTTCTACAGCCTTCAACCTTGTTTTTTTACTTGTAAATATATGGCAGTACAAACCAGCTACCCCGTAACCCACACCAATTCGACCCCACATGTGAATCTTTGGGAAAATGGATCCCCACACAAATGAAAGGCCAACATTGCATACTGTCTTGCACAAATAGCCAAAAACTACATCAACCGTACCTGCACCAAAACCAAAAGCCCCCACAGGACACTACCTGCTACACGAACCAATTCAGTAGCAAAACCACGCCAGACAAAACCTGTCCTACAACCATTACCTGCTACAAAACCTATATTGAAAAGGACGATATCAGAAGCAGATAGTTAAAAACAAGTTGTTGTGTTGTTTTAAAGAGAAGGAGGAACAAAACTCACCTTCCACACGATTGAATTCACCTCCAATCTGCGAAAAGCAATCCACGCAAGGACAAGCTCTACAACACAACAACCATATCACAAATTTTCATTCACCAACGCACCTCCTTAACATCATCGACACAACCAAAATAACACATCAATTCACCATTCTTCAATCATAATCGTAGCCTTATTTTTCTGCTAAGTCTTCAACCTAGCTGAAACCCAAATCGAAAAGAAAATGAAGAAGAAGTTTGAGCCAGCAGAAGAATGAGCGGAATTTTCAAAAAATGGAGGGTTGAATCCATACTTGAACAAGATTCACTTCCAGGAAAACAATTGTTCGTAACATTTCTTTCTCATCTCAGTACTCTTGGATGAGTGTAAGGAGTTACGCCGCTGACAATTTGGGAGTAGGAGATGAATGGCGGCGAGATTTTATGCAATGGAGGGAGATGTTTGTTGAGCGCGAATGAAGGAGGAGAGAGTCAGAGAAGATAATGAGGCTGACGGCAAGAATGAGAAAGAAGAAGAAGGGAATTGAGATTTTAGGGTTTTTGGTTTTAATTTATATCAACACGGACCGGGCCCATGCCCATTTAGTTTTTAACACCTCGGTTCACTCGCCGCACCCCCCCCCCCCTGGATGTGAGTTTTTTCTTTGGGCCTGGACTAGATAGGCCCATGCGCCTATCTCTCTTTCCACCATGTATTTTATGTTGCACCCCCAGTTTTATTTTTTTGCACCTATCTTACCTTTGTTTTTTTTAATTGATATTAATTTGTTTAATTAGTTTTTATTTTACCGATTAAATATTAATTCTAGGATTAAGATATTAACTTTAGAATTTATTTATTTAATTAGATTTTTATTAGTTTCTTAATTAGATTTTTATTTAATTTTGTTAACATTAGTATTAGAATTTTAATTAATCCTAAATTTAGTTTTAGTTCTTTTTTATTTCTCATTCAGAATTAGTTTAGATTAATATTAGTATTAGTTTAATTTTGATTTAGAATTAGATTAGAATTTAATGTTAATTAACTTAGATTTAATTTTTGTTTTGGATTTTATTAATTAACCATAATTTTAATTTTAACCTAGGATTAATCTTCATTTAGAATGTAGTTAATTAACCTTTGATTTGTTTTTTAACTAATTTACCTTCTAATCTTTCACTAATTGTTTCGATTAATTCTTGAATGCGTTTGTGAATACTTTTCTTTATTGACACTTGTATATACTTTCCATAAATATTAACTCGAGTTTCAATACTTGATGTTGTCTGTGATCGCGATGCTTCGTGATTTCTTGCCGTTCACCACCTGTTCTCTTTACAACTTTTCTCCTAAAACTTCGGTCCCGTACCAAGTGCACTTTCAAACTCTTTTTTCTAATAAACTTGGATGGTTGTGGAGTGGTTAGGTGTAGGCCTTCTCCTATCCCGAGTGCTTGACATTACCTTTAGGATTCACTGTCGTAAAGCACTTACCATTCAAAATCAAAACACCTTTAATAAAGAGAATAAAGTTTTCTTTGTATTGAACTAAAGAGAGAGGATTGAGTGCAAACTTCTTCCTCTCTGAGTTTCAAGATACTCACTGTAGAGCGTGTAGTCTCGATACTCGTCTTTCAATACGAAGACATGATTGTATTCGCCACACCTTTTCATAATAATTCTTTTGAGATAAAGAATTGGGTACTACCCGCAAGGGGTTACTATCCGAGGACCTATTTCACCCTTAAAAATAAACTCACAAATCAAATGTGACATCTTGCCTCGTTGGCGAAAATTAATCTTTTCAAAAAGGATATGTTACGTCCATTCTGCTGCAAACAGGTAACGCCTAAGACTCCACGAGCGAGCTGCAATACACCTAACTGCTAGAATACATGCATTAGCATCATCCACAAAAACACCAGTTAACCGTAGGCCAAACTACGGCTACTCTAATTCCTCATTCCCTAATGAGGATACGTAGGCACTAGGATCTCTATCCTTGACGAGCACACTAACAACTAACTTCCCCTTTCTCTTGCCCCAGTGCAATCGAGACCAACCTATTATTCAAACCTTTTTCTCTTGCCCTAGTGCGATCGAGATCTTTCCCGTAGTTGCTCGAACTATGTTTGCTTTGATTTCCCGTACCAGATGAGGATACGTAGGCACAAGACGGAGATGTCTTGGCAAGCAACCTTCCCCCCATCACCCGTAGTTTCCCGAACTACGTTGACTCTGACTTTCTCATACCTGTTGAGAATACGTAGGCATAGGACCGTGAGGTTATATCGAGTCTCTTCTCCCCCTTTACCTCTCCTTTCCCTGTTTCTAACCCTTCTCTTCTTTCCCTTAGAACACTCTTTATAGCAATACCCTTTATCAGATATCATCATACATAGACAAACAAATGGTTCTCATTGAGTACGATGGATGTAAGGGGTGCTAATACCTTTCCTTCGCATAACCGGCTTCTGAACCCTTTCTTTTGGTTGTGAAACCATCTTATCTGTTTCATCTTAGGGTTTTCTCGATGTTTTCCCTTCCCTTCATGGGATAAATAAAGTTTGATGGCGACTCTTCTGTCTTTTATTCTCGCCTCTCCATCGTTGTTTTTTTAGTAGCGATAGCTTGGCGACTCTGCTGGGGACCTTCTAGCAAGTCAAAACTAGTTTTTTTGTCTCATTTGTGTTTTATTGTTTTACTATGATGTGTTACTCTTACCTGTTAGGTTTATTGGGGATGGTTTGTAAGAATAAAAGCTTTCTACCCGAGCTTTTTAGTATACACTAAGATTAGGAGGTGGTTTCTTTTTGATTTGCGAGACTTAGGACTCGTTGAGTTGGTTTGAATTCCACTGCTCGGATGAGGCCCCTTTGGGATGATTATGTCTTACGAGTAGTCGTAATGGCGTCTTTATTTCCGACCTAGGAGTCCGTGACTCTGAGGACCTTTTGTAGGACCTTATTCCTAAGGTTGCTAGACATAACTTTGTGTTCATCCTTTAAAGGAATTACCGTCTTACGAATCATTGTTATGATGGAAAAATTTTGAGGGTTATGGCATGGGACTTTGTCTAAAGCCTTTGGGATGCCCTTTTATAAACCAATAGGTTGCCCACCCGAAGAGAGAGATATCTCGTTGCGTTACCTTGCAGGACCTGTGACCTTGACCCTGCTGTTGTTCTGTTTTCATATTGCATTAGCATCTCATTTTTGCATATCCATCCTCAGTCGGAACAGAAAGCTCACCCATCTGTTGTCCAACCCGCAGTTGATTTCCCGACACTCGTATTGGACTTGAATCAGCTTTTGGAAGAATCATGAACTCAGAAGAACAAAATTCGGTTGTTACAAGGGTAGAGTTTGAATTGATGAAGAATCAGCTAGATCAGCTCATGGAATCCATGACAACTATGACAAGGGGAGAGGCCAACATTCAGAGGATTCCAATTAATGAGGATGTTATTCCACCTTCAGTGAACAATGTTGCTCAAGCTCAGCCTGTGCAGATTCTTGTTGAAGATCAAGTTATACAAGAGCGTACCGTTGTCCAAGATAGACATTCATATTCTCTTAATGACACAGACTATCAGAATTTCACATTCTCTGTGCCAGATTTTCAAGGGGATATTCCAAAGATTAATCCTAAGGACTCACATACTGTTGAGTTTATGAGAAGATATCGTTTGTTGGAGGTAAAGCTTGATGCCCTAATGGGTCATGATACTCTTAATCTGAATGCTTCAAGCATGTGTTTGGTGCCAGGCCTTGTAATTCCTCCGAAGTTTAAAACACCAAATTTTGAGAAGTACAAAGGGGATAGTTATCTGAAGCAGGATTTGGTGATGTTTTGCAGAAGAATGACCTCGTATGTCCACCACGACAAGCTTATGATTCATTGTTTCTAGGATAGTCATAGTGGGGAATCGTTGAGTTGGTACATGCAGTTAGAGAGTGGCTGCATTCGATCATGGTCAGCCCTAGCCAATGCCTTTGTGAAGCAGTACAATTACAATCTCGACATGACTCCCAATCGCATGCAGTTGCAAGACTTATCTCAAGCGGACAATGAATCTTTCAGAGCGTATGTTCAGAGATGAAGAGAATTAGATGCTCATGTTCAACCACCGCTTCTAGACAGAGAATTAGTCAACCTAATCATGGGTACTCTGCAAAGTCCTTACTTGGATAAGATGATTGGTAATGGGGCATTAAACTTTTCTGACTTGATAATAATTGGGGAACATATTGAGAGCGGACTCAAGAGTGGAAAGATTCGAGACACCTCAGACGTCTCAGTTTATGAAAGCGAATCAGTTGTCAGTTCTCAAGAAGAATGGGAGGAGGAAAGTAATTCCGTTTGGGAATCCCCGATATCTCAGGCTCAGTCTTCAGATATTTCGACTGTTCAGAGTCAGCAATCTTCCGGGTCTTTGTATCAGATATCGTTTCCCCTCCAGAGTCAATGGTCATATCACCGACACCCGCGTCAGCGCGCTCGACAAATACCTAGGAATCCATAGAGGCATTTCACTTGGTTGCCGATGTCGTATAGTCAGATGTTGCCAGATTTGATCAAAGATGGATTGATAGTTCCGAAGGAAATTAATCTAGTGATTCCTCTATATCCGATAGGTTTTGATGTCAACGCCCGCTGTGATTACCATGTTAGGGCACAGGGGCATTCAACTGAAGATTGTAAGGTGCTTAAGAGCAAGGTTCAGACTCTGCTTGACTCCAATATGTTCTCAGTCACGCCTCAAGGTATTCAAATCAACAATCCTCCTTCATCCAGCCATGTGGCTTCATCAGTTCATGTTATCAGGGAATTCACCGACAGTAGATGTTTAGAAGTGTATTAGACTGGCTTCGATGAACAATTTTGAAGAAGGCTAGTTCAGTAGCAAATCAAGATTGGAAAGCCCAGTTCTCCGAAGCTGGCAATCTTTTATATCATGTCATTTCTTTGCATTTGTAGTTTCTTTTCTGTTAAAGTGCGAACTTATTTATAAAACTTGTCTATTTTCGATTTTTAATGATAAAAAATGAATGTGCATGTTTCGGTTAAATCCTTTTTTGTTCACTCATACTTTTTATTGATGTCAAACGCTTGTTTAAGCAAAATCCGAGGGAGGATGACAAAATCGAAAGACGCAAAACTTATGATCATATACTTTTGAATAAAACTTTTGTTGATGATGTACAGGTATTGTTTCAAATCCCTAAACACCAGAGATATAAGGAAGATAATCCCTTATCAACCCCTTTGAGCCTAGTAGTTGGAGTTTCTTTCTGAAAATGAAAAAGCCTCAATCTTAACCTGGGGCAAGGTAGTTGTCAGTTAATTTGACCGAGCATACAAATTGTGAAAGGAGTGTTCCCGTTCGAAGATCAATCACATATGTAGAAGACGTACCTCAAAAACTTACAATGGTTATCCCTTGCTAACCAAGGAGTGAGATAGTCACGATCCTTTTAGCAAGTCAGACAAGCCGGTGTCAAACGACTTGTTCCCAAAAAGAAAAGAAAAATAAGAAGCTCGCTAAGTGGATAACTTGAAAACAAGTGGCTTAGGCAAAAATCAGGGCATCCCGCTGGACTTCAAAATCAAAACGATATATCCAAAAGAGTCAGTCCAAGCAATAATAGGGAAATCAAAAATGACGAAGACCAAGTCGTGTGACTTCAAACACCCAAAGACGAAAAGCGAGTGATTGTCACTCTAAAAACTTATGGTTTCCTTAACCATCACTCTTGTCATCCAACCTTTGAAAGGTGAGCACTTGTGTCGAGTTAGCTGAACATAGGACTGGAGAACATCAAGGAGAATAGGTGGGTTAAAACAAAACTTTGAGTCTTATATCCTTTCTTTCTATAACCGTGAACCAGACCACGTTACAACCTTCAAAAGACCTAATTGAAGCAGGTTTGTTTCGAAAGCATACTTCGGTAAAGGTCACATTGAAACTGACTCCTAAAAGGATTTTCTTACCATGTGGGTATTGATGTTGACATTCTGATAAGTGATTCATTCACTATATGTCACAACTTTTTTCCAAAGAACAGACTTGGATTTCAAAACTTTCATATGCATTGCATTAAAATATCATTTGCAAAGCGTTTTGTTTCACTTGCTGGTAAGCACTTGACATCAGGAGTGTTTTCACAATGGAAAGTTTGATCGAGATAAGATGCAAAACGCCTAAGTGCTCTGTTGAGCAGGGGCAAGTCATGCCAAGGGATCACATAAGGGGAGTCAGCCATTCTAAGATTCAATTAATCTGGGGCGATCAGGTCGAGATTCGATAAATCTCTCAAAGGTTAGTTAGTCATAGGCACTCCTTCACAGATCAGCCAATCAGGGGGCAAAATCACTTCAAGGCTAGGGCAAACCATCCCAAGAGCACAGAAGTTATTCTTATCCAGAAGGCAATTAATCTGAAGCACTTCCCCAAGGTTCAAAATGCTAAGGCAGTTCATCCTAAACCATCAGAGTACAGAGATTTCAGGTCTCCTTTCGAGGGATATTTTTATAGATATCCCACAAGATGGGGCAATATGAGATGAAGGAACATTTCCTCTATAAATTTTTCAGAGCTATTCAAGCGGGTTCAGTCAACCTTCAAGTTCAAGACGAATGTCGGGAATTCATGTTAACCATTCCCTGACCCTTCAACCATAAACCTTGTACCCAGACAAGACATTTTCCAACCTTGTATCCAGACAAAACATTTTCCAGCGTCAGCTGTACCTGACCCATCATAGATAACCCAAAGTCTAATCTTTATTGGCAACCACCAAATCCCAATTCCCATTGGCATCTCCTTAATCAAAAGTCCAATCCTTATTAGCAACCACCAGAAAGTCCAATCCCTATTGGCACCTCATTCCAAAATCCAATCCCCATTGGTACCCAAAAAGATGTCACCTTTCAAAATTGTTAACCATCAGGTTTCACCCGTCCTTACCAGTGAGCCCAATCATACTTGGCGTATCTTTCTTTCCCCGGCAGCCCGAGCCTGCATCTGCATATGCATATAGTTATCATCTTTGCATTACATTCTCAAAATGCGTATCATTTCCATTTCGTGTGGAGCATTATGTCATGTTCTAACATTCGCATGCGAAGCATAGGCCAATTTTGGTACCGTGTGGGGGAGCCCAAACACAACTTTCAGACAATCAGTGACGTATCCATAGAGAATGCCATGCCATTCCCCAGCAGACATTTCAATTAACTCATCTGCTTACTTTCTTTTGGGTCTCAGATCATACGTCAATCTTACCCTCAGTCTTTGTCCATCAACCCTTTAATGACGATATCCCGAGCAAGTTTTTTTCTTCCCGTCAACTCTTTGACAATGTGTTTCTTCGGTTAAGTTTTTCTTCCCGTCAACTCTTTGACGATGTACCTCTTCAAGTAAATATTTTCTCCGTCAACCCTTTGGCGAGGTCAGTTTTTATTGCTATCAACCCTTTGATGACAATGTTCCAAACGTTCTTCTCGTCAACCCTTTGACGCTGTCAACTTCCTTTCCATCAACTCTTTGATGATGTGTCCCTCTGATGAGGATGGTTGTTCCTCCGTTAACTCTTTAATGGATGTTCTTATAATCCTTAACTTAGTCATTTTGTGGATGTTATCCCAACTTTTGGTTGGTAGTCCTTCGTTTTGTGGATGCTATCCCAACTTTTGGTTGATAATCCTTCGTTGTGTGGATGTTATCCTAACTTTTGATTGGTAGTCCTCTATTATTTCCCCAGCAGAATCATTTTTCTTTTAGGGTGAGTCGGTTGATTCAACTTCCTGCGTATCCCAACTTTTAGTTGATGAGCTTTTGACGATCCCAACTTTTGGTTGGTAATCTTCACTGTTTGTGTATTCACCTTCGGTCGGTGTCTGGGTGATCCTAACTCTTGGTTAGTAGCCTCTTCCTCATAACTTTTGGATATAACTCTTTGGTGATCCTGACTTTTGGTTAGTAGCCCTTGTTATTATTATGATCAGTTACTGTGTCGGTCATCCCAACTTTTGGTTGGTACCCGCTGTTCTTAAATCCACCTTCGGCTAGAAATCTCTTTACAATGGGCATCCCCGCAGTTTGTAAATTTCGGGTTTCTCTTTATATTCAATCACCTTTTACCTAAAATGTTTGAAAGCGTTTGCTTTTCATACCTTCAGGTCCAAGTTGTTTGAATAGGGACAGCTGTTGCACCCCAAAATATGCCCTCACTTTTTCTAACTTTGACTGGCTTTTGCTTCGCGTTCACCTGCATCTATTTAACCTCATAATCATATAGCGCATTGGTCTTCTAAGGCATGGGATCAAAAATTCCTTGTAATATTGGTTCTCTGTTCAGAGGAAGCTCAGTAGGTTATTTCACTCAAGTTGAGGCAAGAGGTTGAATTATGTTCATCATAATCTTCTTGTCAAGAGATCATTAAGTATCAAAGTTTTGTTGCTGTATAAGACATTTCCTAATTCGGAGTGTGCATTCAAGAAGGATCAGAGTTTCTCATTCAAGGTTGAGTTGTGGACAATCTTTGGTTGAAGATCAGGGGATTATAGCGTCATGTTAAGGGGATCTGTGGCTGTCAGGACAAAGCATTTTGTGGGTTGATTTGAAGGACATTATGTCATGATCATTTGAGCTTACTATTTGAATTTTTGGGATTTATTAAGGATATGATTTTGGTGTGGATTGGGAATTTGAATGAAATTAGACAAGTCAAGACCAGTCGTGTGAGTTGTGGGGAATTCAAGACACGAGTTTATAAAATCGTAACTATATCCATGTTCTTTTTTAATCCATCTTGTATATATCTTTTTTTTAAATCCAAGTTTTAACTACTTTTGAGTTCAATGTCTACATTTGAATACATCCATGTCATATCCATTTTTTGTGAACCACTTCCAAAAACCAATTGCCCATTTTTATAGTTATGTCCATATTAAACCCATTTCAAATTCACATCCATATCATACCCACATTATTTTTCAAATCCATCTTGCTAATCCATTAACCATCTATCCCTCTTTTTAATTCATTAAACTCATTTTTTTAAGTTCATAATCCATTTAAATCTATTTATATCCATTTTCAATCCATCATTGTCCATTTCAAAACCATTTTTAACCAATTTCCTTACCCATTTCCAATCCAATTAACCATATTTCTTTAAATCCATATCATCCAAACCCAATTCCAATTTTTTGTCCATAAGTCATATCCATTTGTTAAACCATGTAATATTCATTTTTAACCATTCCCAAATAAAACATAATATCCATATTGCCAAATTAATTTTTTTTCAAGTCCCAAATCAAGATCCATACAAAATGATGTGGAGAAAGAAAATTCACAGTAGAGAAATTACATAGTTGTAGAAGAGTTTTCATAACAGTCCACAAGAGAACCTCCCATTTTTGTAGCAGAAAGTATACAAGGCAGTGAAATAAAGTCTCATTCCAAGCAATAGTATAGAATTTTAATTGAAAAAAGTCTATAGCAGAGGAAGAGAATTACAAAGCCGTGAGAATTACACAACCTATTCTAACAGGATTGTACAAACAAAACCATAACCCCATTTGCACATTATAATTCACACAGCCACCAAAACCATATGTCGTACGAGCTTGACCCCGCCCTCCTTCAAGTGCCTTAATAACCTTTCCAAAATGCCATCATGGTTGCAAGTCTCGTGAGCCAAAGTGTACCCGTCCTACAGCCTTCAACCTTGTTTTTTTACTTGTAAATATATGGCAGTACAAACCAGCTACCCCGTAACCCACACCAATTCGACCCCACACGTGAATCTTTGGGAAAATGAACCCCTACACAAATGAAAGGCTAACACTGCATACACCAGGCACCCTATCCTACACAAACATCCAAAAACTGCATCAACCGTACCTGCACCAAAACCAAAAGCCCCCACACGACACTACCTGCTACACGAACCAATTTAGTAGCAAAACCATGCCAGACAAAACCTATGCCACAACCATTACCTGCTACAAAACCTGTAATGAAAAGGACAATATCAGAAGAAGACAATTAAAAATGAGTTGTTGTGTTGTTTTAAAGAGGAGGAGGAACAAAATTTTAAAAGAAGAAAAAAAAGCAGAAGTAGTGTTCTGCGAAAAAACTCACCAGCCCTCACTCTTCCACACGATTGAATTCACCTCCAATCTGCGAAAAATATCCACGCAAGAACAAGCTCTACAACACAAGAACCATATCACAAACTTTCATTCACCAACGCACCTTCTTAACATCAACGACAACAGCGACACAACCAAAATAGCACATCAACTCACCATTCTTCAATAATAATTGTAGCCTTCTTTTTTCTGCTAAATCTTCAACCTAGCTGAAACCAGATCGGAAAGAAAGTGAAGAATAAGTTTAAGTCGGCAGAAGAATGAGTGGAATTTAAAAAAAACGGAGGGTTGAATCCATACCTGAACAAGATTCACTTCCAGGAAAACAATTGTTCGCAATATTTCTTTCTCATCTCAGTACTCTTGGATGAGTGTAAGGAGTTACACCGCTGACAGTTTGGGAGTAGGAGATGAATGGCGGCGAGATTTTATGCAACGGAGGGAGATGTTTGTTGAGCGCGAATGAAGGAGGAGAGAGTCGGAGAAGATAATGAGGCTGACGGCAAGAAGGAGAAAAAAGAAGAAGGGATTTGAGATTTTAGGGTTTTTGGTTTTAATTTATGTCAACACGGACCGGGCCCGTGCCCATTTTGTTTTTAACACCACGGTTCACTCGTCGCACCCCCCTGGATGTGAGTTCTATCTTTGGGCCTGGACTAGATAGGCCCATGCGCCTATCTCTCTTTCCATCCTGTATTTTCTACTGCACCCCCATTTTTATTTTTCCGCACCTATTTTACCTTTGTTTTTCTTAATTGATATTAATTTATTTAATTAGTTTTTGTTTTACCGATTAAATATTAATTCTAGGATTAAGATATTAACTTTAAAATTTATTTATTTAATTAGATTTTTATTAGTTGTTTAATTAGATTTTTATTTAATTTTGTTAACATTAGTATTAGAATTTTTTATTAATCCTAAATTTAGTTTTAGTTCTTTTTTATTTCTCATTTAGAATTAGTTTAGATTAATATTAGTATTAGTTTAATTTTGACTTAGAATTAGATTAGAATTTAATCTTAATTAACTTAGATTTAATTTTTGTTTAGGATTCTATTAATTAACCATAGTTTTAAGTTTAACCAAGGATTAATCTTCATTTAGAATTTAGTTAATTAACCTTTGATTCTTTTTTTTAAACTAATTTACCTTCTAATCTTTGACTAATTGTTTCGATTAATTCTTGAATGCGTTTGTGAATACTTTTCTTTATTGACACTTGTATATACTTTCCATAAATATTAACTCGAGTTTCAATACTTGATGTTGTTTATGATAGCGATGCTTCATGATTTCTTGTCGTTCACCACCTGCTCTCTTTACAACTTTTCTCCTAAAACCTTGGTCTCGTACCAAGTAAACTTTCAAACTCTTTTTCCTAATAAACTTAGATGGTTGTGGAGTGGTTAGGCGTAGGCCTTCTTCTATCCCGAGTGCTTGACATTACCTTTAGGGTTCAGTGTCGTAAAGCACTTACCATTCAAAATCAAAACACCTTTAATAAAGAGAATAAAGTTCACTTTGTATTGAATTAAAGAGAGAGGATTGAGTGCAGACTTCTTCCTCTCCGAGTTTCAGGATACTCACTGTAGAGTGTGTGGTCTCGATACCCGTCTTTCAATACGAAGACATGATTGTATTCGCCACACCTTTTCATAATAATTCTTTTTTGAGATAAAAAAAATTGGGTACTACCCGCAAGGGGTTACTATCCGAGGACCTATTTCACCCTTAAAAATAAGCTCACAAATCAAATGTGACATCTTGCCTCGTTGGCGAAAATTAATCTTTTCAAAAAGGATATGTTACGTCCATTCTACCGCAAACAGGTAACGCCTAAGACTCCACGAGCGAGCTGAAATACACCTAACTACTAGAATGCATACGTTAGCATCATCTAAAAAAACACTAGTTAACCGTAGACCGAACTACGGCTGCTCTGATTCCTCATTCACTAATGAGGATACGTAGGCACGAGGATCTCTATCCTTGATGAGCATACTAATAACTAACTTCCCCTTTCTCTTTCCCTAGTGTAATCGAGACCAGCCTGTTATTTAAACCTTTTTCTCTCGCCCTAGTGCGATCGAAACCTTTCCTGTAGTTTCCCGAACTACGTTTGCTCTGATTTCATGTACCAGATGAGTATATGTAGGCACAAGACGGCGATGTCTTGGCAAGAAACCTTCCCCCCATCACCCGTAGTTTCCCAAACTACGTTGACTCTGACTTTCTCATACCTGTTGAGAATACGTAGGCATAAGACCGTGAGGTTCTATCGAGGCTCTTCTCCCCCTTTACCTCTCCTTTCCCTGTTTCTAACCCTTCTCTTCTTTTCCTTATAACACTCTTTATAGCAATACCCTTTAGCAGATATCATCACACATGGACAAACAAATGGCTCTCAACGAGTACGATGGATGCGAGGGGTGTTAATACCTTCCCTTCGCATAATCAACTTCTGAACCCTTTCTTTTGGTTGCGAGACCATATTATCCATTTCATCTTAGGGTTTTCTCGATGTTTTACCTTCCCCTCATGGGATAAATAAAGTTCGATGGCGACTCTTTTGTCTTTCATTCTCGCCTCTCCGTCGTTGTTTTTTCGAGTAGCGACACTTGTGTTTGAAGCAGAAGAAGAGGATGTTGAAGAGATTCCTGATGAAATTTCCTGATTTCTTGAGCACGAGGAAAAGACCATTCATCCTCATGAAGATCCGGTAGAATTGGTTAATTTAGGTTCTAATGATGATAAGAAAGAAGTCAAGATTGGAGAATTGCTTCAGTCAGATGTTAAGAATAGGATGATATAACTTCTTAGAGAATATATTGATGTGTTTACTTGGTCCTATCAAGACATGTCTGGTCTTGATACTGATATTGTGGAGCACCATTTGCCATTGAAGCTTGAATGTCCACCTGTAAAGCAGAAATTGAGAAGAAATTATCCTGACATGGCTGTGAAGATTAAAGAGGAGGTTCAGAAGCAGATTGATGTTGGTTTTCTTGTGACTGCTGAGTATCCTCAATGGGTGGTCAATATTGTGCTTGTTCCAAAGAAAGACAAAAAAGTCCGAATGTGCGTTGACTATAGAGATCTGAATAAAGCAAGTCCAAAAGATGATTTTGCACTGCCACATATTGATATGCTGGTAGATAATACTGCTAAGTTCAAAATATTTTCCTTTATGGACGGATTATCCAGTTATAATCAAATAAAGATGGCGCCCGATGATATGGAAAAGACAACATTCATTACACCCTGGGGAACATTCTGTTACAAAGTGATGCTCTTCGGTTTGAAAAATGTTGGTGCAACGTACCAGAGAGATATGACCACTTTGCTCCATGATATGATGCATAAAGAAATTGAGGTCTATGTGGAAGATATGATTTGTAAGTCGAAGACCGAAGAAGATCATATTGCATATTTATTGAAGTTGTTTCAATGTTTGAGAAAGTTTAAGCTCCGTTGAATCCTAATAAATGCACTTTTGGTGTCCTTTTTGGAAAGTTGTTGGGCTTTATTGTCATTCAGAAAGGCATTAAAGTTGATCCTGGTAAAGTTAAAGCTATTCAAGAAATGCCTACGCCCAAAACAGAAAACTATATCTCCCGATTTATATCCAATATGACTGCCACATGTGCACCGATCTTCAAGCTTCTCCGCAAAGATCATAGTTGTGTATGGGCAGAAGATTGTCATAAAGCTTTTGAAAGAATCAAAGAGTATTTGCTTGAACCTCCTATTTTATCTCCTCACGTGGAAGGAAAACCTTTGATCATGTATTTGGCTGTGCTGGAAGAGTCTATGGGTTGTGTTCAGGTTCAACAAGATGAATCTGGTAGAAAACAATTTGCCATTTATTGTTTGAGCATGAAGTTCACCGATTGTAAGTCTCGGTGCTCAATGCTTAAAAAGACATGTTGTGCTTTAGCTTGGCTGCCAAGCGCCTCAACCAGTATATGTTGAATCGTACAACTTGGTTGATATCTGAAATATATCCAATCAAGTATATCTTTGAAAAGCCTACTTTAACTGGGAGGATTGCTCGTTAGCAAATGTTGTTGTCAGAATATGATAACGAGTACCGAACTCAAAAAGCGATAAAAGGAAGTGTTTTAGCTGATCATTTGGCACACCAGCCAATTGATGATTATCAATCTATCAAGCTTGACTTTCCAGATGAGGATGTGATGTATCTAAAGGTTAAATATTGTGAGGAACCATTACTTGAAGAAGGGCCTGAGCCTAGACCCCGTTGGGGTTTGATTTTTGATGGAGTTGTTAATGAGTATGGCAATGACATTGGGGCAATTATTTTTACTCCTCGTGGTTCTCATATTCCTTTCACTGCAAGGTTAGTGTTCACTTGAAAAAATAATGCGGTTGAGTATGAAGCATGTATTATGGACTTGGAAGAAGTTATTGATTTAAGAATCAAGATCCTTGATGTATATGGAGATTCAGACTTGGTGATTAATCAGATTAAAAGGGAGTCGGAGACACGTCAACCTGATTTGACTCCTTATCATGATTATGCAAGAAGGTTGTCAACTTTCTTTAATAAGGTTGAGTTTCACCATATACCAAGAGCACATAATAGAATAGCATATGATTTAGCAACTTTATCCTCCATGATTGTAGTAAATTAGCGGAATGATGTACCAAAAATTGATGTTATGCGCCTTGATAGACCAGCTCATGTGTTTGCAGTTGAAGAGGTTGTTGATGATAAACCTTGGTATTATGATATTAAATGTTTTCTTCAGAATCAAGAGTACCCACTTGGGGCATCCAAGAAAGATAAGAAACTTTGAGAAGATTGGTTGGTAGTCTCTTCTTGAATGATGATGTGATGTATAAGGGAAATTATGACATGATCTTGCTTAGATGTGTAGACAAGCGTGAAGCAGACATGTTGATGAAAGAAATTCATGAAGTATCCTTTGGTACCCATGCCAATGGACATGTAATGGCTAAGAATATGTTAAGGGCAAGTTACTATTGGCTGACAATGGAATCTGACTGTTGCAAATATGTGAAGAAGTGCCATAAATGTCAGATTTATGCTGACAAAATTCATATGCATCCAACTCCTCTCAATGTTATCTCTTCTCCATGGCCTTTCTCCATGTGGGGCATTGATATGATTGGAATGATTGAGCCTAAAGCATCGAACGAACACCGTTTTATATTGGTGGCTATTAACTATTTTACCAAATGGGTTGAAGCGGCATCATATGCCAATGTGATCAAGCAAGTAGTGGTCTGGTTTATCAAGAGCCAAATCATTTGTCAGTATGGTGTTCCGAGAAAGATTATCACTAATAATGGGTCGAATATGAATAACAAGATGATGAAGGAATTATGCGATGAGTTTAATATTGAGCATCATAATTCTTCTCCTTATAGACCTAAGATGAATGTGGCTGTTGAAGCTGCTAATAAGAACATTAAGAAGATCATTCAGAAGATGGTTGTTACATATAAAGATTAGCATGATATGCTCCCTTTTGCTTTGCATGGGTATCATGCATCCGTATGCACTTCAACAGGGGCAACCCCTTTCTCTCTTATTTATGGTATGGAAGCAGTGCTCCTGGTAGAGGTTGAAATCCTTTCTATGAGAGTTTTGATGGATGTTGAATTGTATGAGGCTGAATGGTGCCACAGTAGATATGACCAGTTGAATCTAACTGAAGAGAAAAGAATGACAGTCTTGTGTCATGGCCAATTGTGTCAATAGAGAATGAAGAAAGCTTTTGATAAGAAGGTTCGACCTCGTGTGTTCAGAGAAGGCGACCTCGTGCTAAAAAAGATATCAACTTTTACCACTGATTCTAGGGGTAAGTGGACTCCTAATTATGAAGGCACATATGTTGTTAAGAGAGCCTTCTCTAGCGGTGCATTAGTTCTTACAACTATGGATGGTGAAGAGTTCACTCATCTTGTGAATGCGGATGCAGTCAAGAAATACTTCGCCTAAGAAATAAAAGAACAACTCGCTAAGTTGAAAACCCAAAAGGGTGGCTTAGGCAAAAATGAGCATCTCGGTGGATTGAAAACCCGAAAGGGCGGTCCAGGAAAATATTAGAGACAAAAACAAAAATAATTGTCCTAGTAGATTGAAAACCCGATAGGGAAATCTAGGAAAAAGTTAGGGATTATGACAAGTAACTGTGTCTGGCTAGTCTTGATCATTTGAAGTAACATTTCCTATAAGGACTTCACTCCAATCATCTTCAGCTGAAGTCTCAGGCACATTTAGAATTCAAAGTTGTTAGGGAGAACAGTGGTCATTGTATTTCAATGTAGCCCTTTCCATTATATTTACCCTTTTTCAAACTTTGTAATGATCCGTGGAGTTACGCCTTTTGCGGACTACCATTCTATCAATAAAATTTGGGTCTTTGTCCCTTTATTTGCAATTCTCATTTTGTTTTTGTTTACACAGTTTCATTTTATTTTTTATGATGGTCTTTGAAACAAATGTGAATATTTGATTTAAAATTTTGAAAATTATAAAAACATTTTCCTTTGATTTATGAATATAAAAAAGAATGTCAACAGTTAATCCCAGGAATGGTAAAATCTCGAAGCGCAAAACTTAGTGTTATCCTCAGTAGAGTTTGTTCTTGTTGATACTCTCCCTAGTAGAGTTTGTTGATGTTTTCCTCAGCAGGGTTCTTTCTTGCTCCTCTAGTAGAATTTATTGACAACTCTCCAGTAGAGTTGTGTTGAGGTTTCTCCAGTAGAGTTTTTTGATATTCCCTTAGCAGAGTTTTGTTCCTATGGATAACCAGACGAGTGTTGTTCGGTTTTCCCCAGCTAAGTCTTGATTCAAATCTTCTCTAGCTAAGTATGTTTCCTTCATCCAGCTAGGTTATGGTCAGACAGTTGAGCAGTTTTGAGGGCCACCTCTCCTTGATGTTAATCCCCACGCAGAGATTTGTCCTTGCTGGTCCTCAATAGAGGTTATAAATTATCACTTTGGATGATTCCCGAGCAAAGAGCAATGTTGCTTTCATCTAAGAAGTATTAATATAGCAGTCACCTGTCGGGTTTTCTCTCACCTTGCATTCGGTATTGATTTAAAATCCCCCACAGTTTGACTTTTTTCTATAATTTTAACTTCTTACTTTCCCCGGCATGTCCAGGATGTTTCTCTCAGAGTTGATTAGTCCTCAGAGTTCTTTCTTGTATCCCTAGAAGAGTTATGTTGTTCCCTAGTAGATTTTGTGTAACTATTTATATGATTGCAATTCCCAGCGGATCGATTATTTTCTGCAACATATCTCTTCATCGCTTTCGAAGTGGATTTCGAATGGACTTTCCTTATCCCCAGGATGAGTCAAGAAGATTTAGGTTGATGTTCCCCGAATAGTTTATCTTTTGTCCTCGAAGCATAGTTCATGTTGTTATCCTCTTTGTAGATTACTAAATATTGAAGATTGATCTTTGGGTTTTTCCTCAAGCAGTATTTCAATCTTCTCAGTGAGATTTGAGCCTTGTAGTAGGATTTATTTTCCTTTGATGGGTTTTTCTTATCTCTTGCAGTGTTTCTTCATTTTTTATCCCTAGCAGGATCTCCAGTGATATCTCCATTTTGTTGAGATTAGCCGAATATTCAATGGTGTTGTGATGTTTTGTTCATCCTCTGTTTATCCTTTTTGTCTGTTTTGCCAACATATTTATACTCATACGAATTGCATGCGCATTCATTTTTTTTAGCATAGCATGTTTTTGTTTCATTGTGCATCTTGCATTTTTGTTGGTGCTTTCCGATGTTGTTATCCCCGCGGAGTGTATGTGTGTCCTCTCTCCATTAGAGTGTAGACCCTAAGCAAAAAAATGCATATACTTTCTAATTCCCCATTGAGTTTATGCCTCATGGAAGATGTTTGTTTTAGCTTTCCTCCCCAGCTTTTATCTGGATGAAATTGATCCCTAGTTGAGTTATTTCCTCATTGGGTCGAGTCTTGTTTGACCGTTTCTCTCCAGTTTATTCTTGGATTGAACTTTGGTCTCTTGCAGTGGTTATTTTGATTTTCCTTGGGCTGTGAAACCTAGATGATGAGAAGGCATTCATTTCTCTCTTTTGAGGATTTATTTTCCTCGGCAGAAATCTGTTATTAATCCCCATCACAAGATGAAGATTTGAATTTCCCCAGTGGTGTTTTGATAACACTCTCTTGGTAATTGCTTATGCGAATTCATGTGGCAGCCTTTTTATTTGAGCATCTTATTTGTCCCTAGTAAGATAAACCTCACCTGGTAACAAGTGGAAGCCTCTTTATTTGAACAACTTGTGTAATCTTTCGGAAGTTTATTGGTATTTCCGCAATAAATGGCAGTTCTCTAGTTTGTCCTTAGTAGAGAAGTTTCTTGTGAAATGATGGATTCTTATCCGACCAACTTTTCCATCAAATGGTATCTCTATAGAAGAAGTCCCGGTAAGAAGTTTATTGTGAAATTCTCAACAGATGGTTGTCTCTTTATTTGAGAAGTCTGTTGTATGATTTAACCTGCCTGTATCTCTTTTGAAGATCCCCGACAGAGTTATTGATATTGTCGTGGTGAGAATTGGATATCAAGTTATTGATTAACTTGAATCGTAAATAATTATTCACCACCGGTCATTAATTTGTCCAAAGGAAGGGAAAAAAGTGAATAACCCATGAGTATGCAATGCAATGCAAAGCTAGAGAATCTAAGGTTCGGGGGCTGGTTAAACTTAGGGAAGGTGTTAGCATCTTAAGCATCTGTAGTACTCTACTGGAACCTCTTGTTTTATCGTGTTATTTGTAGTTTTCTAAGGGTAAGAGACCTCGAGGGTTTATTTCTAAGTATGCTCGCCAAGAAAACGCATCTTGTGCCTACGTATCCTGGCGGGAATGGAATCAGAGCATTTGTAGTTCCTGTTAGAAAATGGTGCGAATCTAGAAGAGGGGTTGAATATATCACTTATTAAAAACAAAGTTGGTGCTTACCAATATTTGGTTTTTAAAAGTTTTTAGGCGGAAGAGGCCGAGGAACTTTATTCTTCTAAACGAACCTTTACCGAAAAGACCGGATATACGCAAAGCCTATGGAATCCGATAAAAACGAGATTTAGAATCACTAATTTGAACACACATCAACTAGATTTTATTCACTATAAGATTGGACCATTTCCAATGCGTGTAAAATGTAACCCAATTGAAAAGACAACACAAGTGTTTGTGTTCACGCAATCAGTCAAAACTTGGTGTGCAGGGCACCACCAGTGAATTTCAATTGTGAGTGAAGTCCTATAGTATTCAATTACAATCAAGGATTGTAATGAGGTTTCTAAAAATGGTTATGCACTACACACATCAGAATTTTGATAAACTAAATTGTTTGCACACAAAATCAAAAATTAAGCAATTGAAAAATAAAGAGAGAACACCAATTTGTTGAGACAGTTCCCCCGTTGTCCTCGCTCGGGGTACGTCTGCCCTCAATTCTAAAAATAGAATTGAGACATATATATATATATATATATATATATATATATATATATATATATATATATATATATATATATATATATATATATATATATATATATATATATATATATATATATATATATATATATATATATATATATATATATATATATATATATATATATATATATATATATATATATATATATATATATATATATATATATATATATATATATATATATATATATATATATATATATATATATATATATATATATATATATATATATATATAACATGTTTTCAAAAGTTTACAAGAGAAGCAATAGAATTCAAACAATCTAACCCAATTATTGATACAGAGCCTATTTCTTCTCTTCCCTTGATCAAAGCTGAATCAAGTCTTTTGAACGTGATGAGTAAACCTCCGATTACGGCACGCCCTTTGAAAAACCCTCTGGTCTTCAAATCTTTCCTGACTAATTTCAATCACCAATGCTTCGAACCCAAATCTTCCTCTCACAATCCTCCGTTACCACTACTAAACCGATAGAACCTCCCATTCTTCGATTACCTTCGCTCGACTGAATCTGTGATGGACCAATTTGTGAAACCCCCCCCCCCCCAAATCCAAGAATCTTGGAGGACAAAACCCTAATGGTTTTATTCAAGAAAAACCCATTGATTTCTCAACCCAAACTTGATTACACCAATCCTAAGTTTGGACGTTATCACCTCAATAATGCAGAATACACAACAAAAATGATTATGTCTAGTTGTTGAGAAAATGCAAGAAAGAGGATGAAGATGATGAGAACAAAATCAGTGTATATTTGTACTTTTCTTGTTGTTTGTTGAAGAATAAGCCAACTCAATATAGATGCAAGTGAAAAAAACAATTAACCAACTTAACAAACACTTTAACAGTTTCACATAACAAAATTTTAGTGAAAAACGCGTGAGCGGTCGACCTATAGAAAGGGAAGGGTCGACCTGAGCTCTCCTAATTTTTAGATTATGCAGAAAACATCACCTTGCGTCGACCAGAACAGGTCATGCATCGACGCATGGAATACATTTTTAGGTAGACAGAAAAGAACATAGTATGAGTTGACCGGGGGGTCGACGCGAGCACCCCTGAGAGTAGACCATGAAAAATGACTTCTCTATGAGTCGACCGAAACAATCTTTGAGTCGACTCAAAGACTCAGAATATACCAAAATACATTTTTCCATGTATTTAGCTACTTTTAAGATACTCCACCATATTGCAAGTTAGACCAACATGATCAAATCTATATGGAACACATATTGTACTTTTTCTATAAGTACCTAAACATGTTTTTGACCAATGTTTGACGTAAGAGAAATAAGGTATGCATATGCGACATGATGATACTGTCCAAAGTACATTTTTCTACCTATGCAAGTTTTGACATCATTAAAACAAGTATAGCTAAGTATGAAGAACTTTGCCCTCACATACTCCCCCTTTTTTATGAGGGCAAAATAGTATAAACTTGGTGCACAATGCATTGTATCATCCTCCCCCTTACTCCATGCATTTATCTATACACGACCTGCATGTTGAATAAGTCTTATACAAGTGATGTTTCTGCTTGATATTCTTCTTTCCCTTTGACAACATCAAAAAGAAAGAAGATAAAGATTAATGTATTGCATATTATATAAAGAGATAAGCAAATTCCAGTAATTTGCAACAGGTTAGGCATCAACAAACATTCACATATAATGTATTCAATGAAGGCATATAAGAGGATAAATAGAAAGACACTCAAAAGAAAAAAATATTCACTATTACATAACAACCATTAATCATGTCTTCATAAAGCAAGCAAGTACAATAATAAATCTACAATAGAAGTTAATGAACACAATATGAAATGAGATGCACAATGAGATGTTCAAGATAGTCTCAAGGTCTCCTCCCCCTAAAGTGATAGCCTCATCCGCGAAAGGGATATTCTAGAGGTGGAGGTAGTTGCGCATCATCCCATTCTGTATACTCCAAGACAACTCGATTGAGAATGTCGAAGCTACTAGTGAGAGCACGATGTTGTCTCGCTGTAGTTTCAACGATGCCATCAATATTACCCATCACAGATGATGTAAAGGAGTTGAAGTTTTTTATGTGAGCTTGAAACTGGTTCTGCAATTGCGAGAACCGCCCATCTTGGGAAGACATGAAGGTTCGTTGTTCAAGCTGCAAGCTCCTCATCAGATCAAGGAGTTCATTGTTGTTTTGTTGGGGATGCAGAGGTGATGGAGGCAGATAACTCCAATTTGGGATCTCTTGATGATCTCAATCCGATGCTTGTGGCATGTAATTGTCACCCAATGATGTCCAGCCGGTGTGACAGCTGGCGACTCTGCTGGGGAAATCTCGAAAAATCACGGAGACATTTCGGAGAAACGACCCTCGCACGAAAGGCGCGGAAATGCGGTTCGACAGAGTCGCCACCGAACTTTATTTATCCCAAATAAACGGGAGAGGAAAATGTCGAGAAAACCTCTTAAAACGAAAAGGATAGGAACAGGGTTGTTGCAACCAAGTTTCGGGTTTGGGAGTCGGTTACGTGAGGGGAAGGTATTAGCACCCCTCACGTCCGTTGTACTCAACGGGAACCTCATAGGGTATTTTGTGGTGAGTGTTGTCTAGGTTTAGTTGTTTTTCTTCTCGATGATAAAGGTAGAATTGGTAGATTAATGGGTGAAGACGCTAAGGGAAATGGGTGGTTAGAGGATAGGGTGCTCGCCAAGGATTGGGGCCCTTGTGCCTACGTATGCTCATTCGGACGAGAATGAGAAATCAGAGCATCGTAGTTCGACTACGGGAAAGGATTGGGGAAGTATGGACAAAATAATAAAGAAAGATAGAAGTTTTCTCGCCAAGATCATCGTAATCTTGTGCCTACGTATCTTGCATTCAAGAATGAATGAAGAATCAGAGCATCTGTAGTTCGTGGTAACAACCAAGAAAAGACGAGGTTAACAGGGAGATGGAGGAGAGGTAGCTCACCAAGATCATCGCAATCTTGTGCCTACGTATCTTACATTCAGACGAGAATGAAGAATCAGAGCGTCTGTAGTTCGTGGTAACAACCACGAAAAGACGAGGTTTGAATCGGTTTGGACTTTGAGTTGAGAGACGAAAGAGTGACTGACAAGCAACCCAAAGGCGTGCCTTAAGAACTTGTCACTCAAGAATTCAAGAAATGCGAGATTCCAAGAACTCAATTCTTTCGGAAGTCGGGATGAAAAAGTTAAATGATAAAGGGTTGCATATTTTGAAATCGAAAGAATAAACTAATAACAACTCAAAGGCATGCCTCAAGAGTTACTCATTTGAATATTCAAAGAATGCTAGATTCTAAGAATATCCCTCTTTCGTAAGTTTAAAAAAACATTTGGTAAAGATTAGATCGAAAATGGAATGCGAGGCAAAAAGAGGTTGGTTTCAAAAAAGGGTTCGACGACGAGTCGAGGAATTGATTAGAAGATAGAACCGACTTGATAACGTGTCAAGGGTTAGATGGTAAGGAACGATATTAGTCCTTAAGGGTGCCCCTAATATCGAAACCACGGTAAATTATGAATGTGTGTGTGAAATGTCGGTTGCGAATGCGTACGAGCACTCGACTTCTGAGAATGTTTGAAAGTGTTTGAAAAAGTTGAAAGATTGAGTGAATAATAACTCAAGAGCGTGCCTCAAGAATTATTCACTCGAAGATCCAAGGAATGCTAGATTCTAAGAACCTCCTTCTTTCGGAGTTTTAATTGAGAAAATGTTTTGAAAAAGTCGAAAGATTGAATGAATAATAACTCAAGAGCGCGCCTCAAGAATTATTCACTCGAAGATCCAAGGAATGCTAGATTCCAAGAACCTCCTTCTTTCGGAGTTTTAATTGAGAAAATGTTTTGAAAATGTCGAAAGATTGAATGAATAATAACTCAAGAGCGTGCCTCGAGAATTATTCACTCGAAGATCCAAGGAATGCTAGATTCCAAGAACCTCCTTCTTTCGGAGTTTTAATTGAGAAAGTGTTTTGAAAATAATTTGGATTGAATCGAGGATATGAAAAGAGTTTGTCGCGTGAGTTCATTTCCGTGCTAAAAAACAAGATAGAGAAATGATATTGAGAACCATTCTCCAATTTAATCATGTCACACGGACCAAAAAGAGCGGGACCTCGTCTTAATCGTAAACAAAATATCGATTAATCGAAGGTAGCTTATCACGATCCCAAAGTAGGGAAAATGATCCAAATGGTCATTCTCCATAGATTTGAAATCGAGAAGGTTATCGGCTTCGATACACGATGCTTACGAATCTAAAGACATCATCGATCAGAAAAAGTGAATAAAAGTGGAAATGGAATAGAAAATGAAATAGTCTCGAATAAATCATCATCTATCAATAATTTGACCGAAAATAATTATTAAAATTCGTCATGGACCAAAAAGTGATAAAAATGAATAAAAACGAATAAAAATAGATAAAAATTGATAAAAATCGAAAATGAAAAGTTTGAAAAAAAGTTGGTCTCGGATCCAACGTTATTTATCAATAGTTTGACCAATAACGGTTTACGGAGGTCTCGTCATCGACCCAAAAAGAAATTGAGGATAATAAAACAATAAATCCCAAAATATCTTTGCAAAACCCAATCAAAATCAAAAAAATAAATGAGATTAATAAACAACAAGATTAACAAAATATTAAACTCACAAAGAAAAACAATTCTTGAATTTATAAACTTAAATCAAGAAAAAGAAGTCAAAAGGTGGGTATGAATTAAAGAAACTTCATGGGCCTTAAGCCCTACCCATTTATCTTAAAAAGAGAACAAAAGAAAACAGGAAATTATAAGGCAAGACAGGCGGTGGTGATGAGAGACTATGCTGGAGTGAATCGAATGGATTACATGAGCTGAAAAACCAATTGTCACAGCCCAAAACCATATTAACGATGAAAGTAGAAAAAAAATAAATAAACCGGTTTCCTTTTATGGACGAAAAATCACACACCCAACCTCAAATCTCAGTTGAACGAAAACGCGAAGACCATCACACGGTTGCAACCTCCGTCATCATCAAGTCTTACATAGGTTTCCTCTTTCCAAATTGATTTAGGATCTCTCACTTCATCTCCTTCTATTCCTTTTTCTGGTTTAAGTATAAAGAGGGTTTTGAGGAATGGGTTTGTGATGAAGTTGGAAGTTTGGGTTTCTGGGTTGTTGTTGATGTAGAATGAAAAGGTTAAATGGGTTAAATGAAGAAAGGGTTAGTTGTTGTCTAAGGAAACGGGTTTGAAAAGGCTTTATGAAGTTTGAAGTATGGAAAGTGGGGGAAGAAACTGTGAGTTTCCCCTTGAGGAAGAAGAGGGTTAAAATGGGTCAAAAATGAAGGGTTTCGGTGTATTGATGAAGGTTGGAGAGGTTTTGTTTATTGGAATTGTTGTTGGATTGAAAAAGATGAATGGAGAATTGAAAGGGGTGTTGGTTGAATGTTCTGTTATGGAAGAAGAGGTTTATGGGTTGGTTTGCGTTATTTGATTCGGAGAGAGTCTAAGAGGAGGGGATTCGAATGGTTCCCCCCGATTCGAAAGTCGGTCCTTCGTTTTTGTAGGTGAGGTCTGTTGAAAAGAAAATGAATGTTGTGTTGCGTCATTTTGCTACCTTTTGATCCCTTTTCAAAATTGGTTATTGTTGCGGATATTTGTGGGATGGGATGTGCAAGCTGTCATTGTACAAATTTCACGTTGCTGGGAATGGGCTGTATGGAGTTATTCTGTACGAAGTCTGTTGAGGAGGTTGGGTCAGATTGTGAATTTTTGTCGTATGTGTTGTATAGTTCATGATTATGGTGCGGTTTGTCACTAGCTCATAGTTTTTTCTCAAATTTTGTTGTTATATGCAGGGTTGTCTTGTGGTGGCGATGTACAGTTTATGCATATATCCTCATTTTCATGTTATGGCAAATGGCTAGTACAACTTTGGGTAGTGGCTTCTTCTTCTAAGTTTTTGTGTGGTCGTCTTGTCGAGGGGATTTCGCAGCTTGCTTTTATCGTGTGCCATGTGTTTTGGGATGTCGTTGCGGTTTTGTCTTGTGGCTATGGTACGGTGCTGTGCCGTTGTGAGAATGTTGCTGAAAAAACATGTCATTGTTGTTGTCTTTGGCAATATACACCATTATGCGGTTTTCTAGTACGGTTTATGCAACGTGATTTGCTTTTCATATTTGCTGCAGTTTTTTTTCAAGGCTGAAGGTTACCGTATGTCCTCTTGCTGCAGAGCATTTGTGAGGAGTGGGTCACTGGGCTTTTTGTCATTTTGCAAGCTAAGGCTGACGGTGGGTTGTACAATTGAAAATGCTGCAGGATTCATGGCTATAGTGGAAATATGTGGGATGTTGCAGCGGTTTTCTTTTTTATGTTTTGTTTATGTCATTATAACATGGTATTTTGTATATAATAAAAAATATGTCAAGTTAATGGTTGGAGGGTTGCAAAATGGATTCATGTTGGGTATTGATGATAGTATCTTGGCTGAAAAAAGTGAATTCTCCCTGTGGTTCGTGAGGCTTGTGCAAACTTTTTCCAATCCGCTTGTGCAAGCTTTTTCCAATCCTTTATTAATATTATTAATGAGATTGGTCTTAAAGAAAGGGGGAAAAAGAACAATGGGCGGGTATTGTAACAATGCGGACTCCCTTTTTATCACTTGTAATATGGGCCCTATCTTTTGTAACAACAAAATCCAATGTATATATATTCTTTAGAATATTTGTGAGAATTGGGATTTATATTATTTGCACCTCCTTGATTTTTTTGCATCCAGTCCTTGATATAATAATTTAACTTGGGCCATAATTATTATATAAACCCTTGAGACTTGTTTGAATCAACACTTGAATAATCATGACAATCCACGAACGAAACAATTTGGAATCTTGTCACTTGTACTAATAAAATGAAATTTTCCACATGACTTTAATTGAAGTCAAAAGAACATGACAATATAATCCATCAAACCCTGATTGAAATGAATTGAATCTTTGATAAATCTTGATCATGAAGAATTTGGATTAAATCAAAACCAATGAAACTCAGCTCATGCTACTCACATACTCAACTCCTCTTTGTGACAACTTGAGTCAAGGCAATAAAAATTTAAAAAAATGAAAGCAGAAGCAGAATTTTGGATTTTTCTGAATGATAAATGATGGGTAAATGTACAGATGAAGATGATATATTGGTAGGACAAATTTAGGGTATGACAGATGCCCCTATCTAATTGACCTAGACCGAGTAAGATGAACGACTATGGTGTTCACTCTTTCGAGGTAGAAGACAATTGGATATAAAGAAGACCCTGAATTTGTCCAAAAAGAAAAGGAATGCCTAGGAAAAAGTCGACATCAACAAAAGATGATGGGAAGAGATACACACGGGCTACTACCACCAGAAGGCTGATAGAGCAAACACACACCGACTGCTACCACCAATAGGATGGTAGAGCTGACAGACCCCCCATCTAAAGGAAGACAGAGAAAAACTCACACCGGCCACTACCACCAAAAGGATGATAGGACGAACACTATCGCACAATCTGACATTAATGACTATGATAGACCCCCCACCAAAAGGATGACGGAGCGAAAATCACACCAGCCACTACCACCAAAAGGATGATAGGACAAACATTATCGCACAATCTGACATTAATGACTATGACAGACCCCCCACCAAAAGGATGACGGAGTGAAACTCACACCGGCCACTACCACCAAAAGGATGATAGGACAAACACTATCGCACAATCTGACATTAATGACTATGACAGACCCCCCACCAAAAGGATGACGGAGCGAAACTCACATCGGCCACTACCACCAAAAGGATGATAGGACAAACAATATCGCACAATCTGACATTAATGACTATGTCATACCCCCCATCAAAAGGATGACGGAGCGAAACTCACACCGGCTACTACCACCAAAAGGATGATAGGACAAACATTATCGCACAATCTGACATTAATGACAATGACAGACCCCCCACCAAAAGGATGACGGAGTGAAACTCACACCGGCCACTACCACCAAAAGGATGATAGGACAAACACTATCGCACAATCTAACATTAATGACTATGACAGACCCCCCACCAAAAGGATGACGGAGCGAAACTCACATCGGCCACTACCACCAAAAGGATGATAGAACAAACAATATCGCACAATCTGACATTAATGACTATGTCAGACCCCCCATCAAAAGGATGACGGAGCGAAACTCACACCGGCCACTACCACCAAAAGGATGATAGGACAAACACTATCGCACAATATGACATTAATGACTATGACAGACCCCCCACCAAAAGGATGACGGAGCGAAACTCACACCGGCCACTACCACCAAAAGGATGATAGTACAAACACTATCGCACAATCTGACATTAATGACTATGACAGACCCCTCACCAAAAGGATGACGGAGCGAAACTCACACCGCCACTACCACTAAAAGGATGATAGGACAAACATTATCGCACAATCTGACATTAATGACTATGTCGGACCCCCATCAAAAGGATGACGGAGCGAAACTCATATCGGCCACTACTACCAAAAGGATGATAGGACAAACACTATCGCACAATCTAACATTAATGACTATGACAGACCCCCCACCAAAAGGATGACGGAGCGAAACTCACACCGGCCACTACCACTAAAAGGATGATAGGACAAACACTATCGCATAATCTGACATTAATGACTATGTCAGACCCCCCATCAAAAGGATGACGGAGCGAAACACACACCGGCCACTACCACCAAAAGGATGATAGGACAAACACTATCGCACAATCTGACATGAATGACTATGACAGACCCCCCACCAAAAGGATGACAGAGCGAAACTCACACCTGCCACTACCACCAAAAGGATGATTGGACAAACACTATCGCACAATCTGACATTAATGACTATGACAGACCTCCCACCAAAAGGATGACAGAGCGAAACTCACACCGGCCACTACCACCAAAAGGATGATAGGGCAAACATTATCGCACAATCTGACATTAATGACTATGTCAGACCCCCCACCAAAAGGATCACGAAGCGAAACTCACACCAGCCACTACCACTAAAAGTATGATAGGACAAACACTATCGCACAATCTGACTTTAATGACTATGAAAGATTCTTGGAGGACAAAACCCTAACGGCTTTATTCAGGAAAAACCCACTGATTTCTTAAACCAAACCTGATTACACCAATTCTAAGTTTGGACGTTATCACCTCAATAATGCAGAATACATAACAAAAATAATTATGTGTAGTTGTTGAGAAAATGCAAGAAAGAGGATGAAGATGATGAGAATAAAATTAGTGTATATTTTCACTTTTCTTGTTGTTTGTTGAAGAATAAGCCAACTCAATATATATGTAAGTGAAAAAACAATTAACCAACTTAAACAAACACTTTGACAGTGTCACATAACATAATTTTAGTGAAAAATGCGCGAGTTGTCGACCTATAGAAAGGGAAGGGTCGACTTGAGCTCTCCTGATTTTAAGATTATGCAGAAAATAACACCTTGCATCGACTGGAACAGGTCATGTGTCAATGCAAATAATACACATTTAGACAGACAGAAAAGAACACGGTATGAGTCAATCGGAGGGTCGACGCAAGCACTCCTAAGAGTAGACCATGAAAAATGACTTCTCTATGAGTCAACCAGAACAGTCTTTGAGTCGACTCAAAGACTCAAAATATGCAAAAATACATTTTCCATGAATTTGGCTACTATTAAGATACTCCCCATATTGCAAGCTAGACCAACATGATCAAACCTATACAGAACATATATTGTACACTTTCTATAAGTACCTAAACATGTTTTTGACCAATGTTTGACGCAAGAGAAATAAGGTATGCATATGCAACATGATGATACCATCCAAAGTACATTTTTCTACCTATGTAAGTTTTTACATCATTAAAACAAGTATAGCTAAGTATGAGGAACTTTGCCCTTACAGTTCCCCTGAAAGGATTGAGGAACTCTTGACTGTGGTCAAGGTTCCAGGGAGAAAAGTTTGTTGATTGATTTTAGGAGAAGAGGCAAGTCGTCATCTTAAGTAGAATACTTGATTTAAACCACCACAAACATGCGGAAGACGGCCTTTGCTTCATATTGAGAGAAGAGCTCCAACTCGGATCTATAATCGACGAATATGCCACATACCTCTCTCAAGCGAAAAAGATTCTACATCTTTCTCGACTATGTTATGGGGTAGGAGAATTATATCTCGACTACATAGATGACTTATGTCTAATTCTCTTGTAGGAGAATGAGAGTTTAACTATAAGTTATCTAAGTTGAAAATCTATGGGAATCTATCCTGGAAAAAAATGAAGGTGTATCCTAAGCTGATCAACCTGAAAAAAGTTAGGGACCAAGCAGGGGAAATGATGCAAATGACAATAATTTAAGTTAACACAATGCATCTATTGTTATGGAATGTAGCTGAATTTTGAAGAAAAGTTTTAGTTGCCGTGTAGTAATAATGAGGTCGTAGCATTATAGATTTTATGCTTTCAATTTGTAAACCTTGAAACTATCTTGAGAACTTTTGAATTGGATTTTGTATCCTTTCAAGATTTGAACTTTCTTGATGATTTGCACTATATTTGAAGTGAGCTTTGAATTTGCAAGGGGGCTTTTAGCACATGTGAAGTCTTTATAATTTGCATTTTTTTTAAACTTCGTCTTGAACTTCTTGCAAGATTTTCAACTTGTGAACTTTGTAAAGACTCACCTTGAACTTTATATATTTGTATTGTAGAATTATACTTGATGCAAATTACATAAGAATTTTTTGTAACTTGAACTTTGCACTTCTTTTGGTGAATGAAACTTACAACTTAATACTTGAATAACATGGAATTAAACTTGGATGACACCTTGGAATAATAAAAACTTATGATATAAATTATCACCAAAACCATAATTAGTCTTCTCATGACCATGCTCAATACCAATGAAAAGAAATGCTTAATTCGCCTTGGGGTATACACTAAAGCTTCTGAGAAATCCTAAGGAAAAAAAGACTTGTAGAAAAACTCTAGGACCCTTTGAATTAGAATCCAATGCTTGATTGTGAGAGTAAGTATCATTTACACTTGAAATCAATGTACCTGCGCACACTTGTTAGTCATAATAAGCACGCACACAAATACCGTATGACCTAAACATGCTATAGAAGATGATATACAAAGAGGTGGAATCTTAGGGTTAAAAATTAGGGTGTGATAGATGCCCCTATTTAAGTTTCTTCTATCCGGAGATATGGAGGTTGAAATCTTCGTCTCAGCGTGATAGGGAGACTTAAATACAAACATGCTTAAATTTTTGGCCCTAAGATGCTACCAGATGCACATGATATGATATGAAATGTAGGACAAAGGCCCTGTGAGAGTGATGTCACAAAGGATAACTATATGGAAAAAGTTACCGAAGCCCGGCTAAAGAGGAGGAAGACCCGATGAGGAAAAACTTAGCAAAGCAAGACTCCACGGGAGAAGATCCAACTCCATTGGAAAGAGACAAATAAACACCACTTAGGATAGCTTAAGCACATGGTATATCCAACAATATAAAGATGTATAGTACTTATTATCAAGAATATGGTAGCTCAAACAACGGGAGAGAAACTTAAGAATTGAAGCATAACCTACTACCAACTCGTGGTAGCCTAAGCAAAGGCGTCCAATTGAAACAAAGACACATATTACCTATTATCAATCATATGATAGCCTAAGCAAAGGTAACATGGAGAGGAAAGATGACCTACTAGCAAACCTGGTAGCCTAAGCAAAGGTATTTGTGCAAAATGATACGACATATTACCTACCATCAAAAGTATGATGGCATAAGCAAAGGTAATAGACAAAATAAGCTTTTGTGATACAATTCAGCTTCTTTTTTAACTAAATGATTCATTTAGAAAGGAAAAATAAACCACCCCAAGCTTCAAGGTTGTATGCCATGAACGGGTCTCAGTTTCTTATTTTACTTGAAAGTGTAAAATAAACCTCTCCACGCTTCAAGGTTGTATGCCATGAACGGGTATTAGTTTCTTCTTTAATCAAGTATTCCACTTGAAAAGGATCAAATAAACCTCCCCACGCTTCAAGGTTGTATGCCATGAACGAATCTCAGTTTCTTCTTTAATCAAGTATTCCACTTGAAAAGGATAAAATAAACCTCCCCGCGCTTCAAGGTTGTGTTCCATGAACGGGTCTCAGTTTCTTCTTTAATCAAGTATTCCACTTGAAAAGAGTAAAATAAACCTCCCCACGCTTCAAGGTTGTATGCCATGAATGGGTCTCAGTTTCTTCTTTAATCAAGTATTCCACTTGAAAAGGTTAAAATAAACCTCCTCACACTTCAAGGTTGTGTGCCATGAATGGGTCTCAGTTTCTTCTTTAATCAAGTATTCCACTTGAAAATGGTAAAATAAACCTCCCCATGCTTCAAGGTTGTGTGCCAGTAACGGGTCTCAGTTTCTTCCTAGAATAACAAGTACTTATGGGAAAGTATTTTCAAAGGGAATTGGAATTCCACTGGAGATCTACGACTTTCGAGGGAATCCATAACTTACTGGAAATTAGGAAACTTCATCGGGAATCTTTGGAAGAGATGTAGGCTGGTTGGTTCGTAAAACATGTCTTCTCAAATAAAGAGGAAGATCAATTGTAATAATATTCACGAAACTTCTCGGAGAGATGCCATTTGATGGAATTAATTTTGCATAATGGACTCATTGGGGAATACTTCCCCGAGGAGCATCCTTGTTGCAGTTTGCAAATGTATAGAAACCTTTGTAGCATGAATTCTCAAGTAAAGAAAAACACCTGTGGAGTCTTCAAGAAACCTCTCTGACAAATTTCTGAAGAGATGCCATTTGGTGAAGGATGAGTTAATAACTTTTATAATCTCATTGGATATAGACAAATTGTCTTGAGGAAATTGTCATTTGTCATCCAAATAGAAATCTTGAGAAATAAACAAACTTCTCAAATAAAGAGTTGCCACTTGTTGTTTGGGTATAATTTTCCGAAAAAGCATTATCCCACTGTGGGAGAAATATTTGTCTTCCATGGTGATCTTCAAACAGATTCTTTCCGGGGAGATAAAGTGCAAAATAAATGCACACTCAATACAGGTTCAAAAGCCAAGAGATGTCCAAAATTGTAATTGTTAGGGACCGAAGTTCAATTCAAGAAGTAACTGAAGAGAAACGGTCAAATAAGACTCCGTCCACTGAGGAATGAACTCAACTGGGGTTTATCTTTATCCAAAAATGGAAAAGAAAACTAAAGCAACCATCTTCCACAAGGATCGAACTCAGTGGGGAATTAGAAATGTTGTGCTCTTTTTGCCTAGGGTTGACGACTCTACTTGGAGGGAGAAGACAAACCCAGTCACTTGGGGATAAACACGACCAAAGTGAAAGAAAAAACAAACACAAAGATGTAAAATATATAGATGCCATGTATATCTATATGTATGTCATGTTATGCTTATGCTGATAAAAAGACGAGAAGAAGCAACCAGAGATGAAATAAACATCTCAACAAGGATACTCATCCAATCTTCACAGACGGAAACATCATTGGGGATGGATGAAAAATCACTCCTAGGATTATAGTCCTGCTTTAAAACTTTAAACCTCTATGGGGGAGTAGATTATTCCACCTGGGGATATAACATTCTGACTTCTTTTGAAGGATTAATTACTTCATGGGGACTAAACTCATGGATAAAATAAATATCTGCTTCGCCGGAGAAGTTCTTACTAGTGGAGGGATAAAATAAATATCCACTTCAAAGGGGGGTCTTGTGTCAGGATTAAAGTTGAGGCTTCTTGGGGATGAAATAAACATCTGTGAAGAAGGCTCAAAGTATCTCTTTTCTTTCGAATGTCCATTAAGTATTCATATATCCAAGTAATACACACACCAAACGAGTTTTTAGAAAAAGATTTAACTTTGTTCAAAATTGCTATCAAAATAAAAACATTTATTTGCAAAGATAGAAAGAAATAATGAAGATTGTCTGAAGGCTCAATTTCATTTTATTGAATGATAGTCAGCAAAAGGCATGACTCCATATATGATTATAATGTAGGAAAATGATAATAATAAGAACAGTTACATCATAGAAATAATAACCACTATTTCCTAAACAAACTTGAAACTTCCTACGTTTTAAACTTTGTAGTTTGACCGATGAGTCTTGGATAGTAGTAATCTTCAGTAATCCCAATCTGGGTTGTTTTCTTCATTCTCAAGCATAGTTCTTTTTGATTGCGTCTATGTTCACCGGACGAGTGATTTCTTCTCCATCCATAGTTGCTAACATCATGGTGCCTCTTGAAAAAACATCATTGACAACATATGGACTGTCATAGTTCGGAGTCCACTTCCCTCGAGAATCAGCGAGGAAGGATTGAATCTTCTTGAGTACAAGGTTGCCCTTTTTGAATTTGCATGTTCGAACCTTCTTGTCGAATGCCTTCTTCATCCTTTGCTGGTATAGCTGACTGTGGCATAAAGCTGTCATCCTCTTTTCTTTGATCAAGTTCAACTAGTCATATCTTCTTTGACATCATTCAGCCTCTAAGAGCTTCACTTCCATCAGAACTCGAATAGAAGGAATCTCGACTTCTATTGGGAGTACAGCTTCCATACCGTAAACAAGTGAAAAGGGAGTTGCCCCTATTGACGTGCATACCGAAGTATGATATCCATGTAAAGCAAATAGGAACATTTCATGCCAGTCCTTATACGTGACAACCATCTTCTGAATAATCTTTTTCATATTATTTTTAGCGGCTTTAAGAACCCCATTCATCTTTGGTCGGTAGGGAAAAGAGTTGTGATGCTCAATTTTAATTCTTCACACAACTCTTTCATCATTCTATTATTCAAGTTGTACCCATTATCAATGATGATTTTGCTTGACACATCATATCTGCAGATGAGTTGATTCTTGATAAACTTAACAACCACGTGTCTGATCACATTATCATAGGAAGTGGCTTCGACCCATTTGATGAAATAATTGATTGCTACCAAAATAAAGAGATGTCCATTAAACGCTTTCGGTTCTATCATACCAATCATATCAATGCCCCACATGGAAAACAGCCAGGGAGACGAGATGACATTAAGTATAGTTGGAAGTACGTGAATTTTGTTAGCATAGATTTGATACTTGTGACACTTCTTAGAAAATTTATAACAATCAGACTCCATCATGATCCAATAGTATCATGCTCTCAAGAGTTTCTTAATCGTAGCATGCCCATTGGCATGAGTGCCAAAAGATACTTCATGAATTTTCATCATTAACATGTCTGCTTCCCGTTTGTCAACATATCTTAGCAAGGCCATGTCAAAATTTCTCTTGTACAGTACATCATTACTTAGGAGAAAGTTACCAGCCAATCTTCTAAATGTCTTCCTATCTTTGTTAGATGCCATGTATGGGTATTCCTGCTTTCGAAGAAATAATTTGATGTCATGATACCAAGGTTTACCATCTTCAACCTCTTCTATTACGAATATGTAAGCAAGTCTATCTAGACGGTTCACATCAATCTTGGGACAATCATTCCATCGGTTCACCATAATCATAGAGGCCAAAGTCGCCAGAGCATCTACCGTTCTATTCTCATCACGAGTAATGTGATGGAATTCAACTCTATTGAAGAAGGGTAGAAATCTTCTTGCGTAGTATTTATACGGAATCAAATTATCTTGACGGGTTTCCCACTCTCCCTTGATTTGTTAGACTTTCACAGCAGAATCACCATTTACATCCAAATTCTTGATTCTTAAGTCTATTGCCTCTTCAAGACCTGAAACTTCTGGCCAGCACACGATGGATGTTATTCCCAAGGTTATAACATCCACTATGACATCTGCTGCTTAACAGCGAATACTCAGCAATAATAAAAGCAGTAAATAACACATCAATTATTTATCCAGTTCAGTGCCAACAACACTTACATCTGGGGGCTACCAAGCCAGGGAGGAAATTCACTATTAGTAGAATCAATTCAGAGTTAAACCTCTAATTTGCACTCCTCACTTAATCTCTACCCAATGACACTTCAACCTAGAGACACTCTAGACCTGAGTATACCCACTCACTCCCCCTCAATCACACAACAGTGATATTAAACAATTACCCACAACAATATGAAGAGACACTTCATACACTCTTTGATCTTGCTTCACAGCTTTGATCAAGGAACTCACACACTCTTGCTTCAAAGCTTCGAGTGAGACACAGCCTAGAATCTACCTATCCAAAGCACATCATCCACCAGACAATTGCTTGGATTACAAGTATTCCTAGACAGAATTCACACATGAAGTCTAGCCTTCTTCACTAACACAGGACTTTGCAATCTGCACTCTTTCTTCTTATGTTTTTCCAGTCCACTTATTCAGGATTGCATCTTCTGATCTTTATAGCTATTAGTCCTCTTGGGCCTTGGTGCATTAATTAGGTTTTATCCATATCAAACCTATTCTCCATGAGCTGCACACTTGCCACTTAATTCACGGTTCTTCTAGTTCGCCTAGGGCTTCTAGAAATTCTCCTGATATCCAGCTTGAGCATTTATTCTGGTTCCTAGATTAGAGATATCAGAAAAAACAACTTCACCCGCTGGATGTCATGCGTTCAATGTTATGACATTCTGTATGACATTCAGCTTAACTAAGTTAACTTATAGTTAACTTACCCTGCACACACATCATTAAGTATGTCCTAACAATCAGTATGACATACATGCATACTCTAAAGTTTTGCCATAAAATGTATCCAATCAAGAGCACTTACAAACTCCCCCTTTGGCAAATTTTTGGCTAAAACAACCTGTTAACATATCAGAGTTACACACAGCAAAAGACTTATGATGTGTTCAGTCATGCAGCTAGTTCCTAGCTCAAGCCATTCAGAGTCCTCACTGTTAGCTCATTATGTTAATCATCTGGTAGTTATTACTACAGATGTCACATCTCTTTGAGTAACACTCTGGTGTTCTCCTTCTCAACTAATCATGGATTTATCAATTGAACACTTCACCTGCACACCCTGCAGTTACAAAACCAAGCATCCAACCTATGGATGTCCAGACATTCAGAATGACCTTCTGAAGTCACACATACCTATGCTACTCCCCCTGAAGAGTTGCACAAGACTCTCTGCACATATTTATCCAGTCTGCTCTGGATGTTATGACCTTCAGGCTAACATCCTGAAGTACACACACAAGGTTTGCTCCTATGATACCTGATATATCTCAGGCTAAATTTCAAGAAACCTGTTATGACTTCTTAGTTATCTCAAACGAGATTCTAGGCAGCATCATGATCTAATTTGACAGCACCTTGATCAGTGGAAATTAGGTTTACCTTGTTAAACCTAATATTTGTTACTTTGGAGCAGCCCATTCTACATTGCTATAAAAGGAGGAGCAGAAGTAGAGGAAAGCAAGCACTCACATCAAGAAAAACCAGAGTGTAGAATAAAGGTCTAGGGTTTGAGAGTCCCTTGTGTGTCCTTGTAAGTCACCCTTTGTATCTTTTGATACATTGTGGTAGACATATTGGTAAGTGAAGAAGGCTAGTCTTCACGTGTAAAGTCTGTTTGGGAATACTTGTAATCCAAGCAATTGTCTGGTGGATGATTGTTTTGGTTAGGTAGATTCTAGGTTGTGTCTCACTCAAAGTTGTGAAGAAAAAGTGTGTGAGTTCCTTGATCAAAGTTGTGAAGCAAGATCAAGGGGTGTATGAAGTGTCTTTTCATATTAAGTTCTGTAATTATTTGATATCACTGTTGTGTGATTAAGGGGGAGTGAGTGGGTATACTCAGGTCTAGAGTGTCTCTAGGTTGAAGTGTCATTGGGTAGGGATTAAGTGAGGAGTGTAAACTAGAGGTTTAACTCTGAATTGATTCTACTAATAGTGAATTTCCTCCCTGGCTTGGTAGCCCCCAGATGTAGGTGTTGTTGTCACCGAACTGGGTAAACAATTACTGTGTTATTTATTTTTCTGCATTTACAATTATGCACTTCAAATGGTTAGATAAATAGTCTGTCAGCATGCAGATGTTACAACAGAGGTCATGACGTTGGTTATGACATTGGTACAACTTAAAGAAATTTAAATTGTTCATGATCTGTCCTCGTCCTTGTTTCAGCAGAGATCAATGTTATTGGGACATATGAGATCTGCATACCAGAATTTCATATCAGAGTTACACACAGCAGAAGACTTATGATGTGTTCAGTCATGCAGCTAGTTCCTAGCTCAAGCCATTTAGAGTCCTCAGAGTTAGCTCTCATTGTTAGCTCATTTTGTTAATCATCTGGTAGTTATCACTACAGATGTCACATCTCTTTGAGTAACACTCTGGTGTTCTCCCCCTCAACTGATCATGGCTTTATCAGTTAAAGACTTCACCTGCACACCCTGCAGTTTCAAAACCAAGCATCCAACCTATGGATGTCCAGACATTCAGAATGCCCTTCTGAAGTCACACGTACCTATGCTACCCCCCTGAAGAGTTGCACAAGACTCTCTGCACATATCCATCCAGTTCGCTCTAGATGTTATGACCTTCAGGCTAACATCCTGAAGTACACACATAAGGTTTGCTCCTATGATACCTGATATATCTCAGGCTAAATTTTAGGAAACCTGTTATGACTTCTTAGTTATCTCTAACGAGATTCTAGGCAGTATCATAACCTAATTTGACAGCACCTTGATCAGTGAAAATTAGGTTTACCTTGTTAAACCTAATGTTTGTTACTTTGGAGCAGCCCAAGCCCAGTCTACATTGCTATAAAAGGAGGAGCAGAAGCAGAGGAAAGCAAGCACTCACATCAAGAAAAACCAGAGTGTAGAATAAAGGTCTAGGGTTTGAGAGTCCCTTGTGTGTCCTTGTAAGTCACCCTTTGTATCTTTTGATACATTGTGGTAGACATATTGATAAGTGAAGAAGGCTAGTCTTCACGTGTAAAGTCTGTTTAGGAATACTTGTAATCCAAGCAATTGTCTGGTGGATGATTGTTTTGGTTAGGTAGATTCTAGGTTGTGTCTCACTCAAAGTTGTGAAGCAAGAGTGTGTGAGTTCCTTGATCAAAGCTATGAAGCAAGATCAAGGGGTGTATGAAGTGTCTCTTCATATTAAGTTCTGTAGTTATTTGATATCACTGTTGTGTGATTAAGGGGGAGTGAGTGGGTATACTCAGGTCTAGAGTGTCTCTAGGTTGAAGTGTCATTGGGTAGGGATTAAGTGAGGAGTGTAAACTGGAGGTTTAACTCTGAATTGATTCTACTAATAGTGAATTTCCTCCCTGGCTTGGTAGCCCCCAGATGTAGGTGTTGTTTTCACCGAACTGGGTAAACAATTACTGTGTTATTTATCTTTCTACATTTACAATTATGCACTTTAAATGTTTAGATAAATAGTATGTCAGCATGCAGATGTCACAATAGAGGTCATGACGTTGGTCATGACATTGGTACAATTTAAAGAAATTTAAATTGTTCATGATCTGTCCTCGTCCTTGTTTCAGCAGAGATCAATGTTATTGGGACATATGAGATCTGCATACCAGAATTTCATATCAGAGTTACACACAGCAGAAGACTTATGATGTGTTCAGTCATGCAGCTAGTTCCTAGCTCAAGCCATTTAGAGTCCTCACGGTTAGCTCTCACTGTTAGCTCATTCTGTTAATCATCTGGTAGTTATCACTACAGATGTCACATCTCTTTGAGTAACACTCTGGTGTTCTCCCCCTCAACTGATCATGGCTTTATCAGTTGAACACTTCACCTGCTCACCATGCAGTTACAAAACCAAGCATCCAACCTATGGATGTCCAGACATTCAGAATGCCCTTCTGAAGTCACACATACCTATGCTACTCCCCTTGAAGAGTTGCACAAGACTCTCTGCACATATCCATCCTGTCTGCTCTGGATGTTATGACTTTCAGGCTAACATCCTGAAATACACACACAAGGTTTGCTCCTAGTTCTAGCATACATTCATTCCTATCCAGGCTAGACATGCATATTACTTTATTGCTAACAACATTGTCATCTGTCATCACACCTTAGCATAGGCACAAGTGTGCTCAAGCTAGTTCTCCTTGTTTTGTTCTTCCACCTGCTGTCCTCTATTACCTGTTGAACTCTATTACTCTCTCTCCCCCTTTTTAGCCACAAATTAGGATCCAAATAACATAGATCATCATAGGTAACATCACAGTTGTTAGAGGTTACATTACAGCAAAATTGCACAGACAATTCAAATTACACAGGAAATTTAAATTTGACAGAACCAACAGCAGTACCCTTTGCTCAATCTTCTTCATCAGAGGAGGAACTGGAGTCACTGTCATCCAAATCTGATAGGGAGATATCCTGGTTTCCAGCATACAAGTCTTCCTCTAGAAATTCAGAGTCATGAGGGGGATCTTTGCGAGCCAGAGGAATGGTGAAGCCCTTAATAGGCAGTCCTTTTTTGATGATATCGTCAGTAATTTCCCCCATGGTTTTGGCCACGTATGCAGAGCATTCTTTGTTTAGCATACTCCTAAGATTTTATGCAGTGGGGGAGATGTATCTTTGGAGGATTTGGGAGGGGACTTAGATGAAGAACCTTCATGATAAGATGACATGCTTGTGTCGAGAGTGAAGGTCTGAGAGAGATGTGAGAAGGCGGTGGGGGCAAAGCGACACGTTAGTGTGGAATGGAGAGCTTTATTGGTCAAAAACTTGGATTGCATTGATGTGGTAAACTTCTCACGAGTCATTAATTGTTATGCATCCTCATATATGCAAATACCTAACTTGCCTCTAAGATTTTCAAATTGAGCAGCATCTAGAGCCTTGGTAAAGATATCAGCCAACTGTAGTTCAGTGGATACATGCTCTAAGGCAATCACTTTGTCTTCCACAAGATCTCTAATGAAGTGATGTCTTATATCAATATGCTTCATTCTGCTGTGTTGGATTGGATTTTTGGAAATGTTAATAGCACTGAGATTGTCACAGTACAATGTCATGACATCCTGAGTGACATTGTATTCAGTTAACATTTGCTTCATCCATACCAGCTGAGAACAGCTGCTGCCAGCTGCTATATATTCAGCTTCAGCAGTAGATAGTGAGACGCAATTTTGCTTCTTGCTGAACCAAGATATTAGGTTGTTTCCCAAGAAGAAGCATCCACCTGATGTGCTTTTTCTATCATCAGCACTGCCATCCCAATCAGCATCACAATAGCCAAACAAGGTAGGCTCACACCCATGGGAGTAGAGTATGCCATAGTCACAAGTGCCATTCACATATTTGAGAATCCTTTTGACTTGGTTCATGTGACTCACTTTAGGATCTGCTTGATACCTTGCACATACACCCACAACAAAGGCAATGTCTGGTCTGCTGCCTGTAAGATACAACAGGCTACCAATCATGCTTCTGTATAGACTTTGATCAACACTTGTACCCTTTTCATCTCTGGATAACTTTATATCAGTGGGGGCAGGTGTTCTTTTGTGACTTGCATTGTCCATCCCAAACTTCTTGACTATATTTTTGGTGTATTTGCTTTGGAAGATGAATATGGAATCATTCATTTGCTTGACCTGTAGTCCAAGGAAGTAGGTTAGTTCCCCACACATGCTCATTTCAAACTCAGACTACATGTGATTCACAAATTGCTTCACCATCTTTTCTGACGCTCCCCCAAATATTATGTCATCCACATATATCTGGGAAATCATGATTTCTCCACCCTCATTTTTTACAAACAGTGTCTTATCAATTCCCCCTTTTCTGTATCCTTTTGTGGTGAGAAACTCAGTTAGCCTTTCATACCATGCTCTAGGTGCCTGTTTTAATCCATAAAGTGCCTTCCTTAGCTTGTATACATGGTCTGTTAGGTTAGGGTCCTCAAATCCCTTGGGTTGTGCCACATATACTTCCTCAGTGAGATATCCATTCAAAAAGGCACTTTTTACATCCATCTGAAATAGTTTAAATTTTAGGATGCAAGCAATTCCCAACATCAGCCTGATTGACTCAAGTCTTGCAACTGGTGCAAAGGTTTCATCAAAATCAATTCCTTCTACTTGAGTATACCCCTGAGCCACCAGTCTAGCCTTGTTTCTGACTATGATTCCTTCTTCATCTGACTTGTTCTTGTAAATCCATTTGGTTCCAATGATATTTGTTCCTTCAGGTCTTGGCACTAGTTTCCATACTTCATTTCTTTTAAACTGCTTCAATTCCTCTTGCATAGCCTTGATCCAATATTCATCAGTGAGAGCTTCCTTAACATTTGTGGGCTCAACCTTGGACACAAAGCAGGAATTTGAGATGACTTCTCTTGTTCTAGTCCTTACTCCACTATTGAGGTCTCCAACTATAAGATCTTTGGGATGATCTTTCAGGATTCTAATTGAGGGTTCTTTGTTCCCTGTTTCTGGTTCAAAATTTGGACTTGTAGGTTGGGGGTCTTCAGTCTCCTCAGATAGAGTATCAAGCAATGTTCCAACATCCTCTATGACATTGATCTCTTTAATTTGATCATCAATGACAACATTAATGGATTCCATTAATACTTTAGTTCTAGAGTTGTATACTCTGTAAGCTCTGCTTTTAGTAGAGTATCCCAAGAATATTCCTTCATCACTTTTGGCATCCATTTTCTTTCTTTGTTCACGATCTGTCAAGATGTAGCACTTGCTTCCAAACACATGAAAATACTTCACAGTTGGTTTTCTTCCTTTCCACAATTCATACAAGGTGGAGGATGTTCCCTTTCTCAGGGTGACCCTGTTGTGAACATAGCATGATGTGTTTATTACCTCAGCCCAGAAGTGCATAGGCAACCTCTTTGCATGAATCATGGCTCTAGCAGATTCCTGAATTGTTCTGTTTTTCCTTTCTACTACTCTATTTTGTTGAGGTGTGATGGGAGAGGAAAATTCATGGATTATGCCTTCAGTTGCACAGAACTCAGCAAACTTGGAGTTTTCAAACTCCTTTTCATGATCACTTATGATCCTGATAACACCACTCTCCTTTTCTCTTTAGATTTTGGTGCACAGTTCTTTGAAGACTTCAAAAACATCAGATTTTTCTTTGATGAAGTTTATCCAAGTGTATATGGAGTAATCATCAACCACCACATATGCATACCTTTTTCCACCAAGGCTTTCAACCTGCATTGGTCCCATTAGGTCCATGTGTAGTAGCTCCAGAACTCTAGATGTGGTTAGATGTCCAACCCTTGGATGAGATGTCTTGGTCTGTGTCGCGGTGAAAATCGTCCTTCCCCAACATTCTTTAACAAAGATCCACATGGAGATGTTGTGAGTTTTGTTGGATACGTAGTTGATATCTTATGAGACAGGCCATTGGTTTAGAGTTATGGAGTTAATATCCTCTGTTTTGGGGACTGATTCTGCAGGAGAATTGCTTGGAGGTTTCAAAGGGATCAGGGCCACCAGTGATTGGCAGTTGTGGTGGCAGAACTTGAGTCCTTGCCTTGGATTAGAACACTGCTGCTACTAACATTTCATACGCGTCAAAGTTCATAGGTATCTTGGTTCCTTTCCAATATCGGGTAGGAGTTGATTAATAAAATAGCATTGACATCATACTGCTGCAGCATACTCGTATAATTTTGTTGTTATCTCGCAGGTGCTAGCTTCGTCGGTAATTGCAGTCAGCACTTTCAAGTTTAATCCCCAGGGCGGCGCATCGTAATGGTGATAACACTGTTTGCAGCCTGAGGAGAAAATGTGAGGGATAAGGTGAAGACATTGCTTCCACAGAAGGCTTTCAAGTGAAACAATTAGCTTCGCACGGCCTCTAGCCAATAGGTAACCTTATCTCAACTTCTATCACAGTTGAAAAGATTTTCCATGAGGTTTCATGCTCGCTCTGACTCGAGCTGCATCAATCTCGTCACGTAGTCCTCGAGATGTTTGGTTGCGTTCAAGACTGAGTTTGTAATAAGCTTTGAGTGCCTTCAATTCATCAGTTATTTTAACAAGTTCAACTGCTGGCTCTCCCTGACGATAGGCAAGTATGATCCTTGGGCCTGAGTAGCATTAGCAAGTTCCTCTGGTGTAAAATCATTAGCCTTGGTCTTGCGTCCACGTCTAAAGACCTGATGCCGGATTCCTCTCGGTAAGTGTTAGATTTTCCTTTTAAAATGAGGACTTTAGTCCTTGAGCTTTGAACTTAGATTTGTTATCTTGTCTGCAATACACCCTTATTTCAGAGAGTTTACTGCTATCAAAATCATGTAACAATTTGTAGTAATCCTCCTAACCACTTATTCCTTTGTTTCTAGTGCACGCACAGTGAGGATAAAATTTGGGGAGTCGTCCGTAAAACAACTTGTCGTACCAGAGATGGGGTTTGTGTGAGAAGAGTTATTGTATTTAATGTCCAACCATTGCCAAGAATAGCTTTATGCAGTCCTGATAGCTTTATTTGACTTGTGTGTTGTTTTACGCAAGGAAATCGAGATATGCGTAGGAAGGGGCAGCCATAAGCCTGCTATGTTTTGACTTCCTTCTTATTGACAATGTCTGATATAAACAGGATCTGCTGCGGTTGCCGTCATGGAAACAGGGATTAAGTCAAGGTTGTTTTAGGAACTGGTATCAACTTAGGGTTTCAAACAATGGTCGCATGAAGTTGCACGGTTCTGTTTTTCAAACTGTGGATGGTTTTCCAACATGATTTAGGACATTAATTCCTGCATCCTTCTTCATAAGATTACTACTAATGATAATCCCATAGAAGGTTAACAGAAGCAGCTACTACCTCCTAACTTGTGGATAAGGCGGTTTGATAATATTAAACAAAACTTCATGTTGTAAATCTTTTACCGAGGCTGGTATTTTCTTCGATACGTAATCCGTATGAATGTTGTGAGCATATTGCTGTGATTTTCTGACGCTTGTGGCCTTCTGCAAATTGTGTGTATGTGTGTTATGCAGGTGGGTGTTTACTTTTTCCTCTGGTTCTGATGACATCTAGTGGATGGATTCTTCAAGGACAGAATTTTGTTGGATGGTATCATTAGCATTATTAACCGGTTCAGAAGAAGAGTGCTTTTGGCGTATTAGAATCTGCGTCCCGTTCCAGGAGGTGAGCGGCATGGGGGATCCCTTGAACTTATCTGTTTTAGATTTACACATGGGTCCATTATACTTTGTGATAATCAATTGATGACAACTGTTCTAATTGGTTGCAGGAAACCTTAAGAGCGGGAGTGCGCAGTCGGGTCCGGTAGGCACGTCATTCGGAAGCATCAACGCAATGGTCTGAGTTCTGACGGTCGCTCATTTCTTTGATCACCAGGCCATAATCTATTTGATGGTAGTCACCCTCACTGTCCAAAGATCAATCACGCGGAAGACCTCGTTGCGGCAGGATATGGTCTCTTTTGGTATCTAGGATATTGCCCAGTTTTTAATGTGAAGCGGCGAACAGTGATATGGCTATGTTTTAGGAATTATTTCTTTTTAAAACTTGTATTCTAGCTTTGTATGCAACCTTTGACTTCCATGCATTGTAACTTGGTCCATCATGTTGTGAACAGAACTTGTATAACATTATGAATTTGAGACTTGAATGGGATTAACCAAGTCATACAAGAGTAGTTTGGTTATAGGAGAAAACCGACCAAGGCAATATGATTGAAAAGAACTCCAAATGCTTATAACCGAAAGCTCTTACCATGATGTTATGTTCAAATGCAGAATTTTAACAAAAGAACCAAAAAGTGCATCAAATGAGGAACTACCATGAAAACAATCTTATGAGTCTCATTTACTTGTGCGAGTCCGTAATCCCAAAATTAAGACAACCTGAGTTGCGCGAGTCAGACTCATGCTTGAAGAAGTGAATTTAATGTGATCTTGCAAGGAATCATCTTGAGTAATAATAATAAAAAAAGTGAATCTTAATCCTCTCCAACCTCAATCAAATGGGAATTTCATTATGTCAAAGCTTTGTAACTCTTGATCTTGAGTTCGGACTTTTCTTAGTGAGCTTGGATTAAACACCTTAGGTCTTGAATTTCTTCGAACAGGAGATGCTCTTATGACCCAGCTTGTAGCTTCCTTACCATTCTCGGGACATGGAACATGGTGTTGTAATTTGAAACCAAACATATGGACTTGAATTTAATCTTTATTATGAGAATAGTATGCGAAGTCCTTGAATTTTGTTACATGAAAAGGAATGTTGGGACCTTAGGCGTTACTGCATCTGCACCAGTTGGTTAGTCGCAAAAAACATAAATATTAAAATAAAGTCAAATAACAATAGAAAATACGCAAAAAGAGGCGGGACCTTATGGTCAAAAATTAGGGTGCAACAGTCTGTTTGCCCACTTGACATTCCCCACACACTTTTCCCTCTTCAATAGTTAGTTTAGGGATTCCTCTTACAACCTCCCTGGAGATTATCTTCTTCATTCCCCTTAGATGAAGATGCCCAAGTTTTTGGTGCCATAATTTTACTTCCTGTTCTTCTCTTGCCACATAGCACATTGTGGATTTACTCCTGTCTTTTGGCTCCCACAAATAACAGTTGTCTTTGGATCTCAGTCCCTTCATTACTTCTTCATTGTTACCATTTGTGACCATACATTCTCCTTTAGAGAACTTTACACTTAGTCCTTGATCACAGAGCTGACTGATACTGATCAAGTTGGTCGTTAGTCCTTTTACCAGCAGCACATTGGTTAGTTTAGGAACTCCAGGGCTCTCTAGTTTTCCAACACCTTTGATTTTCCCTTTTTCCCCATCACCAAAGGTCACATAACTCGAGGGATGTGGCTTGATATCTACCAATAGATTCTTAATCCCAGTCATGTGCTTTGAGCAACCACTATCAAAGTACTAGTCTCCTTTAGCTGACACTCTTAGAGATGTGTGTGCTATCAGACCAACCTCCTTGGCCACCCAATGTCTTTGCTTATAAGGTACCTCCTTCTTGAGTTTGGCACATGACTGCCATTTGCCATGAGTGCCTCATTGGGCCTTACCTTGACTTGGAAATCCGTGCAGCCAGAAGCACACAGCTTTAATATGCCCAAGTTTTCCACAGTGGTAACACCTATGCCTTTAGAATTGTCTTTTAACTTGATTCTAGTGTTTGTAAGGTGGATGTTGTGACATTGGTCGTGACATCCTTTTTAACTTTTGAATCTCAGGTTGTAATCTCTTGAGTTTCAACACAGGATTTTGTCTCTCAACAAATCCTAGCCCGGACCTATCTCTTGAGGTCAGACCAATCTGAAGGGTTTCCTCTAGGGTGTCAGTTCCAGAGTTGAGCATCCTTATGGATTTTGTCATTTGATCCTTTTTACCTTTCAACTCATTCACTTCACTTCTGAGTGTATTAATTGTGGCTAGATGCTCTCTCTTTTCATCTTCTAATTCCTTGATGATTTTCCTCTGTTTTTCTCCCTGCTGGTATAGGTCTGTGCTTTTGTTATGAAGCTTTCGATAGGATTCTGCAATTTCCTCAAAAGTCAAGTCTTCTTCACTTGAGTTCCCTTCAGACCTGCACACATTGTTGAAGGCAGTAACATGCTTGGCAGATTCTCTTTCAGATTCATTTCCTGAGTCTTCATCAGACCAAGTGACCGTTAGGCCTTTTCCCTTCTTTTTGAGGTATGTGGGACATTCCCTCCTAACATGTCCATATCCTTCACACTCATGACACTGTACTTTACTGACTTTCTCCTCAGATTTCTCTTTGTCAGCAGACAAGCTTTCTCCTCACACATCCCCATCTCAAAGGTTTGAAGGGAACTAATGATTTCATCCACCTTCATGTGTCATATGTCTTGAGCTTCTTCAATGGTTGTTACCTTCATGGCAAATCTTTTAGGTAATGACCTTAGAATCTTCCTTACAAGCTTTTCTTCAGCCATCTTTTCTCCCAAAGCTCCTGAGGTGTTTGCAAGTTCAAGAACATTCATGTAAAACTCATGAATGGTCTCATCTTCCTTCATTCTTAGACCTTCAAATTTGGTGGTCAGCATTTTAAGTCTTGACATTTTGACCTTGAAGGTTCCTTCATAAGTAGTTCTGAGAGTGTCCCAAACATCCTTTGCTAGTTCACAGTGGTGCACCAGTCTAAAGATGTTTTTGTCTATACCATTGAAGAGTGCATTCAATGCTTTAGAGTTCCTAAGAGCTAAGGCCTCTTAGTCTTTGTTCCATTCCTCTTCAGGAATCAACACATCTACTCCATCTTTTTCAGTCTTCACAGGATGTTTCCAGCCTGAATTCATAGCTCTCCAAGCCTTGTTGTCTATAGATTTCAAGAATGCAATCATCCTTGGTTTCCAATAATTATAATTAGATCCATCCAGAATTGGAGGTCTATTCGTGAAGCCTATATCTTTATCCATTGTACCAGAATTTGTTTTCCCTAGATATCACCCAGAATAAACAGGCAGGGTGCCTGCTCTGATGCCAATTGAAAATTCTGGCCAGCACACGATGGATGTTATTCCCAAGGTTATAACATCCACTATGACATCTTCTACTTAACACCTAATACTCAGCAATAATAAAAGCAGTAAATAACACAGCAATTGTTTACCCAGTTCAGTGTCAACAACACTTACATCTGGGGGCTACCAAGCCAGGAAGGAAATTCACTATTAGTAGAATCAATTCAGAGTTAAACCTCCAGTTTACACTCCTCACTTAATCTCTACCCAATGACACTTTAGCATAGAGACACTCTAGACCTAAGTATACCCACTCACTCCCCCTCAATCATACAACAGTGATATTAAACAATTACCCACGACAATATGAAGAGACACTTCATACACTCCTTGATCTTGCTTCACAGCTTTGATCAAGGAACTCACACACTCTTGCTTCAAAGCTTCGAGTGAGACACAGCCTAGAATCTACCTATCCAAATCACATCATCCACCAGACAATTGCTTGGATTACAAGTATTCCTAGACAAAATTCACACGTGAAGTCTAGCCTTCTTCACTAACACAGGACTCTGCAATCTGCACTCTTTCTTCTTCTGTTTTTCCAGTCCACTTATTTAGAATTGTATCTTCTGATCTTTATAGCTATTAGTCCTCTTGGGCCTTGGTGCATTAATTAGGTTTTATCCATATCAAACCTATTCTCCACGAGCTGCACACTTGCCACTTAATTCAGGGTTCTTCTAGTTCGCCTAGGGCTTCTAGAAATTCTCCTGATATCCAGCTTGAGCATTTATTCTGGTTCCTAGATTAGAGATATCAGAAAAACAACTTCACCCGCTGGATGTCATACGTTCAATGTTATGACATTCTGTATGACATTCAGCTTAACTAAGTTAACTTATAGTTAACTTACCCTGCACACACATCATTAAGTATGTCCTAACAATCAGTATGACATACATGCATACTCTAGAGTTTCCCTGAACGCACACCAAATATACACTTGTTAGGATTCAGACGAAGTTGGTATTCCCTTAGTCAACAAAACAACTTTAACAGATGTTCAACATGATCCTCTTCAGTCCTAGATTTGGCTATTATATCGTCCACACAAAATTCGATCTCCTTGTGCATCATGTCATGAAAAAGAGTAGTCATAGCTCTTTGATATGTTGCCCCGACGTTCTTCAGACTGAATGGTATGACTCTATAGCAAAAGGTTCCCCATGATGTGATGAATGACGTCTTCACTCTATCCTCGGGAGCCATCCTGATTTGATTGTAACCTGAAAATCCATCCATAAAAGGGAAAATTTCATACCTCACGGTGTTGTCCACCAACATGTCAATATGGGGTAGCGGAAAATCATCCTTTGGGCTAGCTTTGTTCAAGCCTCGACAGTAGACACACATACGAACTTTTCTATCTTTCTTCGAAACAGGCATAATATTAGCTAACCATTATGGGTATTCAGATGTGATAGGGAAACCTGCATCGATTTGTTTCTGTACTTCTTCCTTAATCTTCAAAGCCATGTCAGGACGAGTTCTTCTGAGTTTTTGTTTGACCGGTGGGGATTCTGATTTCAAAGGCAAGTGATGTTCCACTATAGTGGTGTTGAGACAAGGCATATCTTGATACGGCCAAGCAAACACATCGACGTACTCCTTGAGTAAGTCAATCAACTTTTCTTTCACGTCAGACTTGAGCAGTGCTCCGATTTTCACTTCTTTACGGATTTCCTCCGTACCTAGATTAATAACTTCCACAGGCTCTTTGTGAGGCTGAATGGCTTTATCTTCATTATCAAACAATTTGGAAATCTCTTCATGATCTCTTCTTCTTCTTCTTCGGCTTCGAACACAAGAAACTCAAAGTTTAGAGAAGGTAATGCGTCATTATTTCTGATATTTTGTTTGTGCAATAATCTGCACATGTGATATGGCTTTATTTTAGATTTAGGAAGTGAAAGTGTGTGCATAGAATATGCAAAGTAATAATTTCTTATTATTACCATTTTCCATATAAACGAAAAAAAAATAAAAGAAAAAGATATAAACACGAAATGATGTTTTTATTAATGATAACAAATTTTCATACAACATGCCCTAATACAAGATTACCTTTGCCTTGGGAAGAACAAAGGGAATTATTAAAATAAGCCCACACAACAACTCTTTCGCCTTGGGCAGAGAAAAACTAAAACACAAATAGACAATTACTTTGATATATGGATAATAACAGGGACGTCAATAGCACTTCAATTTCGGGCGACTGCTCCAGGCATCACGAAGTTGGGTAGGTCTTCATCAGAATTTTCTCTGGTGATAGCATTGACTTCAAAATGGCATTCTCCGCGCTTTGATCTGGGAGAATAGAAAGGCACATACGCATTAAAATAAGCCTACACAACAACTCTTTCGCCTTGGCAGAGAAAAACTAAAACACAAAGAGGCAATTACTTTGATATATGGATAATAACAGGGACGTCAATAGCACTCCAATTTCGGGCGACTGCTCTAGGCATCACGAAGTTGGGTAGGTATTCATCAAAATATTCTCTGGTGATAGCATTGACTTCAAAATGGCATTCTCCGCGCTTTGATCTGGGAGAATAGAAAGGCACATACGCGTCTTCAGTTTCAGAATCATAACCAGAATCCTCCGGGTAAGGCTCATAATCTTGATAAGGAATGGAGAGGCTTTAAGAACCATGTGATATATAACCCTCAAATTCATCTTCAGATACCACATTGACATGGGGAGGATGAATGACCCCTCCGTTGCGGAAGAATTCTTCGGTTGGTGGAATAAAAGAGCTTATGTTGACTTGCTTGTTGGAGTTGGTAGGAGAAAAACCAAGACCTTTCCTATTTTTGTTTTCAGGTAGAGATAACACCTTTCCCCACCCTTCTTGGGAATCGCACTTCACGACTCGCTGTGCATCTTTAAAAGGCGAAATGGAAACTCCAGGATTTCGGGTATCATTATCAGCAATTGAGAGTACTTGGAACTGAGTTCCAACTTCTTCTTCTGCATCAACATAAGAGAATGAAGAAATATGACTTACCACCAGGACTCTCTCCCTGCAAACCGTAACTATATTTCCTACAAATATATACTTTAGTTTCTGGTGCACTGTAGATGTAGCCGCCTCAGCCTCATGTATCCACTGCCTTCCCAATATACAACTATAGGCGGCGTGAATGTCCATGACTTGAAATGTAACTAGAAAAACCTGCAATCTGATGGTCATCGGCAGATCAACTTCACCGATCACCGTCTTCCTTGATCCATCAAAAGCTTTAACAATAACATTGCTTGGCCTCATAGGTGGCCCTTGGTATGACAATCTTGCGAGAGCAGTTTTGGGCATTACATTCAGCGAGGATCTAGTGTCAACTAGCACACCAGATAACGTGTTGTTCATACAGTTCATGGAGATGTGTAACACCATATTATGTTTTCTTCCCTCCTCCGGGAGATCTTCTTCACATGATCCAAGTTATTGCATGAGGTGATATTACCTATAATGTTGTCAAACTGCTCAATAGTCACATCATGTTCGACATAAGCTTGTTCTAGTACCTTCTGCAATGCTTCTTTATGGGCTTCTAAACTCATCAGTAGTTGTAGTATAAAAATCTTGGAAGGATTTTGCAATAATTGATCCACGACTTTGTATTCACTCCTTTTGATCAACTTTATAATTCAGCAGGTTTAGAAGAATCAGCTCCACTAGACTGCCCCACAATCGAATCTTTTGCAATTGGTTGTTCAAATGAAATCTCTTTGTCTTTCGAAGGTGTTGAGGGGTAAACCTGACAACTTCTAGTTACTCTACTAACATCTGCAATATTAACAACCGATGGTAGAACAGGTAGAGGCACCTCTTTTTCGTTTTCCAACATTGTGGTGTTATACTTGTATGGAATCGCCTTATTGGAAGCATAGGGGACTGGTCCAGGCACATTAATAATCAGAGGAGTTACATAAGGCTTCCTGCTGTCATACGTGATTTCAATATGTTCCACTTCCATAGAAGCTAGATCTTTGTTGTACTCAACTGTAATAACTCTTTCTATCCAGCAGGAATTGAATATCTTCTCTCACAAGGCGACAACCTCGAGAGTTTACGGAACTGTCGTAACCCGAAATTTGACCTCCTTTCGCCTTTTGCATAAACACGTGCATTCGCATAGCTAACATACGCATTAGCACTTCTCCTCTGTGGTTTTTGTTGCAGGAATTTTTAGGTTTTGCAAGCCCGATTAATCACATCCTCTCAAAGATATCACATCACTAAAACAAGCACAAAATGAAGGTTTCTATGCCTATTCATCAGATCAAAAGGTCAAAAATCGGAACTGCGGCCACAACACCGTTTTTCAAGCCATCATCATCTTGAGATTCTACCCTATTTTCTGAAGTTTTATTGGCTTTGGATTCATCTCAAGTGACTACTTCAAGCTTATTCTGTGCAAATCGACATTCTGAGCATTTATCACGTTTTCAACGGTTTTGCTACGGTTGGATCTCAAGCTTGGAATTCTCTGGGTTTCTTGGCTTAATTCTCATCACATATCAATAGTAACAACATCCAAGGTAAATCTCAGCCTTGTAGGTTGGTTATCTTTCACCCGATTTACAGTTTCTATCTATTTCGCGCGTTTACGATGTAGTTCGATCGTTTTTTCGGTTTCGCTTAATCATGTGATTTCTTGATCTTTTCTATCCATGTTTCATGTTTTCCATTGATGATTAATTAATTTTTGAGTGCTTTTGAACTTCATATTTCGTGCACAAATGTCAAGCATAGCATGTGGAAGATTGGGGAAAGCTTTTGGTTGGAAAAAATTGATTTTCAAAAAGTTGTTTTTGCCACTGTTACAGTGGTAAACAGTTACTCTAAGTGGGTAACCGGTTACTCTGCACAATTTTAGCATATTTCCTCCATTTTTGATCAAGTAACCGGTTACCCACTTCAAGTAATCGGTTACTTCAGTGGCAGAACGTCATTTTTGCCCGTTTTCAAGCTTGTTTGCTATTCTTTTCCCATACAACTTTCATGGCTTGATGTGCTTGATATTTGTGGATGTTTTATGAGTCATTCACCTATTCTTTGAAGCATTTATGCAATATTTCAATATGTTATTTGTCAATTCTCAATTATGTGCATTTTCGACACGTTGATCACGATCATTCTTGCATATTTCTTTGGTCACTTGCTACATGGTTTGGGGTGCATGCTAATTGTTTTGGTACTTTTTTCACCTTTATTCGTGTTTGCATTGAGTTTGTTCCTCTTTGGAATAAACTCAATCTTGTATAATCAATAAATCACCCTTTTGCTTTAATGGTTTTTCATCCCTTTGGAAAATTATTAGCATATTCCCCTTTTGATTGATAAATTGAAACTTTGTTTCGATTAATCGATCCTTCTCTCTTTCTTATCCTTTGGATCTTCTAGATCTTTGTCCTCCTTCTCTCTTCCCCCAGTATAGTTGAAGGTTTGCAATGCGTGGGAGCACTGTATAAAGGTGGCGCCGTTACGCCGTCAGTTCTTGCACCGCACTTTGGTGTTAGAGAAGGAATGAAAATGGAGAATTCTTACACTCATTCTGACTATTTTGGGTAGAGGACGAATGACCCTGTGCCTGGAATAGTCACCTCTATCTCTTTACTATGGTATCCCTCTCTCTCCAATCGAGTCGATCCTTGATCACTTTCACCCTTACCTCCCCTTTGAAAGTGGCTTCTTCCTTTCAATTCAACACTCTCTTCTCTCTCGGCCAATCACCATTCTTGGTTTCCCCCGAAATTTGTAATCACTATTTTCCTTGGGTGATCAATTGTCCTTCAGTTTAAACCTGGTTCCCTTCTTCCCCTAGTGAAGTCGCCAGCTAAGTCAATCTTTCTTCGGTTAACACAGTCTTCCTGTTCTAACCTATTCCTAACCAGAGTTTGCAATCGTCTCCTGGTTCTCTCTCCTTCTTGTTTAGGTCATCACTGTTTAACAGTTACGCACCAACATCCTCTTTTTGTCAGTTAATCATAGTCTGTCTGTTAATACTAAGTTTTTCTTTGGGTTAATCGCCTTCTTCCGACTAATCACCCTGTCTTTGGTTGATCACGGTCCGCCCGTTAAAACCAGCTTTTTCTTTGGGTTAATCACCTTCTCTTAGTTAATCACCCGCCTTTTAGTCAATTACAGCCCGCCTGTTTGAACCAATGACCATTTTTCCTCAGTTAACCACAGTCCATCTATTAAGATACTGAGTTTTCTTTGAGTTAATCACCTTCTTTGGGTTAACCACTCATTCCTTTTGGTTAATGACAGTCCGTCTGTTAAATACCGAACCCCCGCAGTTAGCAGCCTTTCTTTGGTTCAAATACTGTCAGCTTTGGGTTAGTAACCTTCATTCGGTTCGGATACCCGTTTCTTTGGTTAAGTATTGTTTACTCAGTCAATGTACTGTTTCTTTGGGTCACAACCTTCGCTTGGTTCCACACCCATTCTTTGGGTCACAACCTTTGCTTGGTTCCACATCCGTCTTTTGGTTGATCACCGTTTCTTGGTTAAAACCAATTCCTTTATCCTTTCGATTAACCATTGTTTATCAGTTAATATACTGATTTCTCCTTCGAGCCAAACACATTTCTTTTGTTCAGTACTCACTTTCTTTTGCTTCGTCGCAGTCCGTTTGTCGACACCTAACCTTTTATTCTCCCCACAAGTGTTACTCTTGTTTTTCTTTGGTTAATCACTGCTTGCAGTTAATACACCGAGTCCTCCGTGGATCTTACCTTCATTTTGGTTCTAGTCCTGTATTTCTTTTTTCCCCGGCTCTGTCGCCATTTTCTTGTTATCCCCTATGGAGTCATTTCTTTTTCCTGCAGAGTTCTTGCCTTTCTTCTCTGTGTTCCTCAACATAGTTCTATTTCATTTCCTTTCTTGGTTTTGACACCACTTCCTTTTGCAATCCCTTAGTTGGGTCTTGCTTTCCCTTTTTGCTCTTGGCTTTGACGCCGTCTTTTTTCCCAGCAGTAGTTCCCCGAACTACGTAGGTTCTGATTTCCTCATTGCACTATGAGGGTACGTAGGCACAAGATTGCAAAATCTTGGTGAGCCACCTTCCTCCGTCTTCTTCCATTCTTTTGTCTCTCTAGTCCGTCCAGATCCCTTTCTTTTCCTTGGTTCCTTGAACTACGGAGCTCTGACTTCCTCATTGCACTATGAGGGTACGTAGGCACGAGGGCCCCAATCCTCCTCGAGCACTTTCTTTTCTTTCCTTCCTCTTTAGCTAGAAGCCTTTAGATAGATAACCCATCCAAGCCTAGAAGCATGTGAAATGGTTCCCGTCGGGTACGAAGGATGCTTAAGGTGCTAGTACCCTCCTTTCGCATAACCGACCCCTTTCCCGTTTCTCTTTCCCTTGGGTTTTATCGATATTTTTCCTGTTCTTTGGGACTAAATAAAGTTCGGTGGCGACTCTGTTTTATCTTTGAGTATGCGATTCACTCGGGTATAATCCCGCTAGCTCCAACTGGCGACTCTGTTGGGGAGTTTTTCTCTTGCAGGTTCTGGTCTCGCCTTGCTTTGTTTGTTTCCTGGCTAGCTGGGACTCCCCAACTCCAACTGGCGACTCTGCTGGGGAGTCCTTACGCTTGCAAGTTGGGGTCTCGCCTAGTTTTGCTTGCTTTTCTTTCTTGCTTGGGTGTTTATCTTTTTACTTTATTTGCTTTATCTTTATGCTTTACTCGCTTTATTTTATGTTATTTACTGCTTTAAATATTTATATACTGCATATTCTAGATATCTGCTATATTCTGCTGTTTTGGGATGGGTAGATATTATTGGAGAGATAAGTCCTAACACCGGTCTTGAGCATATACATAGGCTAAAATGTGGATAGTCGTGACGCCTGCGTTTCGTGCATTGGGTTGTCACGAGAGCCGCATCCCAGATCGTGATTCACTTGAGAATACTTCTGTCCTGCAAGAATTCGCTACGGCGGGGGGTTTTCATTTTTGAGTCATATGGTTTGGGCGACCTTTCTAGGGACCACCTTGTTATGTCTAGATCATACCTGTGAGTGGGATATGGGGGTTTTTATGCAGGAAACCAAGACTCTTCATACCTTTTGCTCTCTCACACACGTCAGATTTTTGCACCAACACAGAGTTGCGCAGATATTAAATTTGTGCAAATTTGGATATTCAGATTGGGCAGATTTGATTGTTCGAATTTGTGTTTGGCTTCGTGATTTGTGTGTTGCATGTCATTTAATCATAACCATTAACATTTTTGCATATGCATAAAACTTTATTTTGGCATACATTTCATTCAATCATATTCATATGCATGTCCTTCACCCGGAAACCACGCGCTTACACTATCCGTCATGCCTTGTAGCAAGACGGCATCTCGACATCGCTATTTCACTCGTTCAAACAAGACCAGGATCATGGCTAACATTGAACAAGAGAACACTACCTACAAGGAGACTTTGGCTTAGTTTCAAGGCCAGATGGATTAGTTCCAGACTAACATGGACGTTATTATGGACTTCCTTCGTGCTCAGAAGGACGGTGCTGCTGCTACTTCTATTGTTGCAACTGTTATTGATGCTACTGTTGTCGCTCCTGTAGTGATCCCTACTCCTGTCGTTGCTTCGTCCCCAGCAATTATCAAAGTGCCAGTTAAGACTATTGCTTAGCCCATTATCAATCTAACTTTTGTTCAGCCTGGTTTGAATAGAATGACTGCTACCTTCCCGTGGGGAATGCCTCCGAATTTCACACCTTAGATCGCCGGTGGTGGTGCTTTTATTTCGTATCAACCTTTCGTTGCACCCATGATCAATGGTAATTCTGCTGCTTATCCTTGGGGCATGCCTACTCCGATTCCACCTCCTGTGGTGAATCGTGATGGTCACGAGATTCCTCAGACACAGGTTCGCCAGACTCCTATGTCTACTGATGTTGAGATTCCTGACGAAGATGAGCATGCGTATAGGGGTCCTCCTATTCATGTTCCGGTTTGTCTCAGCCTGCTCAAACTATGGTTCAGAATGTTCATTCTATTCCCTACCTCGGGGCATCTTCTGTTGCTACGGTACTTCCTACCGTTTATCCGTATGGTTTTCAGATGGGTCAGAATGCTGGTCAGGTGGTAAATTCTGGGTTGGTTTATCCGTCTCAGTTTGCTTATCCACAGATACCCGCTCCTGCCGCATCACAACTTCCAAATCCCCAGGCTCTTGTCAGATTTGCTGCTCATAACATACCTGCTGAGTATAAATTGTTGGACGAGAGAATCCGTGCGATTGAAGGATATTCTGCTTTTGACGTGGAAGCCAAAGACTTGTGTTTGGTTCCCAATGTCGTGTTGCCGCAGAAATTCAAGATTCCCGAGCTGCCAAAGTACAAGGGTTTGAGTTGTCCTTGTAGCCATGTGACCATGTATTGTAGGAAGATGGCGTCCTATGTTAATAATGATGAACTACTTGTGCATTGCTTTCAAGATAGCTTGTCTGGAGCTTTTCTAGATTGGTATATGGGTTTAGAACGTAGCAAGATTCGTTCGTGGAGAGACCTATCCGAGGCATTCTTGAAATAATACAAATATAACCTTGATCTGGCTCCTACCAGATTGCAGTTGCAGAATCAGTCACAGCGTTCGACCAAAACATTCAAAGAATATGCACAAAGGTGGCGAGAGATGGCTTCTCGGGTGCGACCTGCTCTTTCTGACAATGAATTGGTTGACATTTTCATGGGCACTTTGCAAGGTCTATATTATGATAAAATTGTGGGTAGTTCTGCGACAAATTTTGCTGATATTGTGACTATTGGTGAAAGGATTGAGAACGGGTTGAAGATTGGTAGAATCGCTGATTTCGTTGTTCAGCAACCAACCAAGAAACCTCAGAGTAGTCATTCAAAAAAAAAAGGAAGGTGAAGCGAATGTTGTGATGGCGAAGGCCTCTCCTCAGTATCAGGTTCCCATGGCTCCTATGTCGTATTATCCTTATCCTTATGTGGCTGCTGCTCAATATCAACAACCGTCGTATCAGTATCATCCACAATAATAAGTCCAAAATTCTCAAAACTAGAATCAACCTCAACAACAACAGTCTCAGCAAAACAACCGAAATCAACATCAGAACAAACAGAACAACAATCAGAACAACCGCAAGCCGATGAATTTTGACAGAATTCGTGCCTTATACCGAGTTGTTTCCTTATTTGATTCATCAAGCGGCAATATCCCCCAGAGAGATTGCACCTGCAACTCCTCCTTTTGGTCCAAAGCATAATCCGAATGTGTAACACCCCCTTTCTATACCCCAAATAATCAAATAAATCATTTAAGCACATATTAAAATTTCATCAGAGTAAAATTAAATCATGGTATAAAAGGAGCATATCACACATATATGACAATTAAAACATACAACACCTGCTCAAATAAAAATATGCAACAATGGGGTAGCTGCAACATAGGAACTTCGTACTTGCGCCCATATCTCAGTATTTTAAAATTAAAGCGGAAGATTAAAACATTTGAATCATTTAAAACATGTTATCATATAAATACATAATTCAGTTTAGTTCACAATATCATTCATGTTTTCCAAAACATTGCCATCAGATGCATATACAAATGTATCTCAAAAGAATGCTATACAAGCCTAACTACCCGGTGCTACATATCAGAGCTGACCGACAAACGAATGAAGCTATACTTCATAAAAGACCTCCAGCAACCTAATCTGCAATGCCTCATAGAGCATTATAAAACAGCAGAAGGGTGGGAAATATTATCATAATAACCAATGCATATAAACATATATATATATATATATATATATATATATATATATATATATATATATATATATATATATATATATATATATATATATATATATATATATATATATATATATATATATATATATAACATAAAAATATACATGCTTCGCATTCTCACCGCGTTTTATCATAATCCCCTCATATACACCTCAACGTACATATTCACAATTCGCATCATTGTTCATAAACATACACATTCATATTTCTTCACCACCATTCGTCATAAAGTATATATATATATATATATATATATATATATATATATATATATATATATATATATATATATATATATATATATATATATATATATATATATATATATATATATATATATATATATATATATATATATATATATATATATATATATATATATATATATATATATATATATATATATATATATATATATATATATATATATATATATATATATATATATATATATATATATATATATATATATATATATATGCATTCATATTTCTTCACCACCATTCGTCATAAAGTATATATATATATATATATATATATATATATATATATATATATGCATTCATATTTCTTCACCACCATTCGTCATAAAGTATATATATATATATATATATATATATATATATATATATATATATATATATATATATATATATATATATATATATATATATATATATATATATATATATATATATATATATATATATATATATATATATATATATATATATATATATATATATATATATATATATATATATATATATATATATATATATATATATATATATATATATATATATATATATATATATATATATATATATATATATATATATATATATATATATATATATATATATATATATATATATATATATATATATATATGCATTCATATTTCTTCACCACCATTCGTCATAAAGTATATATATATATATATATATATATATATATATATATATATATATATATATATATATATATATATATATATATATATATATATATATATATATATATATATATATATATATATATATATATATATATATATATATATATATATATATATATATATATATATATATATATATATATATATATATATATATATATATATATATATATATATATATATATATATATATATATATATATATATATATATATATATATATAACAAAACATATTTATCATTTCATATAGCCACAATTCACATTATTGTACATAACCATACACAATCATGTTTATTCACCAATTCATAACTCTCAATTCAACAATTCATGCACATATGCATATATTCACACAATATTTATCTCTATGTCATGTAACTCAATACAACTCATCAATTCCTATTCAAAATTATGGGTACATCCCTTATACCCCACTAGAAATAACATCATAGTCATTCTACCCCAGTGAACACCAACACTAGGAACAACATCATAGTCATTCTACCCCAGTGCGTACGACTGTATCACGTATACTCCACTAGGAACAACATCTCAGTTTTTCTACCCCAGGGAGCACCCCACCAGGAACAACACCTCAGTTATTCTATCCCGGTGATTATTCCACTAGGAACGACATCTTAGTCATTCTACCCCAGTGTATACGACCATGTCACTATACCTCACCAGGAACAACATTTGTCATTCTACCCCGATGATCATTTCACTAGGAACGGTATCTTATCATTCTACCCCAGTGATTACTCCACTAGGAACGATATCTTATCATTCTACCCCAGTGAGTACAAGTTTTGCACATACACACATTTCATCAAAGTATTCATACTTTCAACATCATCACCATATTTATCAAGCAATGCACACATATTCACTAATATGTTCTCATGCATTCTTCACATGCAATCGAATACAAATAATATGCATTCACAATATCACGCCAACGGCAACGAACTCAATCACATTCATCATGCACTTTTAATCAATTTAAACAATGCATATATTTGCCAAAATGCCACATTTCACAATCGATTCCACAATCTACGATTCACGCCATACGGCTAACCACAGCATAACATATAACAGCATACAAGTGATGCGTCCGCAAGTGCACGGAAATATCGAAGTAATATAAAAGATTGTCGAACCCACAGAGACCAATGTCAATCTACCGTTATCTATCGCTACGGCGTAAAGCTAAGGCTAATGGAATTTGGAAAGTTAAATGCGGATGAAATTAAATGCACAAGAAATAATTTAAAGAGTTTGTACCGTTAGGCTAAGTGCTCGGGTGAGGAGCACCTAACTTAGAAGGAACATGTCTTTTTCTTCATAATTTATTTTCTTTCTTAATTTCTCATTTTACGCTAGAGATCATACACTTATTTGCATCGGTTTCTTACTTAGTGTGTTTAGGATGGCGCTGACTGCTTAAATAAACTACTTAGGGATTACTACAAGAACCTGGAGCTTTAAGGTTTCGGCATAATGGGTACTCAAATTGATTTTGCATATTTAGGGGGTTAAGTGTGTCAGGGCGGTATCAATTTTATCAAAACTTTCCCACGTTTTTCTAACATAGCCTGGACAGCCTATATACTTTCAGAGAACCCTGACATGAATCGAAGCAAAAATTTGTTGGAGGTTAGAATTTTGAAAATTTGAAATTTTTGGGGAAATTGAATAACAAGCGAAAACCACGCATAAAGACTCGACAGCATGCAAATACTTTGACATAATGTTAAAAATAGATAAAAATTCCTAGAAGCATGAAATAAAATGTAAAACAATAGAGTTCCTCCCCCACACTTAAACCAAACATTGTCCTCAATGTTTTAGTAAAAGGTGGAAAAGGAAAGATAGAACCTGTATGAATGCTACTGCTCTTGCTATCCTTGTCTTTGTTGATCACTTCTACTTCGGCGGCGGGCATTTTGAGATACCTTTGTTTGTGTAATTCTCGAACTAGCTCATCATGTTGCTCGCGTCAAGAGGAAGTACTCATCATCAGTGTTCCCACCAGCAGCGACACTCGTAGGAATGTCCGTGGGCATAGCTCATCTTCTCAGATCATCATCTAGAGAGTTTTCGCTTAGATATAGCTAAAGAGTAACAAGCGATACATTTCTTTATTTTCTGCAAATTTAAACAAACAAATTAAAATAAAGACTTTATGGGTTGCCTCCTACATAGCGCTTTGTTTAACGTCGATAGCTCGATGGCCAAGGAGTGCAAGTACTCATGGTGGTTCTTTCGAGAATGGTTCCTCGATCAAACTTTGAATGGTCTTCGGTTTCCATGGCCACTTATCAAGCCATCTCTCATATCTCTCACCTTTTCTTTTCTTTCTTCTATAGGGTGGTTCATTGTTTTGAACTTGTGGTGGTGGTTCTGGATCTATCCTAAGTATCAGCTTTTCAAATTTGGGCTTAGCTATTACATCCACCACCTCAAAATTTAATCTTACCCTTGTAACAGTAATGATGACCCTAGTTTCATGGTCCTTGAATTTTCTTTTGTTATGAAGGACCTTAGACAAAGGTGCATTAGTGTGGATATTTTCCAATACCTCCACATATGTTTTGGATTTGGAGTTTACCTTAGCTTCCACAGCCCTTTGTGGGAATGAAATAGGTGGGGTATAGGGAGGAGGGGCAACAATGGGTGCTTCTTTCTCTATATCTTTGACAACCTCCCTTTCGGGTGGTGTCAGTGGATTTTTCTCAATAATTATGCTTGTCTCACCAAAACTCTCCTCAGATTCATCATCACTCTCCCTAGGATCTTCTATCTGTTCTTCATTACTAGTGGTTACAACATTCACATGGCTCTCAAGGAAGGGTCCTAGAGATGTTCGTGTAAGCAAAGAGGTTTGAGTCTCCAAAGCCTTGCTGTGAGTCGCGAGGGAATCGACTATAATGCTCATCTGCTTAAGGTCTTCATCAATTTGGAGATGTTGTTTTCTAAAATCTTCATTTTGGAGAGTTTGTGTCTCCACAAAGCGCTCCATCATAGATTCTATCCTAGAGTGAGTAAACGTCTCTTCAAATTTTTCTAGTAATAGTTCAAGGTTGGATGTATCGAAATCTTGCGTTTCCTCAAAACATTTGGAGTCGTCATCGTAGAGGAAGTTTGGGTGAGAATGCATCGTATTGAAATCTTCTAATAATATTTCGAGGTCCGATTTAAACGGATCTTGTGGTTCCTCGAAATATTGGGGGTGGTAGTTATAAGGGAAATATGGGTTATACATAATGATTTAGATAAGAGTGCCTTAGTCTATACTATGCAACAACGGAATTACAATATTGACTGTTGGTCCCCGACAACAGCGCCAAAAACTTGATGCGTCCGCAAGTGCACGGAAATATCGAAGTAATATAAAAGATTGTCGAACCCATAGAGACCAATGTCAATCTACCGTTATCTATCGCTACGGCGTAAAGCTAAGGCTAATGAAATTTGGAAAGTTAAATGCGGATGAAATTAAATGCACAAGAAATAAAGATTTTTGGTTTAAAGAAATGCGGTAAAGGAATATCGGTATGTAATGCTTTAGCTATCGGGAATTCGGCAGGTTACCGGTGCCTTTTTGTCTATTGCAAACACTTTTCAGGAGAACTTACTCGTTTAAAGACCTTCTCCTCATGATGGTTATTAACTCGGGTCATAATTCTAAGGGCCGAATGTACGCTTTCGCTGTCCCATTCGGGGTTAAAACTACTTTTTGTAAACAAATAGATTCTAATTTCTTTTAAAGCGCTTTCGCTGTGTCTAAAATCAATGCCTAGTTTTTACTATCTGCTTCTAGCCTCAGCTGTCGCTTGTTGGTTCGTACCTTAATATGGTTTCCCACTGTCGTGGCAAAACCACCATAAATAGCTTCTCACTGTCGTGACAAAGGTTTATTTAGAATTTTGATTAAAAACTACGGCCAGAAAGGTTGTTTGTAAAAAGGGAAGATTCCGGTTACTATCGAATCATGTCCTACTAATTCGGTTACATACCGATAAAACTAATTTAGCTAGACATGATAATTAATGCAAACATAAATAAACAATGGCAGCAGAATAATATAACATGCATACTGACAGAAATAAAATAATAATTCAATTAATAAAAACCTGTAAATCGTACTGATCTCGAATCCTTGAGTAGTCCTCCACAATGTCGGCAGGATTCTACTTTGGCGAGAATTAAAAGGTACAGGAACAAATAAAGCGATACAAATGAAATAAAAGGAAAAGAAATGGAAAATAATACAGGAAAGTAAAATTGGCTTCAATGGGAATTTTGGCAGCACTTCGATACATCGAAGGTTCCCCCTTAAAACTGTGAATCTAAGGCCTATTTATAGGAGATAATTCACTCTTCAACTTCCAGAGATCATGGGTGAGTTATGGAGGGAGTGGGAGTAACTTCCAGTTAGTGGGCAGTGAGTGGAGAAAGTGTAGGAAGAAATTAAGTTGAGATTGATCGTGGCTTCTTCTGATTTGAACGTACTGATATTTTGCCTGCGTGACGGTCGTCATGAAATGTGACGGTCGTCACACCCATGACGGTCGTAATGGACCTGTGACGACCGTCATATCAGCAGAATCCGTATATGTTGTTTTTCATCTATTTTTCATCTCTTTTCCTTCCATTTCTTCTCCTTTTCTTTCTTTAGTCTAAATTCTCCCCAATCTGCTAAGCGAAGTAAATTAATCATATAATAGAGCATAAATCAAGATAAATTAATAATAGTCACAAATAAATACATGTAAACCAAGCCAAATAAACGATATGATTTCGCGTTATCAACAAGCTACACGTTATATATCGAAAGCATATAGTATGATAACACATCAAACGCACCCGTTTACGACGGTAAAAGTTGACAAAATGACACGTTTCAAATATTCTGCTATAATTGGATCATATACTGACATCAATACCATTTTTCCTAGAAATAACATCTCTTTAGCTTTTCAACGCTTCGAACGGGGACTAAAACTGACTTACGGATCAAGAGATATGAATTTCCGAAGTTTTCTGAAAAACCAGAATTTTGCCTAAAAACGGCTACAGGATTTTGCATTTTCGCCCGAAAATCCGACCGATTTAATTCTTTTCTCCCGATTAAATACCTACTCATCATTACCAATCATATAGTAACATTTTAGGATCATAAAATGCAAATTCTACGACTTCCGATTTTCACCCAAAATCTTAACCCCCAATTGTCCAAAAATGTCAAAACTCACAAACTCAACCAAATTCGATCAAACGAAGTCTAATAATCACGGCTAAGCATTACCCAACTAAACTACAAAATTTATTTTCGATTCTAACCGTTTAAAACTCGATTCTACCAATTAAACTCATTTATGCCCTAGAATGGAAAATGGTAGAAACTCTCCAACAATCTCAATCAAACTAACAAACACATACATAATCATAAACATTGATAGAATAACAACATTTCACACCCTTACCTTGATTAAAACGAAGCTAGAAGTTGTTCTTGAGATTTCCAAGCTTTTTCCCCTTTTTCTCCTCTTTTCTCCTCTTCCTCTTTCTTTCTCTTCTTTTTCTCTTATGTTTCTATTTTTCCTTTTCTTTCTCTTTCTCTTTCCCTTTTTCACTTATACTTTTTCTATTCTATTTCTCTCCAAACATCCACTAATCCATTTCTCATAAAATATCTCAACTTAACATTAAATACTTAATGTCTAAAATACCCTCCAATCTATTTTCCCCGAAACTCTCAAAATCGGTAAAATAGCTTAATATGCAAACATAACATATTAACACATAAATTCCACAATTAAATTATTAATCACCCAAATCAATTAATTAATATAAATAATTAATTATCAAAAATTGGGCTGTTAGAGAATGCATCATGTGCCTACCATGCTGGGTACATAGGACATGCTACCGAAGATTGTATTGTTCTCAAGGCCAAAGTTCAAGTGCTTATTGATCGGAAAATCCTGACATTTACTGAGGAGCGTCCCAATATACAGACTAATCCATTGCCTACCCATGGTGGACCTGTGGTTAATATGATTGAGGACGATCGAAAGACTGAATTGATTAAAGATGTCGACAAAGTGAACACTCTGATGACTATTGTGACCAAGAAGTTGAAGGAACAAGGGTTATTGAAAGGTCTTCATGGGAAATGCCAGATCTGTGATGATAATCCTAATCAGTGTCGAAAGTTGAAAGGGTGCGTTCAGATCTTGATGAATCAAGGTGTAGTTTAGTTTTCCAGAGCCAAGCCTGTGGAAGAGGTAGCTACTATCGAGTCGTTCACAATCGTATATAGGAAGGTTCCTATGGAAGCTCCTACGAAAAAGATCCAGCCTATCACTGTCTGTGTTCCTAAGCCATTCCCGTATCAGAATTCGAAGGAAGTTCCTTGGAAGTATGGTCCAACCGTGTTCTGGGGGTCGAGAAATCCAATTTTCAGAGTCTGAAATCGTGGATGTAACTGCCACCAGGGGGATAACTCGTAGTGGAAGAGTGTTTGCTACGAAGGTCGTATCTAAGCCAGTGCAAATTCCAACTATCATTCCTCCTAAGGAGAAGTCTACTTCAGCAACCCCTGTGGCACAACTAGGGGCATCAGTTGTAGCATCAGTTCCAGTCACTCTGTCTGCAGATGCCACCAAAAGCAAAGAAGCCATGGGTGATCAAGAGTTCCTCAAGTTGATCAAAAAGAGCGAATTTAAGATTGTGGATCAGCTAGGGCAAACTCCGTCAAGGATTTCTATCTTATCTCTGCTTACGAGCTCACCAGCGCACAAATCAACTTTGCTGAAAGTTTTGAACACTGCTCATGTGATGCACGACATTCCAGTAGAACACTTTGATGACGTCGTCACAAATATAACTGCTAGTCAGTACCTGGGTTTCAACGAGTCAGAATTGCCTCCTGAAGGTACTGCCCATAACAGAGCCTTGCACATCTCAGTAACATGTATGGACTCTTTGATATCTCATGTTCTTATGGATACCAGTTCTTCTCTCAATGTGATGCCTAAGGATATATTGAGTCAACTATTGGTAGAGGGAAACGAGATGAGACCAAGCGCTTTGGTCGTTAGAGCTTTTGACGATTCTCGAAGGCAAGTCATTGGCGAAGTGGATTTACCCATTAAAGTCGGGCCGCATTTGTTTACCATTACTTTCCAAGTGATGGATATCAATACTGCATACAGTTGTTTATTGGGTAGACCCTGGATCCATGTCGCAGGGGCAGTTACATCCACGTTACATCAAAAGCTAAAATTCATGTTTGAAGATCAGATGGTCATCGTCTGTGGTGAAGACTTTCTAGTAAGCGAGTTATCATCCTTCCGATATGTTGAGACTGATGAAGGCATAGCTGAAGTGTCGTGGCAATGTCTCAAATTTGAAGATGTCAGCTCCACTTCTGTCAATTCTGGTAGACTACCAAAGATGGCCATGTCATCTATCAAGAGTGCTAAAGAGACCATTGAGAAAGGTACCTTTCCTGGCTGGGGGAAAATCCTGGATGTGGTTGAAAAGCATGATCGCTTTGGACTGGGTTATCATCCTGATCAGCAAGCTAGTTCGTGTAGTCATCAGAAATTCAATTTGATCAAGTTCACAAGCGCTGGATTCCAAGAGAGGGATATTGTGTTAGCCATAGACAATGCAGGTCCTAGCAGCCGAAGTACAGGCTTCGTACGTAAGTGCTCGCCGGGTTTCAAGCTCAACAACTAGACATATATCGTGATCCTGTGGTTTTTCCTACAAATATATAATGCATTTTGTTTTCCTGTTCCCTCGCCCGAGACTAGTGGATAGCTTGTAAGGGCCTCGCGCTTTTGAAACATTATGTGATCAATAAATAAAAGTTTTTTTCCATTCAAAACATGCTCTTATTTCTTTCTTTATTTTATTTTTCATAAATAAATAAATGGAAAAGTTTATTTTATTTTTCACCTTTCAAATAGCTTCATTCTAAATATGATTCATAAACATGCAGAACAAATAATTTCATTGATAACAACTTGGAAAACATCCGTTGTAATCCTGGGATTCCAATTAACCAAGCCGAAGAAGATGGTGAGGAAGATTGTGAATTACCGGCTGAACTAGCAAGGCTTCTTGAGCACGAACAGAAAGACATTCAGCCACACAAAGAGTCAGTGGAAGTTGTCGATCTTGGTATCGATGATGTCATAAAGGAAGTTAAGATTGGGGCATCCCTTGTTGAGCATGTACACTCCGGGTTGGTCAAGTTATTGAAAGAGTATGTTGATATTTTTGCTTGGTCTTATCAAGATATGCCTGGGTTGGATACCAACATCGTCGAACATCACTTGCCACTCAAGCCTGATTGTCCTCCTGTCAAGCAGAAACTCAGAAGGACCAGACCCGACATGGCACTTAAGGTCAGAGAAGAGGTTAAGAAGCAGTTTGACGTTGGGTTCCTAGCCACTTCCGAATATCCTGAATGGATTGCCAACATCATCCCGGTTCCGAATAAAGATGGAAAGGTTCGAATGTGTGTAGACTACCGGGATCTCAATAAGGCGAGCCCGAAATATGATTTTCCTCTCCCTCACATTGATGTATTGGTAGACAACACAGCGCAGTTCTCTGTCTTTTCATTCATGGACGATTTCTCAGGATATAACCAAATCAAGATGTCCCCATATGATATGGAGAAGACTACTTTCATCACGCCTTGGGGTGCATATTTCTACAAAGTCATGCCATTTGGTTTGAAAAATGCAGGGGTAACATACCAACGTGCCATGACAACCCTCTTTCACGATATGATCCATAAAGAGATTGAGGTTTACATGGACGATATGCTTGCTAAATCTAGAACTGAAGATGATCATCTGGACCATCTGAAGAAGTTGTTTGACAGACTCTGCAAGTTCAGACTACGGTTGAATCCGGAAAAGTGCACCTTTGAAGTTCGATCTGGCAAACTATTAGGCTTTATTGTAAGTCAGAATAGCATTGAAGTTGATCCTGAAAAGGTTCGGACAATTCAGAACATGTCGCCTCCCAAAACAGAAAAAGAAGTTTGTGGCTTTCTGGGCCGACTTAATTACATTTCCAGATTCATTTCTCATCTGACGGCTACCTGCGAACCAATATTCAAATTACTAAGAAAAAGTCAATCGGTCGAATGGAACAATGATTGTCAAGAAGTTTTTGACCAGATAAAAAAATATTTGCAAGAACCACCTATCTTAATACCTCCGGTTCCTGGTAGGCCTTTAACCATGTATCTCACAGTTCTCGATGAATCAATGGGATGTGTCTTAGGTCATCATGACGACACTGGCAGAAAATAACATGCAATTTACTATCTGAGCAAGAAGTTCAATGATTGTCAGATCAGATACTCACTATTGGAGAAAACTTGTTGTGCTCTGACTTGGGTTGCTCGACGCCTGAGACAATACATGATTTGCCTTACTACTTTATTGATATCCAAGATGGATCCAATAAAGTACATTTTCGAAAAGCCTGCTGTCTCTAGACGAATTGCTCGGTGGCAAATGTTGTTGACGGAGTATGACATCCAACATATTACCCAGAAGGCAATAAAAGGGAGCGCCTTGTCTGACTACCTTGCTCATCAGCTTGTGGAAGGATATCAACAGATGAAGTTTGACTTTCCCGATGAGGATGTTCTATTCATCAGAGATTATTTCAGACCCTGATATAGTATAAGAACCAGGGGCGCGATGGACACTCGTGTTCGACGGTGCTGCCAATGCTAAAGGTCGTGGAATTGGTGTTATCCTCATCTCTCTGATAGGTTTTGATCTTCCCTTCACCGCCAGATTATGCTTTGAATTTACCAATAATATCGCTGAGTACGAAGCATGCATCTACGGTATCGAAGCTGCAATTAACTTGAGAATCAAGATTCTTGAGGCCTACGGAGATTCTGCCCTGGTGATCGTCCAAGTCAGAGGGAACTTTGTAACTCTGGATTCCAAGCTGGTTTCGTACCAGAAACACATTGCAAAATTGACTTCCTACTTTGATGAAATCTCTTTTCATCACATTCCTAGGGAAGAAAATTAATTAGTTGATGCTCTTGCCACCCTGGCATCCATGTTCAGAGTCAAGTGGAAGAACGAAGCTCCTTCTATCTGCATTGATCATTTGAATGAACCAGCACATTGTTTTGCAATCGAGGACAAGTCTGATGACAAGCCTTGGTTCTACGGCATCAAAAGATATCTAGAAAAACAGGAATATCCCGAGGGTATTACTATCACTAATAAGAAAGCTCTCAGACGGCTCTACGCCAAGTTCTTCTTAAGTGGTGGTGTGCTCTACAAGAGGAATTATGATCATGTGTTGCTCATATGCGTGGATAGATACGAAGCAAACACGATCATAAGGTCCATACGTGAAGGTTGTGAGGGAGTACATGCCAAAGGTCCTGTTATGGCTAAAAAGATCCTTCGAGCTGAGTATTATTGGACAACAATGGAGGTAAATTGTTACAACTTTGCCAAAAGATATCACAAGTGCCAAATCTACGGTGACAAGATCCATGTGCCACCAACCCCATTGAATGTTCTGACTTCTCCTTGGCCCTTCTTTATGTGGGGTATTGATATGATTGGAATGATCGAGCCGAAAGCTTCCAACAGTCATCACTTCATTCTAGTTGCTATCGATTATTTCACCAAGTAGGTTGAAGCCGCTTCTTATGCAAATGTTACACGCCAAGTGGTCGCCAGATTTATAAAGAAAGAGACAATTTATCGCTATGTGTTTCTAGCAACATTTTCACTGACAACGCAAGTAATCCGAACAACAAGATGATGCAAGAGTTGTGTCAAGAATTCAAGATCGAGCATCACAACTATTCACCATATCGGCCCAAGGTTAATGGTGTCGTCAAAGCAGCAAACAAAAACATTAAGAGGATTGTTTAGAAGATGGTCAAGACTTACAAGGATTGGCATGAAATGCTTCCCTTTGCACTACATGGCTACAGAACTTCAGTTCGTACTTCCACTGGGGCGACTCCGTATTTGCTTGTATATAGTATGGAGGTTGTTCTACCCATTAAAGTCGAAATTCCCTCTCTCAGGGTCATCATGGAAGCAGATCATGATGAAGCTGAATGGGTTCAATCCAGATACGACCAGCTAAATCTCATCGAAGAAAAGCGCCTAACAACCGTTTGCCACGGTCAATTGTATCAGAGACGCCTCAAGCGAGCTTTTAACAAGAAAGTTCTTCCTCGAGCGTTCCATGCAGGCGAACTCGTGCTTAAGAGGTACTCTCCTGTTCATTCGGATCCACGCAGCCAGTGGACTCCCAATTACGAAGGACCTTTTATTGTCTAGAAAGCCTTCTCAGGCGGAGCCTTGATCCTCACCACCATGGATGGGGAGGAGTTGCCACATCCCGTGAAATCCGATTCAATCAAAAAATATTATGCCTGGAAAAAAAATGATGATGAAAGCCTGCTAGATTGGCATCCGCAAGGGCAATCTAGGCAAAAATGGGCGTCCCGATGGACCAAAAAAAGAAATGTCCATGCAAAAGTTAGGGACAAGATAAAAAAACAATAAAATCCTGCTAAGTTGAAAATCCGAAAGGGCGACTTAGGCAAAAATGGGTATCCCGGTGGACGGAAAAAAATACATAATGTCCAGGCAAAAATTTAGGATAAAGGCATTTGACTGTGAACACCTGAGCCTATCTTCGTCATGGCTAGACCTCAGACGAGAAATGATCAGCCCAGTCATCATCAACAGACGCACAGTGTTGGAACCCAGACTTGCAGGGGATGGTAGCCAATGTTGTAATAAATGCAAAGTCAAATTTCCCATTTCCATTTACTTTGTTTTTCAATTTTATTGTAAATTTCCTCATCAAGGATTCTTACATCTTTGTGCACATCTTATGTACAAAAGCTTTTTGCATTCAATAAAATGTCCATCTTTTGATTTCTCATTTGTCTCTTTATAGTATTTTGTTTGCAAATTAAACAATTATTTGTGATCACATAATACTATAAAGCGTTGAGAATAACAAAAAGCTAAAATCAACCAGGAAAACATTATGCATTGCATGCTTCGCCAGAAACCCTCAAGGGAAGACGGGTAGTGTTCCTTTTTTATCTTGATCTCTGGTGAACAATATCATAAGTGGTTAGGAATGTGGGATGCATTCCTTTTCCCCAACAGGTGTCGATTTGGTTCCATGGAAAGGTCTGTCTACCAGTCCTCTCCCTAGCAGAGCCCAAAATTTCACCCTCAGACATCAGTATGGTTCTAGGAAAAATTTTGTCTTCAATTCCTCAGCAGAGTCGTATTCCCCCAAGCAGAGACTTGTTTGCTTTTCCCCAGTAGAAGCAGAATTTCTTGCAACACAGATCGAGGTTGTCAATCCCCAGTGATGGTGCTTCATTTTGATCATCTTGACTCTGTTTTCCCCCATGAAGAGTTGGCTAGTTGAAGATCAGCCATGATTCCTTCATTCTTCAGACAGGGTCAGTTATAGTTTGGAAGTCTGAGATTTCTAAGCTCTTTCCCCAGCAGCATCGTCAGGTTCCTCAGTTGAGGATGTTGAGTTCGTTTTGCTACAATCTCTGTCCGCCGAAGAAATCGCACCTTGAACCTTTGCCGCTGCATAGCATGATATCAAGCATCATGTTGAATATCATAGCATATGCATCATGACATGCTCCCCTTTGATTGATATATCTCCCCAACGGATCTCATCCAAACTTTGCTCCCGAGCATCTTTATCTTGTTCTCATCAGCCATCGTCGGCCAAATCTTTCGAGCTACTCTTTTATTTAATCTTCTTCCACCTCGAATAATCAAAGAGATAGCGCAATTTGAACATTTAGGTCCAAGAAGATTAAATAGGGGCAGCTGTCGTAACCCGAAATTTGACCTCCTTTTGCCTTTTGCATAAACACGTGCATTCGCATCGCTAACATACGCATTAGCACTTTTCCTTTGTGGTTTTTGTTGCAGGAATTTTTAGGTTTTGCAAGCCCGATTAATCACATCCTCTCAAAGATATCACATCACTAAAACAAGCACAAAATGAAGGTTTATATGTCTATTCATCAGATCAAAAGGTAAAAAATCGGAACTGCTGCCAAAACACCGTTTTTCAAGCAAATATGCAAATTTTCCTGAAGTAACCGGTTACACTATATTGAGTAACCGATTACCCTGTGCAAAAATGCAGATTCTGCTGTATTTTTGGGACAGACACTCTTCTCTCTACATTCTGGGGTTCACAAGGTTCTAGCATTGTGTGGAACATTCTAGACATTTCTAGATAATTCAAGACCTTTCAAGATATTTCAAGGCATTTGCTCCAATGCATCATTTCCAATCAAGACCACCATACACCTTTTGTTTCCAAGCATGTGAACCATTGGATTTTCAACTTGCATTGGGATGGTTACCGAGTCAACTACCTAACTAACTGATTTAACCTCTAACTCAGTGAGTTGAGTCTAACTAACTCCAAGGCTAGTTCCGAGGCTACATCCAAGGCTCACTCCAAACCTAGCTACTCCGAATCAAAACTCTATATAAATAAATCACCACCATTTCTCAAGGGGTTGAATCATTTGGGGGGTGCCACCATTTTCTCAGGGTTGAATCGTTTGGGGGGTTCCACCATTTTCTCAAGGTTGAATCATTTATGGAATTATTTTGCTCTCAATTCTCTCACATTCTCTCTGAATTTTCTGCAACATTTGCACAATCATCTCCATAATCTTCCCAAAAACCTCACAAAAGCTCAAATCCTCCATTAAAGAGTAGTAACTTCTTCATTGGAAGTGCTTTCTCTTGAGCTTATCCATCATCATCTTGAGACTCTACCCTATTTTCTGGAGTTCTATTGGCTTTGGATTCATCTCAAGTGACTACTTCAAGCTTATTCCGTGCAAATCGACATTCAGAGCATTTATCGCGTTTTTAACAGTTTTGCTACGATTGGATCCCAAGCTTGGAATTCTCTAGATTTCTTGGCTTAATTCTCATCATATATCAATAGCAACAACATCCAAGGCAAATCTCAGCCTTGTAGGTTGGTTATCTTTCACTCGATTTACCGTTTCGATCTATTTCGTGTGTTTACGATGTAGTTCGATCGTTTTTTCGGTTTCGCTTAATCATGTGATTTCTTGATCTTTTCTCTCCATGTTTAATGCTTTCTGTTAATGATTAATTAATGTTTAAGTGCTTTTGAACTTCATTTTTTGTGCACAAATGTCAAGCATAGCATGTGGAAGATTGGGGAAAGCTTTTGGTTGGAAAAAACTGATTTTCAAAAAGTTGTTTTTGCCACTGTTATACTGGTAACCGGTTACTGTAAGTGGGTAACTGGTTACTCTGCACAATTTTAGCATATCTCCTCCATTTTTGATCGAGTAACCGGTTACCCACTTCAAGTAACGGGTTACTTCAGTGGCAGAACGTCATTTTTGCCTATTTTCAAGCTCGTTTGCTATTCTTTTCCCATACAACTTCCATGGCTTGATATGCTTGATATTTGTGGATGTTTTATGAGCCATTCACCTATTCTTTGAAGCATCTATGCAATATTTCAATATTTCATTTGTCAATTCTCGATTATGTGCGTTTTTGACATGTTGATCACGATCATTCTTGCATATTTCTTTGGTCACTTACTACATGGTTTGGGATTCATGCTAATTGTTTTGGTACTATTTTTCACCTTTATTCATGTTTGCATTGAGTTTGTTCCTCTTTGGAATGAACTCAATCTTGTATAATCAATAAATCACCCTTTTGCTTTAATGGTTTTTCATCCCTTTGGAAAATTATTAGCATATTCCCCTTTTGATTGATAAATTGAAACTTTGTTTCGATTAATCGATCCTTCTCTCTTTCTTATCCTTTGGATCTTCTAGATCTTTGTCCTCCTTCTCTCTTCCCCCGGTAGAGTTGAAGACTCCTTCTCTCTTCCCCCGGTAGAGTTGAAGATTCGCAATGCGTGGGAGCATTGTACAAAGGTGCCAATCTATAAAGTGACACAATAAGAAATGTCAAGTTAGACACAAATGACAGCTAAAAGTACCTACTCACATAAAGATATAGAAAAGGTTAATTTGAATCGTGAATAAGGCTCTCTAATTGAAAAAGGTTTCAAGTAATCATTAATATTAACTAACACGAAGAATTGATTGGATAAATAGGCACAACCACAAAAGTATTTTAAATGAATTAAGTGGTAGAAAAAATATTAATGAAATTATAATAAAAAAGGAGTTATATTTCAATATTTATCATTATTATTATTATTATTTAAAAACAAATCCTTGTTAAAGAGAGAAAGAGAAAAAAAGAAAAAAAACGAGAATAGAAAGGGTCAACGCTCCAGATTCAGTAAGGAGGGGTCCATCGTGGGAGGTAGGATCAATTCAATCACGATCATCTGATCATAGAATCAACGGCCTGTTTGCGAGGGTGCAGGTAAACAAGTGGACACGCACGCACTGTATCAGGTCAGAAAAAAATAAACAAAAGCAGCAATAAGCATAACAAATCTTTTCTCTCTCCGTTCGTTCATCTTCTTCTTTCTGACTCTTCATCACCTCCAAAACTAACGAAAAGAAAGAGGAACGACGCGATGGCCATGAAGACGCGAATATCGGTCTAATCCTCGCCTCTTCCAAGCATCGTCATCGGTGTGATACAAACATATGATTACAAATCGAGCAATAAATCGGAAAACCTAGGTTTATGGTGCTAACCAAAATTGAACGAAATTCTAGAGGGGTTCTCATGAAAACAACACGGGAAGCAATAACAGAGGCAAAATAGAGTGAAAGGGTGGAAACTTGTTACCTCGCGGTGTGATTCCGACCGCGTCTCCGGCGAAGAGATAAGTGCTCCTCTTCTCTATTCGTATAAAATTTATGAATCTCCCATGCGTGTTTTCCTCCTCTTTCCTTTTCTCTGAAATTTTGCGTGTATTATGATATTCTTTCAATTTCGTACGTAAATTCTCTGTGTTCAATATTGTGATATCTGCTTTTTATAGGCATTTGTAGAAACAAATTCTACATTTCTAAATTAATGTGAGATGAATGCCCTTAATTCTTTCCCTTATCAATGGTTGCTTGTGATGAATCTTTCCATTTCCAAAATATCATGTTGGATTGTTTTTGGAAAGGTTTAAAACTATTTTTGTCATGTTTGATTCTGTATGAATGCGTTTTCTTCAACGTTGTCCAAATGTTGTTTTCAAACAAACATGATTCCATAACATTATGACATGTTCAATATGTTACTAAGCTGGTGGTGTGAAACTGCGAATGGTTCTGCCGTGTGATAATTTCTTTTTATTGGCCCTGATTTGGACATTGATGCATCTGCACCTAGAGTAAAGGCTGACAATTCAGAACTTGTAAAAGAGGTTAAGGAAATCAAGTCCTGGATGATCAAACAAGAACAAACCACTGAAGAGATTAAGACTTGGATGGCCAAGCAAGAAGAGTCTACTACAAAGATCACAGATCTTCTGACCCTGATTGCATCTCGTCAACCCTAGTTTCTTTTCATGTTTTTGCACTGCTGTTTTGAATTTGTTTTCTCTTGTTTGTTTGTTATCATCTGTTATGTGAACCATCTGAATGAATGAAATTGTTTGCTTTGTTTTTCTTCTATTATCTTTTCTGTCTTTACACATCTTTTTTATTATGACAAAAAGGGGGAGAAAAAGAATCTGATTGTTCAATCCATAAGCAAATACTAAAACAAAATTCAGACATATTATTAACTATCTTTGAATTTAAGTCTTTCAGATTCTATTGTTTCATCTGACAAAATAAATTCATTGAAGTTATCTTGAAAGTTACCCAACCAGACTCTGATTTTTGAAGCAAATTATACTCTGAATCTAAACGCAAAATCAGACTCTGTGTTTGAAAGAAGTCATCAGACTCTGATTAACCAGACTCTGTGTTTGAAAGAAGTCATCAGACTCTGATTCTGAAATACACTCAAGCAAAAAGGGAAGTATTCTTTTTCTTAGAGTATTCATTTCAGGGGGAGATTCTTAATCTCAGGGGGAGTTATAATTATTATTTTTTACTATTGAACAAAATTTCTCATGTTTTGTCATCATCAAAAAGGGGGAGATTGTAAGAACACAAATTGTTTCTTAGTAATATCTCTATGTTTTGATGATAACTTTTATGAAATTTTGTATTAAAGAATTATATACTCTAAAATTGGTTCATGAATATTTGCTGCAGATAATTAAAGTATATATACTTCCAAGAACAAATTAATCTGAACATGGAACAATGGAAGGCTCTGAAGAGTCAGAATCATCTTATAGAAGAATCTGAGCGTTGTCTGCAGAAGAATCTGAAGCAGAAGCTACAGAAGAATCTGAAGCAGAAGACTCTGAAGCATTAAAGAACTTTGTATGAGAGTTAAGAAGCTCAGTTTTTTAGAAGACTCTGAGAGTACTACACGCTGCATGTACTGAGGATCTGATTCATAAAACTCTGCTCTGAAAGAACTACACGCTAAAGCACACTTACTGCCTTACTCTGATTCAGCAAAATCTGATGGGAATCCAAGACTCTGATCATGCAAGATCTGATGGTTACCCTGCTGAAAAGAAATAATTATTGAAGAAGAATTCAAAGTAATATCCTTTGATTTAGCTCAACGACTCTTTCCTCTTTCATGCTTGACACTAGAACACGGACCAAAAGCATTTCTCTGTGCATTCTACTTCCAGGAAAAGTCATGTGATGTAAAGACAAAAAAAGGTTCAGGCCTTTTCAGTACACAGCCTCCAATGTCAAGACTTTGTGGACTACTGTGCATATAAAAGCAAGTCTTCATCATCTTCTTCAAAGTGATATATAACCAACGAATCTCAACAAGAAACTCTTACAAGCTCTTATAAAATATTCTTATTGCTGAGTTTATTCTTTTCTTCTTAACATTAAGTGAAATATCACTGTTGTGATAAAGCTTGTTAGAAGCATTCATACACTTGTACTAATCTTACATTTTATTGTAATAGTTCCTTAAGAAGATCCAGTTGGGATCAGAAGTTCTTGAGAAGACTTTGAACAGTTGTTCTTAGTGCTTACTATTGTAATCAGTTGATTAAATAGTGGATTAAGTCCTTGTTTGAGAAAGGCAAATCACTCTAGGTAGGGTGGAATGGAGTAGTTGAGTTCAACGAACCAGGATAAAAATACTTGAGTTTTTTACTTCTAAGTTTTTATCTCCATACTTATTCAACCCCCCCTTCTAAGTATTTTCTCACCTTCAGTTGGCATCAGAGCTCCGGTTCTGTGTGTGCTACCACTTCACAGTGACAGAAAAGATCCAGTGAAAAAAACTTTGATATTTTTATTTGGTTTTTTATAATGGATGATGTTTCAACATCTAACAAGTATGAAAAAAGAGACAAAATCAGTACTAAACCCCTTATGTTTGATGGGGAGAAATTTGATTATTGGAAAGACAGGATTGGAAGTTTTTTCCTTGGTTATGATGCTGATTTGTGGGATTTGGTCATAGATGGATATGTTCATCCCATTGATGGAAATGGCAAGAAAGTAGATAGGAAATCTATGACAGAAGCCCAAAAGAAGGAATTTAGAAATCACCACAAGGCTAGAACAATATTGTTAAATGCAATATCTCACACTGAGTATGAAAAGATCACAAATAGAGAAACTGCATTTGACATGTTTGAGTCCTTGAAAGTGACTCATGAGGGAAACTCTCAAGTCAAGGAAACAAAGGCTTTGGCTCTAATTCAGAAGTATGAAGCTTTCAAGATGGAAGAAGCTGAATCTGTTGAAGCCATGTTCTCCAGATTTCAAATACTTACAGCTGGACTAAAGGTTCTAGATAAAGGTTACTCTACTGCTGATCACGTGAAGAAGATCATCAGAAGCTTACCTACCAGATGGAGACCTATGGTGACTGCGCTGAAAATGACCAAAGATCTGAACCAGATTTCCTTGGAGGAACTAATTAGCTCACTAAAGAGCCATGAAATTGAACTTGAGGAAGATGAGCCTCAAAAGAAAGGTAAGTCAATTGCCTTAAAATCTAATAAATCTACTAAAGCGTTGCAGGTAATAGAGGAAACCTCTGAAGAATCCTCATCTGAAGATGAAGATGAATTATCCATGTTGTCCAGAAGAATAAACAAACTCTGGAAGCATAAAGGAAAGAAGTTTAGAAACTTCAAGAAGCCTGACCAAAGAAAGGAATCTTCTGGACACAGAAGATTTGGCAAAAAGGAGGTTGTCTGCTACGAATTTAAAGAACCTGGGCATTACAAAAATGATTGTCCAAAGCTTCTGAAAGAAAAGCCTAAAAGAAAATTTGATAAGAAGAAGAAGGTTCTAATGGCAACCTGGGATGATTCAGATACATCTGAATCTGAATCTGAGGCAGAAGAAGAATGTGCCAACGTAGCATTGATGGCAGACATAGAAGATCAGGAGGAAGGAATTTCAGGATCTGAATCTGACTCTGATGCTGAAGAGGTAATGGCTAAACTCACTAAAGATGAACTTATCAAAGTGTTATTAGAAGTTCTGAAGAGCTATAATAATATTAAGCTCAAATACAAGGAGCGTCAAAGCAATCTTGTATCTGATAATAATATTCTCAAATCAAAAGTGGCTGAGCTAAATGAAAAGAACTTAAAAATGAAAAATGATTTTGAATTAGCTCAACAAAACTCTGATTCTGAAACTGAGTCTGAATGCAAAAATATTTTGGAAAAGTATGACTACAGCTTTCAGAAGTTTCTTGCTAAAAGCATAGACAGAAGCAAAATGGCTTCTATGATCTATGGAGTTAGCAGAAATAACAGAAAAGGAATTAGATATAAATCTTCCTCTGATTTAAATCCAAAATTTGTTGATAAAATTATCATCAAGAAGACTCCTTTATATTCCAATTTTAAATTTGGTCACATGAATGATATTGAACACACTCGTTCTGAAAAGAACATTCATGTGTTTAAATCTAAGGCTAGTCAGAATAAACCCTATGTTGAAAAACAGAAGTTTAGACGAACCTTCAGAACAACTAACCCAAAAGGACCCAAGAAGATCTGGGTACCTAAGAGTAAAATAATTCCTGTTGCAGATGTTCTTAGCAGCAAGATCAGGACGCCATTCATGGTACTTGGACTCTGGATGCTCGCGACATATGACGGGAGAAAGGTCTATGTTCCAAAGTCTGGAGCTTAGATTTGGAGGTGACGTGAAATTTGGAGGGAATCAGAAGGGCAAGATCATTGGATTTGGCACTATTGGAAATGGTAACCTTCCCTCTATCACTAATGTTTTACTTGTAGAAGGACTAAAGCATAATCTATTGTCCATAAGTCAATTAAGTGACAATGGTTATGACATAGTCTTTAATCAAAAATGTTGTAAAGCTATTAGTCAAAAGGATGGCTCAATCCTATTTAGTGGAAAGAGGAAGAACAACATTTATAAAATAAATCTTTCAGAACTTAAGGTTCAGAATGTTAAATGTCTCTTATCTGTTAATGAGGAGCAATGTGTGTGGCACAGAAGATTAGGGCATATTAATATGAGACGTATATCTCAGATTAATAAACTTAATCTTGTCAAAGGACTTCCTAGGTTAAAGTTCACCTCAGATGCTCTTTGTGAAGCATGTCAAAAAGGGAAGTTTTCAAAATCATCTTTTAAATCAAAAAATGTTGTTTCTATTTCCAGATCATTAGAATTACTTAATATTGATCTGTTTGGACCAGTGAAAACTGCATCCATCAGAGGCAAGAAGTATGGATTAGTCATTGTTGATGACTATAGTAGATGGACATGGGTAAAGTTCTTAAAACACAAGGATGAGTCACATTCTGTGTTCTTTGACTTCTGCAAACAAGTCCAGAATGAAAAAGATTTTAAAATTATAAAAGTCAGAAGTGATCATGGTGGTGAATTTGAAAACAAATATTTTGAAAAATATTTTAATGAAAATGGCATTGCTCATGATTTTTCCTGTCCTAGAACTCCACAACAGAATGGAGTTGTAGAGAGGAAAAATAGAACTCTGCAAGAAATGGCCAGAACCATGATCAATGAGACTAATCTGGCAAAGCACTTTTGGGCAGAAGCAATCAACACAGCATGTTACATTCAGAACAGAGTGTCTGTAAGACCTCTTCTGGAAAAGACTCCCTATGAATTGTGGAGGAACAGAAAGCCCAACATTGCTTATTTTCATCCTTTTGGATGTATTTGCTATATGTTGAATACTAAAGAAAATCTGAACAAGTTTGATTCTAAAGCACAGAAGTGTTTCATGCTTGAGTATTCAGAATGCTCTAAAGGCTACAGAGTATACAATACTGAAACACAGATTGTGAAAGAATCTATTCATGTTATATTTTATGATAAGCTTGGCATTAAAAAGCCAAAGCAGTTTGAAAATTCTGCAGATAAAGAAGTAGTCTTCACAGACTCTGAAGGATTAGAGGCAGACAAAGCTCAAGTGAAGGAACCAGAAGCAACGCCAGATGCAATTCCTTTGACTTCTCAGATGAACAACTTAAACATTTCTGAAGAATCAACTGTTAGAGGATCATCTTCTAGAATCAAAGCTTCTCATCCAGAGAATGTGATCATTGGAAAGAAGGATGACCCTATCAGAACAAGATCCTTCCTCAGATCCTCTGAAGCATCATTATTTGGATTGGTGTCAGTAATTGAACCAACCACTGTGGATGAAGCTCTGCAAGACAATGACTGGATTATTGCCATGCAAGAAGAGCTAAATCAGTTCACTAGAAATGATGTGTGGGACTTAGTTCCAAGACCAAAAGGATTCAACATAATTGGAACTAAGTGGGTCTTCAGAAATAAGCTTAATGAGAAAGGAGAAGTTGAAAGAAATAAGGCAAGGCTTATTGCTCAAGGGTACAGTCAACAAGAAGGTATTGATTACACTGAAACTTATGCTCCAGTGGCAAGGTTAGAATCTATACGCCTTTTTATTTCATTTGCTGCACAAAATAACATCACTCTATATCAGATGGATGTTAAAAGTGCCTTTCTAAATGGTATTATAGAAGAAGTTTATGTTCACCAGCCTCCTGGTTTTGAGAGTGAAAATTTTCCAAAACATGTTTTCAAACTAAAGAAATCTCTATATGGTTTAAAACAAGCTCCCAGAGCTTGGTATGAGAGGTTAAGTAATTTTCTTCTGGCAAAAAATTTGATCAGAGGCAAAGTGGACACAACACTCTTTTGTAAAACATTTAAGAAAGATCTTCTAATATGTCAAATATATGTGGATGATATTATATTTGGATCTACCAATACTATGCTGGGAAAGGAGTTTGCTCAATGTATGCAGGCAGAATTTGAAATGAGCATGATGGGAGAATTGAAATTCTTTCTGGGGATTCAAGTCAACCAAACTCCAGAGTGCACTTACATTCATCAGACCAAATATGTTAAAGAACTTTTGAAGAAATTTAACATGACTGATAGTAAGATGGCAAAGACTCTCATGCATCCAACTAGTACACTAGGCAAGGAAGAGGTAAGTAAGAAAGTAGATCAAAAACTCTACAGAGGTATGATAGGCTCCCTTCTCTACTTAACTGCTTCTAGACCTGACATTCCATTCACTGTATGCCTATGTGCAAGATTCCAATCAGATCCTAGAGAATCTCACTTAACAGCTGTTAAGAGGATTCTAAGGTATCTAAAAGGTACTACTAACGTGGGTCTGTGTTACAGAAGATATGATAAATATACATTAGTTGGATTCTGTGATGCTGACTATGCTGGAGACAGAGTAGAACGTAAAAGTACTTCTGGAAGCTGTCATTTCCTTGGAAGTCATCTGATCTCATGGTACAGCAAGAAGCAACCCACAATTGCACTTTCTACAACAGAAGCAGAATACATTACTGCTGCTGGATGTAGCACGCAGATGCTCTGGATGAAGAGTCAGTTAGAGGACTATCAGATCTTTGAGAGTAATGTATCTATCTTCTGTGATAATACTTCTGCTATATGTTTGTCTAAAAATCCAATTTTACACTCTAAGGCAAAACATATAGAAATTAAACATCATTTCATCAGAGACTATGTTCAGAAGGGTATTATAAACTTAGATTTTGTTGATTCAGATCATCAATGGGCTGATATTTTTACAAAACCCCTTGCTGAAGATAGGTTCAAGTTTATTCTGAAAAATATTGGTATGGATTTTTGTCCAGAATAATATTTATCAGAGGCAAACTTCTCAGATGCAAAATGTTTAATGCTCTGAAGTATTTCATTTGTTAATTTATTCATCTTCTTGAATTATTTTACTTGTGTAAATCTGAACTAATAATGCTCAGAGGATTTTAACGTTGTCTAACGTTTCATTTCTCAAGAGATTTCAGAAGCACAAGCAAGCAAACACGTGTAGCTCAGAAACTGAAAAGGTAGAGTGCACTTTACTGAATTAACGTTTAAAGTACTGCTTTGAAAATCTGAATTTTCTTGATTTTCCCCCCATCTGTCAGAATCATAATTGCTGTGCAATGATGTTTTTACTTTTTCATTAAATGTTATGTGAAGCGTGCCTATGTGACTGTTTGTGTATCTGATTTTTTCTATAAATATCACAAATCACACCATTTCACACTTTTCACCTCACGAACCTTTTATGCATTTATGTCTTCTCTTTGCTCTCCATCTAAACCCTAAACCTAAAACCTCTCACTCAAGAACATCAATGGCATCTTCTTCATCAACATTTGCTCAGATGCAATCAACCATTGCTGGTTCTGTTTCTAATGCTGAAGCTTACAAAGAACCTGTAAGAACTCTTCACACTCCAACCATAGAACTGGAAGTTCTGAGTGAATGCTTCATAGACCTTGAGTCCATTGAAGAAAATGGGTTTAATCTTTCCTCAACCATCCAAACTCAGAGTTGGACAAAGTATTTTGACAGGCTCATGGGTCCTGTTTATCCAACCTTAGTGAAAGAATTCTGGATACATGCTCAGGTGTGCCCTAAATTCATCCATTCTTCTGTCCTTGGAAAGGAGATTGTGATTACTGAGAAGCTGATCAGACAACTAATTAGATACTCTGAAACTGATGGTGAAACCAGTCTACAATCTGCTCGTGTGGATCTTGTTGATATGTTTCAAGAAGTTACTATTTCTGGGACACCAACTAGCAAAGTAAGGGAACTGAAGCCAGTCTACAGGATCTGGGCCAAGATTTTCATGAGTTCCATCTTTCACAGAAAATCATCAAATTCCCCAGATTATGTCAGTGCTGAACAACTATACTTCATGTTCTGTATGAGCAAGGGAAAGAAGGTGGACTTGCCTTATCTTCTGTTCAGTCACCTTCTGAATCATGTAAAGGAAACAAGAGAAGATGTAAGAGTCAAAGCTGGAAAAGTTAGGAATTGGATTCCTATGGGTAGGCTGATATCAGACATTCTAACAGAGAATGGTCTTGTGAAATATCTGTATGATACTGGATTGACAGAGGATCTGTCTTATGTCATAGGTTATGTCATCAATGGTAATACTCTGAAGAGGATGAAGGTCATCACAGAGCTTGTCGGCAAACCTAAGAAAATTGCTACTAAGGATGTAAGCAACAAAAGGATTCCTGTTAAAGATTTTCCAATGTTCATTGCTGAAGAACCAAGGGGGATCATCTTATCCTACATAGCTGATTGTCTATTAAATGGTGTTCCTCTGCCTGTGAACATCGTCCAGAAGGAAGGAGAAGTTCTGCCCAATCCTGTTAGAGAAAGACGCTCAAAGAAGATAGTTGAAGAAGGATCTGAGGCTCAGCCAAAGAGAAAAGCCTCTGAAGCTACTGCTAAGCCTCAGAAGGTAAAGAAAGTGAAACCCACTCCTCCAGAAGCAAGTCTGGAAGACATAAGAGAAACTATCAAGCAGGTATTAACATCTGATCCAACTCCAACCATTCACTCTCCATTACCTTCACCTCCTCCATCACCTTCTAGACCACAATCATCTACACCACCATCATCTGGAATTCATACATCTGAACTCCCTTCGTCTCAAACTACACTTTCACAACCATCTTCTGTACAAACTCCATCTGAACCACCTCAAACAAAAATCCAACCAGAACATCAACAACAAGAACCATCTCAGCCAGAACCTCAACAAAAACAACAACCAGAACCTCAACAACAACAACAACAACAACAACAACAAACACAACCAGAACAACAACAACAATCACCAGAACATTAATCTCAACCCATTTCATCTGAACCTCCCCAAACAACACCATCTGAACATCCCTCAATAATTGAACAACCGTTACCTGCTCCAGAACCCTCAAATGACATTCTTGATCTGGAACCACTTGCAACCATGGTTGTCTTGTCATCCACCTCATGCCACTCCACTGAATCATCTGATTCTGAATCAGAAGTTCCATCACCCTCTTGTTTACACATTCCTGATCCATTCAAACCTGCATTCTCTGATTTATCAGCACCTGACCAAATAAATCGTAGAATTGCACTTCGTTCAAATTTCAACCTCTCAGATTTTCAAAATTCATCCTTTGAAGCTGAAATTTCACCAACCCCTACACCTCAACTCACAATACCACAACCATCTGAACCTCAACAGTCTGAACCTCAACCATCTACATTTCAACCATCTGACCAACCACTATCTGATCCAACACCTCCTAATATCACTTGTGAACAACCTCAGCCAAACTCTGAATCTGCTGAGAAAGTGACCCCTGAGGAATTTCTTTACACCAACCCTAGATCAGATGTTGATAAATTGTTTGATAATTTCAAAAAGGAAGTTCGTATGGGGATTGCACGTGTGGAAGAAGAGTGTCTGTTCAGTATAGATCCTATTAAGTCTGAAGCTGCTTGGGATAAATTTATCTCTAAGATCAACGTGGTGGCCTCTCATCTCAAGACAGTCTGTGCTGAAGATGCTAAGGTAAAGTTTGCTGAGTTGGTAAGACAAACTCTGATGAGCATTCCCAAACCACCAGTGCTGCTTCTGGAAGCTGCTCCTGCTGAAGACTCTCCATCTGAAGATGTTGCATCTGATATGGACATTGATGCATCTGCACCTGAAGTAAAGGCTGACAATTCAGAACTTATAAAAGAGGTTAAGGAAGTCAAGTCCTGGATGATCAAACAAGAACAAACCACTGAAGAGATTAAGACTTGGATGGCCAAGCAAGAAGAGTCTACTACAAAGATCACAGATCTTCTGACCCTGATTGCATCTCGTCAACCCTAGTTTCTTTTCATGTTTTTGCACTGCTGTTTTGAATCTGTTTTCTCTTGTTTGTTTGTTATCATCTGTTATGTGAACCATCTGAATGAATGAAATTGTTTGCTTTGTTTTTCTTCTATTATCTTTTCTGTCTTTACACATCTTTTTTATTATGACAAAAAGGGGGAGAAAAAGAATCTGATTGTTCAATCCATAAGCAAATACTAAAACAAAATTCAGACATATTATTAACTATATTTGAATTTAAGTCTTTCAGATTCTATTGTTTCATCTGACAAAATAAATTCATTGAAGTTATCCTGAAAGTTACCCAACCAGACTCTGATTTTTGAAGCAAATTGTACTCTGAATCTAAACGCAAAATCAGACTCTGTGTTTGAAAGAAGTCATCATACTCTGATTAACCAGACTCTGTGTTTGAAAGAAGTCATCAGACTCTGATTCTGAAATACACTCAAGCAAAAAGGGAAGTATTCTTTTTCTTAGAGTATTCATTTCAGGGGGAGATTCTTAATCTCAGGGGGAGTTATAATTATTATTTTTTACTATTGAACAAAATTTCTCATGTTTTGTCATCATCAAAAAGGGGGAGATTGTAAGAACACAGATTGTTTCTTAGTAATATCTCTATGTTTTGATGATAACTTTTATGAAATTTTGTATTAAAGAATTATATACTCTAAAATTGGTTCATGAATATTTGCTGCAGATAATTAAAGTATATATACTTCCAAGAACAAATTAATCTGAACATGGAACAATGGAAGGCTCTGAAGAGTCAGAATCATCTTATAGAAGAATCTGAGCGCTGTCTGCAGAAGAATCTGAAGCAGAAGCTACAGAAGAATCTGAAGCAGAAGCTGCAGAAGAATCTGAAGCAGAAGACTCTAATAAGATCTGAAGACTCTGAAGCATTAAAGAACTTTGTATGAGAGTTAAGAAGCTCAGTTTTTTAGAAGACTCTGAGAGTACTACACGCTGCATGTACTGAGGATCTGATTCATAAAACTCTGCTCTGAAAGAACTACACGCTAAAGCACACTTACTGCCTTACTCTGATTCAGCAAAATCTGATGGGAATCCAAGACTCTGATCATGCAAGATCTGATGGTTACCCTGCTGAAAAGAAATAATTATTGAAGAAGAATTCAAAGTAATATCCTTTGATTTAGCTCAACGACTCTTTCCTCTTTCATGCTTGACACTAGAACACAGACCAAAAGCATTTCTCTGTGCATTCTACTTCCAGGAAAAGTCATGTGATGTAAAGACAAAAAAAAGTTCAGGCCTTTTCAGTACACAGCCTCCAATGTCAAGACTTTGTGGACTACTGTGCATATAAAAGCAAGTCTTCATCATCTTCTTCAAAGTGATATATAACCAACGAATCTCAACAAGAAACTCTTACAAGCTCTTATAAAATATTCTTATTGCTGAGTTTATTCTTTTCTTCTTAACATTAAGTGAAATATCACTGTTGTGATAAAGCTTGTTAGAAGCATTCATACACTTGTACTAATCTTACATTTTATTGTAATAGTTCCTTAAGAAGATCCAGTTGGGATCAGAAGTTCTTGAGAAGACTTTGAACAGTTGTTCTTAGTGCTTACTATTGTAATCAGTTAATTAAATAGTGGATTAAGTCCTTGTTTGAGAAAGGCAAATCACTCTAGGTAGGGTGGACTGGAGTAGTTGAGTTCAACAAACCAGGATAAAAATACTTGATTTTTTTACTTCTAAGTTTTTATCTCCATACTTATTCAACCCCCCTTCTAAGTATTTTCTCACCTTCAATTGAAACCACCAATGAGTGAGGCTTCCTCCTCATTTTGATGATGAGTTGAGGTGCCTTTGAGGCTGGTTTTGGTCAAGGTTTGACTTATTTTTGTTTGACTTATTTTTGTTTGACTTTCATTTGCTTTTGTTTGACCCTCGATGAATCTCTTTCAAAGTGGAGCACCCTAGTGGATCAATTCCTTTGGTGATGCTTTGATTGGATTTTGGCTTTGATGCTTTGGCCTCTTGTTGCTAACTTCTTTGTGAGCTTTGTGTATTTTATTTGGCATTTATTGAACCATTTTCCTATTTTTGGTGAATCTTGCAAGTCAAGTCACCCTAATGGAGGTTCATACAAACTAGTTGACCTAGTTCTCTTGGGAAATGACCCTTTTGTTAGAACACAGATTGATGTTTAATATATCTCATTATTTTGATGATAACATAAATGAAATTTTGCATAAAGGAAATATATACTCTAATTGTGTTTAAGTAATTTTGTTTCAGATCTTAAATTATATATTCATCTGGAAGCAAAAATTACATCTGCAAGTGAAAAGAACGTTAAGACTCTGAGCGTCAGAAGTAACATTTCAGAAGAATCTGAGCGCTGCTTGAAGAGACTCTGATCTGCTACAGATGACTCTGAGTGAAGCTAAGAATAATTTGATTAAAGAGCGTTATAACATTGTTTCAGAAGACTCTGAAGGTACTTCAAGCTGCAAGTACAGAGGCTCTAATATTCAACTATGCGCTGATTGTAACATTCACGCTTTAAGCACTATTGCTGCAAGCTCTGATCTGAAGAACAAGGAACTACATTAGAGGATCTGATGTTAGTTTACTCAGTTGAAAAGATGCCAGCTCAAAGAAAAGATCTGTTGCTAATCCCAACGTCTGCTCCAACGGCACTATTCCTCATTTATGCATGACACGAGAATTCAGACACAAAGCACATGTCTGAACATTCCTCTTCCTGGAAAGGAAAAGTCAATAGAGGACAAAAAGGCATCAGAGGCAGCAGAACGTACAGCAATGCACAGTCTTTGAGAGAAGGACTTGAAGTAGTATTTAAATAAGCTTCAGCATCTTTCCAACGTTGACGAATCATTTGAAAGAAAACCAACTTACAAGCTCTCATACAAATATTCTTCAAAGCTTAACAGTTTTCATATTTGTTCTTAATCTTTGTGTAAATATCATTGTTGTGATATAGCTTGCTAGAAGCAAAACACTAAACACAAATTGTTAGTTTATCTTTGTATAAGATTTCCTTGAGAAGACCAAGTTGTGGTCAGATTTTCTTGAGAAGACTAAGACAGTTGTCTTAATGGTTTACATTATAATCAAGTTTGATATAGTGGATTAAGTCCTTGTTGAGAAAGGCAAATCACCTGGGTAGGGTGGACTGGATTAGTTTGAGTTCAAACGAACCAGGATAAAAATATCTGTGTTATTTTTTATCTCCCAAAGTGTTTAAAACCCTTATTCAACCCCCCTTCTAAGTGTTTTTCTCACCTTCAGTTGGCATCAGAGCTCCGGTTCTGTTAGTGCTCTCACTTAACCGTGACAGAAAAGATCCAGTTGAGAAAAACTCCTAATATCTTGTTCTTTATTCATCATGGCTGCTGAAGCTTCTACTTCAACTTCATACAACAACAGATATGATGATAAAGACCGAATCAGCACCAAAACTCCCATGTTTGATGGTGAGAAGTTTGACTACTGGAAAGATAGAATAGAAAGCTTCTTTCTAGGCTATGATGCTGATTTGTGGGATTTATCCCGTAATCAAGATGGCTTCAATGATCTATCCCGTAAGCAGAAACAACAGAAAGGGTATTGGATATGAATCACCTTCTGGGAAGGATTTAAATCTAAAACCTGTTGATAAAATGATCATAAAGTATTCTCCTCTATATACTCATTTCAAATTTGGTCATTTAAATGATATTAAACACACACATTTTGATCTGAACAAACCTGTGTTTAATAAATCAAAAGCTCAGAAGAACAAGGATGCTTATAAGGGAAAGAAATTCAGAATAAATTTCAAACCTACTAACCCTAGAGGACCCAAGAAAATATAGGTACCTAAGGACAAAATTATTTTTGTTGCAGACATCCTTAGCAGCAAAGTTGAAACACCAATCTTGGTACCTGGACTCTGGTTGCTCGCGTCACATGACGGGAAGAAGGTCTATGTTCCAAAGCATGGAACTTAGATCTAGAGGTGATGTGAAGTTTGGAGGGAACCAGAAGGGCAAGATAATTGGCTCTGGAACTATAGGTAATGGTAACCTCCCTTCCATTTCTAATGTTTTACTTGTTGAAGGATTAACACATAACCTATTGTCCATAAGTCAATTAAGTGACAATGGTTATGAGATAATCTTTAATCAAAAATGTTGTAAAGCTGTCAGTTAAAAGGATGGCTCAATCCTCTTTAATGGAAAAAGGAAGAACAACATTTATAAAATCAATCTTTCAGAACTTAAGGTTCAGAATGTAAAATGCCTTCTGTCTGTTAACGAAGAGCAATGGGTCTGACACAGAAGATTGAGGCATATTAGTATGAGACTTATATCTCAGATTAATAAACTCAATCTGGTCAGAGGACTTCCTCAGTTGAAGTTCAACTCAGACGCTTTTTGTGAAGCATGTCAGAAAGGAAAATTTTCAAAATCTTCTTTCAAAACTAAAAATGTTGTTTCAACCTCAAGACCATTAGAGCTGCTTCATATTGATTTGTTGGACCAGTGAAAACTGCATCCATCAGAGGAAAGAAGTATGGATTAGTCATTGTTGATGACTACAGCAGATGGACATGGGTAAAATTCCTGAAACACAAGGATGAGTCTCATTCTGAATTCATTGACTTCTGCAAACAAGTCCAGAACGAAAAAGAATTTAAAATGGTCAAAGTTAGAAGTGATCATGGTGGTGAATTTGAAAACAAATATTTTAAAAAATATTTTAAAGAAAATGGCATTGCACATGATTTCTCCTGTCCTAGAACTCCTCAACAGAATGGAGTTGTAGAGAGGAAAAATAGAACATTGCAAGAAATGGCCAGAACCATGATCAACGAGACTAATCTGGCAAAACATTTTTGGGTAGAAGTAGTGAATATAGCTTGTTATATTCCGAACAGGGTGTCAGTTAGAACTCTTCTGGAGAAGACTCCTTATGAACTATGGAGGAATAGAAAGCCCAACATTTCTTATTTCCATCCTTTTGGATGTGTATGTTTTATGTTGAACACTAAAGAGAATCTGAACAAGTTTGATTCTAAAGCACAGAAGTGTTTCATGCTTGGATATTCTGAACGCTCTAAAGGCTACAGAGTATACAATACTGATAACACGAAATCGTATATATATTTTGATGCATAATTTAACTGAAGTTTAACTGTTTTCGATCCGATTTCGGGTTATTTCCGTGTTATTTGTCTGATGTTTTGCAAGTATTTAATGATCACGTCTAAACAAGGCAATATGAAGAAAAGAAGCAATCTCAGATGAAATATGGACGAAAAAAGGATGAAAACATCATGAAAAGCGCAAAATGTTGATTTTGCTGCTGTGACGACCGTCAGAGCTCCATGACGACCGTCACACGGGTGACGACCGTCACACCTTGTGACGACCGTCATGCAGGCAAAAACGCCCCACTTCAATTGCACGTTAAAGAAGAAGTTCCAAGTCCCAAATAGTGGACCACTACTCCCTGATTATTCTGCCTCAAAGTCCACCCTCTTCAAGTTATAACCGTTAGAATTCCATTTCTATAAAAGGGGAAGAAGGGGACCTCAGAAGGGGAGCCACATTCATACAGCGAAGTGCTGCCCAATTTATTTCCAGAGCAAACCTTTCCAGTTTTAATATTCTTATTTGTTTCTCCTTTCCTTTCTGCGTTCCTTTTATTCTTTCTGTAATTTCTATTTCCGTTGTACGATCAAATTGGCACAAAGACCATAATCCTGCCAACATCTGTGGAGGATCTGCCCAAAGGCCAATTGGAATATTTACAGGTTTCTCATTTCAATCGTAATTCCAGTTTTATTATAATGCATGCTATTATTTATTGTTTTTATTTATGTTTTACCTTTCCCAAATCCATGTCTAGCTAAATTTAAGTAATCGATATGTAGTAATAATTCAAAAGGGATTTGATAATAACCGGTTGAAAATTGTCTTTTCAAAAGTAATTTATGGTCTGAGTGTTTAAAATTAATTTACTGAATAAACTTCGTCGCGAAAGCGAGAACTTATTTAAAAGTAGTTTTGCCACGAAAGTGGGAAATTAATTAAGATACGAACCAACAAGCGAAAGCTGCGGCAAGATCAGATAGTAAACACTAGTCATTCATTTTAATAACAGCGAAAGCACTTTAAAATGAATTAGAACTTAGAGATTTCCAAAAAATAATTTTAACCCCGAATGGGATACGAAAGTGTAAGTTTGGCCCTTAGAATTATGATTAGCGTCAATAACCATCGTGAGGCGAGAGTCTTCAAATCACCATTTTCTGCTTAAATAAACTCTGAAAACTATTTCATGCATCGGTAACTTATCAAATCCCCGAAGAACACAATTACTGCATATCGATTCAATTAATTATAATCTAAGTAACAGTCTTAGTTCCCTTTTAGTGACAATCTTATTCCCTTAAACATATTCTACCTAGCTAAACATAGTAACTCCCGAGAACACTAGTTTGATTACGAGTCCCTGTGGGATCGATATCTATTATTACTACGCGATAGATTGTGCACTTGCAGTTAGGTTGTATTAGACATAGAAAGTCGTGATCAAGTTTTTGGCGCCGTTGTCGGGGACCCGTTTAGTCAATAGTGTAACCTTCTGTTACGCCGTATACACTAGGTTAATTATTTTCATTTTTCCTTTACTAGTGCTGTCGATTGTATGCCAAGTAATCGCCCACAAGGCGATATCGTAAAACCTTCAGTCGCAGAACTAGAGCGCTTCTTACATTTAAGAAGTCGAATCATTGAGTACCAACTAAAACAACTAAAACATAACATTCCCGAACCTCTCACTCCCATTCCCAAATCCGAAGAAGAATCAAAGATGGCTGAAGGACCTCCAAACAAACCGCTGAAGGCATACGCTACGCCCTCTCAGATGGAGCCTAGAAGTAGCATTGCTGCCCCAGCTATTACCCGAAATGATTTTGAGCTGAAACCATCATTGCTGTCAGCTGTACAACAAAACCAATTCTCAGGAAACGCAACTGAGGATCCGGACGAACATCTAACGAAGTTTGTACAATACGCAGACACGGTGAAAGCAAATGGAGTAACTCCAGACGCGATAAGACTTCGTCTTTTCCCATTCTCTCTTAGAGACAGAGCATGGACATGGTTACAATCTTTACCATCCAACTCCGTTACAACGTGGGAACAGTTGAAAAACGTCTTCTTAGCGAGATATTTTCCGCCAAGCAAAACTGCTATGCTTAGAGCTCAAATCAACGGATTTCGACAAAAAGATACTGAATCTCTTTACAAAGCATGGGAACGATTCAAAGATATGATGAGAACATGTCCTCACCACGGTCTAGAAGACTGGGTGACAATCCATACTTTTTATAATGGGCTTTTATACAATACTAGATTGACAATAGACGCTGCCGCGGGCGGTGCACTTATGGATAAGCCATACGACGAAGCCTATCAATTAATCGAAAACATGTCTCAGAACCACTGCCAATGGGGAGGTGAACACACTCCGACAGAGAAAACCACAGCGAAAGGTGGGATGTACGAGATCCGCAGTCTTGAAAAGTTCAACGCTAAAGTAGATGCTCTAGCACAGAAGATTGACAGTCTGACCGTTAACCCCACTGCAACCGTCGCTGCCGTAATTCCAAATTGCGAGTTATGCGGAAGCACCACTCATAATGCACCCGAATGCCCATTGCTAGTCGGAATCCCACCAGACCAGGTAAATTATGCTCAAGGAAATCCCTACGCAAATAGTTACAACCCAGGTTGGCGAAATCATCCAAACTTTTCTTACAAAAGCGAAAACGCATTGCAAATGCCTACTGCTCCGCCAGGATATCAGAAATCAACTGCTGCTCAGACTGCACCTAGGAAATCAAACCTCGAGTTGATGATGGAAAAATTCATAGCTACTCAAGCTCAAACAAACAAAGAATTCCTGAATCAAAACATACACACTAGCGAGCAAATTAAACAGTTGACCGGAAAAGTAGACGCTTTAGCCACCCACAACAAAATGTTAGAAACACAGATATCACAAGTGGCTCAACAACAAGCCTCTGCTGCCGCACCTGCTGGCACATTTCCTGGACAACCCGAACAGAATCCAAAAGGCCAAGCAAATGCTGTAATACTAAGAAGTGGAAAAGAATTGGACGAACCGATCGATCCGAGGACCGAAAACTCAGTCATGCAACAAAAACCAACTGAACAAGCAGAAAAGGAATCTGAGTTAGAGAAGAAGGAAGACAACGAGAAGAAGGATACCGCAAGTGAAAAAACTCAAGCACCTCCAGCGCCATATAAACCACCTATCCCTTATCCGCAAAGATTAATAAACTCCAAAACTTCAGGACAATTTAAGAAATTTGTAGAGCTCCTTAAACAGCTGAATATTACTATTCCTTTTACAGAAGCGATAACTCAAATGCCATCATACGCTAAATTTCTCAAAGAAATCCTGTCGAATAAGAGAAAGATCGAGGATAACGAAACAGTTACACTTACTGCAGAGTGTAGCGCTATTATTCAAAACCGCATGCCTCCTAAATTAAAAGACCCAGGTAGTTTCTCCATACCCTGCGTCATTGGAAAGCTCGTGATAGACAAAGCTCTATGCGATTTAGGAGCCAGTATCAGTGTTATGCCTTTATCTATATGCAAAAATCTGAATATGGGAGACCTCAGACCAACCAAAATGTCCGTACAATTAGCTGACCGATCAGTAAAATACCCCGTCGGAATACTGGAAAACGTCCCAGTATGCATAGGACAATTCTACATCCCAACCTACTTCATAATCATGGACATCAAGGAGGACACTGTTACCCCAATTATTCTAGGAAGACCATTCCTAGCTACAGCCGGAGCTATTATAGACGTGAAGAAAGGAAGGCTAACATTCGAAGTAGGAGAAGAAAAGATAGAGTTCATTCTCACCAAGTTCTTACAAGTACCAGCCATAGACGATACCTGCTATTTAGTAGATGAAATTGACGAATGCATAAGAGAACTTGAAAATGAAGAGACCACGTATTCAGAAATCATAAAGATTCAAATACCTGATATTTCTGAAGACGATGATTGGCGTAAACTGTATAAAGATGACAGCCTAAGCGAAAGCTTAGCACTGACCCCAAACCATATGCCAGGTCCGAAGAACCCATCTTTAGAACTTAAAACACTACCCAAAAACCTTAGATATGAATTTCTAGACGATGAACTAAAAAGACCAGTGATAGTCAACGCCGACTTAGGACAACCAGAAACCGAAAAGCTATTAGAAGTCCTAAAGAAGTACCCCACCGCGTTAGGCTATAACATAAGCGATCTAAAAGGTATAAGCCCTTCGATCTGTATGCATCGAATTACAATAGAGGAAGACTCTAAAACCTCTAGAGAGCATCAAAGAAGACTGAACCCCATCCTGAGCACTGTAGTCAGAGATGAAGTAAAGAAATTGCTAGATGCAGGAATCATCTATCCGATCTCCGATAGTGAATGGGTCAGCCCAGTTCATGTCGTACCAAAGAAAGGAGGAGTCACAGTAGTTAAAAACGAAAAAGGCGAATCAATAACAAAAAGAGTCGTGACTGGAAGCAGGATGTGCATTGACTATAGAAAGCTTAACAAAGCCACACGAAAAGATCACTTCCCGTTACCCTTCATAGAGCAAATGTTGGAAAGATTAGCCAAACATTCATATTTCTGCTATCTAGATGGTTATTCAGGATTTTTCCAAATTCCTATTTGTTGCACCCCAAAATTTTCCCTCTTTCAAGGCTGGACTCATTTCTTTCAAATTCAATGGCATAAGGGAGGCCCATCATTCCAAATTCAAGGTTCATAAATTCAAGGCTAGATTCAAGAGTTTTTACAAAGAGAAATCTCTTGACATTTTCAAGAATGTTACATTGGTTACCAAATTTCAAACTCTTGATAATGCTTAGGAAATTAAGCTATTTCTAGTCTTAATTCAAGATTCAAAATAACTTCATGCCATGGTATCCCCTATGCCTCATCAAGTCCACATGGTCCCCTTTGTGCTTACAAACATGCACGAAAAATATTTAAGAGCTAATTCAATGTTGGAATATCTCAAGATTAGGGTTATGCATACATTCATGGGCAATTTGAATATGGTCCAAAACAGCCCCATGCAAGAAGTGGCAATGTGTATCATATCACAAAATCATTTTATGTCACAAAACCAAGGCTATAAGCTTATTTGATACATCTACACATCAAAAAATCAGAATTTGAAAATGATGTCCAAAAGGTAATGCATTGACTACATGAGTATGTCCAAACAAATCAACCAACCAATGGGTACAAGGGTGAATAGAGAGTTAGAGTGCTGCAGAAGAAAATACAGCAAAAATATACTAGAAATGGAAGGAAAGTGGGGCTGCACCAAAAGGTGGTAAAAGATATTGCCAAGAATGGAAATTCTGAAAATGGGGAAGTGTGCAAGAGCTGTGGTTTTGGTACAGCAGGAAAAGGCAGCAGAAAAAGGGAGATAAGGAGGCTTGGAGGCTGCACAAAATCATTCATTCACTATCATTCACATACACAACATTTTGGAGATAGAGAGATTTGGGAGAAAAAATAGATAGAACAAAAAACCAGCAAAAAGAGAAGAAAAAAAAAAGAGAACCACTAAAGAGCAAGAGCCTTCACAACGTAGAGTGAGGAGTGGAGCACATTCATCGAGAACCAAGGAGGACTTGCAAGAAGAAGAAACTCTTGGGTATCCATTTTCTCAAACTTTTCTCTCTTTATTTCTTTGCTCTTATATTTCATTTTGTTTACTCTTTTATGTGTTGTTGAACTGTATATATCATGTAAGGCCCCATAAGGGACCAAGAAACCATTGTCAAGAAACTACCAAAACGAAAGAAAACGTAGAAAAATTTAGGATTTTGGCTGTTTTAACAGGCTAACGGTCGACCATAGCAGGTCTATGCGTCGACGCATAGCCTGCATTTTTAGACAAATTAAAAAAAAACTTACAGTATGCGTCGACGCATGAGTCGGCGGGCGCTTACCCGTCAGTCTACCAAAATGGTGTGCGCCGAGTGTATGGTCGACGCATGGTGTTTATGCGCCGAGCCGTGGGAAAAGGCTGAAAGTCATGCGCTGACCCTATGGTCGACTCATGGCTTCAAAACATGCAAAAAAAAATGAGAAATTTATGGCTTTGCGCAGTTTGTTATGACTTCAAATATCTTCAAAAAAAAAAACCTCAAAAATTTTTTTCTCAAAGAGTTCGCCGTTTTTATTGGCATGTTCTGATTTTTTTTTAGCCGACTAATCCCATATGTTGTATGATTTTAGTAGGAATGTTGCTATTGTCCTTGGTGACTTTTGATTCCAAAAACCATTTTCAAAAGCAAACTCTCGATTCTCATCGAGCCATTTTTGACCTTGTAAGCCGATTGCCTTGTGCGTCGTCATCGACCTTGTTCGCTTTACCTCAAGCCTTTTAAGCAATTAAACCCTTGACCCAACGTCAAACGGATTTTCTCAAATAATGGTTAAACCAACTCACCATATTTAACAAAGGATAAAGGTCACTTTGTATTGAACTAAAGAGAGAGGATTAAGTGTAGACTTCTTCCTCTCCGAGTGTTGAGATGCTCACTGTAGTGTGGGTGGTTTTGACACTCGTCTTTCAATTCAAAGATGTTTTCATCCACACCTTTTTCCCCTAAAAAACCCTCGGTCCTGTACCGAGCGCATTTCCAAAACACCTACAATAAATACATCGATTCTCTTTGTATTGAACTAAAGAGAGAGGATTGAGTGTAGACTTCTTCCTCTCCGAGTGTTGGGATATTCACTGTAGTATGGGTGGTCTCGATACTCGTCTTTCAATACGAAGACGTGACTTTATCCGCCACCTATCTCTCTATGCACCTTCTTTCCGCAACCTTTGTCACCTAAAAACCTCGGTCCCGTACCGAGCGCATTTTTAAACTCTTTTCGTAACAAAAACTTGAATGGTCGTGGAGTGGATAGGCGTAGGCCTTCTCCTATCTCGAGTGCTGGCGTTTACCGTAGGGTTCTCTGTCGCAAAAGCACTTACCATTCAAAACCAAAAAAAACCCTTTAATAAGAGAATGAAGTTCTCTTTGTATTGAACTAAAGAGAGAGGATTAAGTGTAGACTTCTTCCTCTCCGAGTGTCGAGACGCTCACTGTAGTGTGAGTGGTTTTGATACTTGTCTTTCAATACGAAGACGCTATGTTCGCCACACCCTTTCATAACAAAAACTTTGAGATAAAGAATTGGGTACTACCCGTAGGGGTTACTATCCGAGGACCTATCTCGCCCCTTAAAAAGAAACAATTCAACAAATCAAATGTGACATCTTGCCTCGCATGGCGAAAACTTATCTTTCGAAAAGGATATGATACGTCCGTTCTACCGCAAACAGATAATGCCTAAGTCTTCAGCGAGCGAGCAACAATACACCTAACTGCTAGAATGCGTACGATAGCATCATCCATAAAAAACATCAACAAATCGTAGGCCGAACTACGGCTGCTCTAATTCTTTACTTTTTCAAGTAAAGATACGCAGGCACAAGGGCCACAATCCTTGTCGAGCACATTCCCCCTAATATCTGTAGTTCCCCGAACTACGTCGACTCTGATTTTCTCATGTCTATCGAGAATACGTAGGCCTAGGACCGCGAAGTCCTACCGAGTCCGTCCTTTCTCTCTTCTTCCCTGTTACGTCCTTTCCCCGTTTCTAAACCCTTTTTCACTGTCCCGTGGAACACTTTTATAGCATAATATTTAAGCAAATAAATTTACACATTCGACAAACAAATGGTTCCCATCGAGTACGATGGATGCGAGGGGTGCTAATACCTTCCTCTCGCATAACCGGCTTCCGAACCCGTTCTTGGTCGCGAGACCATCTTATCCGTTCTTTTCTTGAGGTTTTCTCGATATTTTCCTTTCCCCTCATGGGATAAATAAAATTCGGTGGCGACTCTTCTGTCCTTTTCCTTTTCGCCTTCCCCGTTGTTGCGTGTATTTTTCGAGTAGCGACACCATTCATCTTGATGACCAAGAAAAGACTACATTCACCTGTCCTTATGGTACTTTTGCTTACCGCTGAATACCGTTCGGACTCTATAATGCTCCAGCAACCTTCCAAAGATGCATGATGGCAATCTTTGCAGATTTCATAGATAACATCATGGAAGTATTTATGGACGATTTCTCGGTATGTGGATAAAGTTTCGAAGGATGCCTACAAAACTTAGAAATGGTATTAGAACGTTGTGTAAAAGTGAACCTCGTCCTAAATTGGGAAAAATGCCATTTTATGGTCCGACAAGGAATAGTTCTAGGACATGTCATATTAGATAAAGGAATTGAGGTCGACAAAGCTAAAATAGAGATTATAAAAGATCTCCAACCTCCAAAATCCGTACGAGAAATACGGAGTTTTCTAGGACATGCCGGTTTCTACAGAAGATTTTTCAAAAATCACAAAACCTTTGACCGGCCTGTTGATGAAAGATGCTGAGTTCGTCTTTGACGACGACTGTTTAAAAGCATTCGAAACATTAAAATCAGCCCTTATCACCGCACCGATTATGCAACCACCCGATTGGCGACTACCGTTCGAAATCATGTGCGATGCGAGTGATTATGTCGTAGGCGCAGTTCTAGGACAAAGGAAGGACAAGAAACTCCATGCCATCTACTATGCCAGTAGAACCTTAGATCCTGCCCAAATGAACTACGCTACCACAGAAAAGGAACTTTTAGCAGTTATATTTGCGCTTGACAAATTCCGTTCTTACTTAGTAGGAGCAAAAATTATCATATACACAGACCACGCTTCCATAAGGTACCTAATAAGCAAAAAGGATGCCAAACCAAGACTATTGAGATGGATCCTGTTATTACAAGAGTTTGACTTAGAAATCAAAGATAAGAAAGGAACCGAGAACGTCGTTGCAGATCACTTATCCCGAATAGAAGGCATCAAACATGAACCAGTACCGATAAATGACGATTTCCCGTACGAACGTCTGATAGCCAAATTAGAAAGTGACATACCGAACTCAATCTCGGAAGATCCAGAATTCGAAAAAGCCGTAGAAGCCGTCTATGCCCAAGTCACATTACCTTGGTATGCTGACATCGTTAACTACCTCGCTGCAGGCGCGCTTCCACCGGATCTCACTTATCAGCAAAAGAAGAAATTCTTCCATGATCTGAAACACTATTATTGGGACGAACCTCTACTCTTCAAGAGAGGGGCCGACAACATATATCGTCGCTGTGTCCCAGAGGAAGAAGTAGAAAATATCATTTCCCAATGCCATTCAGCACCATATGGTGGTCATGCTAGTACATCCAAGACATGCGCTAAGATTCTCCAAGCCGGCTTATTCTGGCCTAACCTCTGGAAAGACGTTCACATCGCTGTGCAAAAATGTGATAGATGCCAATGAACTGGCAACATCTCACGACGCGATGAAATGCCTCAGAAGGGAATCTTAGAGGTAGAAATCTTTGACGTATGGGGAATAGATTTCATGGGACCATTCCCACCTTCTTTTGGTAATAACTACATACTCGTCGCTGTAGATTATGTGTCTAAATGGATAGAAGCCATAGCTGCTCCAACAAACGACGCACGAGTAGTAATCAAACTCTTCAAAAACACAATCTTTCCTAGATTCGGTGTACCCAGACTCGTCATTAGTGACGGCGGATCTCACTTCATATCGCGAATATTTGATAAACTTCTTTCTAAATATGGAGTCCGACACCGAGTAGCTACACCTTATCATCTGCAAACTAGCGGACAAGTAGAGGTCTCGAACAGGGAAATAAAACAGATATTGGAAAAGACTGTCGCTACCTCAAGGAAAGATTGTTCATCAAAGCTACAAGAAGCTTTATGGGCTTATAGGACCACTTTTAAGACACCAATAGGTATTACACTCTACAAATTAGTTTACGGTAAATCCTGCCATCTCGCTGTAGAATTAGAGCATAAGGCCTTCTGGGCCATTAAGACACTCAATTTCAACTACACCGAGGCAGGAGAAAAGCGAATCTTGTACTTACACGAATTGGAAGAACTTCGATTAGACGCTTACGAAAATGCCCGTATCTACAAAGAACGAACTAAAAAGTGGCATGATAAACGTTCAGTCAGGAAACAATTCAGTGTGGGAGACGTCGTATTGCTATTTAATTCAAGATTAAAAATCTTCCCAGGTAAACTAAAATCTAGGTGGTCTGGACCTTATGAAGTGACTAGAGTACTTCAGAGTGGAGCTGTTGAAATTACTGATAAGACGAATGCACCGTTTATCATAAACGGGCAACGTCTAAAACATTATAATAAGAACGAAAACAGCCCTCAAGTCTGCAGTATAGCATTGCTTGAGCTTCCAGCTCAAACACCCGAATAGCTTGTCACCAAGCTATCGTCAGGCTTTAGACGTTAAAAACAGCGCTTACTGGGAGGCAACCCAACTTTTCCCGCATTTTTCCTCGTTACTGTATTTCATTCTTCTTTAAAATTTTACTTTGAAAATTTAACAAAAATTCTAAACTTATAATTACTACTACTTTTTACTTTCGTTTGTTTTCATATTTTTATTTTTATTTTTATTTTTTCTCTTTTGTCTTTTGTTTTTACCGTTTTTTTGTTTTTAAAAATCCTGACTTCAAACTTCTGTTTTAAACTTTTCAGGATTTTAAAAGTCTTCAAAACCTTCCTCCTGTTTTCTCCGACTTACCTGCGAGTATGGCCGAGTACGACTTCACAAAGGTTCATTTTCGAGGACTAGCTCAAAAGGCAAGATTTGCAGCACTAACTGAAAGAGAATTCGCCTTAATGTTGTATTACGATAAGTCTACCATGGATAAACTAGGAATCACGGATAGCATTCAATACCTGTTCAATCAACTGGGTTGGGAGAACACTGCTTTGAAAACACGTTTTGCTACCTATAAGGATCTTACCTATGAATTCCTTAGTTCTTTCAGATACCTACCCAACTATGGTTTTGGATCCAACACAGAGCTGATTACCTTTCGAATGTTTGGAATGGACCAAACCCATAGCCGGATGTCACTAGCTAACCTCTTAGGATTTCCTAACGGACCGCATGTGTTCATCAGTGCAGAAGATGACGATATTGATTTTGAACTCGACCAATTCTAGGGTAGAATCACAGGCGACTATCACCCTGAACCAGACAGAATGTATAATGATGATATTCATAACCCAACTTTCAGATACTTCCATAAGATACTAGCTCACACCCTGTTTGGGAAAGAAGAAAATATTACTACAGTATCTAAAGAGGAGTTATTCATCATGTTCTGTGCTTCTCAGGGACGTACAGTAAATGCAGTACCTTTCATGATGAGATCTTTCAGACGCCTCACTCAGGAACCACAGACACTTATTCTTATAGGAGGCCTCTTGACAATGATTGCCCACGAGCTCGACCTTAGATTCCACTTAAATGCAAGCACTCGTTTTGGCACCATCCGACCCATGAACATACAATTCTGCTTTAACAGGCGCATTTTAGGAACTATGGGACCTGGACCTTATGAGTACCTCATCAACGAAAAACCTGTCCAGCTATTCACACTGCCTGATCATCTGATGACAAGTATCCACAACAAGGACAACTGGCTTTATGAATTGGATGAGCCTATGGGACCTCTTTCACCTCAGTCAACACCACAGAACTATATGTACGACAGTGACCACATCTCTGAGGCACACGGCTATATGTACTATGAGGATGTTGTATCAAAAGCTGAAGTAGACCCTACGACTCCTCCGCACTACAACACCTATCCCGAGCCTATCCCTGAGGAGACCACTGACAAAATGGATACCGTTCTACTCCGATTGGACAACGTTGATGCAGCTCTGACTACTGTAAAAGATGACATCGCAGGCATACACAGCGAACTGGTAATCTTCATGGATTTAGTCTGCGACCAACTCGACTACTACGCACGGAAGTTCGATGAGTTGAAGGCACAAAAAGACTAGATACTAGTTTTAGCATCAGATTTAGTTTAGTTTGGTTTAGTTTAGTTTCGTTTAATCATTTGAATTTTTCGTATTGTTAATTTCTTTATGTACTACATACAATCATTTCAATTTCATGTTATTTTAATTATAGTCTTTATTCAATTATTCTATTTTTTTACGTTATTCTTTGTTTGTTGGCTGCTATAATACATTGACATATCAATACTAGGCCTAAAAGTCACTGCAAGAACACCCTCAGAGCAAAATTCTGCGTTCTGCAGATTTTGCTGCTGTGACGACCGTCACAGGATCCTGACGAGCGTCACGCGGGTGACGACCGTCACACATACGTGACGACCGTCACGAACCCAAAACTGTTATCTGATATAACAGGGGTTGCGTTTTCTCTCCCACTACCCTCATTTCAACTTCCAATCATCAGAACTTCCTCCCCACTCCAATCTTTCGTTTTCCCCACATTGCACCATATATTTCAACTCCAATCTCAACTTCCTACCACACTTCTGTCAATTTTTCCCACTTCGCAGAACAACCCCAATCCTCAGAACCCTCTCAATCTTCCAACAATGGCGAGAAATACTGAAACCCCGAACATCAGTAACATTGTCTTCAGCGAAGGTGACTTAGGCGAAAGACAGCGGGCAAACTACATCGCATTCCATCAAAGGTCGCTCCAGCCGACTCATTATCCACACATTCCATCGCTTACGGAGCTCGGACTCCTTGAAGGCATAACTTGGATGCTTCAAAGAGCAGGCATCTGGAACCTCTGCACCAATCCACTGCCAACATACGAACAACTCACTCTCGAGTTCTTGAGTTCGTTTACCTACGTCACATCCAGCGGCGACCTCAGCCAACAATCCGGTGCCGCATGTTTCCGGATGTTCGGCACAAACCACCAGGTGAACCAGAACCAGATCGCCGCCCTCTTACAACTTCCTCGAGGCGACAATGCTCACCGCCGCCTCATCGATCAGTTCCAGCACGAAGCCTTCGCGCTGTGGTACCAGTTGACCGGCATCAATGCCGATGGTTGGGACTCTCTGCACGCAACGCATATCCATAACCCGACCATCCGGTACTTTCACAGAGCATTGAGCAACACAATCTTCTCCAGGGATAGCAACCATAAGGTGAACTCGAAAGAGCTCTTCTTCCTCCACTGCGTCTTCAACAACGAACCTATCAACGCCGCTCCATTCCTGTTGGCTCACATTCAGGCCAACTGCAACCGTGGCTCGAAGCCATTTTACTTTGGCGGGATTGTCACGGCCATTGCACTTGGGCTGAACCTTGGCGACCGCTTCCAGCACCTCCATTCCATCGCCTTAGTGTTCCTTGACACCGACCACTGCAGAGCCTCTCACCTTATCCGCTCCAGAGCTGACGGCAAGTACCATCCGGTAGTGCGTGGCAAGACCGTCCGAAGCATCATCCTTCCATCACGCACCCGGACACACCCAGAGGATCGTACCAACTGGTTATTTGACCTCACTGCCCCTCCTGCTGCCGCTGCTCCAACTCAGGACCACACCCAAGGTTCTGACGATGAAATCCAAGCTGAGTTGGACAGGCCGGAGCAACCGGAAGCATCACAGCCTCCTCCTTCCGAAGGTACATCCTCTCGCTGCTGCCGTCATCATCCAGTGCCTGACTACACAGAAGAGGACCTCCGCCGCTCTCTCGACCAGCAGGCCCAGATACTCGCTATGCTGCAGCAGCAGAATCAACGAGCAGACCAGTTCGAAGCTTGGCATCAGACTCAAATGCAACAACTTCAAACAGGCCAAGCCACCATTACTGAGAACTTGGCGAATCTGACTTTGCAGGTCGAAGGACTCCGGGACACTGTCTACCACACCGGAGCTATGAGTTATGAGGACCGAGTCGCCCTGGCCAGAGCCAGAGGACGCCAGCGCGGACGTGACCGAGGCAGCGGACGCGATTAGTTATCATTTTCCTTATTTGTTTACTATATTTCCAGTTTATTTGTACTTTCATTTCCGTGTATCTCCCTCTCGCATGCTTCCAAATCAGTGGGGACACTGATTGAGATAGTGTGGGAGCGGAGCGTTTATTTCCATTCCGTTGTACTTTGACTTTCGTAATTTCTATTTAAACATTTTCTATTTTTAGCAAATAAAGCTCGTTTATATATCCTTTTTCCGTTACGCAAACATTCCCACGTTATTCAACGTAAACAAAATTTTTTCGTTCGTTCCTCAAAAGCAAAAGCATCACGAGAATGCGCTCGAGTTCAAACCAAGTTTCGAAACTCCGAGGAGACGACAGTTCTAACAAAACCAGTACCGTCTTGACACCTTAGATCTCCGGTTTATGCGAGTCGGTTTCACTACCTACGCGTACCAAAGTCTCAAGTGTCTACGCAAACTCAACCCCAAGTAGTTTATACTAGCAGTCAACACCATCCTAAAGCACTTCTAAGCGAGCGACCGATGCAAATAAGTGTATGATCTCCAAAAAGATGAAAAATCATGAAAAGAAAGCTAGATAGCCCAAAAACATAAGACACGTTTCCTTCTAAGTTAGGTGCTCCTCACCCGAGCATTTAGCCCAACGGCACGAAAACTCATTGAAAAATCAATGATATAAGCTTATGATCAATGAAGAAGATCAAAACAGAAATGAGATCATATTCACTAACAGGTCGACTTGCCATGAAAGTGTATGGACAACGGGCTTAATGTGATTGCGCTAGAACAAACAGGGTGAACTTGCCGCGAGAACCTTGACACCAAGCTACAGTAGCATGACTGGGACCGATTTGCATAAAAAGGAGACCTCCGAAGACGTGTAGTCCAGTGTCGTCATTGTACTCGTTTTGTTCTTACCAAGAATCCCGGTTTTTCCCAACTTTGCGAACGAAGAAGCTGCCTCGTGCTTGCCGGCCTTTTTCCTGTTTTACTTGAGGACAAGCAAAGATTCAAGCTTAGGGGAGTTTGATAACACAAAATCATATATATATTTTGATGCATAATTTAACTGAAGTTTAACTGTTTTCGATCCGATTTCGGGTTATTTCCGTGTTATTTGTCTGATGTTTTGCAGGTATTTAATGATCACGTCTAAACAAGGCAATATGAAGAAAAGAAGCAATCTCAGATGAAATATGGACGAAAAAAGGATGAAAACATCATGAAAAGCACAAAATGTTGATTTTGCTGCTGTGACGACCGTCACAGCTCCATGACGACCGTCACACCTTGTGACGACCGTCATGTAGGCAAAAATGCCCCACTTCAATTGCACGTTAAAGAAGCAGTTCCAAGTCCCAAATAGTGGACCACTACTCCCTGATTATTCTGCCTCAAAGTCCACCCTCTTCAAGTTATAACCGTTAGAATTCCATTTCTAGAAAAGGGGAAGAAGGGGACCTCAGAAGGGGAGCCGCATTCATACAATGAAGTGCTGCCCAATTTATTTCCAGAGCAAACCTTTCCAGTTTTAATATTCTTATTTGTTTCTCCTTTCCTTTCTGCATTCCTTTTATTCTTTCTGTAATTTCTATTTCCGTTGTACGATCAAATTGGCACAAAGACCATAATCCTGCCAACATCTGTGGAGGATCTGCCCAAAGGCCAATTGGAATATTTACAGGTTTCTCATTTCAATCGTAATTCCAGTTTTATTATAATGCATGCTATTATTTATTGTTTTTATTTATGTTTTACCTTTCCCAAATCCATGTCTAGCTAAATTTAAGTAATCGATATGTAGTAATAATTCAAAAGGGATTTGATAATAACCGGTTGAAAATTGTCTTTTCAAAAGTAATTTATGGTCTGAGTGTTTAAAATTAATTTACTGAATAAACTTCGTCGCGAAAGCGAGAACTTATTTAAAAGTAGTTTTGCCACGAAAGTGGGAAATTAATTAAGATACGAACCAACAAGCGAAAGCTGCGGTAAGATCAGATAGTAAACACTAGTCATTCATTTTAATAACAGCGAAAGCACTTTAAAATGAATTAGAACTTAGAGATTTCCAAAAAATAATTTTAACCCCGAATGGGATACGAAAGTGTACGTTTGGCCCTTAGAATTATGATTAGCGTCAATAACCATCGTGAGGCGAGAGTCTTCAAATCACCATTTTCTGCTTAAATAAACTCTGAAAACTATTTCATGCACCCGTAACTTATCAAATCCCCGAAGAACACAATTACTGCATATCGATTCAATTAATTATAATCTAAGTAACAGTCTTAGTACCCTTTTAGTGACAATCTTATTCCCTTAAACATATTCTACCTAGCTAAACATAGTAACTCCCGAGAACACTAGTTTGATTACGAGTCCCTGTGGGATCGATATCTATTATTACTACGCGATAGATTGTGCACTTGCAGTTAGGTTGTATTAGACGTAGAAAGTCGCGATCAAATACTGAGACACAGATTGTAGAAGAATCAATTCTTGTCAGATTTGATGATAAGCTTGGCATTCAAAAGCCAAAGGAGCTTGAAATTTCTGCAGATAGAGAAGTCCTTCTAACAGACTCTGAAGAATCAGAGGCAGATAAAGCTCAAGCAGAAGCACCAAAAGCTACGCCAGATGCTACTCCCTTGGCTGCTCAGATGAACAACTTGAACATTTCTGAAGAACCAAATGTTAAAGGATCATCTAGAATCAAAGCCTCTCACCCAGAGGATATAATAATTGGAAAGAAGGATGACCCTATCAGAACAAGGTCATTTCTCAAATCATATGGAATGTCACTGTTTGGGTTGGTGTATATTATTGAACCAACTTCTGTGGATGAGGCTCTGAACGATAATGATTGGATACTTGCTATGCAAGAAGAACTTAATCAATTCACCAGAAATGACGTCTGGGATTTGGTTCCAAGACCATAAGGTTTCAACATCATTGGAACTAAATGGGTCTTCAGAAACAAGTTGAATGAGCAAGGAGAAGTGATCAGAAACAAGGCTAGGCTGGTGGCTCAAGGATACAGTCAGCAAGAAGGTATAGATTACACATAGACTTATGCTCCTGTGTCAAGGTTAGAATTTATTCGCTTGCTTATTTCTTTTGCTGCATAGAATAACATCACTCTGTATCAGATGGATGTTTAAAGTGCTTTCTTAAATGGTTTTATAGAAGAGGAAGTTTATGTTCATCAACCTCCTGGTTTTGAAAATGAAAAATTTCCAGAACACGTTTTCAAACTTAACAAATCACTTTATGGCTTAAAACAAGCTCCCAGAGCTTGGTATGAGAGGTTGGGTAATTTCCTTCTGGAAAATAACTTTATCAGAGGAAAAGTGGACACTACTCTCTTTCATAAATCAATTAAGAAAGACATTTTAGTCTGTCAGATTTATGTTGATGATATTATATTTGGAACTACCAATATTACGCTTGGAAAGGAGTTTGCTCAGTCTATGCAGGCAGAATTCGAGATGAGCATGATGGGAGAAATCAGATTCTTTCTGGGATCCAAGTTAATCAAACTCCAGAAGGCACCTACATACATCAGACTAAGCATGTGAAGGAGCTTCTGAAGAAATTCAACATGTCAGAAAGCAAGGTAGCTAAAACTCCAATGCATCCTACAAGCACTCTTGGAAAAGAATAGGTAAGTAAGAAGGTAGATCAAAAGCTTTACAGAGGTATGATTGGATCTCTTCTATATTTGACTGCTTCTAGACCTGATATTTTATTTAGTGTTTGTCTGTGTGCTAGATTCCAATCAGATCCTAGAGAATCTCACTTAACAGTTGTTAAGAGGATTTTGAGGTATCTGAAAGGTACTACTAACGTGGGTTTGTGTTACATAAAATCTGATGATTATAAATTAGTTGGATCCTGTGATGCTGACTATGCTGGAGACAGAGTAGAGCGTAAGAGTACTTTTGGAAGCTGCCAGTTTCTAGGAAGTCATCTGATCTCTTGGTTCAGCAAGAAGCAACCCATAATTGCGCTTTCAACAACAGAAGCAGAATACATTGTTGCTGCTGGTTGTAGCACTCAGATGCTCTGGATGAAGAGTCAACTATAAGACTATCAGATTCATGAGAGTAACATTTCCATCTTCTGTGATAATACTTCTGCTATATGCTTGTCTAAAAACCCTATTTTACACTCTAAGGCAAAGCATATAGAAATAAAACATCACTTCATCATAGACTATGTTCAGAAGGGAATTATAAGTTTAAACTTTGTTGATACAGACCATCAACGAGCTGATATCTTTACAAAACCCCTTGCTGAAGATAGATTTAAATTTATTCTGAAAAATATAAGTATGGATTTCTGTCCAGAATAAAATGTTTATCAGAAGCAAATTTCCTCACATGGAAAATGTTTTAACTCTGAAGTATTTCATTTATTTATTATTTAATTCTTTTATTGTGAGCAAATCTGAACTGACAAGCCTCAGAGGATCTGAACGTTGGCTAACGTTTCATTTCTCAAAGAGTTTCAGAAGCACATGCAAGCAAACACGTGTCATCTGAATCTGAAATGATTGAGTGTCCAGCACTGAAACGCCGTTCAGAGGTACTATTTGAATTAATTTTAATTCTCGTTTTCCCCCCACGCGTTGTTAGTATCATTAAATGCATTTCTTGTCATGATTATGTTTGATGTGATTTAATATTTAATTAAATGCTAAATGCTGAATGTGTGACTCTTGTGTGCCCTAACTTTCCTATAAATGCCACAACACTTCACTTCTCACACTTTTCACCTTCGTTCACTCTCTTATGCATTTCTGCTTAGTGCATTCTTTCATCTTCTCCTCAAAACCAAATCTCAATGAAACCATAAACCCCTCTCTTCATCAATGGCAACATCTTCGTCAACCTCTCAAAAACTTCAATCAACAATGGCTGCTATCTCTTCTGCAAATCTGGGTACTGTTGCTTTCAAGGAACCAGTTAGAACCCTCCTCACACCAGTTGACAAACTTGAAGTTCTGTGTGAATCTATCGTGAATTTTGAATCAATTGCAGAAAATGAGTTTGATCTTCGTCCCATTTTTTATGCTCAAAGTTGGACAAAGTTCTTTGATAGACTGACGGGACCAGTTTATCCATGTCTAGTGAAAGAATTTTGGATTCACACAACTACATACCCTAAGTTTATTGTTTCATCAGTTCTGGGTAAGGAAATCATCATAACTGAGGATTTGATCAGGAAGCTCATTGGTTATGAAGAAACTGATGGTGTTACAAATCTGCCAGCTGGGCGTATTGATATGACAGAGGTTTACAGTGAAGTTTGCTCATCTGGAGAAGCTTCTAACAAAGTGAAAGATTTGAAGCCAAACTACAGGATCTGGGCTAAGATCTTAATGGGATGCATACATCACAGGAAGTCTTCAAACTCTCCTGATTATGTCAACACTGATCAGATGTACTTCATGTACTGTCTGAGTCAGAGCACAAAAGTGGATCTGCCTTATCTACTTTTCAATCATCTGTGGACTCACGTGAAACAATCAAGAGAAGAAGTCAGAACTAAACATCAGAAGATGAGAAATTGGATACCAATGGGAAGACTCATTTCAGATATTCTAACTGAGAATGGTTTGGTTGGACATCTGATAGAATCAGGAATGAAGGACGAATTCACTTCAGTAGTTGGCAAACCTCTGAATGGGAAAAGTCTTCAGAGGATGAAGGTTGTAGAAGAACTCACTTCTGCACCAAAACAGATCAACTCTGAAGAGGTCAGCAAGAGAAGGATACCAGTAGATGATTTTCCTCTGTTCTATGCTAATGAACCAAGGGAAATTATTCTTGAATACATAGCAACTTGTCTATCAGATGGAACTCCTCTACCAGAACATCTGATTCAGAAAACAGACGAACCTGAACCAGATTTTTATGGAGACAGACATAGGAAGAAGAGGAAAGTTTCAGAAGAAGGATCTTCAAAACCAAAGAGGAAAGCTTCTGGCGAAGCAGCTTCTGTTAAACCAAAGAGGGTCAAGAAGCAAAAAGGTAATCCTCCTGGGGCTAGTTTAGATTCCATCTTAGAAACTGTCAAAGAGGTACTAACATCTGATCCCCCTATCTATGAACCCATACCCTCACCTTCTCCTCCTCATGAACCTGAAACCATCCCTTCAGAACCAGAAACATCTGAACCTATTCCTTTTACTCCTAAACCAAAACACACTTCTGTCTCTCAACCACACCCTTCTGAAAAACAAACTTCTGAAATTTCCCCACCAGAAACACAAACTTCTGAACCACAACCAGAAAATCCCATTCCCTCTGATCCTCAACCAGAACAACCTAAAACTTCTGAATCATTTATACCTAATTATGATGTTCTTGATGTAGAACCCTTAAAATTTCTGTTTGACGTTTCTTCAACATCTTGTCACTCTTCTGCATCATCTGATTCTACTGAATTTGATTTACCTCCAGAAGTAAACTCACCCCCTTTATTCCATGGTTATGAACCAAAACAACCAGATGCACTCATTTCATCTGAACCTATCCTTTCTTAATCAACTCCAAAACCTACATCAACTTTTGTTCCATTTTGTACCATGCCTTCTGATGTCATTCCATATGTACCAAAGACTGCTACTAAACCTTCTACACCATATCCTCGTCCTCTGTTCATCATTCCTTATTTTTCCATACCCTCATCATCTGAAACCACCAAAAAACCCTCTCTAGAAAACTTTCTGAAACCAAAACCTAGAATGGATGTTAGTACTTTATTTGATGGTTTTAAAAAGGAATTGAATATGTGGATGTCTACTGTCAAGAAGGAGTGCTTGTCTAGTGTGAATCCAGATGCTTCTGAAGCCACTTGGAACAGATTCATTTCAAGATTTAATTTTGTAGCTTCAAACCTTCGCACCATTTGCTCTGATGATGCAAAGGTGAGATTTGCTGAAGTTATCAGACAAACTCTTCTGAATATGAGTAGATCTCTAGTTCTTCCTCTGGACAATGCACCTGCTGAAGAACTTAAGTCTGAAGATGCTCCTCCAGAAGCGGTTGTTGCTGAAGAAACTCATGTGTCAAATCAGTCTGCTCTGATGATTCTGAATCAAGCCTCTGACTCAGCGATTCAAGAGAATGCCTCTGCTATGGTTACAGAGACTGCGTCTGAATTTGCTCCTGCATCTTCTGAAGTCAAGAAAGAGAATCCAGATCTTGAAGAAAAGCTTGCTAAGCTTGAAGCCAAAAATATAGAGATCAGATCTTGGATGATTAAGTAAGAACAGACAACAGATGAAATCAAGACATGGATGGCTAGGCAAGAAGAATCCACTTCTGAGATTACACACCTTCTGAGGATGATAGCCCCTCGCCAACCTTAGTTGTTTTTCTGATTGTTTGTGCACAATATGTTTGATCCGTTTATGTTTGTTTTTCTCTGAATATTTTGATTATCAATGCAATCTGTTTGGTTTATGTTTTTATCTGTTTTATCATTTTTTTCTCTGTTATTCCATTGTGTCTTAAAAAGTTTTTTTCTTTTTGATATGACAAAAAGGGGGAGAAAATGGAAATTAAAATTGTTCAAATAAATAGTTACCAGAATGGAATTCAGACATAATAAATTATAACTAACATTGAATTTTAGTCTTTCAGAACTATAACGTTTAATCTGACTTAATTCATAAAAGTTACTCTGAAAGCTCCTAAATCAGATAAATCAGGCTCTGGTCCAAATCAGGATCCAAATCAGGCTCTAATTCTGAAAAGTACAAACCAGGTTCTAATTCTGAAGAAAAATAAACCAGACTCTGATTCTGAAAAGAATAAACCAGGCTTCAGGATCCAGGCTCTGATTCTGAAAAGCCAAACCAGGCTCTGATTCTGAAAAGCCAAACCAGGCTCTGAATCTGAAAAGAATACTCAATAAAAAGGGAAGTCTTTATTTTTCTTATGGTATTCATTTCAGGGGGAGATTCACAATCTCAGGGGGAGTTATATTTATTTCTCCTCTTATTGAACAAAATTTCCTATGTTTTTGTCATCATCAAAAAGGGGGAGATTGTTAGAACACAGATTGGTGTTTAATATATCTCATTGTTTTGATGATAACATAAATGAAATTTTGCATAAAGGAAATATATACTCTAATTGTGTTTAAGTAATTTTGTTTCAGATCTTAAATGATATATTCATCTGGAAGTAAAAATTACATATGCAAGTGAAAAGAACGTTAAGACTCTGAGCGTCAGAAGAAACATTTCAGAAGACTCTGAGCGCTGCTTGAAGAGACTCTAATCTGCTACAAATGACTCTGAGTGAAGCTAAGAAGAATTTGATTAAAGAGCGTTACAGCATTGTTTCAGAAGACTCTGAAGGTACTTCACGCTGCAAGTACAGAGGCTTTGATATTCAACTCTGCGCTGATTGTAACATTCACGCTTTAAGCACTATTGCTGCAAGACTCTGATCTGAAGAACAAGGAACTACATCAGAGGATCTGGTGTTAGTTTACTCAGTTGAAAAGATGCCAGCTCAAAGAAAAGATCTGTTGCTAATCCCAACGTCTGCTCCAACGGCACTATTCCTCATTTATGCATGACACGAGAATTCAGACACAAAACACATGTCTGAACATTCCTCTTCCTGGAAAGGAAAAGTCAATAGAGGACAAAAAGGCAACAGAGGCAGCAGAACGTACAACAATGCACAGTCTTTGAGAGAAGGACTTGAAGTAGTATTTAAACAAGCTTCAACATCTTTCCAACGTTGACGAATCATTTGAAAGAAAACCAACTTACAAGCTCTCATTCAAATATTCTTCAAAGCTTAACAGTTTTCGTATTTGTTCTTAATCTTTGTGTAAACATCACTGTTGTTGTTGCACCCTAGTTTTTGACCATAAGATCCCGTCTTTGTTTTTCTTGCTTGTTTTATTTTACGTTTATTTCGCCTAACCAGTTTATACAGGTGCAATATTTTAAGCCTAACTTTTTGCAAATCAAGCACTGAAAGATATGACCAACACATTCTTGATTTCAAAGGGATTATAGAACCTCTGATTGATTAGGGTTTATCTCTCATAATATAATGGAAGTTTGAAACTCAAGTTGGAGTGTGGCTCAGATAAGATGGCATGTCGTAGAAAGCATATTTCCAGAGGGTTCCATGTCAAGCTTACAACTCGCAGAATCGATATATTTAAGGAGAAAAAGTTTCAACAGAATCCAAGTGTACAAATAAGGATTCGTGTTCCTCTGCAAAGACTTCAACATTGATTCATATTTTCATTTAAAGACTTCATTACATAATGGCCTAGCGTGTTCAAGCTACAACAACAAGAATTTAATTTTAAGCACTACATCATTGTAAGATTTATCAAAAGATGTGGCGGTAATAATGATAAAGTAATGCGTTTGGAGAATTGAAAAGAGACAAAGATTGAGGCTTCTGGACAAACGATGCCTCCCTGGTTCTTATTGGGTTTTCTGCTCCAAAACTTCAATATCTCCATTGCACTACCAGGAACCTTGAATTCAATCATCAGTGAGCTGCTAATCTTGCTACAAGAGTACACGACATCAGAAAGGCTTTTGTTTCCCTTCATTCAAAGAGAGCTTTGAACAGGAGTTCACGCAAGTTTCTTCACTTTGAGACACAACTCTTCGGTTGATAAGCCGCGTTGTAATTACTTTTGGACCTTGTTTGTTGTACAGGCCATTTGAACTGAAACATGCCGCAATTAAGCAGCAAATGTGCTCCCATAATGACCACAACAGCTTAACGGATTTACAAATCGGCATTGAAGCAAAACACCTTGAACGATCACCGGAGACGCAAAAGGAAATCAGCTGGCAGCCATAAACCTTAAACCACCTGCAACAATAAGGATTACTCGGAATACTTCAACAAATACTCAACAAATCAATATAATTTCAGAGGAAAGTTAAGGAAGACGGTTTCAGGAGAGAAGAACAAATAAAACCTCGCAACCGTATCTCACATTATGAGGTCCTGGCATTATGTTGTCAGCTCCAACAACCCATGTCTTGCAAGCACCTGAGAGGACTAAGGACGAGATTGAAGAATAACCGGCAACACCTCACCGTTCATATCCAGATGCTGCAAATAATCATCGAAACGAAATCAGTGCCGAAACAAATAAACACTTGGAGCATAATTTCCAAATCTAAACGAAACCATTTACAGAACATATTTTGAAGAAGTACTCGTTACAATTACTTCCACCACAGAAACCTATTCAAGCATCTCAGAAGTTTCCACCTTCACCCCAGTTATATCCTCAAGCTCCGGCGCCGCATCTCACGTTGGTTGGTAGGTAAGAACTGTAAGGCAGAGCTCGACAAGTGCCACTTCGACCTGTTGTATGAGCTTTCCCATGCTGACATTTATCCAGAACTAAACCTGCAGCAGAAGGAAGTCATATTTATGGAAATGCTGCCAATTCCTCAGGTTTAGAAATAAATGAAAACATTCAAAACAGTGAGCCATTAAATATATCTAATGGATAGAATTATATCAAATCAGCCCCACCTGATAAAAATCCTACTCCTAAAATCTATGAGGGCCATCGGAACTCTTACGTTTTTGTCAATGTGGATGTCTGAAGTAATTAAAGTCCTCATAACTAGCAATACTGAATAGGAGACTTAGAGCTGGGAAGTCCGCGATATCTTACTGGGTACTTGGATCGCCCTTCTAATGCCAATAAGTACCACCACTGTAAATACTTTGCTACCACCCGAAGGAATAAAAGCTGTTGCCAATCTCTTTGGTTTCATCGTAGAATGTGAGCTAGGAATGGGCTCTCCATCAGCATTTAATGATGAGGGTGACTCAGATTATCTTCGTGCTTCGGTATCTGCCGTGGATGAAGGAGCGTGTCACACGACTTAATCAGGGCAGGGGTGTTATTGGCTTGACTGAAACTTTGGAAGAGCTTTATTCATTGCTGCTCATAATAGGCCACGTAATTGCAGACGAAGGGGAGGGGGAAATGCCACTGGTTCCTAATGCCATTCAAACTCAATTTGTTATTAATTCCGTGGAAGCAGATAAACATCCTGTTATTTTACTTTCTAGCTCAATCATAAATTTGCTGAACAATGCCTAAATCCAGATATGAGAGCATCAGTTTTTAGTCCCCGGCTTATGGATGTCAACTGTATGGTTCCTTGCAAAGTGGTCTAGCACATATTTGATGTCTTCTGACGGGATTGGAGAGAAATATTAGATTCAGATCATAGTTCGAAAAAGGTGTTACTTAGTTTCTTTGGAGAGCATAACCAAGGGAGAATTGTTCCTGATATTATTGTCCGTATATCTTTGATCGCACTTACATCATATCCAGGGGAAAAGGATTTGCAGGGCCTCACATGTTATATGTTACTCCATTCACGGGTTCAACAAAAGCATATATGTGTCCACATTCATGGCATGAACTTGCAACTGCATTTTCCACTGAAAAGACTTTGTTCTTGTTAGACACTTCACGTCAGCGATCTCTTGCACAAACACTTGTTCGTTCAGCTTCAGGTGTGAAGATTTCAGAAAAGTCAAGTCAGTATGTAAGGAATCTCATGGGACATATCGCAACATACATAGTGGATATGTCCAGTAAGAGTAATCTTACAAACATTGCCCAACAACCAGATATCCTCCTGTTGGTCAGCTGCATGCTAGAACGGCTACACGGAGTTGCATGTGCTTCTGAACCTCGAACACAGAAAGCTATATGAGCTAGGATTCTCTGTAATGAATCCCATACTAGTTTTACTTGAAGAATATAAACACGAGTCTGCAGTTGTGTACCTGCTACTAAAAATTGTAGTCGATTGGGTTGATGGACAAATTCCTTACTTGGAGACCCAAGAAACTGCTGCTGTTGTCAGTTTCCGCACACGTTTGCTTCAGCTGTATTCATCTCGCAATATTGGCAAGATATCGCTAAGTCTTTCAAGCAACTTACTCAGTGAGACACAAACAGACGAGTATAAGGATTTGCGTGCTCTTCTTCAACTTCTTTCAAGTCTTTGTTCTAAAGACATGATTGATTTCTCGTCAAATTCTTCCCAGGCCCAAGTTCATTTGCTACTCGCACCTACAAAATGCAAAATCAAATTAGCAAATCAATCAGAGAATATTCCATAAAAAGATTCGAAGAATATCCAAATCCAAAACTTTGAACATTTAACGAAATTGATACGCCCAAATCAGAGATGAGATTTTCGTTGAAACGAGAAAGGAAAGTTTCAATTTGATCCAGACCAAAACGGAAGGTCTAAAATCAACAATCAATCAGCCTTTAAAACTCCTAATCAGATTCTCACACCAAAATCTCGTATTGAAGCCTATATAAAGAGAACGAAGGAGAAGAAAAAGGACAACGAAAAAACCCTAAAAAACTCGTAATTCAAGAAATCGAACGAAGGAACTTATCTTTTCAGCCCGCAAAATCATCACTGGCCGCCGCTCCCGATTCTCGGTAAAAATCTCATTTGTGTTAAAGCTTCTTGAGCTACTGATGTTTTGCTATTTTGTTGCAGGTTTTAAACGAAGAAGGAAGTGAGAGTGAACGAGGAGAGGGAGAAGGATGGATCAAAGTCGCGGGAGAGAGAACGCAGAAGATGAAGACGGGAAAATCAAATTGGGAATCCTGGGGATTTAGGGTTCTTTTTCTTTTTTTTTAAATTTAATTTTGTTGTATTATCATGTAATATAATCACCTGCACACTACACCACACACACGACACTTAATCCACCAACCCTAATCACCAATTAACCACCCTTAAACCTCTGATCACCAATTAATCACCCTAAAATTAACCTATTAATCTTCTATTTAATATTTTTATTAATTGTAACTATAATTAATCTTTCTTTTTTTAAAATAAATTAACAACTTTTTTAATCAAATCAGTTTTTTATCTTTTTAATCATTTAGCTAATTAGGCTTTTAAAAAAATTCATACTATTCAATAATTACTTATTTTATCTTTTAAATCCAATTAAACCAATTTTATAACCATTTTATCTTAAAATATTTTGATAATTAATTAATTAAACTTTTTCTCCTTAACAACATTTTAATTAATTAGTGTTTAGTCACTAATAAACTTTTATAAAAATTGCACTTCTTTATCAAGTTTATTTAGTTAATAATTTTCTTTAGAAGTAAAATAAAATTAATATCCATAATTTAATTTAAATAATAACTTTTAAATAAGTACACCTCTTTGACAATTTATCTAATCAATAATAAATCATTAGTACTTAATTGGCCTTTTTAGAAATACTAATAATGAACACTTTTTATAATAAAATCAATAATGAATTAATTCAACTTTTAATAATAGTCATGATAAAATATTTCGCTTCACTTAAGTTTTAGATAACGAATTAGATCATCATAGTTTTTTTACTTAACTTTAGACCTTAATTTTAATCTCATCTAAAATCATCTTAAAAACAACCTCTCGCTCAAATAAATCGATCAATTAAAATCAATCAACATCGTAAATCCAATTCAATCGTGCACGCTTCCGCACATTCACCCTCACACACCTTAGCGCTTTCATGTGTGTGTATGGATTTACTTTCTGCAATTTATTTCTGCATTTACATTATCGCAATTTACTTTCCGCATCGCATCTGTCCAAAGGAAGAATCTGCGCATGATCCCAACAATCGTGCGTATGCATTCACATTTGCATCATTCTCCCCCTTGATCCTTGATCCTATTCAAGTCGATCTTCTTAAGTTTAGGACCTACCTATAGGAAGAACCATGTCTTTTTATCTTTTACAACAGAAAAACAAATCAACTCATTCAACACTATTCAAACATATTAGAGAATAAGATGCTAATCATCTTAAGCGAGATAAAACTTCTGTCCCACATCAATACATTTCTACAATTCGTGGTGGCCTAGTCAAGTAATCTCCCTTAAGATGACGACTCGTCTTTTCTCCTAGAACCAATCAATCAACTACCCTTTATCCCTTAGGAACTTTTACCACAATCAAGGAATTCCTCAAACCCTTTAGGAGAACTATAGATACTCTGATTCCACTCCCGTAAGGATATGTAGGCATAAGATGCGACATCTTATCGAGTATACTTATAAATAAACCCCTAGGTCTTTTAACCATTAAGCAGATAAACATTTAGCAATAAACGAACATAAAACAAGAGGTTCCTGTAGAGTACTACAGAAACTTAGGATGCTAGTACCTTCCCTAAGTTTAACCAACCCCGAACCTATAACTCTCTAAACCTTGCATTTGCATTGCATTGTGGGAATTTCGATCTTTATCCCTTCCTTTGGACAAATCAAAATTCGGTTGCAAAATGAATTAAAGATTTAAACTAATCAATAGTTTGGTATCCAAATTTCACCGCGACAGAAATGGCGACTTCACTGGGGACTCTCGGTGGGTCTCCCTATCTTGTTTTATCACTTTATATTTGTTATTTGTATAATTGTTTACTTGTTTGCTTATTGTCTTTGGGTTGATACCTTTGAGTGGTGAGACAAAGTCTTACACCCGGACTTGAGAGAAATTAAGATAGGATAGTGATATGTTCAAAAAGGCTTATAAGGGGTGGAATCCCGACCAAGCTGACTTGAAAATCACGCTCAATTGAGGCCTTCTCGAAAATTGTATTGTTGAACGAGTCCTTAATCGTGAAAACATGCACTATATTCGATGTTGGAGCCTATGATATTGAGGACCGTAGTTACCTTAACTCCACTTTGGCCTTTATTAGGACGTAGTGCGAGGCTATGAGGGAGTACACCCGAAATAGTGCTACGCGATGCTACACTCAAAAGAAGTTCTCTTGAGAATATTATTAACGTACTTGGGAAGTTGATAATATCCGAAAGATGAGCTAATGACTTTGGGAACCTTATTAGAACCTTGTTCCGCAGGTACAATCAATCTTTAGTCCATGTCCTTTGGGAATGGGTATACCCTTTGGCTCCATGCTCGTCGCAAACCTAGAATCCCCCTTTTGTTTGTTTATCTTTGTGCATCTATGTGTTTACTTGTGTTTGTTGCATTCATATAACATCATACCGCATTGGACTTCATGGGATTTACTTTCGTTTATGAACATTGTAGGGTACTATGGATCCCAATAGAAGACACACCTTGAAATACACTTTTAAAAGTCCCAAATTGGATGACCTAAAGAAGTTGTGGGGCCTTATCAAAGATCAAGAAGAGTTCAAGGACAAGTATGGGAAGCTGATATCTTTATTGGGCCGCCCGGTAAATGAAGGACTTTTGGCCACTCTGCTACAGTTTTATGATCCCCTTTATCACTGTTTTACCTTCCCAGATTTTCAAATGTTACCTACATTAGAAGAATCTCCTTTCCCTTTCTTGGAGAAGGACCCTGAAGAAAGAGATATTGCTAAGGCTCTTTGTCTAAAGGTATCTGATGTCAAAGGAAACTTAATTAGCAAAGGTGGTATTTTTGGATTGACTACAAAGTTCCTAATCAGCAAAGCTATGTTTTATGCCGATTATACGAATAAGGCTCCATTTGAAGCAATCTTCGCCTTACTTATCTATGGAGTATTCTTGTTCCCAAGTTTTGAAGGGTTTGTTGACCTTAATGCAATTAAGATCTTTTTGAAGAACAACCCAGTACCAACTCTGTTGGGTAATACATATCACTCCATACATCTCTGAAACCTTCGTGGTGGAGGGATGATTACTTGTTGTGTACCTTTACTTTACAAGTGGTTTATTTCACACCTACCGAAGTCTAGTTCCTTTACAAATGTTGGCAAGGAACTTTGGTCTCCAAGGGTTATGGCATTGACCCATTCAGACATTGATTGGTACAACCGAGCATATGATGGAACTTTAATTATTGACGGTTGTGGTGACTTTGCTAATGTGCCGTTACTCAGCTTTAATGGAGGAATCAGTTACAAACCAGTCTTAGCTCATCGACAGTTGGGATTTTCGTTGAAGGAACCACCTAAAAGTGTTCAAGTGGAGGGAATTTTCTTTAGGGATGACAAGGAACTCCGAGACAAGATTTTGGCTGCATGGAAACATTTGCACAAGAAAGGCAAGAGAAGCCTTGGAAAACTTAATTGTGTGTCCTTAGAACCCTACCTCCAGTGGGTTAGAGAGAGAGCAATCAAATTGAAAATGCCCTATTCTCGTCAAGACCCTATACCTCCGAGAAGGGAGCCCACCTATGTCTTTATGTCTGAAGCTGAGGAGTTAGAGGTTGCTTTGAAGAAGTCGCAACATGAGTTGGAGTCATGGAAGAACAAGTATCTAGTGTCTGTTGCAGAGATTGATGAACTTCAGAAAGAGAAAGATGAACTCCAGAAACAACTACAGTTGAAGGATGAAGAGTTACTCCCCTGCAAGAAGAGGAAAGTCATGGAGGATTTATTTTTCTCCGACCCCCAATGCACTATTTGGAAGCTGATTGTGGACAACCTTATCCGCGAGAAGACCCAGTTGGAAGAGCAGCACAAACATCAGAATTCGAAACTTCTTTAGCGTCTTTACTAGCTTTTATTTAGCTTGTATTTGGGACTTTTTAGTTGTATTCCGTTTCTAAATTAATAAAAACGTTTTCTTTTACCACAATATCCATAAATAAAGGAATCCCATGAAGTCCTACTCATCCTGCATCTGCATTCTTGCATTAGCATCTTGCATTTAGCATTTTTTAGCATGTGCATGTATCTCTTCTCCGCTGCGTCCTCATCCGTCTTTCTGTCTTCGTCTGTCAGTTGACATCTCGCCCATCTGACCAAGCTCGAAGTATTAATAAAGGATAGCAAAGAGAACAAAAGATATGGATCGCATGACCAGCTTCAAAGTAAGGACTGATTCGACGTTCGACTATTCCACCGACGACTTTGTGCAACAAGTGGATGTTCCTGTGCAACTTCAACCTTTGCAAGACAACCTGTTTGTTGACCCCCAGAACACTCCTACTGAGAAAGGAGTGGATGATCCTAGATTCATAGCAATGGAGAAAGAACTTCGTGGTCTCCAAGAACAAGTAAAGGTGATGAGAGGAGCTACCGCATCAGGTCTTGATGCTCATGAACTATGTTTAGTTCTAGGTGTAATTATTCCTCTAAAGTTCAAGATGCCTGTCTTTGAAGTTTACAAGGGTATCGGCTGTCCAAAATACCACTTGACAATGTTTTGTCGAAAGATGACTGCTTATATTGACAACGACAAGCTGATGATTCACTGCTTTCAAGATAGTTTATGTGGGACATCCTTGATGTGGTACATGAAGCTGCAAAGTAACCATATCCAGTCTTGGGAAGACTTGACTGTTGCTTTTGTGGAGCAATACCATCACAACTTGGGTATAGCCCCAGACAATGAAGATGACAGTGGACCTTCCAGAGAATTCATAGCTTCGGTACCCCGTCTTCAACATCAGTATGCAATGCCCGCTCAGCGCGAACAACAACCACCTCTTAAGCAAAAGTTGGCTTCTCCAAATCAACCACAGAATCGACAACTTCGGAGAAGGTATCAGAGGATGCCTCTAGATACTCCAAGGGAAGTAATTCATCGGTTTGATCCCATCCCTGTGAAGTATGCTGATCTGTTTCTAGTTTTGATTCAGAAAGGTCACATCCAGACAAGAGCTCCACCTAAAGTACCCGAGAAACTTCCGTACTGGTATAAAGCTAACAAATTTTGCCCATATCATCAGGGTGCTCCAGGCCACGACATTGAGAGCTGCTACGGTTTGAAGGCGGACGTTCAAGAATTGGTTAGGAGCGGAATCTTATCCTTCGAGGGTTCTAATCCTGACCCCAACATGGTTCATCCTCCAAGAACATGATCCAAGGTTATCAGAAGACTACACATCAGACGATTCTGCAAGCAGCCATTTCAAGGCATAATAAAAGGGCTTGTCTGGCTTTTTACTTTATTTTACTTTGGTGTTTGTGTTTCTTTGATTAAAAGTATTTTTGGCATGTAAGAACTTGTTATTTTGAATAAGTAATGCAATAAGTGTTTGTCTTGAAGAAATCCATTCGTTTTCACTCAAATTGTTTTTCAAAATAATTTATAAAACCGACTTTACCCGATCTCTTGCTCTGACAGAGAATTGGAAAGAGGATGATGAAGTAAAACACATGATCTCTTGTTGTATGCTTCGAATAAAAACCCTACTGATGATGTAAGGCATTTTCCAACCATCTAAACACCAAAATAGTTAACCTTTCTTTAAGCCTCGAGAAAAGATCTGTTTTTTCTCCCAAACCGAAACCTCGTTTTTAGCCTGGGGCAGGTTGATATCAAAAAAAATGATGAACATCTTTCAAAAAAAATTGGGTGCGCACAAATATACTAACCCTTTATTCCTCCACTTTATGAGTCATAAACTAAGCCATATACAACCCTTCAAAGTCCCAATTGAAGTAAGGTTTAGTTCGAAAGCATATGCAACGAGATATCGTTTCCTGACTCCTTGAGCTATGCTCAAATTAAATCGGCTTTATAAATAATTTTAATTTATATCCTAACTAGTGATCTCGGTCACCAGTTATTGTGATATCTCTTTTCAAAACTTCAAGACAAACGCGTGTTGCGTTACCCGTTTTAGAATTAACATTTATGACTTGCTAAAATCGCTTGATATCTTAGAAAGATTACAAACGGACGTGGATGGATTTGAAGACTTTGCCGACCTGGGGCAAGTTATTTTCTAAGAGGTTTGATCCGTACGAGTTTGGCTTCATCTAAAGCACAAATTGGAAAACTCAGTTATACCGTCAATCAGGGGCAGTTACGTCGAGATTCAGCGAATCTCTCTGAAAGTTTGAAAATAGTGGGGCATTTGGACATCATGTTTTCCGTAAAATCCTCTCTAGATGTTTTTCTTTTAAACCATGTGACTTGGGGCAATTTGAAATTTGAAGCGAAGCGGATGTTTATTTCATCCCCAGGAAGCTCAACTCCGACATGATCAACAACCGTGATGACCCAGGATATTTATTTTATCCCCTACAAAACTTCAGCTTGGGTACCTCCGTCTACAACTTCATACAACCTTTCAGATCTTATCAAGATGTTACATCCCCAGAAACTACCTACTGCTGAGGTCTTCTGGGAATCTACAGTCTACAACGACATCTACAGTCTACAACGACATCTACAGTCTACAACGACAACTACAATCTACAACAACAATCATTCGAACATCTTTCAGTTCCTGGTTAATCTCGGCAGTAGATTCCTAGAAGACCTCGGCAGTAGGTAGTTCTATTTCATTTCCTGGTTAATCTCGACAGTAGATTCCCAGAAGACCTCGGAAGTAGGTAGTTCCTGGTTAATCTCGGCAGTAGATTCCCAGAAGACCTCGGCAGTAGGTAGTTCCTAGTTAATCTCGGCAGTAGATTCCCAGAAGACCTTGGCAGTAGGTAGTTCCTGATTAATCTCGGAAGTAGATTCCTAGAAGACCTTGGCAGTAGGTAGTTCTATTTCAGTTCCTGGATAATCTCGGCAGTAGACTTCCAGAAGACTTCGTCAGAAGTATTTCTCCAACAGACTTTAACACAGAATCTCGGCAGTAGATTCCTTACAGATTTTAACAGAAAATATTTTGGCAAAAGTATTCTCAAGTACAGTTACCAGTCTCGACAGTAGACTTCTCCAGTTGATATCTCGAATCAATTACATTTGACCTATGTATTAGGATCTTCAAGAGGATTTCTCTTCCAAGATCTTCACAACATCTTTACAAACACTTTGTGATTGTCAATCTTTCCCCGTGGAGTCTTGCTCTGATGAGCCCGTTCTTCCCGGGTATCGTGTCTAGTTTTCCCCTGTGACATCATTTCCTCACAGGACCCGTCTGTCTTACATTCTCATATCATTACATATCATTTGCATTTGGTGGCCTCTTATGGACAAAAGTCCGTGCAATGTTTGTATTTAAATCCCTCATATCTCGTCAAGACGGAGATTTCAATCTCCATATCTCTGAATAGGAGTAACTTAAATAGGGGCATCTTTTGCATCCTAATTTTTGACCGCAAGATGCCACCTCTTTTTGCATTCTCATGTTGTTATTTTAATATTTAATATTTATGTGACTAACTAGTTTTTGTGCAGACGCGGTAATATCGAGTGGAGATAGCGTTCATTCTCACGATCAATCATCCACGTTACTAACTATTTTAACCGTTTTGTTTATTTTTCTTTGTGAGGTTCGGTCTGCTACTGAAAGTTCAAGAATTCATGGAGACTTTATGTGTGCGCTTATTATAATCTAAAAGCTCGCCTCATGTATGCCCCTTTGAGATTCAAGTAGAGGAGGTGTTTGTTCAAGATCATCATTTAAATACCAAACATTGACTGCATCATGCCATTGGATTCGAGATTAATTCAAGGAAAGCATTATTCTTGCCCAAGAGGATTGGACCGTCTTTTTGGGTCCTTTGGTTTTTTTTAAGGGAAGAAGTTGGGTTTTAGTAGTTCGCAGATGATGTGAGGAATTGGCATCTTGCATCAAATTAGCAAGAAGTTATCGGGGTGAAGTAAGTCTGATTGGATTTCTTTGTTTTATAATTCCAAGGTTCAATGGTTCACTCAAATTACAAATTATCCCACTCTCAAGCTCAAATGATGTAAGATTTCTCCCATATAAGATCAACACCAAAGTACATTGCAAATGGCAAGTCATATCCAATTCATAGCTTGAAGACAATACTCAAATGATGTTCTGTGCTAAAAATTCGAAACTACTGTGTTACATGAGAAATGAGCCAGCATGAATCCTACAAATCTACAGAATTACAACAACTTAAGACAAGTTTCTCTGATGATTACAATGTAATGTGGTAATAATGCGAAGAGTTCATGGATCCTAATACCAAGAAATTTTTTTCAGCCTGGAACTTAAAAGCACAAGACTATTAAAAATTGCCATGAATAAGCAAGCTCAGGTTAAAGCAGCGCCGTTTCCCATTTGTCGCCTTCTTTGAAGCAACTTTGAAGTGATCTTTGACCTCGACATAAGTATGTCTCCCTGACTTCTTGAAACGCTCACAAAGCCTACGGTTCAGCAACAGTTATCTCTTCCCAAAACAACAAAGCGAGTTGTTCGCAGTGCTTCACAAAACTACCTGTCAAGCAGCAGAAATCCAAGTTAGCACTGCACCTACAACATACAAGGATATAATTAATGACCACAACCGGTGTTTCGAATGCCATGCCAGAAATAAAGTAAAGGTTAAGAATTGGAAAGAATTGCTTTAGTTCAGCCCTCAGTTTTGAATCATCATTGGGAAGAAAATTCGAGTGGCCGGGAGGACAACAACCGAAGTCGCCACCGACTCCTTACCATACATCGGAAAAATCGAATTTGGGACGAGGAAAACAACTAGTTTCAGACAATTTCCACACAAGGCAACCATATTCTCAAAACCTTCCGATTCAGACGTGAAGTCATCATTACCGACAAACCTTTCTCGAACCCAAGCTAGAACCAGCAGTTTCCGCACCATTAATCGGGTCCTGAAAGAAGAAGAGGAAAATTAGCACAATAACAGCAACAAGTGTCCTTTTCAAACAAATCTACCTCAGTTGCATCCGTTAAGGCATAAAAACCATAACAGGTTATAATATCAGGCTGCAGTCAACTTCAAGCAGGCAATACCAGCCACAACAGGTAGTGGAGCACAGAATCAGTATCTGTTACAACAAGAGGACAACACGAGTTACAACCATGAATCACTAGCCCAGCAGCGGCAAAATATCACCAGGAATAGCCTAGCAGCGGCAAAATATCACCAGGAATAGCCTAGCAGGGGGACAAGAACAACATAGGCCACAACAACACACCAGTTGGCAAGCCTTGCGCACAACGACAATAGTTATCTCAACAAACAATAGCAAGTAGTTCCGCACACTGGCAGCAGAACATCAACAGGTATTCGCAAAACATCTGCAAACAAGCATTCACAACAACAATATAACGTCAACAATATTAGCGCCAGCACCAAGTAACGGCAATACAAAGTCCAAGAATGGGAAATCGAGACAAGTATTGCCCTCAGACCAACTCATCATTGGGCATGAGACTCAAGCGGCTGGGAGGACTATGACCGAAGCCATCATCAACTCCTTACCAAGCATTGATAGATTTGAATTTAAACAAACGGGACAACTATCCACAGAATTTTCTCAATACAGACCAATGGCACCAACGACACAGCCTCAAGCACGCAAGCTCAGACCATCAGGTCATCATCACCGTTATACATTTCCCGGCACCGGAGCTAAGACCAAGTGGACTTTGAACCAATCATCAGCAACCTGAAGAAAGAAAAGAAAAGTCAGCAGTACAACAATGCTAACTACGAGTAACATTCACCACAGAGGAGCAACGTCAACAAATATCAGCCATAAGCATTACAAGCAACACCAACTGCAATACAATAAACTACCAGTCCAACAACTACACAACGTCATCAGCATTAGCAACGAGAAGCAGAAACAGCCTTAGAAAATTAAGCATATTCACGTGAGCCTTCACCAGAGAATGTCAAGATTAACCGTAGTTCATCACAAAGCGCGTTGGCTGAAGCTCATGGCAAAATGTATCACACGTCAAACCGTACTGTTGTTACTTTGGGCTGCTAATTTCTCCCTTGGCCCAAGACAAACCGCTTTCTACACCTGCCAAGTCATAAAACTTGAGTTAGCAAAATCAGAGGATATCCACTTGAGAAGATTTGATTCGTACAGCTAGCAGATCTTCAGGACATTGAACATGGACAGACAAATATTAAACACGTTTGATCCAAATACCGCAAGATTGGGATTCTCATTTAAGCACATATTACTACAATCGGACGAAAAGGGAAGTTTTTCAAATCTTGTCTAACACCAAATCGGAAAATCCAATCAACATTCAAATCCATATTCAAGACAGCAATCAAAATATGTTTTATTTTCGGAGTCTATAAAAGGAGACCTAGGAGATGAAGGCAAACGGGGGGAAAATCACCGCAAAAACCTATGTTCAAAAACCTAGAAAACTGAAGAAAGAAGAACTTATCTTTTCCGTTGAAGGAGCTATTCCCAGCCACCGCGAGTTCAACCGACGGAGTATTCCGTTCTCGTCATCTTCACATCCCGCCGCCACCAACCTTCGGTAAATTCTTATTCATATTGAAATTATTGAACCATTTGATGTTTTCAAATCATGTTTCAGGTTCAGGAATGGAAGGTAAAGAATGAAAAGGGATCGAAGGAGGAGTACAAGCGATGAAAACGAAGACGGATTGGGAGGGAGAAGCCGATCGCGAATCTTGGGGGGAAGAGGGATTTAGGTTTTCGCTTCATCATGTTTATCTGTTGTAGCTTGTTGATCCTATTGCAACACACACACACACACACCCTTAATCTGCTAATCACTCACCTAACACACTAATTTACCCCTAATTCTTCCGTTAATCACCTTAACTAATCAGTAATTAGTTATTTTTTAATAAAATAAAATAAAATAATGACTAAACCTTAATTATCCATTTCATTTAAAACCATCTTTTACTTATTATTTAACTTATACCATTCATTTAACTTTAGTTAATATTTTTATTACCTAATTAATCAACCTTTTATAAATTAAGATAATAACTTTTTAAATTAACTTATTTATTTTATTATATATATTAAACCCATTTTATCTTGTTAGTAAAAGCCTTTTTCTAATTAACTTTCATAATATTAAAACTTCTTTTATTATTCAATAATGAAGAAAAATTTTAGTAAAATTTATTTAAACATTTAAGACAATGCTATTTATTAAAACCAAAAAGCAAAACTATTTTATAATTGGTGTGTTTTTTGTGATAATAATTAAGATCCTTTTTCTAATTAACTTAACTTCAATAAATTTACCTTTTGTAATAATATTTAAAAGCTAATCTCACATATTTTCCCCCTAAGTTAATTTCTCAAAAAAATTAATCTTTTTTTAATCAACTAAATTCTTAAAATCAACCCAGCTAAAATCAACAGCGTAAAATACAACCTAATCGTGCACACTCACATTCACGACACTTTCACTCTCACACACTTCAGTGCTTTCATGTGTATGTGTATGTTTTACGTTTTTCGCAATTTATCTTACAAGCAATTTACTTTTATCGCAACTTATATTTCTGCATCGCATTCCGTCCAAAGGAAAAACCTACACATGATTCAACAATCGTGTGTAGTGCATCTCATTTTGCACCATACTCCCGCTCGATCCTTGTTCTCATTCAAGTTGATCAATTAAGATAGATCCTACCCCATAGGAAGGACCTTTATCTTACAACATAGACAAAACAATTCAAACAACACAATACAAACAATATTCAAACACAATAGAGAAAGATGTTAATCATCTTAAGCGAGATAGAATCTCCACCCCACAATAATACAATCAATTCGTAGGAACTTTGCCTTAAGAGAGGCGTACCTCGTTGATCCCTATCCGAGTACTTGAGCCCTTCTCTTAAGATGATGCAAAAACTACATTCCTACAACTTGTGGCGGTTAAATCTCCCTTAAAATGAAGACACATCTCTTCTCCTGAAATCAATCAATCAACTCCCTAAACTCGTAGGAACTTTGACCATGGTCAAAGAACTCTTCTACCCCTTTAGGGGAACTACAAATATTCTGATTCCACTCCCGTAAGGATATGTAGGCATAAGATGCGACATCTTATCGAGTATACTTAGATATAAACCATTAGGTCTTCTATCCCTTAAGCAGATAACACATAGCAATAAACAAACATAAAACAAGAGGTTCCTGCGGAGTACTACAAAAACTTAGGATGCTAGTACCTTCCCTAAGTTTAACCAACCCCCGAACCTAAAACTCTCTAAACCTTGCATTTGCATTGCATTGTGGGAATTTCGATCTTTATCCCTTCCTTTGGACAAATCAAAGTTCGGTTGCAAAATGAATTAAAGATTCAAACTAATCAATAGTTTGGTATCTGATTTTCACCGCGACAGGTTTGTGCTATAAGTTGCTCCTAATTATGGCTTTCCATTTGTCTTTAATGTTGAAAGTGGTTTGAACTTAGGTTCTTTCCCATGCCCTAACTTGCAACTTGTCTTGTTTCCTCTTCTTCTTTCATGTGTGTATCTTCTTCCCTTGTTCTCACTCCTGTCCTTGGGGCTTTGGAACTCATTCAAGTTGATTTGGTGCTCTTGGTTTGCACTTTGAGTTTAACTTGGATGAGATGCCACTTTGAGAATTCTTTTGTGCTTTCTTGTTTGCATTATCATTTTGATGCTTATGGTTGAGACTTCTTTATTTGTTGCTTGCTTCCCAAGCCTATTATCCCATACTCATTTTGATCATGTCTTCTTCTCTTTCTTATCTGTTTTCCTTTTGGTTTAGTGATTGATGCTTGAATGGTTGTAGGAGTTGTGACTTCTCCCATTGCATCTCACTTTTTCTTGGTTTTGTTTGAGTCCTTTGGCTTGCATTCTTCTTTTGTTTTGCATCTTTTGTTTGCATTTAAGAGGTTGAGATGTGCTTGTGGTGGTTGATGCTCCACACTTTTTTCCTCCATCTTTTCTTTATGTTGCATTTCATGTTTGCATCTCTTTCTTCTTTTTCATTTGTGATTGATTTATCTTATGTTTACTTGGTTTTTTTTGCCATGATCCCTTAGGATTCCTAGTCCCATTTGTTTAAGGTGGGAGTAAGAGAGACATTAAGTGTTTAATCCAAGCATGATAACATTAGGATAGTCTTTTCCCCCTCTTAATCTCAATCATAGGAGCACATTGCATGATAACATTAGGGTTGAGTTAGTTTCCTCTTAGTTGTGTTTCCTCTCTTTTCATCTCAAAACTTCTTCAAGACATGTAATAAAGGATAATAAGTGTTGTATGCCACGAGCCTTAAGCATTTGGGAAATGATGATTGGGGGGCCTCCTCTCAATTGTCTAGAGTGTTTAGCGTATGCCCTTTGGGCGATATGTGACGCATTCGCTCTTAAGTCATAGTCTTTAGTGCAACATGAATTACAAACACAACTCAATTCACTTCTTCATAAAAGACTCAATAATAAACATCAAACTTTTTTCATCCTTCGGGATTATTTGAAAACCATTTTCAAAGAGAGTGTTGTTAACTCTTGGTTCTACCGCAAACAGGTAACGCCTAAGTCTCCAATGATCGAGCGGCAATACACCTAACTGCTAGAACTAAGGTTTAAGCCTACTCAGCTAAAACACTGGAACCAATCTATGGTCGTGTCAACCCGAACTACGTTTGCTCTGATTTCTCGTACTAGACGAGGATACGTAGGCACAAGATGACAATGTCTTAGAAAGCAACCTTCCCCACCTTCCCTGTAGTTTTCCGAACTACGTTGACTCTGACTTTCCCATTGCACGAGGGAGTACGTATGCATAGAGCGACGATGCTCTATCGAGTATCTTTTCTTTTCTTTTGTCCTGTGAGCATGTAGGTTAGATAGTTTAACACCCTTTAGATAGACAACAAACGTGGATCCCTTCGAATACGATGGACGTGTGGGGTGTTAATACCTTCCCCTTGCGTAAGCGACTCCCGAACCCAAGATTTAGTTGTGATGACCTGTCTTTTCCCTTTTCGTAGGTTTTCTCTGATCGTTTCCTTTCCCTCTCTTTGGGATAAATAATGAACGGTGGTGACTCTTCTGTCTTTGTCGGCCCCTCTTCGCAGCGATGTGACAGCTGGCGAATCTGCTGGGGACTCTTCCTATCCCCTATGTGAGTCAATCCTAACGCTTGTTCGTTTATTTTTGGGTGTGTATATATGTGTTGTACTTTATCTGCATTTGCATTTTACTTTCCAGCATTGTTATATATCATTATTGCTGTGTTGTTGGATGGGAATGTTCCACTGTGAGATAAGCCAAAACCCAGGCTTGAGTATAACCATAGCATTAGAAGCGGAAAGTAGTGGTGAACCTGTATGTTTGGCATGCACTAGTTCCCACGAAATCTACGCTCAGATGAGATTCTCTTTGATGACTACCTTTTCAGTCTGTTTCGGACAGTTGAGAGGATGTTGGATCTGAGGATTGTCGACTCTGGGGACCGACCATTTGGGAGTCAACTAAGTGAGGCCGCTTCATGAGACTATGATGCCAAACCAGAAATGGTGAACGTATCATCGTTTCTGGAATGTTTGTGACACTGATGACCGCATAGGATGCCAAACCTTATCAGAGATAGGTTCATACCTGTGAGTGGGAAGGGTTATACAAGAAACTTTGACCTTCAACCTACCCGGTTTTTCCGTCAGTGTGAACTTTTGATCTTGATACAGTGGGTCCTTATATCAGTGTTGTGCTATTATCTTGCCAGAGCGAAGCGCTGGTTCTTCTCAGTCAATGGCACAACAATCTTGACCCCCTGTTACATTTGTATTTTCATGTGCATTTAACATTGACATGTATTTATATTGAAGGTGTATTTTTTCCTCTCGATTCTAGTGAGCTTATTCCACTTCTGACATGGAGCCCAGTTTGAAGAAGACTGTTGTGTACAAGCTTCCTACTTATGACATAGCACCACTACTCAGTTTGATTTCTGATGCTGATCGTAATGTAATAGAAGATTTCAAGGAGTCATATGGGAAGCTCTTGGGTTGTGTCTGCAAAGCCTCAGTGTTTGAGTTAGGGGGTCTTCACACCTTGCTTCAGTTTTATGATCCACAATTGAGATGCTTCACTTTCCCTGGTTATGTGCTGGTGCCTACTTTGGAGAAGTTCTCTGTGCTGTTGGGGGTTCCTGTCCTTGGTCAGATGCCTTTTTATCGTACTGAAGTTGAACCTAATCTGACTAAGCTTTCTAATTCACTTCATTTGGATGCGTTAGAGTTAGAAGGGAAGTTGGTTAAGAGAAATGGAATGCTTGGATTTCCACTGTCTTTCTTGGTTGGTAAGGCTCAACAATTTGCAAAGGATGGTTGCTGGATTGTTTTTAATGCCATCTTGGCTCTGTGCATATATGGTATAATGTTGTTTCCGAATATTCCAGACTTTGTGGATTTGGATGCTTTCCACATTTTTGCTTCGGGAAATCCTGTGCCTACACTTCTGGGGGATGTGTATCACTCTGTGCATTACAAGAATGAGAATCAGAGAGGGAAGAATGTGTCTTGTTGTGTACCTCTTTTATACAGGTGGTTTGTGAGTCACCTTCCCAAGTCCGGTCCTTTTGTTGATACTGCAGGTACCTCAGAGTGGTCAGAAAGACTGATGGGCTTGACTTCTAAGGACATTGTTTGGTTTTCCAGAGACCAGTTAGGTACAGAAGTTATCTACAACTCTGGTGGTTTTCCTAACATCCCGTTGATTGGAAGGAAATGAGGTATTAACTATAATCTAGCTCTTACGGTGAGGCAGTTTGGGTATGCTCTGAGGGAACCTCCAAAGGAAGAGGAAATACAGGAATCTCTGTATTTCACTGGTTTGCTTGAGAATGAGACCCTGATCAGAGTAGAGAAGGCTTGGAACAAGATTCACCGTAGGGGGAAGGCTTCCTTGGGTAAGAGCAACAGTAGAGCTTATGATCCTTATGTGACTTGGATTCAGGAGAAAGCTAGGAGAGTATTGATGTCATTTCCAGCTCGTGAGCCTTTATATCCTTTGCTGATTGAGGAGCCGACCACTGTTGATATCCAGAGATATAATCAGCTATGGTCCAAGAAGGAGGAATTGCGTAAGGCAAACGAGGAATTGGAAAAAAGAGATTATTCAACTCCGAAGCGAGAGAAATCAAGCCACTTTTTCATCCAAGAAATAAACTGAATTGGTGAATAAGTTGGGTGAGAGCTAACTGCAGAGATTCGCGCTCGAGAGCGTGTGGGCCTAGATCTGAAGAGTGTCAGTGATGTTCTTAGTTCTAAGAAGAAGGAGCTGGATAAAGCATATGTAGAGATCTCCAAGTTTAACTACCAATGGAATGCCACTTTAACTAACAACAAGGAGTGAGAAGACGAATTGCGACAACAGATTGCTAAGTTGAAGGCTCGTATCCAGGTGAGAGATGAGAAGGTCATAGCTGAATCCTCACGCCGATGCGAAAGCGACTGTAGAATGAATGAAGCTCTTGCAACCTTGGAGGACTATAAGGCAAGAGCAGATGTGAAGAGATGCAAGCTTGAGGAAGTGTTTGGTGAGAATGCTTGGGAGGATTATGTTCAGAGCTTACAGGTCATCATCAGCCAGAGAGAGTTGCTCATCCAGGAGTTGGTAGACAGGCCAAATCATGAAGATACGAAGGAGTTATTGGAGGATTTTCAGGCTCGCTGTCGTGCTTGATTGTTTTTCCTCTCTTTGTATTTTGTTGTTATGATGTACCTTGACCATCACCAGATCTGTTGGATGAGGTCATTTTGATTCTCTTATATTCCGTGATGTGTTGTACATTGACTCTTGGCTCTCATTTTATTTATGAGGAGTTTGATGTGCTTATCTGTTGGCTTTCCATTGTCTTGCTGTTCTCGCGGAACCAAAATCGAGGGGAAATTTTCCTTAATGCATATTTACATGTCTGCATACTGCATCATTTCTCATTTTGCATCGCAGGTGCTCCGGAACCGTTAACCTTATCTCCATGGTTTGTTAGTTTGTTTCAGGATTGACAACCAAGCAACTCATCGCTACGCTACTCGGGGAAATCAATGCAGAATTATGGATCAGATTCAGGCTGAACTTCAGGAATTCCATGACAGGATAGCCCAGTTCATGGATATGATGCAAGGGGTCGCGAATGGCCAAGAGCAGCTGAGAACTTTGGTGCAACTGTTAATTGTTAGAGTTTACGGGAATGGTGTGCTTCATGGAGGGATTGTTGTCATACCTCCTACTACTGACAGTGTCACCCCACATGTTAATATTGTTATCCCAACAACTGTTATCCCTCCGGGCGGAGGAAATCAGACAGAAGTTCATATTTCTAGACCTACGTGTGCTTGCATGGGAATATTGCCCCTCAGTGGGAGGAGGATGATCAAGAGGATGTGTTCTCTATGAGGGATGTTGGTGCTGGTCTTCCAACTGAAGCAGACAGGAGGTTTAAGTTGCTTGAGGAAAAGATGAAGAGTTATGAGAATCAGAATTCCAAGGGGTTGGACATGGCAAATTTAAGGTTGATTCTAGATTTGAAGGTCCCTCTGAAGTTCAAAGTCCCGAACTTTGGATAAGTATAAGGGGACAACCTGTCCGAGGGTTCATCTTCGTTCTTACTATCGCAAGATGTCCGCCTACTCTGACGATGAGAAGCTGCGTATGCACTTTTTCCAGGATAGTATTTCTGGTCCGTCCCTGGAATGGTATGTGGGGCTAGAGCCAGTTAACATCTGAAGTTGGAGGGATTTAGCTGAGGCGTTTGTTAAGTATTACCAATACAACAGTGATCTAGCACCGAACAGGGTCCAGTTACAAAATTTATCTCAGAGGAATAATGAATGCTTCAAAGAGTACGCCCAGAGATGGCGTGAATTGGCCGCCAGAGTACAACCTCCCACGATAGTGAGGGAGTTAATAGACATGTTCATTGCCATGCTACCATGGGTGTATTACGAGAAGCTAAGTGGCAACATGTCAGGAAGTTTTTCAGACCTAATCATTACAGAAGAAAGGGTGGAGAACATAATCAAATTGGGTAAAATTCAGGCCGGTGAAGGATCCTTAGCTGGAGGAGTTAAGAAAAGTTTCGGTAATAAAAGAAGAGAGGGAGAAACTAACGCAGTATCTAGTTCTCGGGGAAGAAACATAAATCAGCATCAACAATACCGTCAACAACAACCTCAGGTTGCTAGCATTACAATTCCTGCAGTACAACAACCACAGCAGCAACAACAAAATTATGCTCCTCGTAGATTTCAGGATCGGGGCAGAGCAGTAAACAGGAAGTTTGATGCGCCGCCAATGCCATACTCGCAGTTGCTTCAACACTTGTTGCAATTACAATTGATTCAGAAAAGGACTTTAGCTCCTTTGACTAGTGCGCCACCACCCGGATATGACGCTAATGCTAGATGTGATTTTCATTCTAGTGCTCCCGGCCACAACATCGACAATTGTAAAGCATTTAAGCATAAGGTGCAAGATCTTATAGACAGCAAAGCCATCAATTTCTCTCATGATGCGCCCAATGTTGTGCAGAATCCCATGCGGAATCATGGGGCAGCTGGGGTTAGTGCCATTATTGAAGATGAGAGTTTGAATCTGGTAGTTGATGTTGAAGATTTGAAGACTCCGTTGAGTTTTGTAAAAGACAAACTGCTGAGTGGAGGGGTATTCCCTAGTTGTGACAGAGCTTGTGCAGAGTGTGTGATCCATCCTGAGGAGTGTGAGAAGTTGAAGAGTCATATGCAGAAGCTGATGAATGATGGTATTCTACAATTTGACAGAGTGTCAGAGAAAAAAGAGGAGAAAATAGTTTATGAAGAGAAGAACGAAGTTATGACAATTTCGATTCCGTACAAGACTATCACTATTTTTGCGCCGCCAAGGCCGCCAACCATCATTATTACCAAAGCTGGACCCGTACCTTATGAGAGTATCAAAGTTATTCCATGGAACTACGGAGCCGAGGTTTACTGTAATGGGCAGAAGCAGGAACTAAAAAGTTCACTGTTGGATTCTGTGGATAACTTAGTAGGTGCCGGTGGGATTACCCGAAGTGGAAGAGTGTTTTCATCTCCCGAAGTGGGTGTTGAAAAATCTGATAAGGGTAAAGATAAAATAGTGGTTGAAGAGACTTCTCAAGCTGGTGAGAAAGAGTCCTTGTTGAAAGAGGCGAAGAGTTTATGCGCTTGATCCGGAAGAGTGATTACAAGATTGTAGATCACTTACAACAAACGCCGTCAAAGATTTCTATTATGTCGTTGTTGTTGTGTTCTGAAGCACACATAAATGCTCTTTTGAGAATCCTGAATATAGCTTACGTGCCACAGGAGATATCTGTGAATCAGCTCAAAGGAGTGGTGGCACACATTAATGCTGGTAACGGACTGGGCTTTACTGATTTGGATTTGACGCCTAAAGGAAGGAATCATAATATGGCGCTGCATATATCTATTGAATGTCGGGGGTCTGTAATGTCGCACGTGTTGGTTGATACTGGGTCATCCTTGAATGTACTTCCCAAGAAAGCGTTAATGAAGCTAGATACCTGAGGTATAATGTGTACTCCAAGTGACTTGGTGGTACGAGCGTTTGACGGGACTAGAAGGTCCATGTTTGTGGAGTTGACCCTTCCAATCCAGGTCGGTCCGGAAGTTTTTGATACGGTATTTTATATCATGAATATTCAACCAACTTATAGTTGCCTGTTGGGACGTCCGTGGATCCATTCAGTAGGCGCTGTTACGTCAACTTTGCACCAAAAGTTGAAATACATGGTGGGTGGAAGTGTTGTTACTATTTGTGGGGAAGAAGATATTATGATAAGTCATTTATCTTCATTCAAGTATGTCGAAGTTGACGGCGAAATCCACGAGACTTTATGTCAGGCTTTTGAGGCTGTGCAGATTAAGGAAAAAGCGTCGGATGTGAGCAAAGTACCTGAGGTTGCCATGTCATCTTTTAAAGAAGCACAAGCGGTGGTGAAATACGGGGCATCTCAAGGTTGGGGCCAAGTTCTGAGCATCCTCAACAAGCAAGACAAGTTCGGACTGGGATACAACTCATCCTCCTCTTCACAGAGCGCGCCGTGCTACAAAGGACCTGTCCAGTTCACCAACGGTGGGGTGATTTTTGAGCAGATCAATGTTGTGTCTGATGAAGAAGAGGATAGCGACTGCGAAATGGATTCATGGATTCGGCCATGCATTCCGGGTCAGAGCCTAAGAAATTGGACCATCCAGAAAGTCTTCCAAGTGAATAGAGAAGAGTAATGATTTGTTTTCTTGAATATTTGTAGCCTTGTGCTCTACCCGGAGCACAGTGGTCTTTGTATACAAAGCCTAATCTTTTATGTTGAACAATTGTTTTATCAATTAATCAAAGGGCGTCTTTCTTGCATTCAAATATTGTGATCTCTGTCTTTCCTGTTTTTATTTTTAACAATAAAGTGGCAATGTGGTTTGTGCTTGTTTGCATATCATTTTAAGCATTAAATCATCATCATTGCAGGTTTCACATTGTAGATGACACCGCTCCAGAACCGTCTATGACTCGCTTTGACTTTGATAATCCGATATTTCAAGCCGAAGAAGAGATTGATGAAGATAAAGACCTACCTGAAGAGCTTGTCAGGCTACTGAAATAGGAAGAGAAAGTCATTCTACCTCATCAAGAAGAAATTGAGATCATCAACTTGGGTACCGAGGAAGTTAGAAGAGATGTTCAGATAGTGGCTGCATTGCAGAGTGATGTCAAGCAAAGATTGGCTGAAATGCTCCGTGAGTATAGCGATATCTTTGTTTGGTCATACGAAGATATGCCCGGTCTTGACACAGATATCGTGCTTCATCGCTTGCCTTTGTGTGAAGAGTGTCCACCTGTCAAGCAGAAGCTCAGGAGAACCAGACCAGACATGGTGATAAAAATCAAATAAGAAGTCCAGAAATAGTTGGACGTATGATTTCTCACCGTAACAAGTTACACTCAGTGGGTCGCTAACATTGTACCTGTACCAAAAAAAGATGGTAAGGTAAGTATGTGTGTTGATTATAGGGACTTGAACAAAGCTAGCCCGAAGGAAAATTTCCCGCTCCCTCACATTGACGTATTGGTTGATAATACCGTGCAGTATTCAGTGTTTTCCTTCATGGACGGCTTTTTCGGATACAATCAGATTAAGATGGCGCTGGAGGATATGGAGAAAACAACTTTCATTACACCGTGAGGGACTTTCTGCTATAAGGTAATTCCTTTTGGGTTGAAAAACACTGGGGCAACCTATCAGCGGGCAATGGTCATTTTGTTTCATGATATGGTTCAACATGAGATTGAGGTCTATATTGATGACATGATAGCAAAGTCGCAAACGGAGAAGGAACATCTGGTAAACCTTTTGAATCTGTTTGAAAGGCTAAGGAAATTCAGATTAAGGTTAAACTCGAATAAGTGCACTTTTGGTGTACGGTCAGAAAAGTTGCTGGGGTTCATTGTCAGTGAAAAAGGAATCGAGGTCGATCCTGCAAAAATAAAAGCAATTCAAGATATGCCAGCGCCAAAAACAGAGAAAGAGGTTCGTGGGTTCTTAGATAGATTGAACTACATTGCTAGGTTCATATCTCATCTCACAGCCACGTGTGAACCCATGTTCAAATTGTTAAAGAAAGATCAGGCGGTCGTCTGGAATGAAAATTGCCAAAGGGCATTTGATAAAATAAAAGAGTATTTGCAGGAACCTCTGATACTGATACCTCCAGTAGCTGAAAGACCATTAATAATGTATCTAATGGTTCTTGAGAATAGCATGAGTTGTGTCCTCAGTCAACATGACGAGACTGGAAGAAAAGAGCATGCCATATACTACCTGAGTATGAAATTCACTGATTGTGAGTCGAGATACTCAATGCTGGAAAAAACATGTTGCGCACTCGCTTGGGCTGCTAAACGCCTGAGAAAATATATGCTAAATCACACAACCATGCTGATTTCGAAGATGGATCCGATTAAGTACGTCTTTAAAAAGCAAGCACTTTTAGGGAGAATTGTCAGATGGCAGATGGTTTTGACAGAGTATGATATTCAATATGTTTCCCAAAAAGCCATCAAGGGAAGTATTCTGTTAGAATATCTTGCTGAACAATCGATTGACGACTATCAACCGATGAAGTTTGAGTTTCCCGATGAATACATCGTGTTCTTAAAGATGAAGGATTGTGATGAGCCACTACCCGAGGAAGGTCCTGAGAAAAGCTCCCAGAGGCAAATGATCTTTGATGGTGCTGTTAACTCTTACGGCAACGAAATTAGGGCAATAGTCACAACTCTCCATGGTTCTCACATACCATTCACTGCCATGTTGACATTTCCCTGCACCAACAATGAAGGCGAATACGAAGCGTGCATTATGGGGTTAGAAGAAGCCATTGATTTGAGGATCAAGAATCTAGACGTGTACGGCGATTCAGCGCTAGTTGTAAATCAAATCAAAGGAGAGTGGGAGACTCGACAGCCTAATTTAATTCCATATATGAATTATGAAAGGAGATTGTTGCCTTTCTTTGACCGGGTGGAGTTTCATCATGTGCCTAGAGCAGAGAATCAGATGGCAGATGCCTTAGCCACTTTATCCTCGATGTATAAGGTGAATTTTAGGAATGATGCTCCAATAATTGTCATCTCGCGCCTTGATAGGCCGACATTTGTATTTGCAATAGAGGAAGCTTCTAACGGCAAGCCATGGTATTATGATATCCAGAATTTTCTCAAGAATCAGGAGTATTCGCCTGGGGCCTCGGCCCGGGATAAGAAGACCTTGAGGAGGTTGGCTGGAAATTTTTATCTGAACCAAGATGGTGTACACTACAGGAGGAATTTTGACCTAGTATTGTTAAGGTGCGTGGACGAAAGAGAAGCAGGTTTGCTTATGGAGGAGGTACACGAAGGCGCCTTTGGTACGCACGCCGGTGGGCATGCCATGTCTTGAAAGTTGTTAAGAGCAAGGTATTATTGGTTGACTATGGAGTCTGATTGCATCAAGTATGCGAAGAAATGCCATAAATGCCAAATTTATGCTGATAAGATCCATGTGCCGTCGAGTCCTCTAAACGTCATGGCATCTCCTTGGCCATTCTCCAAGTGGGGCATTGACATGATATGCAAGATCGAGTCGACCGCATCTAATGGACATCACTTCATCTTGGTAACAATTGACTATTTCACCAATTGGGTCGAAGCAGCTTCATATGCCAATGTCACTAAGCAAGTTGTAGCCTGATTTATCAAGAAGGACATCATCTGTCGTTACGGAGTGCCCGAGAGAATCATTACTGATAATGGTTCAAACTTGAATAACAAGATGATGAAGGAAATGTGCCAGAGTTTCAAAATTGAGCATCACAACTCTTCTCCCTATCGCCCGAAGATGAACGGTGTTGTTGAGGCGACCAATAAGAATATAAAGAAGATAGTGTAGAAGATGGTTGTAACCTATAAGGATTGGCACGAGATGTTGCCCTTTGCTTTACATGGATATCGTACTTCGTTACGTACTTCAACTGGGGCAACTCCTTTCTCGTTGGTATATGGTATGGAAGTTGCCCTGCCATTGGAAGTCGAGATTCCTTCTTTGAGAGTTTTGGTCGACGTCAAGCTTGATGAGGCAGAATGGGTAAGAAATAGATTGAATCAACTCAGCCTGATGGATGAGAAGAGATTAGCGTCCATTGTGTATGGTCGTTTATATCAGAGCCGGATGAAGAAAGCTTTTGATAAGAAGGTGTGCCTCGGAGCTTTCAGACAGGCGAGCTAGTGTTGAAGAGGATTCTCCCCCCACAAACAGATCACATGGGAAAATGGACTCCCAACTATGAAGGTCAATATGTCGTGCGAAAGGTTTTCTCTAGAGGAGTCTTGCTGTTGTCAACCATGGATGGTGAAGATTTCACATCCCCTGTGAACGCAGACGCAGTTAAAAAATACTTTGCTTAAAGAGACCCGCTGGAATGAAAAATGAATATCCAGGCAAAAATGGGGCATCCCGACGAACCATAAAAAGATTAGGTTTGGGCAAAAGTTAGGGATAAAAATAAAATATGTAAACCCGCAAAGTTGAAAACCTGGAAAGGCGACTTTGGCAAAAATGGGTATCCCGGTGAATTGAAAACCCGAAAGGGCGATTCAAGAAAAAGTTAGGGATTTTGAAAAGCAAATGACTGCGGTCTACGTATTGATTTTCAGAGTATAGTGGATTGAGGGAGGACCTAAGGGCCGATCATCCGAATCAATCTCTTCAAAAGACGAGGCACCGGAGAAGTATCGAAGTCATGCGAGTCATAGATGGATCGATACATGGTATTTGTCTGTGCCACATTGCCGACATTTTGTATATTTCTGTGCATTTCTGTAAATTTTTGCGCAGCTTCCTCTTTTCAAGGGTTGCATCTGTTGTAAAATCTGCCTATTTACAGGCCATTTGTCAATAAACATATACTATTCAGTAAATTGTTGTTCTTGCTTTGGCTTTACTATTTTGTTTGCGGAAAAATCCCGATGTTTGATAAAACTTTACGTACATAAACTTGCAGGCTTTTCCAATAATCATTAAAACTTTGATTTATTTGAACAATGTCACGGATGATGACCGAGATAGTTTCTAGTGTGCAGGATATCTTGTTGTTTGTTTATTGTGCAGGGTCGTTACCCTTGGGGCAAGTTTTTTCGGAGGTGTATCCCCGGTAGGATCACCATTTCCCACAAAGAGGAGGTGTATAGTTGAGACTCATTTATCTCCAGCAGCGGGCCTGATGTACCTTGGCCCTAGCAAGAGTCTGCTTCTACAGGAAAGGATATGCAAGTGTGTGGTTGAGTGTATACAATTCTCCTTAGCAGGTCATAGGTATGCACTTATTCCTCAGCGAATGAAGTTGTTGCGGTTAGAATAGGACATCAAATTATTAATTAATTTGAATCACATCTTTAGTTCACAACAGATCTTTGATTTATCTGAAGGAAAATGTCAAAAGAACGAAAACCTAATTTTGTATCGTAAATAATGCGGGGAGAGATCTAGGTAAGGGGTTGGTTAAGCTTAGGGAAGGTATTAACACCCTAAACTTCTGTAGTACTCTACAGGAACCTTTTGTTTAAATTTACTATTTTGCTTTATTATTTGCTAGGGGTTAGAGATGAAAAGAAAGACCTAAGGGTTAGTCCTAAGTTTACTCAGCAAGATTCACATCTTGTGCCTACGTATCCTGGGTAGGGACTGGAATCAGAGTAATCGTAGTTCCCCTCGAAAGGGAGGTTAGAAACTTTTTGACTATGGTCAAGGTTTCAATGGGGAGTAAGCATTCTTAAGGAAGCGCTTATATGGAGTGCGGTGACTCCAATCTCTACATTGTAATTTGATTTGAAATTAGGGTTAATCTAAGTATTCCACGGCGGGAAACCCTAAAACAGAGTGCGGCGACTCCTTGACCTAATGCTAGGATAAAGGGCATTTTCGTCCACGGCGGAACACCTAGGCAAATTAGGGTTTCAAATATGTCAAAGGAGAGGGTTATTGACTCGGCGGTCAAACTGCTATACCTAATCCTTCAGAAGGTTTAACGGTAAACAATGTAACGAGAAAAAAAGGATTAAGCGGCGTTATGGAAAAATATGGAAAAGTGCGAAAATAGTAAAAGGAATGCACCGCGATGATATACTCGTGTAAATTACAAACCAAAATGCAATAATAAACCGGATACAAGCGAAGATTGCCTCGCGTAAATTACAACCCAAAAAAGGCAAAAAGTACGGGGAATTTAAGGGTACAAATGAGAAACCATGGAAAAATGACATAAGCGTTATACAAAATTAAACGGGCTATAAACAGGCAAATTTAATTTGCAACCGAGGTCGAGATATTGACCATATTTTTAAGAAAAGTTTAACGTTAATTGCAGCACTTATGCAAATTAATATTTACAAATTAAAAATGCTTGTAAAGTGTGGATTTTAATGAAAAAAAGAATTGGATTAATAATCCTGACAATTAAGTTAAAGAAAATGTTAATTTTAAAATTCAACTTTAGCCTCATGTAAAAAATATTAATCTTAAACTAGGAAGTTCTAATTTTATGATATAAAAAAAATGGTTCTAAATTAAGATTCCTCTAAAAATGGGTTTTAAATTAATCCTAAATAAAAATGGTTCTACGTTAATTTATAAAAAGGGTTTGACTTTAATTAATTTTTTCAAAAAACTGTTAATATGAATTTTGGAAAATAGTCTTTTTTTGTATAAAATAAAATTAAGTTTTTTTTTTTACTTTGAAAATGCTTTACTTAAAAAAAGAGTTTAGAAAACGTGTTTTATTAGAAGAAGATTGGTTGAACAATATTCTTCCTTAATTAATTTAAACTCAAAACGTACAAATGAAATACATGTAAAAAATAAATAAAAGAAAAAAAATAGAAATAAATACAGAAGTAAAAACGGGAAGGGGTGTGTTTCTCCTGCTGATAAAGTTTTAGGGTTTTTTTCATTCAACCCTTATCCCTCTTTGCATGCCGGCGGCGGTGCACCATGGATGCCTTGAAACTTTTCTATTTTCCTTCCATTTTTGCATGTTAGGAGCTTCATCTCTTGCAGTACCTGTGAAACAAAACAAACGAACCGACATTAGACATGTTGCTCACCTTCGTATGAAGGTTTGAAGCGGCGGATCCGGCGGGGTTTTGTTCTGTCGACGGTACTGGTGATTCCTGCCGGTGATGAAGCTAACATTCTGAGGCGGATCCCACGACTTTCGCGGCAGTTTCGGTTTTATTGATGATGGGTTTTTCCTCTCCGATTCTCTGTGATGAAGTTTGATGACAGTGATTGTCATACCCCAAATTTTACCTTTAGATTCATTGATCACTTTCATATCATCTTCGATCAACCATCCATGCATATCTAATCGTATTTGTCTAGTTTGTATTTGTTTGTTAGGTTTGCCGAAGAAGGTGCGAAAGCCATAAAGACCATGCGTGCATGACTATCCGGATACTACTTTTTACAATCTGGTTGATTTAATTTGGACCTAAAAGAGGAACATGCCCTTATCCTTATGATCTCAAAATCAGTACAAGTGGGTATGGTCGTTGGCAGGGGACTTGACCTTACAGGTTGTATATTCAAGGTCCAAGAATCGTAAAGCCCCAAACTTTCAAGAATTGTAAAGTTAAATTTCAAAAGTCCTGTGGTATTTCAGGTTCAAGGGAAAGAATTTGGATCTTATTGATGACAGTTGGTGATCATTGATTTCAAAATGTACAAGACTATGGAATGCAAGATAACAAGTCACGCATAAACTTTTTTCTTTAAATACAAAAACTCGAATTCGGGTCATCATGGGATTTGAACATCCAAGTTCTATCAAGGTCAAAATGCGCGGGATAATCTCAAGATTCGATCACACAAGAGTCTATGTTGCAGCTAAGCGAACATGATTCAAATCATTTCAAAAAGGTTCAATTTCTCCATGCCCATCCTATGGTGCTCTAAGCAATTAATGTCCGAACTTCTTAGCATAAAGTGTGCTTCGATTAGTAATTTACTTGAGTTAAAACTACTTCTTGTTTGTTGTCGTTTGGGTCTTAGTATTATGGCCTACATTTAGTTCGTTGATAGTATATGTTTTTTTGAGGATATACACCTGAAGGCTACATCTTTCCATATTGTGGTGGAATTGTTTTAGTGTTACTAAAGCGGAAGAAATTTGGGATTACCTTCCAAGGCTAGGTCACAAAGACGGATGCTATAGCTCCCAATCAAAATTTTGCCCAGAAAAAGTATACACACATAGCGTAAATTACAGAACTGAAGCTACATTAAATGGAAGCACTCTTAATCATTCCTAAAAGACACTGAAGTCTTCTCTATACAATCAACCAAACAAGCAGAACATGGATTCCTAAGTAGTTGAATAAATTCTAGAATTGTCAAGTCTGTGATCAAGGACATTCATGGAAATGTAAGCCTGGTATTCACTTTGTACCCGCTTTTACGACAGGATCTCCAATCCTCAACCGGCTGAGGCTTTGGCAACAATTCCGCCAGCGCACTTTTCATTATCATAGGCGGACTTGAAACTCCACGAGTGCGATGAAATTGTGCTTCGCAATGCTAGAAAGGAGCCAACAGTCCCTTGAAGTATATTGAAAAGTTGAGGCAGATGTCCCAAACTCTCCAACTTCGCATAAAGACGACACTTGAAGATGAGCTCAATTCTTGTTGCGTCGAATCACACGAGGGGTGTTCACACCAGAGCTCTCATTTATAAAAAAAAAGGGGGAATGCGTTATGGAGGCGCACAGCCACTCACCTTCACCATGAACTCCACAAAAACTCCTGCACCAATACAAAACCCGATTCAATAGACAAGTTTGAATTAAAGAGGAGGATTACTCTGTTTTTCCCCGTACCCTTTTGAATTCTAACTAACTACAAGAAATTGAATCACCAGGAATGCATTGACAAAAGGTCTTGGCTAAATCACCTTGTAATAACCGCACGCGAGCTCGTCGCATTCAAGGCTGAAAGTCAAGTGGCTATATCCTGAAAATGAGAATAAAGTTAAATATCTCAAAATCGAATCCAGAACAGACACAGCCGCCGACATCATCAAGACCTTAAAAGACTCAGTATATCATTCACTTACCGGATAAACCTAAAGGGCACCAAAGAGCTTGCATTTGCATCTGTTTCATGTTGGTGTTCTCAAAACAAATGATAACCCGCTGTTGTTGTCGTGAAATTCAAGAGACCAACAACCGATACCATCATCAATGCTTGAATGTAACCTGCAAATATGAGAGTCTGATGTTAGAGTTTCATTTAATTGATTTAATAAGAAAGGTACAAATATCCATCAAATCAGTTTCATCGCAAAAGAATTGTTACAGCCTGCTCGAAATTCCGGATCCGTATGTTCCTGATACGCGGAGAAGAACGCAAAACATTAGCAGGAGGATGGCAGTAGCAGACATGTTAAAAAGAAGAATGCAAAAAAAAAGGAAGAAATTGATTGGAGTTACATTGAATTTGTGTATAATCAAGATATTCTGGATCTGATTGAAAAGAAACATGGTGGCATTATTTCACTTTTGGATGAAGCTTGTATGTTTCCTAGATCAACACATGAAACACTTTCCCAAAAGCCTGTATCAGACCTTCAAAGGCCATAAAAGGTTTAGCAAGCCCAAATTATCACCTAGTGACTTCACAATATGCCATTATGCTGGTGATGTCACTTATCAAACTGAGTTTTTCCTTGACAAGAACAAAGATTATGTTGTTGCAGAACACCAGGCACTTCTTAATGCTTCCAAATGCTCCTTTGTATCAGGCTTGCTCCCTCTTCACCTGTGGAAACTTCTAAACAATCAAAGTTCTCTCCAATAGGTTCCGGATTCAAGCCACAATTACAATGTCCTATTGTACCTGATCCACTCTTTCCTAACCTATTTGTAACATACCTCATAGGGCTGGAAAATTTGTTGTTTCCATGTTAGTCTCAGTAATGGTTGCTATACGGTCCACTTGGAGCTGACCTCTACAAGTGATATCAAACGGTCGCTCAGTCCATGCAAGCTGCAATTGACATTTCATAACAAGTTCAATATCCTGTTTTACGGAAGAAAGGAATCATCAGTATCTCAATTAGTAAATAATGCACAATCAGTACTTTCCAATTTGGCAAATCATCATCATCAATCAAATTGTAAAAGAGGAAATGCATCAATCAAATACAGATATCTGAAAATGCTAAGTTTCGGATTTTGTTTGAATAAAAGAGGAAAGCGAAAAACATGATTCAACTTCAAAAGCAAATCATCTGCCATAATTTCATTCTAAGTTAGAACCAAATCAAACATAATTTCAAAATAATCAATTTGTTTAAAGAAGAGGTTGAATAATTTGAAAACAGGGTCAGACAATATCCATTTAATTCTAAAAGCAGAATCCCGGTATTGAGTTAAAGCAGGAAAATCCAAACATGTTTCAAACATGTTTGAGTTAAAATGGAAAGTCCTTAATCCACTCTTCAATTTGTTTTTGAGAAAATTGGGTTATAAAAGAAAATGAATTTCACATAGCAACGGGGAAGATACATCGATTAACACACAGAAAATACACAGAGTAAAAATACAAACCCTAAAATCGTGAAAAAGGAGTTCAAGACCAAAACCCTAAAAAAATCAAAACTTATCTGTGCAATCTTCTTCGTCATCGCCAAAAAGCCGTTGTCGAAACACTTTCCGTCCGCGAAGCCAGCATCACCGTCACCACCGCGTTTCCGCGAGACACCAGCAAAATCCTCAGTCGCTGCCACCGTGAAAGTCTTCGCTCAAGACTATCCTTCATCGCCTTAGGGTTCCGTTTGGGTAAAACTTTTGTGGCCTATTTAATGTAATCTGTTTGATTTTTTTTCTTTTACAAGTGAAGAGGGGAGATCAGAGAAGGAGATTGAAGAAATCAAGAGGGAGAAAGAGATTTGAGAGATAGGAGATTCGGATTTGGGGTTGCCGTTTCTGAATTGGGGTTTCCAACCCTAATTCTCATCCACCCCTTTTCGTTTGTTGGGCCCAGATCGGGTTGGGTCCGGTGGGTTCATCACCACCGGCCCAACCATTTATTTTACTGTTTTTTTTATTTATTTTTATTTTACTGTTTTCTTTATTTTATTTATTATTCACATTGTAATTGTACTTATTAATATTAAATAAAATACTAACTGATAACTAACAACTAACCATAAAATAAAAAATTTTGAAAAATATTTTAGTAAATAACAAGTAAAAGAAAAATGTTTTTTTTAAAATAAAAATAATATTAATAATAATCTTTTTAGAAGAGAGAAAAAGGCAACAAAATCAGTTTTTAAGTTAATAACTATTTTAGTTTTTATTTTTAATGAGTTAGGATGGTTATTTTTAATTTTATTTTCCTTAATAACAAAAATCAAAAAATAGTAATAATAAATAAAAAATCTGGAAATATATTTTAATGAATTTAATTAAAAAAAATAAAATAAAAATGTTAATTTAACCTTAATTCCAGTTTTGCTAAAATTATAAAAAATATATCAATTTAGATTTTGATTTAAATTTTTCTTATAATAAATAAAAATATATTTTATTAATTTTAGATTTAGGTTTTAGAATAAAAATAATAAAGAGTTTTAAGCTAATTTAATTTAGTTTTATAGTTTATAATAACAATTTCCGTTTTATCTTCTAACCCTTATTAAAATCCACAAAAAAGAAAAACCATTAATAATTTCTAACGTATAAGATGTTCGTATAGATAAGTAATTTAGGATATTTTGACATACCACCTCTTGTAGCTCAAACTCATTAATTTCTCAAAGTAATTCTCATTCAGTCATAAAATTCCCAAAAAATACAAACAAAATAATTAACCTTAAGTTTCTAACCAGGTATAATTTCACCGCTTAATTCTGTGCCTAACCATATTCTCATTATTATCATCATTATTTATCCTTTCGCCATTATCTTTTTTACCGTTTATATCCCCTCCAAAGGAAAGGTTACACGATTTGACCGCCGAGTCAACGACCTACGCCCTTATCCTAGCCTTAGGATCTGAGTCGCTGTACTCATACTTAGGCGTCCCTCCGTGGACATTCAAACCCTTACCCTAGCCTTAGGATTGGGAGTCGCCGCACTCCACTTAAGTTTCCCGCCGTGGAATACCTATCCTACACCCTTTTGATTTGAACTTCAACGTAGAAATAGGACTCGTCGTACTCCAAAATAAACGCTTCCCTATGAATGTTTATTTTCCCCTGGAACCTTGACCACAGTCAAGAAGTTCCTCATCTCCCTCTGTGAGGGGAACTACGATTACTCTGATTTCATCCCCTACCCAGGATACGTAGGCACAAGATGCGAGTCTTGGCGAGTAAACTTAGGACTAACCCCTTAGGTCTTTCTCTTAACCCTTAACCCTTAGCATTTACCTTTAAGCAGATAACTATAGCAATAACACATTTAAAACAAGAGGTTCCTGTAGAGTACTACAGAAGTTTAGGGTGTTAATACCTTCCCTAAACTTAACCAACCCCCAAACCCTAGATCTCTCCCCGCATTGTGTTTACGATGCAAAACAGGTTTTCCCCTCTCTTTAAGCTTTCCTTCGGATAAATCAAAGACCGGTTGTAAATGAATTAAGATTCAAGTTAATCAATAGCTTGACATCCAAATTTCACCGCAACAATGATTTAAGGTTTTTCACGTTCTCCCTTTTTTTCTTCGAATTCGTCCCTTTCCCTTCTTATATTCTGCTCAGTTTTTTTCTAAAATCTTATGGGCTGGATTCTTAAGTTGTTGAGATAATAGTTGTGAAATTCATGGTTTGTTGGCTTGGTAGCTTGCGTTTTTCACGATTCTATTGCCAGATTTGACGGTTTGATTGTTATAATTGTTGCTGGAATTTTGGGTGGCTTTGTTTACTGATGCATATTTTTCAGGAACTTCTTTGACGACTTTGGTTGAGAATTTCCACGGTTTTGTTACCTTTGATGATCTATTTGTGTTGCTGATTTTGAGGCTTATTTCCAGTAGTTATTTATGCTGCGTTTGGTGTTTTTTTTAACTGGAATTGGTTGCTATGGCAAACTGGTCCGTCGGGCTATTAAGATTTTGGGAAATCTTGTTAGTGTTGCGTTTGGCCAAAACCCATTTATTTGAGAAAAAGTGCTTTTCCAGAATCACTTTTTTCTAAAACTCTTTTACCCTCTCCTGGCTGGAATTAGAAAAGAACAGATGTTGCCTAATTTGCTGATGTCGGAAAAGAAGTCGGGGGCTAGCTTCGACTTTGTCGTTACCCTCTCGACGTACCCGATGATGAAATTAAACTAAGGGTATCAGATCGAAACCAATTAATTTTCTAGCGGTTAACACTGATGCTCTGTTTGTTGGTTTTGTTTTACAGGTTCGTAGGAACAATTGGGACTCGAAGGATCGGCGTGAAGACGACTTTTAGGAAAAGGACTTTTTAGGTATTTAGAAACTAATTTTGTAATAATAAATCTTGTAATGTTGTAATAAAAATATAGAATAAATAAAATTCTATTCTTTTATTAACTTGCAATTAATTTCTCGATTAAATTTCCTGACATAATTCCTCCGACTAATTCCAATGAAAATTAACTTGATTGAATTTATCTGACTTAATTCCTTCACAATACATTCAACCGACTAACTTTGATTAATTAAATTTAAACGGTTAAGCTATTCAAATTAACTTCGTCCAACTAAAATCCTCTGTTTAAACTTAACCAGATAAAGTCGCTTAATTGAATTGGTCCGACTAAATTACTCCCAAAACAATTAAATTCCTTTAATTAAATTTAAACGATTAAGTTCTCTGATTAGACTCGACTGAATAAGCTTGTCCGATAAAATTTATCTGATTATATGCATACGAATAAATTCATCTGATTCTATCATCCGGTTAAACTTATCCCAATAAATCAACTCTGACTAACTCCATCGGGTTAGAACTCGTCTGATAATAAAGTCAGTGGATATAGCCTTGAACGAATAAGCAGCGAAATTTCCTTTAAGTGGCAGAACGAACTGTCTTTTTATTTAAAAAAATCAAAACGCCTCTTGACTGCTTTAACTCGGCAACCTGAATCAGCTCAACTAACAGTTATGACCCAAAACAAACAGGTATCCATTATAAATTCAATGCGCACCAAAATTCCAATGTTCCCTTAAAATTGACACTTGACCAGTGGAAAGCAGAAAAATGTACGTGTGCAAAAATAAAATCCTCAAAGCATATTCTCGCACTGATTTATCTCGAAACCGCTGATATCTTAACTTATTCAGCTCCAGATGGCTTATGAATCAAACAACATTTATGAAAACCAACCGACGACCGGATCGTGACTCTTGAATAAAATGTTGTGTCATGAGAAATCTGACGTCGAAACTGCCGTAAAATTTCGCTCATCATCAAACAAGTCACATGATTCGGAGACGTAAACCCCAATCGCTCGAGGGATTCCTGAAAACGACTCAGCTCCAAAAATTATCGCCAGACTGCCAATTAATGACCATTTTACCCTTCACCGCTCGAATTGCGCACAACGGGATTTTTCCTGCAAAACCAACAGACTACACAAACCTGTTAGTGGTTAGTTAAAATGCAATGCAAATGAACCTAACAAAACGGGGCAAAATTTGGGGTATTACAGAAGTCATCCCTAGAGGGTCGAGATTGGTATCCCCCAACAGATCATATGTATGCACTTATTCCCCAGAGAGTAAAGACTGGATTTCATTCTACCATGTGTTGCACCCCAAAATTTGACCAACATTTATTTACCCATCAAGAGTTGTATGAGACTTTGAAGCTAGCCAAGAAGGTTGTTCAAATGTTTGAAGGTTGATACCTTTATCAAAGAACTCAAGAGATCCTCAGAGAGATTGGTTGAAACCAAGGTTGTGTGTTTCATAACTGGAGAGTTGTGGGAACTCCTCAGATGATTCTGAGACCATGAGGACGAACTTGAAGCTTTGATAAAGCTTGTGAGATGTCTTGAAAGCCATCATGAAGCCTAGAGAGGTCATTGTACAAGAATTCATAAGATTCCGCCATGAGTGGTGGAATTAGGGTTTGACTGGGTCAACCCTAGGTCAACTGATGATTTGGAGAGGGTTGAGACCTAATCCAAGAGCCATGTTATCATGGAATGATGCATTGAGATGCTATAAGGATGATTCCTAGACCAACTCATCATGATTCAGGAGTTTGAGAAGTTTTAAGCTAGGGTTTCTAAGGATTGACAGTGTAAAATCCCCTAGTTTGACCCCTATCTTCAAGGAAGTTTAGCTCAAGATTTGATTGTCATCTCATCTTCCCCACAACATGAATGTTTTAGAGCTTGTTCTTAGATTTAATTTGAGTACTAGAAGTCCTTGATGGGATTTGTAGAGCCCAAGTTATGGCTTTGACAAATTACAGGTCATCTGAGGTATGTGAATCTGGGCCCTTGAAAGTCACCCAACTTGCATCCAACTTTTGCCCTAGTAGGATGATTCCTATGAACTCTTGGTCAACATTAATGTTGAAGAGCATCTTCTTAGCTTTCTAGAGAGTACTAGAAGTCCTTGATAGTATTTGTAGAACTCAACTTATGGCTTTGACAAGTCAAGGGCATTTTGGTCATTTGGAGGTTATAGGTCATTTCAAGCATAAGGCCATATCTCCTAGTTCCAAGCCTCAAATGGAAAAATCTTCAACATAAAACTTTCTTAGAATGATGTTTTAAGGCTATTAGGGAGGTCATGAGATGTTGGAAAGGCTCATATCAAAAAGTGATAAAAATGGCCTAAAATGGAGGCATAAGTTAATTAAGTTGAAATTGAAAATTGGAAATCACAAGTTATAAATCCAAACCATGTCATATAATAGGTCATTTTGACTCCAAATGACATTCTAAGAACAATGGTTCAGCCACAATTTTGGTTTGAGGCTTGGATCATAGGGCTGCTTTGGAATTGGCTTACTTGCATATTAAGGCACCAAAGCAAAACTCAAAAGAACTCAATGTACAAGTTGGTTATGCATTGTAACTCATCCCAAATCTCATGTGGGGAGAAATTCAAGTCATTTGCAAGGGTTACAAGAGCCATGGCATGAGATAGCATGTAAGGAGAATTGGATTCAAAATGTCATGACATGAAAAGTTCAATTTCTCATTGGATGATCCTAGAGGGTTCTAGATGATTCTAAACCACTCTATAAGATGATTGTAACTTGCTCAGATGCAAGGTTGGTGAGAATTGGTGTAGAGAAGAGAGAGTGAGATCAAGAATCTTCCATTGCAAGTAAAGTTCAATTTCTTCATTCTTCTTCATCTCCATCCATTTTTTCTTCACAAACACTTTCCATAGATCCCTCTGAGTGTGTGCATACTGAATTGAAGTGCCATTGATGGAAGATTGAAGGTTTGGCCATTGGATTTGCAAGAAGCAATTCATACTCGGATCTTGAAGTGCAAGCATTCTCCCTCCAATTTTTTGCAAACAGAAGAAGTTTCATCATCCAAGGATCATTTCTGAAGAGTTTCAAGCCTTGAAGTGAAGGATTTCATCATCTGCCATACCAAGAAACCAGGTTTGCAAAATCTCGGTCACCTCATTATTTAGGCATGATTAGGTTAAATTATTAGTGTAGAATGGCTAGAGACACCTAGGTGATGAATTCTGAAGAGTTTGGGATTATTTGGTGGAGTTTGAGAGTGTGACATCATTTCTTTATGGAGCAAGAACTTGTGATGTAGTGAGTGATAATGCAAGTTTGATAGCTGGTTTTGATTAGGGCAATGTGGTGATCATGTTAGTATAAAGAAATCTAAGGTTGGTTGAAGTTGAGGATTGATCATATGTTGAGGTGCACTATCGGGTTTGATGATAGAGACCCTTTCAATGGAAACCAAGACTAGGATCGTGTTCAGCATGAAAAACTGAGCAATTTAGGGTTTTGAATGGTTGAATTTGATGTTGATTTGAGGTAGCACGAGTTGGTGGAAGTCTGAGTATGGAGCTCTGGTTCATGAAGCTTTCATGGCAAACCCTAGGTTGGAGGTTGAAGACGATCTCACGGCCGTTGGATGAGGAGCTGACTATTGACTGAGAACTGGATCTGAGGGCCTGTGTTTAATCTCGTTTTGGAGGGAAGCCAAAAGCGCCTGAAACACACTGTTTCATTAAACGGTGGTTCTTGGGCTTAAGTGAACAATGGCTATTCACACCCCCTTCATGAGGCCCACTCCATTTTGAACTGACATTCTTTACTACTTGCACCGTTCATTTCTCATTTTCTTTATATTTTATTAATTGTTTTTTCTGAATTAAAATGGGCCTGGCGTGTATCACTACTCACACCCTCTTTTTTAGCCCATACGTGATTTTAACTGCATATCATTTCTATTCACACCACATCTTTATCTTTTTAATTTCTTTTTCTTCATTTTATTTTTTATCTTTGAAGAATCATAATAAATGAAAAAATAATGATTTTTTAATGGGAGTTTTTTCTCCTATTTCATATTCATGTCAAGAAAATTATAAAATAAAAATATTTGTCATTTCATGCATTTTAGTATTTTTTGTATATTTTCTACTTTTATTGCATTTTATTTCTTTTATGTTGGTACATGAAATTGTAGAATTTTGTTTAGGTAGTTCCCTTAGCATTTTTAGGTCATTCTTTTTAGGATAGTTAGATATATGCTTTAGCTTCCCCCTGGATTTATTCCATAATTTTGTGATGAATTGTAGGATAGTTTTGTTTAGTTGACATTAGGTTGTGTAGAATTAGGTCAAACTTCAACATAGGTCCATAATAACACTAGAATTTTGGGTTTTTTAGGACAAATTAGACTATGGGACATATAGGGCATTAAGGGTAGGTATGTAGGATCCCTTAGAAATTATATTAGGATTTAATATAGTAGTATACTATTTTTAGATGATTTTTGTATTGGTTGATTGTTTGTGTTGCCCTTGTGGGCTTGTATTTTTGTTTGCTTTGCTTTGTGGGCTTGGAGAGTTTGGTATTGTTCTAAGGAGAATTGAGGAGCATAGTAGAAGACTTGAAGATGGATTGAGGAGCTTGAGAGCTTGATCTTATTTTCTTTTTTGTTGTTTTAGGGTTAGGGATTAGGAAGAGTTTAGACTTAGATAACTTCTTTCTTAAACATGGATGGTATCTTCCACCTCCATTCCTCCCTATGATTCAAAGTCCTTCCATGGTATACACCTCTCTCCTTTGGAGGGATAAGTTATGTACCTAAGAAGTAGAACTTTTGAGGGAACCATTCCTTTGATGTTGAACCCTTATAGGTCACCTTTGGTGGTCAGTAAGCAGTTCAATATCCCCAGATTATCCAGTAAGTGATTTTCTCTGGTTTGATTATCTTGAGAGATGTTGAGCCTGAGTGTGAAGATGAAGACTTCATTGAAAAGTGTAGAAGAGGATGAATCCTTGAGCATTTCCATTCCAGCTGAAGCTTGAAGAGCAACAAGAGCAAGTTGATACTTGTAGATCCCTGAAGATTAGGTGAAGCCTGAAGGTGGAGCTGATCAAGAAGCTGAAGCTTAAAGGAGAAGATAAGTTGAAACTTATGTTGAAGGGTTGAAACCTGGAGAAGCAAATTGATATTTGTCAAGAGTGATTGAAGTCTGAAGACTGGATTATTCTGAAAAGCTGAAGCTTGCAGTTGAGAGAGGAGTTGATTCTGCTTTCTTTTTCTTTTCTGTATTGCTGTGTTTTGTTTGACTTGTTTGATGCATTAGAATAAGTAGAATCTAGGAGCATGATTGCACTAGAGGTTGAGTTTCTCCCTCTGCTTGTATTGTTACTGTGTGGCTTTGCTTGCGGGTATTCGGTAGAGCCCAGCTCCCTTGCCCATGTGGTTTGTTTGCCTGATGGCATTTTATTTCATTTTATCTGTATGATTGCAGTTTACTGTTATTGCTTGATAGCATGTTGTTTTATATTTCAGTATGATTACTGTTATCCATTCTGGCTTGAGGTTGAGATGAGCTTGTGGAGGCTGAAACCCCACACATTTCCTCCCTCACTTGCATTGCATGCATTTTACGTTTAAGCTGATGCTTTGTATGTTTGGTGTATCATTGACATGATCCCTTAGGACTCTCATTTCCTTTGATAAGGAATTGATGATAGAATTTTAGGTTGAAACCTATGCATGACAACTTCTAGGAGTTCCCTGTTCAAACCTCAACCATAGGATGAATCCTTGGCATGACAACAGTAGGACTTGATAATCTTCCTCCTAGTTGGGCTTCTTCTCTTCTCATCTCAAAGCAGTTTAAGATACAGTAATCATGAATGATTTCTTTCGTACGTTACGAGCCTTAAGCTATCTGAGAAAGGATTGTGGGAGAGTTTCTTTTCCACAGTCTGGATGTTCAGTATGGTACCCTTTGGGTGACATGCGACGCATTCACTCTCAGGTCATAGTCTCTAGTGCGGTTGAAATCGTAAACACAATAAAAACACTTCTTTCGTAAAAGACAGGAAATAAACCGTAGTTTCCCGAACTACGTGAGCTCTGATCTCTCATACCTGTTGAGAGTACGTAGGCACAAGATGGTGATGTCTTGGCGAGCTACCTTCCCCCATAACCCGTCGTAGGCCGAACTACGTTGAATCTGATTTCTCGTTCTCTGATGAGAATACGTAGGCATAAAGCGCGACGCTTTGCCGAGTCATTTTTCTTTTCTGTTTAAGCCAGCCTTGATAAGTAGATAGATAAAACCAACCCGTCCAGTAATCACAACAGGCGAGGATGCCGTCGAGTACGACGGACGTGAGGGGTGCTAATACCTTCCCCTTGCGTAACCGACTCCCGAATCCAGACAATGGTTGCGACGACCTTGTCTTACCCTTTTTCGTCAGGTTTTTCCGATCGTTTCCTTTCCCGCTCTGAGGGATAAATAACGAAAGGTGGCGACTCTTCTGTTGTGCCGGCACCTTATTTTCGCACAAGTGACAGTTGGCGACTCTGCTGGGGATTTCAACGGTTCCCTATGCGAGTGTCAATCCTAACGCTTGTATGTTTACTTGTTGGGTTGCGTTCATTTATCGCATTTTACTTCTCGCACTTTATTTCCCGCATTTTATTTTCAGTATGATATGATTATCTGTGCTGTTGTGGGATGGGAGTTCTGATGAATGAAAAGCCAGACCCAGGCTTGAGTGCACTATAGACTTAGAGTGGAAATTAGTGGGCGCGTGCTTGCTTTGCAGGCACTAGTGTCTCATGAAATCCACTCTCAGACGAGGTTCATCCGGTTGGCTTCTCTTTCAACCCTTTGGGTTGAGACGGTTGCTGGTTTGGTGGATTGTCGACTCTGGGGACCGATCATTTGTGATTCAGCTAAGTGAGGCCGCTTCATGAGCCGGTGATGCCACACCTTCTGGGTATCGTATCACCCCTCTTGAATGTCTGTGACGCTGATGAACGCATAGGATGCCGTACCTTGAGTCAGTTTAGGGTCATACCTGTGAGTAGGGTAGGGTTGGGTTTATTGCAGGAAACCTTGACCTTCAGACTACCTGGTTTTCTTGACAGTGAATCAGTCTTGTTGGTACTAGGGTTTCTCAGTTGCAGATTTGGCTGTTCTTGATAAAGCAGGTTTTGATCAGAGGATCTTATCATCAGGTGTATGGTTGTTTTTGATAGAGCAGAGTATTGTCATCAGTTGTTTGTTCTTGATAGAGCAGATTTTTGGGGTCTGAAGATCTCATCAGCAGTTGTATGTTTGTTCTTGATAGATCAGACTTTTGATTTGGGGTCTGAAGACCTCATCAGCAGATATTTCTTGATCATACATCAGAGGTCCTTATTATCAGACATTTGTTCTTGACAGAGCAGAATTATGATCCTGTGTATATGGTCATATCAGATGGTTGTTCTTGGCAGATCAGATTTGTGGTCCTACACCGGGGTTTTCTTCTTATTAGTGGTCGTGGTTTTGTTGATACAGAATCTCCACAGCACCAGTCGCCCGGATCTATTATTGCATGATTGCATTTTGCATTAGTTTGCATACTCATTTGCATTTCATTAACGTGTGTCTGTGTTGCAGGTACCGTTTCCCCCGATCCAGGATTTCTTGCCTCCTATTGTTTTGTTATGGGCTCTCTGAGGAAGACCGTGGCTTACAAGTTCCCTACCCCTGATGTGGTTAAGTTGATTGGTTTGATATCTCTAGCAGGTGATTCTGTGAAGGATAAGTTCAGGAAATCTTACGGCAGGTTGCTCAGTTTGGTTCATAAGCCTTCTGTGTTCGAGTTGAATGGGTTGCACGCGCTGTTGCAGTTCTACGACCCTCCGCTGAGATGTTTCACTTTTCAGAACTTCGTTCTCGCGCCTACGCTGGAAGAGTATGCTGATTTGCTAGGTGTGCCTATCAAGAGGCAGATGCCTTTTGTTCATATGGATGTTGAGCCTGATCTGGCTGGTTTAGCTCCTTCACTTCACATGGATGCCTCCGAGTTAGTATTGACTAGTTGGAACAAGGTTCCTGGGTTCTCCTTGCAGTTTCTAGTGGGTAAAGCTCAGTAGTGTGCCAAGGACGGATGTTGGGTCGCGTTCAATTCCATCCTCGCTCTATGCATATACGGCATCATTCTGTTCCCCAACATGCCCGATTTTGTAGACTTTGATGCGTTTTATATCTTTGCTTCAGGGAATCCAGTCCCTACCTTGATAGGAGATGTCTATCACTCAGTCCACTACAAAAACGAGAACAGGAGGGGGAAGAATGTCTCATGCTGTGTACCCTTGCTGTACAAATGGCTTGATAGTCATCTGCCCAAGAGGGGTCCTTTTGTCTCGTCTGCAGCCACAGCTGAGTGGCCTGAGCGTCTGATGAGTTTATCTGCAGAGGATGTTGACTGGTTCGACAGAGATAGGTTGGGTACTGAGGTGATCTTCAGTTGCAGCGGGTTTCCAAATGTACCTTTGATAGGTAGGAAGGGTTGTATAAACTACAATCCATCATTGCTGGTTCGACAGTTCGCGTATGCCTTGAGAACTCCGCCGAAGGATGAAGAGGTACAGGAATCTCTGTACCTCACCGGTATTCTAGAGGGGGATCTGTTGTCCAAGCTTCAGCGCGCATGGAATGGTATCAGTAAGCGAGGAAAGCCTTTGCTGGGAAAAGGCAACAATCAAGCCTACCCTCCGTATTTGACTTGGATCAGAGCCAGAGTAAATGCTATAGGGATGTCGTTTCCTCATGCCAAGCCAGAAAGCCCTCCAACAATCGAAGAGCCTACTATTGTGCCCATTCAGTAGCATAACTAGGTATTAGCTGAGCGGGATGAATTGAAGCGGGCGAACGAAGAACTGGAGAAGGAATTAGCTCAGCTCCGAAGCGAGAGGAACGAAGTCGTTCATTCTTTCAAAAGGCAAACAGAGTTGGTGAACCAGCTGGGTACAGACCTGACTAAGCAGATAGCCGAGCGGGAACGCATGGGTCGAGACTTCAAAGCTGTCAACGACGTACTGGCTACGAAGAAACAGCACTTGGACGAGGCATATCGGAGGATATCCAAGTTCAACCAGCACTGGAAGGCTTCCCTGGCCACCAGGAAAGAGCGGGAGGACAAGCTGATACTGCAGATCTCCAAGCTGGAAGCCCAGGTGAAGGACAGTGAGCAGAGGTTTGATGAAGAAACCGCCCGCAGATACGCCGCCGAAGGCCAGCTCAACAAAGCTCTCGCTAACCTGAAGGAGCGCAAGCTGACGTTTGAGTCCAAAAAGCGGAAGTTAGAAGATTTCTTCGGCGAAAGAGCATGGGAAAGTTCAGTTGAGGGACTTCAGTATACCATTGTGCAGAGGGAATTGCTCGGCGAGGGGTTACTCACTCTGCCAGATCATCCAGAAACAAAGGAGTTGTTAGGAGAGTATCGCGCCCGTGGTCGTACTTGACTATTTGTATTCCTTTTGTTTTGATCATTGTTGTATGTTGACCATCACCAGGCTTGTTGGCTGAGGTCACGCTGTTGATTTGTCTTGTACTCGCTGATGATATGTACTGCCTTGATAGGCTTTCTTTATATATGAGATTGTTGTTTCCATGATTGGACGCGGACTTCTTCTTATTATTATTATCAGCACTGGCACTCAGGCACTAGGATCGGGGGAAATCTCCCAACCACACAGACACACGCATGCATTTGTATGAAGCATTTGCATGACGAGCATGTTGTTGTTTTTCCTAACCCTTTAGTGTTTACAGGTTTTTCAGATTTACAGGTCCCAGGCTGTTTCCGGTGGTTCCAGGATTGATCAGAGACTAATTCACCGTTATCCGACTAGAGCTAATCAGACCAGGATCATGGATCAAGTGCAAACAGATGTTCAGGAGCTCCGCGAGAGGATGGATCGCTTCATGGAACTTATGCAAGTGGTCGCCAATGGTCAGGACCAGCTCAGGACTTTGGTTCAGCCTTGATCTCCAGGGTTGATAGCAACGGCATACTCCATGGCGGGGCTGTGCCTACTCCTCCACCAGTTGATACTCCGCAGAATGGTGTCCCCGTGGCCGGGGGCAATGGCAGTGCTAATGGCAATGTGATGGCCAACATCGGACTCAATACGGCAGGCGTCGTTAATGGGAGTCTGGGAGCTAATGTCAACATCGGGTCGGGCAACGACAATGCAGGCGTCGGGAATCTGTTGGTGCCTCAACCATGGCTTGAGGATCATCAGGATGATGTGTTCTCTCAAAGAGGTTCTGAAGGGGAGCTGAATGCTGAAGCGCGGCTCAGATTCAAAGCACTTGAAGATAAAATGAGAGATATTGAGAATCAGAATACTTTGGGCGTTGATATGTCCAAGCTGGGATTAATTGCTGATTTCAAGGTACCTCCTAAGTTCAGGGTGCCTGACTTTGAGAAGTATAAGGGCACCACCTGCCCTCGTGTCCACCTTAGATCGTACTACAGGAAGATGTCTGCTTATTCAGAAGACGAGAAGTTGCTGATGCACTTCTTCCAGGACAGTCTTTCCGGACCATCCCTCGAGTTGTACATGGGTTTGGAGCCCACTAGCGTGCGCACATGGAAGGATCTCGCTGAAGCGTTTATCCACCATTACCAGTACAACAGCGACTTGGCCCCGAACCGAGTTCAGCTCCAGAACCTGTCGCAGAGGAATAATGAAGGATTTAAGGAGTACGCCCAGCGGTGGCGTGAGTTGGCAGCCCGGGTTCAGCCGCCGATGGTTGAACGCGAGCTCGTGCAGATGTTTGTTGCTACCCTCCCAGGGGTTTACTATGAAAAGTTAGTCAGCGGTATGTCTGGGACGTTTTCAGCTCTCATTATCATGGGCGAGCATGTCGAGAATGGAATCAAGATCGGGAAAATTCAAGGTGAGTCATCCTCCGCCGGAGGAGGTGGAAAGAAACCTTATGCTGGCAAACGACGAGAAGGAGAAGCGAGCGCTGTGACCAACGCTCGAAGAAAAGGCAAAGGCCCTCAGCAACAGATAGCCAGTATAAATATCCCAACAGCTCCGCAGCAGCAGCAACCAAATCAACAGGGGTATAAAAAGTACCAGAACCGGGCCTCTTTGGCAAACCGTCACTTCGAAGCACCGCCAATGTCGTACGCGCAACTCTTGCAAACTCTGCTTCAGCTTCAGTTGGTCCAGAAGAGGACGATGGCTCCCTTGACAGGGGCACCTCCACCAGGGTACGACGCAAATGCCACTTGCAATTTCCATTCAGGGGCACCAGGCCACACAATCGAGAACTGCAAAGCCTTTAAGCACAAGGTGCAGGACCTGGTAGATGCCAAAGTCATTAACTTCTTCGATAATGTGCCCAATGTCACGAAGAATCCTATGCCGAATCATAGGGGAGGCGGAGTGAACGCCATTATCGAAGAAGAGAGTGCAGATCTGTTGACTGATGTCAGAGACCTAAAGACGCCGCTTAGCTTCGTCAAAGCTAAGTTGTTGAAAAAAGGGTTCTTTCCAGGATGCGGAGAGTTATGCATGGACTGTGCTACACATTCTGCAGCTGGTTGAAGGAATTCAAAGTCTGATGGCTGAGGGGATTCTGCAGTTTAGCCGGAAGGCTGAAAGTGTATCAGGAGAGGTAGTGTTGAAGCAGGTCGATGAAGTCGCCACCATCACCATCCCTCGCCGGCCGATAACCATTTCTGCGCCCAGACCGCCTACAATCACCATTACCAGAGCTGGGCCAATACCATTCGAGAGCACTAACGCTGTTCCGTGGCATTATGGGGCTGAAGTCTATTGCAACGGTCAAAGGTTGGAGCTAGAGCCGTATGGGTCGACTGTGGAGAATCTCGCAGGAATCAGTGGTATTACTCGCAGCGGAAGAGTATTTGCACCGCCAGAGGTTGTGGCAGATAAAGCGGTCAGAGCTGATGCGGCCGATAAGGGTAAAAGCAAAGCCGTCGAAGAAGTCCCGTGTGGGGTAGAGAAAGATTTGCTTGTCAAATATGCCGAAGAGTTTATGCGGTTGATCAAAAAGAGCGACTACAAGATTGTAGACCATCTCCATCAGACGCCTTCGAAGATTTCTATTCTCAACTTGTTGCTGTGTTCTGAAGCACACCGCAACGCGCTGCTAAAGGTATTGAACGCTGCCTACGTACCGCAAGAGATATCGGTGAATCAGCTAGAAGAGGTGGTAGCCCACGTTAATGTTGGCAATGGGCTAGGTTTCACAGATTTAGAGCTGACACCAAAAGGGAGGAATCACAACAGCGCCCTACACATCTCGATAGAGTGTAGGGGCACAATCATGTCGCACGTGCTGGTGGACACGGGTTCGTCGCTTAATGTGCTTCCGAAGAAGGCCTTAATGAAGTTGGACACTCGTGGAGTGATCTGCACACCCAGTGATCTGGTGGTGAAAGCATTCGACGGGACTAAACGCCACGTTTTCAGGGAGGTGACCCTGTCGGTCCAAGTCGGTCCGGAAACGTTTGACACGGTCTTTTATATTATGGACATCATGCCTGCCTACAGTTGCCTCTTGGGCCGGCCGTGGATCCATGCTGCTGGTGCCGTGACCTCCACGTTGCACCAAAAGCTCAAATATGCTGTCGGAGGAAGCATTGTAACCGTGTGCGACGAGGAAGACATAATGGTGAGCCATTTGTCATCCTTTAAGTATGTTGAAATGGATGGCGAAATCCATGAGACTCTCTGCCAGGCATTTGAAGTCGTCAAGGTGAAGGAAGTAGCTCCTGTAGTCACAGAGAAGCCAGAGATGAATCTCTCCTTGTTCAAAGAAGCTCGGGCCGTCGTCCAAGCTGGATCTACCCCAGGCTGGGGGCATATTTTGGAGATACCAGTCAAGCAGGATAAGTTTGGATTGGGGTACTCTCCAGGAGCTGAAGCTTCTTCTTCTTCGTCTAGCAGTGCGTCTCGAGGTAAGGGACCGATCCTATTTACCAGAGGCGGAGTGATTTTCGAAAGCATCAACGCGGCGTCTAAAGACAGCGGGGATAGCGATTGTGATCTCGACTCTTGGATTCAGCCAAGCAAGTCGGGCAAGGGCCTCAACAATTGGACCATCAAGGATATCATCCCGATGACGAGTGAAGAGTAATGATTTACTTTTTCAATCATTGTACAACCCTATGTCCTACCCGGGGCATAGCGGTTTTATTGTCAGGGCCTTGTTGGATTATGTACATGCATGTTGTTAATAAATCAAAGGCGTTTTCTTCGTATTCAAATATTGTGTTCTCTTTTATTCCTGTTTTATATTTGTTTTGAAAAACAGCAAAATGGCAATGGGGTTTGTGCTGACCTGCATATTCTTGTTTTAAACTTAACCCTTGTTATTGCAGGATCCACATAACAGATGACATCGACTCTGGACCTTCTACGGCTCACTTCGACTTTGATTGCCCGATCTATCAAGCCGAAGAAGAGATTGATGAAGACGAAGACCTTCCTGAAGAGTTGGCCCGCTTATTGAAACAAGAGGAGAAGGTTATTCTGCCTCACGAGGAGGAGATCGAGATCGTAAATCTGGGTTCTGAAGAGCTCGTCAGAAATGTCAGGATAGGGGTTGTGCTGTAGAGTGATGTCAAGCAGAGATTGGTCGAGATGCTAGGTGAGTATAGTGACGTCTTTGCTTGGTCATACGAAGATATGCCCAGACTCGACACGGACATCGTGGTCCACCATTTGCCGCTGCGAGAAGATTGCCCTCCCGTTAAGCAGAAGCTTAGGAGGACGAGACCAGACATGGCCGTTTAGATCAAAGAAGAAGTGCAGAAACAGCTTGATGTTGGCTTCTTAGCGGTCACCACTTACCCTCCGTGGGTCGCCAACATAGTGCCTGTACCGAAGAAGGACGGTAAGGTACGCATGTGCGTCAATTATCGGGATTTGAATAGGGCGAGCCCTAAAGATGATTTCCCGTTGCCTCATATCGATGTGTTGGTCGACAACACAGCCCAGTTCTCCGTGTTTTCGTTCAAGGATGGCTTCTCCAGTTACAACCAGATCAAGATGGCGTCGGAGGACATGGAGAAAACGACGTTTATCACCCCCTGGGGAACATTTTGCTATAAGGTAATGCCCTTCGGTCTGAAGAATGCAGGGGCCACTTACCAACGAGCAATGGTAACTTTGTTTCATGATATGATTCATCATGAGATCGAGGTCTATGTTGATGACATGATTGCGAAGTCCCAAACGGAGGAAGAGTATCTGGTCAACTTATTGAAGCTTTTTGAGAGGCTTAGGAAATTCAGGTTGAGGCTGAATCTTAGCAAATGCACTTTTGAAGTGCGGTCCGGAAAGTTGCTGGGGTTTATCGTTAGTGAACGAGGCATCGAGGTTGATCCTGCGAAAATAAAAGCCATTCAAGAAATGCCAGCGCCGAAAACAGAAAAAGAAGTTCGTGGTTTCTTGGGCAGAATAAACTACATTGCAAGGTTTATCTCTCAGCTCACGGCCACTTGTGAACCGATGTTCAAGCTTTTAAAGAAAGATCAGGCGATTACTTGGAATGAGGATTTCCAGAAGGCATTCGATAAGATAAAGCAGTATCTCCAAGAACCTCCAATCTTGATACCCCCAGTGGCTGGACGGCCATTAATCATGTACTTGACAGTTCTTGAGAATAGTATGGGGTGTGTTCTCGGTCAACACGACGAGACAGGCAGAAAGGAGCATGCCATTTACTACTTGAGTAAAAAGTTCACTGACTGTGAATCTCGATACTCGATGCTGGAGAAGACGTGTTGTGCACTAGCCTGGGCTGCCAAACGTCTACGACAGTACATGCTCAATCACACCACCATGCTAATTTCGAAGATGGATCCGATCAAGTACGTCTTCGAGAAGCAGGCTCTTTCGGGCAGGATTGCCAAATGGCAAATGGTGTTAACAGAATATGATATTCAGTACGTGTCCCAGAAGGCCATCAAGGGAAGCGTGTTGTCTGATTACCTTGCCGAACAGCCGATCGAGGATTATCACCCGATGAAGTTTGAATTCCCCGACGAGGATATTATGTTTCTCAAAGCGAAGGATTGCGATGAGTCGTTGCCCGACGAGGGGCCAGATAGGAAATCCCAGTGGAAGTTGATATTCGACGGGGCGGTTAATTCCTATGGAAGTGGCATCGGGGCTATCATCACGACTCCCCACGGGTCCCATATCCCGTTTACTGCGAGACTGACGTTTCCAGTCACCAATAATGAGGCGGAGTACGAAGCATGCATCATGGGTCTAGAAGAGGCAATTGATTTGAGAATCAAGAACCTAGACGTATATGGTGACTCAGCGCTTGTGATCAACCAAATTAAAGGGGAGTGGGAGACTCGTCAATCGAATTTGGTGCCGTACATGAATTATGCCAGAAGGCTACTTCTGTTCTTTGATCGAGTGGAACTCCATCACGTGCCCAGAGCGGAGAATCAGATGGCTGATGCCTTAGCCACGTTGGCTTCAATGTATAAAGTCAATTTTTGGAATGAGGCTCCAAGAATTGTCCTTTCCCGTCTTGATAGACCGGCATTTGTCTTTGCAATCGAGGCAGCCGCCGACGGCAAGCCATGGTTCCACGACATCCAGAATTTCCTTATGACTAAGGAATATCCTGCGGGTGCGTCAACCCAGGATAAGAAGACTCTGAGGAGGATTTCTGGAAACTTTTATCTCAATCCTGATGGAGTGTTGTATAAGAGAAACCACGATCTCGTGCTACTCAGATGTGTAGATGAGAAAGAGGCGAGTATGCTCATGGAGGAAGTCCATGAAGGCACATTTGGTACGCACCCCGGCGGGCATGCTATGACAAGAAAGATCCTGAGAGCAGGATATTACTGGCTGACGATGGAGTCGGATTGTTTTAAATTCGCGAAGAGATGTCATAAATGTCAAATTTATGCTGATAAAGTTCATGTGCCGCCGTGCCCGTTAAATGTCATGTCCTCCCCGTGGCCGTTCTCCATGTGGGGTATCGACATGATAGGCAAGATCGAGCCAACTGCATCTAACGGTCATCGCTTCATTCTAGTAGCTATCGACTACTTCACCAAGTGGGTGGAGGCAGCCTCGTATGCTAATGTGACCAAGCAGGTGGTGGCTAAATTCATAAAGAGGGACATCATCTGTCGTTACGGAATTCCTGAGCGGATCATTACCGATAATGGTTCGAATTTGAATAACAAGATGATGAAGGAGCTGTGCCATAGTTTCAAGATCGAACACCACAACTCATCTCCTTACCGGCCAAAGATGAATGGCGCCGTTGAAGCAGCCAACAAGAACATAAAGAAGATTGTTCAGAAGATGGTTGTGACCTACAAAGACTGGTACGAGATGCTGCCGTTTGCATTGCACGATTATCGTACGACGGTACGTACGTCAACCGGGGCAAATCCTTTCTCCTTGGTGTACGGTATGGAAGTTGTCCTACCGTTAGAAGTGGAGATCCCTTCTTTGCGAGTTTTGGTTGATGTGAAACTCAACGAGGCAGAATGGATTACGAATCGTCTGAACCAACTCATCCTGATGGATGAGAAGAGGTTAGCATCGATTGCGTTTGGTCGTCTGTACCAAAGTCGAATGAAGAAAGCTTATGATAAGAAGGTGCGTCCTAGAAGCTTTCAGACGGGTGATCTCGTCCTGAAGAAGATTCTTCCTCCACACTCCGATCACCGGGGCAAGTGGACTCCGAATTACGAAGGTCCATACGTCGTCAGCAAGGTCTTCTCGGGAGGAGCTTTGTTGTTATCCACGATGGATGGTGAAGATTTTGCATCCCCGGTGAACGCGGACGCAGTTAAAAAATACTTTGCTTGAAAGCGACCCGCTGGACAAAAAAAAAAGAGTCCAGGCAAAAAAGGGGCATCCCGGCGAACCAAAAACAGAATAAAAGGTTCGGGCAAAAATTAGGGATATAAAGAAAAAATGTACACCCGCGAAGTCGAAAACCTACACTGGGCGGCTTCGGCAAAAAAGGGTATCCCGGTGAACTGAAAACCCATAAAGGGCGGTTCACGCAAAAGTTAGGGATTTGAAAAAGCAAATGACTGCGTTCCGCGTGTGGACTTTCTTTGTTTAGTGGTTTGGAGGACCTGAAGGTCGTTCATCTGAATCAATCTCTTCCGAAGCTGAAGCGTCAAAGAAGTATCGAAGTCGAGTGGGTCATAGAGGGATCAACTCATGGTGTTCGTCTACGCCTCGTTGCCGACATTTGTATATACTGATGTATATTTATGTTTTATTTTTGCGCGGCTTCCTCATTCCAGGAGCTTGCATCTGTTGTAAAACATTTTTACCCATTCAGGGGTTCGTTATCAATAAAATGCATACTATTCAGCAATTCTGTTTGCCTGCTTAGCATTTATCTGTTTTGTTTGCGAAAAAGAACGCCGATGTTTTTGATAAAATGCGCATACATAAACTTACTGGCCTAGGCCACTGATTGTTGAAACAATGAATTACCTAAATATTGTCACGAGATAATAACCTTGATAGGTCCCTTTGAGAAGGGTATCTTGTCTGTTTGTTTGTGTTGTTGCAGGTGTAGCATATTCCAGACAGTGCACCGTGCGCATCCCTGAAGCAGGATGATTCCTCCTTCTCCAGCAGAGTTCAGTAGCCTCTCCCCGCAGAGTCTGAACGCGAGACCGTGAGCATTGATATGTCTCCCCAGGCAGAGATGATTCTCTTCCCCAATCAGATGTATCTTGAAGGAGCGGCATCTCCCCAGCTGAGTCAGGCGCCGAAGCATGATTTCTATACCCCAGCACCGGGTCACAAGTGCAGGTTTCGTAGGAAACTATTTGTACGCTGAAGTTCCTTCTTCCCCAGCGGAATTGAAATTCCTCATCAGAGTCGTACTCTCTCCAGCGAAGCAGAATGATTTCTCCTTCCTCAGCCGAGTTTGCAGGTCCCCCAAGAGAGCCGAATCCTTGGGAGATGCTCAAGCCATGAATGGTTTTCCCCAGTAGAGTGTTGAACAGCTGAAGTTGTTTCCCCACAAAGCCGTCATCTCCAGAGAAGTAGCCGAGAAGGCCACGCAGTTTATTCCCGCGATTGACATCGTTTCCCCTCAGTAGGTCCAGGTTCTCGTAGAGCTTCGTTCCCCTGCAGCAATCAACTGAAGTTGTTTCCCCCGCAGCAGTCAATTGAAGTTGTGTCCCCTGCGGAGTCCAATTGATATTAGCGTAACCTTGTTCTCCTCAGCAGGATGATTCCTCTATCTGAGTAGTTCTTTCTCCTTGACGGGAGGATTCCCCCTTCAGTATTTATTTTGCTGACGGGATCGCATCATTGTGCATGATTGCATAGCATTTATCATAAACGCATAGCATTTCCACCGTGTGGAGCATTGTGCCATTGCTGAAGCATATGCATAATAAACATGATCTAGGTTGCTACCGTTCTTGTTTTGCAGGTGTTCCGCCGCAGAATTGATTGCTCAGGATGATTCCTGACATTCTCCCCAACGAAGTCGCTTGCTCAAGATGATTCTTGAGATCCCCAGCGAAGTCTTCAGTTCGAGATGATTCTTGAATTCCTCAGCAGGGTCGTTTGCTTAAGAAGATTCTTAAGTACCCAGTGCAGTCACCAGAATTGGTTGCTCGAGCTGATGCTAAGAGTCCCCAGTGAAGGTTGCCCAGGATGATTCCTGAAATCCCCCACCAGAGTGTTCGCTCAGGATGGTTCCTGAGATCTCCAGGATGGTTACCGGTGCAAGATGATTCTTTAAGGTCCCCGGCGGAGTTATTTGTCGAAGATGATTCTTGAAGTCCTCAGCAGAGTTGATTCCTCCAGAATGATTTATGGACCCCCGGAGTGGAGTTACTTGATAGTTCTCCAGAATCCGTAGCGGCGAAGCGTCCTCCCCAGCAGGTTTCTAACGGCGAAGTTGAAATCTCCCTTGAAGACTCCATGATTGAAGTCCGACCGTGTTAATGAAGCAGTTCTCTTAGCTGATGCGGAGTGCCTGATGGCAGAGGTTTAGATGTTCCCAATTGGCTCATGATTGACCAAGAATTCTATTCCCGACTTGCTGATGAAGTCCGGCTGATGCCCGACAGTAATGCAAAATGCCTGATGGCATGATCAACCTGATGGCTGAAGTCCGGCTGATGCCCGACGATTTCTTTGAATGTCTGATGGCATGATCAACCTGATGGTTGAAGTCCGACTGATGCCCGACAGTTTCTTTGGAATGCCTGATGGCATGATCAACCTGATGGTTGAAGTCCGGCTGATGCCCGACAGTGTTCTTTGGATGCCTGATGGCATGATCGACTATGTATTACCGGTTACCGTGTGACCAATTCCCCAATGAAGTTTCTTCGTCTTGACGGCGAGGCCAGACGATGTTGAGATTCGACGGCGAAGTCAGATTATGTTGATTACTTGACGGAGATGTCGGGTGTTTCTCAGAGTTATGATTGGTTGACGGCGATGTCAGATCCTTTGTTGTTCCAGCGGCGATGTTGGATGATTTGCCGACGGCGATGTCAGGTGATTTAGTTTTCCAGCAGCGATGTTGGGTGTTTTGTTTCCGACGGCGACGTTAGATTCTTCAGTTTTCCAGCAGCGATGTTGGGTGTTTTGTTGTCCGACGGCGATGTCAGATTCTTTAGTTCTCCAGCGGCGATGTTGGGTGTTTTGGTTGTCCGACGGCGATGTCAGATCAGTATGTCTCCAGCTAGTTGTCGTGCAGCTATCACTTCAGTGTTCAAAGATTCGTTCCTGCCAGAGTACCGTGTACTTGTGCAGTTGGCAAATTTCTGGGTTTATCGGTATTCAACCGTCTCGCACCTTGATTGGCTGAGCCGTTCGCTCCTCACCCAGTCAGGTTCAAGCCGTTTGAATAGGGGCAGCTGTTGCACCCCAAAATTTGACCAACATTTATTTACCCATCAAGAGTTATATGAGACTTTGAAGCTAGCTAAGAGGGTTGTTCAAATGTTTGAAGGTTGATACCTTTATCAAAGAACTCAAGAGATCCTCAGAGAGATTGGTTGAAACCAAGGCTGTGTGTCTCATAACTGGAGAGTTGTGGGAACTCCTCAGATGATTCTGAGACCATGAGGACGAACTTGAAGCTTTGAGAAAGCTTGTGAGATGTCTTGAAAGCCATCATGAAGCCTAGAGAGGTCATTGTACAAGAATTCAGAAGATTCAGCCATGAGTGGTGGAATTAGGGTTTGATTGGGTCAACCCTAGGTAAACTGATGATTTGGAGAGGGTTGAGACCTAATCCAAGAGCCATGTGATCATGGAATGATGCATTGAGATGCTATAAGGATGATTCCTAGACCAACTCATCATGATTGAGGAGTTTGAGAAGTTTTAAGCTAGGGTTTCTAAGGATTGACAGTGTAAAATCCCCTAGTTTGACCCCTATCTTCAAGGCAGTTTAGCTCAAGATTTGATTGTCATCTCATCTTCCCCACAACATGAATGTTGTAGAGCTTGTTCTTAGATTTAATTTGAGTACTAGAAGTCCTTTATGGGATTTGTAGAGCCCAAGTTATGGCTTTGACAAATTACAGGTCATCTGAGGTATGTGAATCTGGGCCCTTGAAAGTCACCCAACTTGCATCCAACTTTTGCCCTAGTAGGATGATTCCTATGAACTCTTGGTCAACATGAATGTTGAAGATCATCTTCTTAGATTTCTAGAGAGTACTATAAGTCCTTGATAGTATTTGTAGAACTCAACTTATGGCTTTGACAAGTCAAGGGCATTTTGGTCATTTGGAGGTTATAGGTCATTTCAAGCATAAGGCCATATCTCCTAGTTCCAAGCCTCAAATGGAAAAATCTTCAACATCAAACTTGCTTAGAATGATGTTTTAAGGCTATTAGGGAGGTCATGAGATGTTGTAAAGGCTCATATCAAAAAGTGATAAAAATGGCCTAAAATAGAGGCATAAGTTAATTAAGTTGAAATTGAAAATTGGAAATCACAAGTTATAAATCCAAACCATGTCATATAATAGGTCATTTTGACTCCAAATGACATTCTAAGAACAATGGTTCAGCCACAAGTTTGGTTTGAGGCTTGGATCATAGGGCTGCTTTGGAATTGGCTTACTTGCATATTAAGGCACCAAAGCAAAACTCAAAAGAACTCAATGTACAAGTTGGTTATGCATTGTAACTCATCCCAAATCTCATGTGGGGAGAAATTCAAGTCAGTTGCAAGGGTTACAAGAGCCATGGCATGAGATAGCATGTAAGGAGAATTGGATTCAAAATGTCATGACATGAAAAGTTCAATTTCTCATTGGATGATCCTAGAGGGTTCTAGATGATTCTAAACCACTCTATAAGATGATTGTAACTTGCTCAGATGCAAGGTTGGTGAGAATTGGTGTAGAGAAGAGAGAGTGAGATCAAGAATCTTCCATTGCAAGTCAAGTTCAATTTCTTCATTCTTCTTCATCTCCATCCATTTTTTCTTCACAAACACTTTCCATAGATCCCTCTGAGTGTGTGCATACTGAATTGAAGTGCCATTGATGGAAGATTGAAGGTTTGGCCATTGGATTTGCAAGAAGCAATTCATACTCGGATCTTGAAGTGCAAGCATTCTCCCTCCAATTTTTTGCAAACAGAAGAAGTTTCATCATCCAAGGATCATTTCTGAAGAGTTTCAAGCCTTGAAGTGAAGCATTTTATCATCTGCCATACCAAGAAACCAGGTTTGCAAAATCTCTGTCACCTCATTATTTAGGCATGATTAGGTTAAATTATTAGTGTAGAATGGCTAGAGACACCTAGGTGATGAATTCTGAAGAGTTTGGGATCATTTGGTGGAGTTTGAGAGTGTGACATCATTTCTTTATGGAGCAAGAACTTGTGATGTAGTGAGTGATAATGCAAGTTTGATAGCTGGTTTTGATTAGGGAAATGTGGTGAGCATGTTAGTATAAAGAAATCTAAGGTTGGTTGAAGTTGAGGATTGATCATATGTTGAGGTGCACTATCGGGTTTGATGATAGAGACCCTTTCAATGGAAACCAAGACTAGGATCGTGTTCAGCATGAAAAACTGAGCAATTTAGGGTTTTGAATGGTTGAATTTGATGTTGATTTGAGGTAGCACGAGTTGGTGGAAGTCTGAGTATGGAGCTCTGGTTCATGAAGCTTTCATGGAAAACCCTAGGTTGGAGGTTGAAGACGATCTCACGGCCGTTGGATGAGGAGCTGACTATTGACTGAGAACTGGATCTGAGGGCCTGTGTTTAATCTCGTTTTGGAGGGAAGCCAGAAGCGCCTGAAACGCACCGTTTCATTAAACGGTGGTTCTTGGGCTTAAGTGAACAATGGCTATTCACACCCCCTTCATGAGGCCCACTCCATTTTGAACTGACATTCTTTACTACTTGCACCGTTCATTTCTCATTTTCTTTATATTTTATTAATTGTTTTTTCTGAATTAAAATGGGCCTGGCGCGTATCACTACTCACACCCCCTTTTTTAGCCCATACGTGATTTTAACTGCATATCATTTCTATTCACACCACATCTTTATCTTTTTAATTTCTTTTTCTTCATTTTATTTTTGATCTTTGAAAAATCATAATAAATGAAAAAATAATGATTTTTAATGGGAGTTTTTTCTCCTATTTCATATTCATGTCAAGAAAATTATAAAATAAAAATATTTGTCATTTCATGCATTTTAGTATTTTTTGTATATTTTCTACTTTTATTGCATTTTATTTCTTTTATGTTGGTACATGAAATTGTAGAATTTTGTTTAGGTAGTTCCCTTATCATTTTTAGGTCATTATTTTTAGGATAGTTAGATATATGTTTTAGCTTCCCCCTGGATTTATTCCATAATTTTGTGATGAATTGTCGGATAGTTTTGTTTAGTTGACATTAGGTTGTGTAGAATTAGGTCAAACTTCAACATAGGTCCATAATAACACTAGAATTTTGGGTTTTTTAGGACAAATTAGACTATGGGACATATAGGGCATTAAGGGTAGGTATGTAGGATCCCTTAGAAATTATATTAGGATTTAATATAGTAGTATACTATTTTTAGATGATTTTTGTATTGGTTGATTGTTTGTGTTGCCCTTGTGGGCTTGTATTTTTGTTTGCTTTGCTTTGTGGGCTTGGAGAGCTTGGTATTGTTCTAAGGAGCATTGAGGAGCATAGTAGAAGACTTGAATATGGATTGAGGAGCTTGAGAGCTTGATCTTATTTTCTTTTTTGTTGTTTTAGGGTTAGGGATTAGGAAGAGTTTAGACTTAGATAACTTCTTTCTTAAACATGGATGGTATCTTCCACCTCCATTCCTCCCTATGATTCAAAGTCCTTCCATGGTATACACCTCTCTCCTTTGGAGGGATAAGTGATGTACCTAAGAAGTAGAACTTTTAAGGGAACCATTCCTTTGATGTTGAACCCTTATAGGTCACCTTTGGTGGTCAGTAAGCAGTTCAATATCCCCAGCTTATCCAGTAAGTGATTTTCTCTGGTTTGATTATCTTGAGAGATGCTGAGCCTGAGTGTGAAGATGAAGACTTCATTGAAAAGTGTAGAAGAGGATGAATCCTTGAGCATTGCCATTCCAGCTGAAGCTTGAAGAGCAACAAGAGCAAGTTGATACTTGTAGATCCCTGAAGATTAGGTGAAGCCTGAAGGTGGAGCTGATCAAGAAGCTGAAGCTTAAAGGAGAAGATAAGTTGAAACTTATGTTGAAGGGTTGAAACCTGGAGAAGCAAATTGATATTTGTCAAGAGTGATTGAAGTCTGAAGACTGGATTATTCTGAAAAGCTGAAGCTTGCAGTTGAGAGAGGAGTTGATTCTGCTTTCTTTTTCTTTTCTGTATTGCTGTGTTTTGTTTGACTTGTTTGATGCATTAGAATAAGTCCATATCTAGAATAAGTAGAATCTAGGAGCATGATTGCACTAGAGGTTGAGTTGCTCCCTCTGCTTGTATTGTTACTGTGTGGCTTTGCTTACGGGTATTCGGTAGAGCCCAGCTCCCTTGCCCATGTGGTTTGTTTGCCTGATGGCATTTTATTTCATTTTATCTGTATGATTGCAGTTTACTGTTATTGCTTGATAGCATGTTGTTTTATATTTCAGTATGATTACTGTTATCCATTCTGGCTTGAGGTTGAGATGAGCTTGTGGAGGCTGAAACCCCACACATTTCCTCCCTCACTTGCATTGCATGCATTTTATGTTTAAGCTGATGCTTTGTATGTTTGGTGTATCATTGACATGATCCCTTAGGACTCTCATTTCCTTTGATAAGGAATTGATGATAGAATTTTAGGTTGAAACCTATGCATGACAACTTCTAGGAGTTCCCTGTTCAAACCTCAACCATAGGATGAATCCTTGGCATGACAACAGTAGGACTTGATAGTCTTCCTCCTAGTTGGGCCTGTTCTCTTCTCATCTCAAAGCAGTTTAAGATACAGTAATCATGAATGATTTCTTTCGTACGTTACGAGCCTTAAGCTATCTGAGAAAGGATTGTGGGAGAGTTTCTTTTCCACAGTCTGGATGTTTAGTATGGTACCCTTTGGGTGACATGCGACGCATTCACTCTCAAGTCATAGTCTCTAGTGCGGTTGAAATCGCAAACACAATAAAAAACACTTCTTTCGTAAAAGACAGGAAATAAACCGTAGTTTCCCGAACTACGTGAGCTCTGATCTCTCATACCTGTTGAGAGTACGTAGGCACAAGATGGCGATGTCTTGGCGAGCTACCTTCCCCCATAACCCGTCGTAGGCCGAACTACGTTGACTCTGATTTCTCATTCTGTGATGAGAATACGTAGGCATAAAGCGCGACGCTTTGCCGAGTCATTTTTCTTTTCTATTTAAGCCAGCCTTGATAAGTAGATAGATAAAACCAACCCGTCCAGTAATCACAATAGGCGAGGATCCCGTCGAGTACGACGGACGTGAGGGGTGCTAATACCTTCCCCTTGCGTAACCGACTCCCAAATCCAGACAATGGTTGCGACGACCTTGTCTTACCCTTTTTCGTCAGGTTTTTCCGATCGTTTCCTTTCCCGCTCTGAGGGATAAATAACGAAAGGTGGCGACTCTTCTGTTGTGCCGGCACCTTATTTTCGCGCAAGCGACACCATGCAGGTGTGGAACTCTTTCCCAATAGCGGAGCAAAGTCAGAACTTTGTTTCCATACAGAGTCCAAGTATGTTTGACTTTGTGTCCCCTCTGAGTTTGATTGCTGACTCAATCCCCAAGCAGAGGTTGATGTTGTTTCCCTTATTGCTTATTCCCCAGTGTAGTTGGTAGGGTATACCATGCCTCCGCAGAGTAAGTTCTTCCCCGCAGATTGGAAGCGTTTCTGAGAAAGATTATTGGTGCATCCCCAACAGTTAGGATGTATTTTGATGTTAATTTCCCACTAAGTAGTCTCTGGCAGGGTGGATTTAGATCTCCAGTGGATTGGATTTATTTCGAGAGGGTTGTTGATTTCCCCAGTAGGTTGGCTTTGATTCCAACGGTTGGTTGTCTGTCCCCAGCCGGGTCGTTTGTTCCCCATAAGAGTGTTATTCTGGAGCATTTCCATTTGGTATAGAGCATTACGCCATATTCAAACATATGCATTTGAAACATAAGCTAGCTTGTTACCTCTTTTTTTTCAGGTGTATCTTCAACAAATAGTTGATTTTACTTTGCTCACCTGGTATTCAGACCCCGGTAAATAATGTTATATCCCTTTAGCGCGCGGTATCCAGACCCGACATATTATCAGTTAATTTCTGAGCCTGTGTGGTATCCAGACCACAGCAAGATCTTTTGACCGATGTGTTTATCTTACTATCTTATCTCCCTAACAGAGTTGCTTGTTTAAGTTTCTCTTTCCCCAGCAGAGTTTTCTTGTGAATTGTTGTCAGATTCACTTATCAACTGCGTGTTGATTCGGCCTTTGGGTTCGATGTTTGCTTTTATTTAGCGAATTCCTGCTGGTTAGCAGATGTTATCAACTGCGTGTTGATCCGACCTTCGGGTTTGATGCTCGCTTTTATTTAGCGAATGCCTGCTGGTTAGCAGATGTTATCAACTGCGTGTTGATTCGGCCTCCGAGTTTGATGCTCGCTTTTATTTAGCAAATGCATGTTGGTTAGCAGATGTTATCAACTGTGTGTTTATTCGGCCTTCGGGTTCGATGCTCGCTTTTATTTAGCGAATGCCTACTGGTTAGCAGATGTTATCAACTGCGTGTTGATACGGCCTTTGGGTCCGATGCTCGCTTTTATTTAGCGAATGCTTGCTGGTTAGCAGATGTTATCAACTGCGTGTTGATCTGGCCTCCGGGTTTGATGCTCACTTTTATTTAGTGAATGCCTGCTAGTTAGTAGATGTTATCAACTGCGTGTTGATCCGGCCTCTGGGTTCGATTATCACTTTTATTTAGCGAATGCCTGCTGGTTTGCAGATGTTATCAATAGCGTGTTGATCCGACCTTCAGGTTCGATGCCTATTTTTATTTAACAGTTGTCTGACGGTGGTGTCAGATGTTTTCTCAGCTTCGTGTTGAGCCGACCTTCGGGTTCGATGCCTATTTTATTTAATAGATGCCTGATGGCGATGTCAGATGTTTTCTCAGCTGCGTGTTGAGCCGGCCTTCGGGTTCGATGCCTGTTTTATTCAAACAAATGCCTAATGGTGAAATCAGATAACCTTTCCGACTTAGTATCATTACCTGCGTGTTAGCAGATGTTTCTTCCAACTGCGTGTTGATGCTTTCTGATTGGTAATCATTTAATTTGTTGTTGTTGCAACTATCAGCTTTAGTTATTTCCGGAGATTTTTGTTCCAATAACAGTTTGCAGTTCTATTCCTGCGGTTGGCAAATTTTTGGGTTCTTTGGTATTCAACCGTCTTTTACCTTGATTGTTTGAAAGTCGTTCGCTTTTCACCCAATCAGGTCCAAGTCGCTTGAATAGGGGCAACTGTTGTACCTTAAAATTTGCCCAACCTATTTCTTTACTTGGCTTATGTTTCATTTCATTCTTTAGCATTTGCGTTTGCATAGCATTGCCTTTTACAGGGGATCAAGAGAGGTGTAACATTCATGAGAAGAGTATAAAGGGTATCAAGCTTAACCAAGAGTGCTTATTCAAGTTATCTAATGCTTACAATCATCAAGAAGTGGTCAAAGCTCTCTGAGAGAAAAGATTGACAAGTGTTGATTACCTCCTATCTTGGAGGGCGATTGAGGATCATCAGAGGTCCACAAGTTCATGGTTATGAATAATAGGTGTTTGAGAAGCTCATTGAGTGCTTTTGAAGTCATTGTGGAGTTTTTCTAGGCATTCATTTCACTTGCAAGAGGGCATAGTTAAAAGGTGTGCGCCTAGGGTTTCATTTGCTTAGTTCAGGGTCAAGTATGGACTTGAAGGAGTTTGAGATTTTGTTCTAAGTCATTAGAGCTATGGGGAGTTATGTTGAGACATCTAGGATATCATTTCAAGTTCAAATAAATAAGAATCAAGAGTTCAAGAAGTTACTAAATTAGGGTTTCAAAAGGTTTCAGTGTAAAATCCCCTTCTTTAGTGCTCAACTTCAAGGACAAATTTACTTTATGATGCAAGTTCAATCTCATTTTCATGTAAACAAGAGACTTGTGTGGAATTTTCTAAGCTTTCTTTTGAGTACTAGAACTCATCCATTGGGTTTGTGGAACTCAAGTTATGATGCCACCAAGTTATAGGTCTCAGATGAACATATTTTTCAGTCAACAAAAGTTAACTCACTTCCAAGGAACTTTGACCTAGAATCATGTTTCTCCTCAATTTTTGGTGAACATGAAAGTTATTCCTCATGATCTTAGCTTTCCAAAAAGTCCTAGAAGTCCTTGATATCATTTATGGAACTCAAGTTATGGATCTTGCAAGGCAAGGGTATTTTAGGAAACTTTGATTATAGGCCATTTTGATTATGGGTCATCTTCATGCACTTGAGTACTTCAAATGAAACCTCAACCGACATGAAAGTTGTTCCAAATGACCTCATTTACACTCTAAAACTCAAGTTTTGTGTGAATTATGCTTGGATATGGACATTGGGTGGAAAGTTTCAAGTGAAAATGGACTTTTAAAGATGATTTCAATTGAATTGGTTATAGGTCATTTACATGTTTTGTTTTGACTCAATTTTGTTCACAATGCACTCATGAGTAAAATGCACAAATTCACTTTGGTCCATGCTAGCAAAAATACGTGGAATTGCAACTTACTTCACAATGATGTTTCTCATTCAAACTTCCAAATTGGACTAGATACAAAGCCCAATCCAATCACATTGCAAAATTCAACTCTCCAGCTGCATATTCAAATGGTTTTCATGTGTGTAAACATCAGTTTTCATGTGTGCATGAAAGAATCACATATTGGGCATTTTTCAAAATTCGTCACAACCAGGCTTCATGGGCCTCCAATTCCATTCCAAATCCAACATATATAAGTTCGCATTTCATTTTGAGAGCTCAGAAGTGCATTTTGGAGCCAGAAGAAGCAACTCCCATTTTCAAGCTCTCAAGGAAAATCTCAAATCGTGTTTTTAATTCTGTTGCACCCCAAAATTTGACCAACATTTATTTACCCATCAAGAGTTATATGAGACTTTGAAGCTAGCCAATAAGGTAATTCAAAGGTTCAAAGATTGATATCTTTGTCAGAGAACTCAAGAGATCCTCAGAGGAATTGGTTGAAACCAAGGTTGTGTGTCTCATAACTTGAGAGTTGTGGGAGCTTCTCAGATGATTCTGAGACTATGAGGATGGACTTGAAGCTTTGAGAAAGCTTATGAGATGTCTTGAAAGCCATCATGAAGCCTAGAGAGGTCAGTGTGCAAGAATTCAGAAGATTCAGCCATGAGTGGTGGAATTAGGGTTTGACTGGGTCAACCCTAGGTCAACTGATGATTTGGAGAGGGTTGAGACCTAATCCAAGAGCCATGTGATCATGGAATGATGCATTGAGATGCTATAAGGATTATTCCTAGACAAACTCATCATGATTGAGGAGTTTGAGAAGTTTTAAGCTAGGGTTTCTAAGGATTGACAGTGTAAAATCCCCTAGTTTGATCCCTATCTTCAAGGCAGTTTAGCTCAAGATGTGATTGTCATCTCATCTTCCCCACAACATGAATGTTGTAGAGCTTGTTCGTAGCTTTAATTTTAGTACTAGAAGTCCTTGATAGGATTTGTAGAGCTCAAGTTATGACTTTGACAAATTACAGGTCATCTGAGGCATGTGAATCTGGGTCCTTGAAAGTCACCCAACTTACATCCAACTTTTGCCCTAGTAGGATGATTCCTATGGATTCTTGGTCAACATGAATGTTGTAGAGAATCCTCTTATCTTTTTATAGAGTACTAGAAGTCCTTGATAGGATTTGTAGAACTCAACTTATGGCTTTGACAAGTCAAGGGCATTTTGGTCATTTGGAGGTTATAGGTCATTTCAAGCATAAGGCTATATCTCCTATTTCCAAGCTTCAAATGGAAAAATCTTCAACATAAAACTTGCTTAGAATGATGTTTTAAGGCTAGTAGGAAGGTCATGATAGGTTGTAAAGACTCATATCAAAAAGTGATAAAAATGGCCTAAAATGGAGGCATAAGTTAAATAAAGTGAGATTGAAAATTGGAAATCACAAGTTATAAGTCCAAACCATGTCATGTAATAGGTCATTTTGACTCCAAATGACATTCTAAGAACAATGGTTCAGCCACAATTTTGATTTGAGGCTTGGATCATAGGGCTGCTTTGGAAAAAGCTTACTTGCATATTAAGGTACCAAGGCAAAACTCAAAAGAACTCAATACACAAGGTAGTTATGCATTGTAACTCATCCTAAATCTCATGTGGGGATAAATTCAAGTCAGAATCAAAGGTTACAAGGAGCTTGGCATGAGATAGCATGTGAGGAGATTGGAAATCAAAATACCATGACATGAAAAGTTCAATTTCTCATTGGATGATCCTAGATGGTTCTAAATGATTCTAAACCACTCTATATAACAAATATAACTTGCTCAGATGCAAGGTTGGTGTGAATTGGTGTAGAGAAGAGAGAGTGAGATCCAAATTCTTCCATTGCAAGTCAAGTGTCAATTCTTCATTCTTCTTCATTTCCTTTCATTTTTTTCACACAAACACATTCTATACATCATATTGAAGCTGTGCAGATTGAATTGAGAGCATTTCCATGGAGAAATGAAGAGTTGGTGATTGAGATTTCAAGGAAGCAATTCAAAATCGAATTTCAAGAATCAAGCAATTTCAGCCATTCTTTTTGCATACAGAAGCTAGAAGATTGCTCAGTGAAGGAATTTGGAAAGATTCAAGGCTTGAATTGAAGGATTACTACCTCTGTTCACTCAATTTAACCAGGTTTGCAATTTCTTTCCTACACCTTAATTTAGGCATGATTAGGTTGATTTATTAGGGTATGATGGTTAGAGACCAATAGGAGATCATTTCTGGAAAGTTTGAAGAGAATTGATGATGGTTTTGTTATGGACAAGATTTCTGTTTGGACCAAGAACTCCTTGAATTTTGAGTGATAACCTTAGTTCTTTAGTGGAATTTGATCAGTGATAAGAGGTGAGCATTTTAGTGTAAGCAATTTCAAGAATGGTGAGTTTTGATCTCTGAGCATAATTTGAGGATTGATTCGTGTTTTAAGCTAGAGGAAGTTTCAATGAAATTTGAGATGAGGATCATGTTCAACATGAGAAATCAGGTGGATTAGGGTTTTACATTTTAAGAATTGATGAAGTTTTGAGGGAGTTCGTATGGAGGAAGATGAAGCTTGTGGTTCTGAGTTTTCATGGAGTTTCAGCCAAACCCTAGCTCAAGGTTGATGATGATGTCCCAGCCGTGAGATGCTTGCTTGACCCATTGACTTTTTCATGATCCAACGGATGAGGTTTAATCTCATTTTGGAGGGAAGTCTGAACCCTAATGAAACGCCGCGTTTCATTAAAAGGGAATTCTGGGCTTAGTGAATCATGACTATCCACACCCCACGTGTGAGGCCCAATCCATTTTGAACTGGAATTCTTTGCTATTCTCACCGCTTCTTTTTAATTTTCTTTAGGTTTTATCATTTGATTTTTTGTTTAAATGTTGGGCCCAGCGCGCATGCTATCCCCACCCCCCAGTCTGGGCCCAAGCGTATAATGAACTGCATAGGTTTACTAGCTGCACCCCATTTTCATAATTCATTTTATTTTTTCTCCATTTTCTTTCCAAATTTGAAAAATCATATCAAATTGAAAATTAATGATTTTTTAATGGGAGTTTTTTCTCCTACTTCATATTTTTGTCAAGAAAAGTATAAAATAAAAATATTTGTCATGTCATGCATTTTGATATTTTTTGTATATTTTCTACTTTAATTGCTTTTTATTTCTTTTATGTTGGTATATGAATTTGTGGAATTTAGTTTAGGTAGTTCCCTTAGTATTTTTTAGTCATTCTTTTTAGGATAGTTAGATATAAGTTTTAGCTTCCCCATGGATTTATTCCATATTTTTGTGATGATTTTTAGGATAGTTTTGATTAGATGACATTAGATTGTATAGAATTAGGTTAAAACTTCAACATAGGTCCACAATAACTTTAGATTTTGGGTTTTTAGGACAAATTAGACTATGGGACATATATGGGTATTAAGGGTAGGTATTTAGGATCCCTTAGAAATTATATTAGGATTTAATATAGTAGTATGCTATTTTTAGATGATTTTTGTATTGGATGATTGTTTGTGTTGCCCTTGTGGGCTTGTATTGTTGTTTGCTTTGCTTTGTGGGCTTGGAGAGCTTGGTGTTGTTCTAAGGAGCATTGAGTAGCATAGTAGAAGACTTGAAGATTGATTGAGGAGCTTTAGAGCTTGATCTTATTTGTCTTTTTTGTTGTTCTAGGGTTAGGGATTAGGAAGAGTTTAGACTTAGATAACTTCTTTCTTAAACATGGATGGTATCTTTCACCTCCATTCCTCCCTATGATTCAAAGTCCTTCCATGGTATACACCTCTCTCCTTTGGAGGGATAAGTGATGTACCTAGGGAGTAGAACTTTTGAGGGAATCATTCCTTTGATGTTGAACCCTTATAGGTCACCTTTGGTGGTCAATTAGCAGTTCAATATCCCCAGCTTATCCAGTAAGTGATTTCCTCTGGTTTGATTATCTTGAGAGGTGTTGAGCTTGAGTTTGAAGATGAAGACTTCATTGAAGAGTGTTAAAGAGGATGAATCCTTGAGTATTGCCATTCCAGCTGAAGCTTGAAGAGCAACAAGAGCAAGTTGATACTTAAAGATCCCTGAAGATTAGGTGAAGCCTGAAGGTGGAACTGATCAAAGAAGCTGAAGCTTAAGGGAGAAGATAAGTTGAAACTTATGTTGAAGGGTTGAAACCTGGAAAAGCAAATTGATATTTGTCAAGAGTGATTGAAGTCTGAAGACTGAGTTGCTGTTGGAAGAGCTGAAGCTTGGAGCTGAGAGAGGAGTTGATCTGCTTTCTTCCCTTTTTCTTTTCTGTATTGATGTGTTTTGTTTGACTTGCTTGATGCATTAGAATAAGTTCATATCTAGGATAGGTAGAATCTAGGAGCATGATTGCACTAGAGGTTGAGTTGCTCCCTCTGCTTGTATTGTTACTATGTGGCTTTGCTTGCGGGTATTCGGTAGAGCCCAGCTCCCTTGCCCATGTGGTTTGTTTTGCCTGATGGCACTTTATTTCATTTTATCTGTATGATTGCAGTTTACTGTTATTGCTTGATAGCATGATGTTTTATACTTCAGTATGATTACTGTTATCCATTCTGGCTTGAGGTTGAGATGAGCTTGGGGAGGCTGAAGCCCCACACACATTTCCTCCCTCACTTGCATTGCATGCATTTTACTGTTAAGCTGAGGCTTTGTCTGTTTTGGTGTATCATTGACATGATCCCTTAGGACTCTCATTTCCTTTGATAAGGAATTGATGATAGAATTTTAGGTTGAAACCTATGCATGACAACTTCTAGGAGTTCCCTGTTCAAACCTCAACCATAGGATGAATCCATGGCATGACAATAGTAGGACTCGATAGTCTCCCTCCTAGTTGGGCCTGTTCTCTTCTCATCTCGAAACAGTTTAAGATACAGTAATCATGAATGATTTCTTTCGTGCGTTACGAGCCTTAAGCTATCTGAGAAAGGATTGTGGGAGAGTTTCTTTTCCACAGTCTGGATGTTTAGTATGGTACCCTTTGGGTGACATGCGACGCATTCACTCTCAGGTCATAGTCTCTAGTGCGGTTGAAATCGCAAACACAATAAAAAACACTTCTTTCGTAAAAGACAGGAAATAAACTGTAGTTTCCCGAACTACGTGAGCTCTGATCTCTCATACCTGTTGAGAGTACGTAGGCACAAGATGGCGATGTCTTGGCGAGCTACTTTCCCCCTAACCCGTCGTAGGCCGAACTGCGTTGACTCTGATTTCTCGTTCTTTGATGAGAATACGTAGGCATAAAGTGCGACGCTTTGCCGAGTCATTTTTCTTTTCTTTTTCAGCCAGCCTTGATAGGTAGATAGAATAAAACCAACCCGTCCAAGTAAACACAACAAGCGAGGATCCCGTCGAGTACGACGGACGTGAGGGGTGCTAATACCTTCCCCTTGCGTAACCGACTCCCGAATCTAGACAATGGTTGCGACGACCTTGTCTTACCCTTTTTTCGTTAGGTTTTTCCGATCGTTTCCTTTCCCGCACTGAGGGATAAATAACGAAAAGTGGCGACTCTTTTGTCATGCCGGCACCTTATTTTCGCGCAAGCGACAGCTGGCGACTCTGCTGGGGACTCCAACGGTTCCCTGCGAGAGTCAATCCTAACGCTTGTATGTTTACTTGTTGGGTTGCGTTTATTTATTGCATTTTACTTCTCGCACTTTATTTCCCGCACTTTATTTTCAGTTTGATATGATTATCTGTGCTGTTGTGGGATGGGAGTTCTGATGAGTGAGAAGCCAGACCCAGGCTTGAGTGCACTATAGACTTAGAGTGGAAATTAGTGGGCGCGTGCTTGCTTTGCAGGCACTAGTGTCTCATGAAATCCACGCTCAGACGAGGTTCATCCGGTTGGCTTCCCTTTCAACCCTTTGGATTGAGACAGTTGCTGGTTTGGTGGATTGTCGACTCTGGGGACCGATCATTTGTGATTCAGCCGAGTGAGGCCGCTTCATGAGCTGGTGATGCCATACCTTCTGGGTATCGTATCACCCCTCTTGAATGTCTGTGACGCTGATGAACGCATAGGATGTCGTACCTTGAGTCAGTTTAGGTCCATACCTGTTAGCAGGGTTGGGTTTATTGCAGGAAACCTTGACCTTCAGACCACCTGGTTTTCTTGATAGTGAATCAGTTTTGTTGGTACCAGGGTTTCTCAATTGCAGATTTGTTTGTTCTTGATAGAGCAGGTTTTGATCAGAGGATCTTATCATCAGGTGTATGGTTGTTCTTGATAGAGCAGAGTATTGTCATCAGTTGTTTGTTCTTGATAGAGCAGATTTTTGGGGTCTGAAGATCTCATCAGCAGATGTTGTTTGTTCTTGATAGAGCAGATTTTTGGGGTCTGAAGATCTCATCAGCAGATGTTGTTTGTTTTTGATAGAGCAGATTTTTGGGGTCTGAAGATCTCATCGGCAGATGTTGTTTGTTCTTGATAGAGCAGATTTTTGAGTGGGGTCTGAAGATCTCATCAGCAGCTGTATGTTTGTTCTTGACAGAGCATATTTTTGATTTGGGGTCTGAAGACCTCATCAACATATATTTCTTGATCATACATCAGAGGTCCTTATTATCAGACATTTGGTCCTATCAGATGGTTGTTCTTGGCAGATCAGATCTGTGGTCCTACACCGGGGTTTTCCTCTTATCAGTGGTTGTTGATACAGAATCTCCACAGCACCAGTTGCTTTGGCCTAGTATTGCATGATTGCATTTTGCATTATTTTGCATACATTTGCATTTCATTAACGTGTGTCTGTGTTGCAGGTACCATTTTCCCCGATCCAGGATTTCTTGCCTCCTATTGTATTGTTATGGGCTCTCTGAGGAAGACCGTGGCTTACAAGTTCCCTACCCCCGACGTGGTTAAGTTGACTGGTTTGATGGCTCTAGCAGATGATTCTGTGAAGGATGAGTTCAGAAAATCTTACGGCAGGTTGCTCAGTTTGGTTCATAAGCCTTCTGTGTTCGAGTTGAATGGGTTGCACGCTCTGCTGCAGTTCTACGACCCTCCGCTGAGATGTTTCACTTTTCAGGACTTCATTCTCGCACCTACGCTGGAAGAGTATGCTGATTTGCTAGGTGTGCCTATCAAGAGGCAGATGCCTTTTGTTCACATGGATGCTGAGCCTGATCTGGCTGGTTTAGCTCCTTCACTTTACTTGGACGCCTCCGAGTTAGTGTTGACTAGTTGGAACAAGATTCCTGGGTTCTCCTTGCAGTTTCTAGTAGGTAAAGCTCAGTAGTGTGCCAAGGACGGATGTTGGGTCGCGTTCAATGCCATCCTCGCTTTATGCATATACGGCATTATCCTGTTCCCCAACATGCCCGATTTTGTAGACTTTGATGCGTTTCACATCTTTGCTTCAGGGAATCCAGTCCCTACTTTGATAGGAGATGTCTATCATTCAGTCCACTACAAAAATGAGAACAGGAGGGGGAAGAACGTCTCATGCTGCGTACCCTTGCTGTACAAATGGCTTGAAAGTCATCTGCCCAAAAGGGGTCCTTTTGTCTTGTCTGCAGCCACAACTGAGTGGCCTGAGCGCCTGATGAGTTTATCTGCAGAGGATATTGATTGGTTCGACAGAGATAGGTTGGGTACTGAGGTGATCTTCAGTTGCAGCGGGTTTCCTAATGTGCCTTTGATAGGTAGGAAGGGCTGTATAAACTACAATTCGTCGTTGTTAGTCCGCCAGTTCGCGTATGCTCTGAGAACTCCGCCGAAGGATGAAGAGGTACAGGAATCTCTGTACCTCACTGGTACTCTAGAGGGGGATCTGCTGTCCAAGCTTCAGCGCGCGTGGAATGGTATCAATAAGCGAGGAAAGCCATTGCTGGGAAAAAGCAACAATCAAGCCTACCCTCCGTATTTGACTTGGATCAGAGCCAGAGTAAATGCTGTAGGGATGTCGTTTACTCATGCCAAGCCAGAAAGTCCTCCAATGATCGAAGAGCCTACTACTGTGCCCATTCAGCAGCATAATCAGGTGCTAGCTGAGCGGGATGAATTGAAGCGGGCGAACGAAGAACTGGAGAAGGAATTAGTTCAGCTCCGAAGCGAGAGGAACGAAGTCGTTCATTCTTTCAAAAGGCAGACAGAGTTGGTGAACCAGCTGGGTACAGACCTAACTAAACAGATAGCCGAGCGTGAACGCATGGGTCGTGACTTCAAAGTTGTCAACGACGTATTGGCTATGAAGAAGCAGCACTTGGACGAGGCATATCGGAGGATATCCAAGTTCAACCAGCACTGGAAAGCTTCCCTGGCCACCAGGAAAGAGCGGGAGGATAAGCTGATGCTACAGATCTCCAAGCTGGAAGCCCAGGTGAAGGACAGTGAGCAGAGGTTTGATGAAGAAACCGCCCGCAGATACGCCGTCGAAGGCCAGCTCAACAAAGCCCTCGCTAACCTGAAGGAGCGCAAGCTGACGTTTGAGTCTAAGAAGCGGAAATTAGAAGATTGCTTTGGCGAAGGAGCATGGGAAAGTTCGGTTGAGGGACTTCAGTATACCGTTGTGCAGAGGGAATTGCTCGTCGATGGGTTGCTCACTCTGCCAGATCATCCAGAGACGAAGGAGTTGTTAGAAGAGTATCGTGCCCGTGGCCGTACTTGACTATTTGTATTCCTTTTGTTTTGATCTTTGTTGTATGCTGACCATCACCAGGCTTGTTGGCTGAGGTCACGCTGTTTGATTCGTCTTGTACTTGCTGATGCTATGTACTGCCTTGATAGGCTTTCTTCATATATGAGATTGATGTTTCCATGATTGGACTCGGACTTCTCCTTCTTATTATTATCAGCACTGGCACTCAGGCACTAGGATCAGGGGAGATCTCCCAAACACACAGACACACGCATGCATTTGCATGAAGCATTTGCATGGCGCACATTTTGTTGTTTTTCCTAACCTTTAGTGTTTGCAGGTTTTTCAGGTTTACAGGTCCCAGGCTGTTTCCGGTGATTCCAGGATTGATCAGAGACTAATTCACCGTTATCCGACTCGAGCTAATCAGACCAGGATCATGGATCAAGTGCAGACAGATGTTCAGGAGCTCCGCGAGAGGATGGATCGCTTCATGGAACTCATGCAAGTGGTCGCCAATGGTCAGGACCAGCTCAGGACTTTGGTTCAGCCTTTGATCTCCAGGGTTGATAGCAACGGCATACTCCATGGCGGGGCTATGCCTACTCCTCCACCAGTTGATACTCCGCAGAATGGCGTCCCCGTGGCCGGGGGCAATGGCAGTGCTAATGGCAATGTGATGGCCAATATCGGACTCAATACGACAGGCATCGGTCATGGGAGTCTGGGAGCTAATGTCAACATCGGGTCGGGCAACGGCAATGCAGGCGTCGGGAATCTGTTGGTGCCTTAACCATGGCTTGAGGATCATCAGGATGATGTGTTCTCTTAAAGGGGTGCAGAAGGGGAGCTGAATGCTGAAGCGCGGCTTAGATTCAAAGCACTTGAAGATAAAATGAGAGATATTGAGAATCAGAATACTCTGGGCGTTGATATGTCCAAGCTGGGTTTAATCGCTGATTTCAAGGTACCTCCTAAGTTCAGGGTGCCTGACTTTGAGAAATATAAGGGCACCACTTGCCCTTGTGTCCACCTGAGATCGTACTACAGGAAGATTTCTGCCTATTTAGAAGATGAGAAGCTGCTGATGCACTTCTTCCAAGACAGTCTTTCCGGGCCGTCCCTCGAGTGGTACATGGGTTTGGAGCCCACTAGCGTGCGTACATGGAAGGATCTCGCTGAAGCATTTGTCCATCATTACCAGTACAATAGCGACTTGGCCCCGAACCGAGTCCAGCTCTAGAACCTGTCGTAGCGAAATAATGAAGGATTTAAGGAGTACGCCCAGCGGTGGCGTGAGTTGGCAGCCCGGGTTTAGCCGCCGATGGTTGAACGCGAGCTCGTGCAGATGTTTGTTGCCACCCTCCCGGGGGTTTACTATGAAAAGTTAGTCAGCGGTATGTCTGGGACGTTTTCATCTCTCATTATCATGGGCGAGCACGTCGAGAATGGAATCAAGATCGGGAAAATCCAAGGTGAATCATTCTCAGCTGGAGGAGGTGGAAAGAAACCTTATGCTGGTAAACGACGAGAAGGAGATGCGAGCGCTGTGACCAACGCTCGAAGGAAGGGCAAAGGCCCTCGGCAGCAGATAGCCAGTATAAATATCCCAGCGGCTCCGCAGCAGCAGCAGCAGCAACCGAATCAGCAGGGATATAGAAAGTACCAGAGTCGAGCACCTTTGACAAACCGTCACTTCGAAGCACCGCCCATGTCGTACGCGCAACTCTTGTAGACCTTGCTTCAGCTTCAGTTGGTCCAGAAGAGGACGATGGCTCCATTGACAGGGGCACTACCACCAGGGTACGACGCAAATGCCACTTGCGACTTCCACTCAAGGGCTCCAGGCCACACAATCGAGAACTGCAAAGCCTTTAAGCACAAGGTGCAGGACCTGGTAGATGCCAAGATTATTAACTTCTCCGATAATATGCCCAATGTCACGAAAAACCCTATGCCAAATCATAGGGGAGGCAGAGTAAACGCCATTATCGAAGAAGAGAGTGCAGATCTGTTGACTGATGTCAGAGACCTAAAGACGCCGCTTAGCTTCGTCAAAGCTAAGTTGTTGAAAAGAGGGTTCTTTCCAGGATGCGGAGAGTTATGCATGGACTGTGCTACACATTTTGATGGATGTGAGCAGTTGGTTGAAGGAATTCAAAGTTTGATGACTGAGGGGATTCTGCAGTTTAGCCGGAGGGCTGAAAGTGTATCAGGAGAGGTAGTGTTGAAGCAGGCCGATGAAGTCGCCACCATCACCATCCCTCGCCGGCCAATAACCATTTATGCGCCCAGACCGCCTACAATCACTATTACCAGAGTCGGGCCGATACCATCCGAGAGCACTAACGCCGTTCCGTGGCATTATGGGGCTGAAGTCTATTGCAACGGACAAAAGTTGGAGCTGGAACCGTATGGGTCGACTGTGGAGAATCTCGCAGGAATCAGTGGTATAACCCGCAGCGGAAGAGTATTTGCACCGCCAGAGGTCGTGGCAGATAAAGCGGTCAGAGCTGATGCGGCTGACAAGGGTAAAAGCAAAGTTGTCGAAGAAGTCCTGTGTGGGGTAGAGAAGGATTTGCTTGTCAAAGACGCCGAGGAGTTTATGCGGTTGATCAAAAAGAGCGACTACAAGATTGTAGACCATCTCCATCAGACGCCTTCGAAGATTTCTATTCTCAACTTGTTGCTGTGTTCTGAAGCACACCGCAACGCGCTGCTAAAGGTATTGAACGCTGCCTACGTACCGCAAGAGATATCGGTGAATCAGCTAGAAGAGGTGGTAGCCCACGTTAATGCTGGCAATGGGCTAGGTTTCACAGATTTAGAGCTGACGCCTAAAGGGAGGAATCACAACAGCGCCCTGCACATCTCGATAGAGTGTAGGGGCACAATCATGTCGCACGTGCTGGTGGACACGGGTTCGTCGCTTAATGTGCTTCCGAAGAAGGCCTTAATGAAATTGGACACTCGTGGGGTGATCTGCACACCCAGTGATCTTGTGGTGAAAGCGTTCGACGGGACTAAACGCCACGTTTTCGGGGAGGTGACCCTGCCGGTCCAAGTCGGTCCGGAAACGTTCGACACGGTCTTTTATATCATGGACATCATGCCTGCCTACAGTTGCCTCTTGGGCCGGCCATGGATCCATGCTGCTGGTGTCGTGACCTCCACGTTGCACCAAAAGCTCAAATATGCTGTCGGAGGAAGCATCGTAACCGTGGGCGGTGAGGAGGACATAATGGTGAGCCATTTGTCATCCTTTAAGTATGTTGAAATGGATGGTGAAATCCATGAAACTCTCTGCCAGGCATTCGAGGCCGTCAAAGTGAAAGAGGCAGCTCCTGTAGTCACAGAAAAGCAAGAGATGAATCTTTCCTCATTCAAAGAAGCTCGGGTTGTCGTCCAAGCCGGATCCACCCCAGGCTGGGGGCATATTTTGGAGATACCGAACAAGCAGGATAAGTTTGGATTGGGGTATTCTCCTGGAGATGAAGCTTCTTCTTCTTCGTCTAGCAGCGCGTCACGGGGTAAGGGGCCGATCCTATTTACCAGTGGCGGAGTGATTTTCGAAAGCATCAACGCGGCGTCTGAAGACAGCGGGGATAGCGATTGTGATCTCGACTCTTGGATTCAGCCAAGCAAGCCGGGCGAGGGCCTCAACAATTAGACCATCAAGGATATCATCCCGATGACAAGTGAAGAGTAATGATTTACTTTTTTCAATCATTGTACAACCCTATGTCCTACCCGGGGCATAGCGGTTTTATTGTCAGGGCCTTGTTGGATTATGTACATGCATTTTGTTAATAAATCAAAGGCGTTTTCTTCGTATTCAAATGTTGTGTTCTCTGTTATTCCTGTTTTATATTTGTTTTGAAAAACAGTAAAATGGCAATGGGGTTTGTGCTAACCTGCATATTCTTGTTTTAAACTTAACCCTTGTTATTGCAGGATCCACATAACAGATGACATCGACTCTGGACCTTCTACGGCTCACTTCGACTTCGATTACCCGATCTATCAAGCTGAAGAAGAGATTGATGAAGACGAAGACCTTCCTGAAGAGTTGGCCCGCTTGTTGAAACAAGAGGAAAAGGTTATTCTGCCTCATGAGGAAGAGATTGAGGTCGTGAATCTGGGTTCTGAAGAGCTCGTCAGAAATGTCAGGATAGGGGCTGCGTTGCAGAGTGATGTCAAGCAGAGATTGGTCGAGATGCTTCGAGAGTATAGTGACGTCTTTGCTTGGTCATACGAAGATATGCCCGGACTTGACACGGACATTGTGGTCCACCACTTGCCGTTGCGAGAAGATTGCCCTCCCGTCAAGCAGAAGCTTAGGAGGACGAGACCAGACATGGCCGTTAAGATCAAAGAAGAAGTGCAGAAACAGCTCGATGCTGGCTTCTTAGCGGTCACCACTTACCCTCCGTGGGTCGCCAACATAGTGCTTGTACCGAAGAAGGACGGTAAGGTACGCATGTGCGTCGATTATCAGGATTTGAATAGGGCGAGCCCTAAAGATGATTTCCCGTTGCCTCATATCGATGTGTTGGTCGACAACACAGCCCAGTTTTCCGTGCTTTCGTTCATGGATGGCTTCTCCGGTTACAACCAGATCAAGATGGCGCCGGAGGACATGGAGAAAACGACGTTTATCACCCCCTGGGGAACATTTTGCTATAAGGTAATGCCCTTCGGTCTGAAGAACGCAGGGGCCACTTACCAACGAGCAATGGTGACTTTGTTTCATGACATGATTCATCATGAGATCGAGGTCTATGTTGATGACATGATTGCGAAGTGCCAAACGGAGGAAGAGCATTTGGTCAACTTATTGAAGCTTTTTGAGAGGCTTAGGAAATTCAGGTTGAGGCTGAATCCTAACAAATGCACTTTCGGAGTGCGGTCCGGAAAGTTACTGGGGTTTATCATTAGCGAACGAGGCATCGAGGTTGATCCTGTGAAAATAAAAGCCATTCAAGAAATGCCAGCGCCGAAAACAGAGAAAGAAGTTCGTGGTTTCTTGGGCAGAATAAACTACATTGTAAGGTTTATCTCTCAGCTCACGGCCACATGTGAACCGATGTTCAAGCTTTTAAAGAAAGATCAGGCAATTACTTGGAATGAGGATTGCCAGAAGGCATTCGATAAGATAAAGCAGTATCTTCAAGAACCTCCGATCTTGATACCCCCAGTGGCTGGACGGCCATTAATCATGTACTTGACAGTTCTTGAGAACAGTATGGGGTGTGTTCTCGGTCAGCACGACGAGACGGGCAGAAAGGAGCATGCCATTTACTACTTGAGTAAAAAGTTCACGGACTGTGAATCTCGATACTCGATGTTGGAGAAGATGTGTTGTGCACTAGCTTGGGCTGCCAAACATTTACGACAGTACATGCTCAATCACACCACTATGCTAATTTCGAAGATGGATCCGATCAAGTACGTCTTCAAGAAGCAGGCTCTTTCGGGCAGGATTGCCAGATGGCAAATGGTGTTAACGGAATATGATATTCAGTACGTGTCCCAGAAGGCCATCAAGGGAAGCGTATTGTATGATTACCTTGCCGAGCAGCCGATCGAGTACTACCAGCCGATGAAATTTGAATTCCCTGACGAGGATATTATGTTTCTCAAAGCGAAGGATTGCGATGAGCCGTTGCCCGACGAGGGGCCAGATAGGAAATCCCAGTGGAAGTTGATATTCGATGGGGCGGTTAATTCCTATGGAAGTGGCATCGGGGCTATCATCACGACTCCCCACGGATCCCATATCCCGTTCACTGCGAGACTGACGTTTCCAGTTACCAACAATGAGGCAGAGTATGAAGCATGCATCATAGGTCTAGAAGAGGCAATTGATTTGAGAATCAAGAACCTAGACGTATATGGTGACTCAGCGCTTGTGATCAACCAAATTAAAGGGGAGTGGGAGACTCGTCAATCGAATTTGGTGCCGTACATGAATTATGCCAGAAGGCTACTTCCGTTCTTTGATCGAGTGGAACTCCATCATGTGCCCAGAGCAGAAAATCAGATGGCTGATGCCTTAGCCACGTTGGCTTCAATGTATAAAGTCAATTTTTGGAATGAGGCTTCAAGAATTGTCCTTTTGCGTCTTGATAGACCGGCATTCGTCTTTGCAATCGAGGAAGCCGCCGACGGCAAGCCATGGTTCCATGACATCCAGACTTTCCTTATGACTAAGGAGTATCCTGCAGGTGCGTCAACCCAGGATAAGAAGACTCTGAGGAGGATTTCTGGAAACTTTTATCTCAATCCTGATGGAGTGTTGTATAAGAGAAACCACGATCTCGTGCTACTCAGATGTGTAGATGAGAAAGAGGCGAGTATGCTCATGGAGGAAGTCCATGAAGGCACATTTGGTACGCACCCCGGCGGGCATGCTATGACAAGAAAGATCCTGAGAGCAGGATATTACTGGCTGACGATGGAGTCGGATTGTTTTAAATTCGCGAAGAGATGTCATAAATGTCAAATTTATGCTGATAAAGTTCATGTGCCGCCGTGCCCGTTAAATGTCATGTCCTCCCCGTGGCCGTTCTCCATGTGGGACATCGACATGATAGGCAAGATCGAGCCCACTGCATCTAACGGTCATCACTTCATTCTGGTAGCTATCGACTACTTCACCAAGTGGGTGGAGGCAGCCTCGTATGCTAATGTGACCAAGCAGGCGGTGGCTAAATTCATAAAGAGGGACATCATCTGTCATTACGGTATTCCTGAGCGGATCATTACTGATAATGGTTCGAATCTGAATAACAAGATGATGAAGGAGCTGTGCCAGAGTTTCAATATTGAACACCACAACTCATCTCCTTACCGGCCGAAGATGAATGGCGTCGTTGAAGCAGCCAATAAGAACATAAAGAAGATTGTTCAGAAGATGGTTGTGACATACCAAGATTGGCACGAGATGCTGCCATTTGCATTGCACGGTTATCGTACAACGGTACGTACGTCAACCGGGGCAACTCCTTTCTCCTTGGTGTACGGTATGGAAGCAATCCTACCGTTAGAAGTGGAAATCCCTTCTTTGCGAGTTTTGGTTGATGTGAAACTCGACGAGGCAGAATGGATTACGAACCGACTGAACCAACTCAGCCTGATGGACGAGAAGAGGTTAGCGTCGATTGCGTTTGGTCGTCTGTACCAAAGCCGAATGAAGAAAGCTTATCATAAGAAGGTGCGTCCTAGAAGCTTTCAGACGGGTGATCTCGTCCTGAAGAAGATTCTTCCGCCACACTCCGATCACCGGGGCAAGTGGACTCCGAATTACGAAGGTCCGTATGTCGTCAGCAAGGTCTTCTCGGGAGGAGCTTTGTTGTTATCCATGATGGATGGTGAAGATTTTGCATCCCCGGTGAACGCGGACGCAGTTAAAAAATACTTTGCTTAAAAGCGACCCGCTGGACAAAAAAAAAGAGAGTCCAGGCAAAAAAGGGGCATCCCGGCGAACCAAAAACAGAATAAAAGGTTTGGGCAAAAATTAGGGATATATTGAAAAAAGGTACACCCGCGAAGTCGAAAACCTACACTGGGCGGCTTCGGCAAAAAAGGGTATCCCGGTGAACTGAAAACCCGCAAAGGGCGGTTCACGCAAAAGTTAGGGATTTGAAAAAGCAAATGACTGCGTTCCGCGTGTGGACTTTCTTTGTTTAGTGGTTGGGAGGACCTAAAGGCCGTTTTTCTGAATCAATCTCTTCCGAAGCTGAAGCGTCGGAGAAGTATCGAAGTCGAGTGGGTCTTAGAAGGATCAACTCATGGTGTTCGTCTACGCCTCGTTGCCGACATTTGTATATACTGATGTATATTTATGTTTTATTTTTGCGCAGCTTCCTCATTCCAGGAGCTTGCATCTGTTGTAAAACATTTTTACCCATTCAGGGGTTCGTTATTAATAAAATGCACACTATTCAGCAATTCTGTTTGTCTGTTTAGCATTTATCTGTTTTGTTTGCGAAAAAGAACGCCGATGTTTTTGATAAAATGCGCATACATAAACTTATCGGCCTAGGCCATTGATTGCTGAAGCAATTAATTACTTGAATATTTTCACGAGATAATAACCTTGATAGGTCCCTTTGAGAAGGGTATCTTGTTTGTTTGTTTGTATTGTTACAGGTGTAGCATATTCCAGACAGTGCGTCGTGCGCATCCCGAAGCAGGATGATTCCTCCTTCTCCAGCAGAGTTCAGTAACCTCTCCCCGCAGAGTCTGAACCCGAGATAATGAGCATTGATATGTCTCCCGAAGCAGATACGTCCTGAAGGAACGTCATCCCCTCAGCTGAGTCGGGCGCCGAAGCTCGTGTTCATCCCCCAGCACCGAGTCACAAGCGCAGGTTTCATAGGAAACTATTCAGGCGCCGAAGCATGATTTCTTTCCCCCAGCACCGGGTCACAAGTGCAGGTTTCATAGGAAACTATTCAGGCGCTGAAGCATGATTTCTTTCCCCCAGCACCGGGTCACAAGTGCAAGTTTCGTAGGAAACTATTCGTATGCCGAAGTATGCAGCAACCGATGGTGCCAGACTGAAGTCTCCAGCGGAATTGAAATTCCCCACCAGGGTTGTACTCTCCCCCGAAGTCGGATGATTCCTTCTTCCCTAGCGGAATTGAAATTCCTCACCAGAGTTGTACTCTCCAGCGAAGCAGAATGATTTCTCCTTCCTCAGCCGAGTTTGCAGATCCCCAAGAGAGTCGAATCCTTGGAGGTTAATCAGACCATGATTGGTTTTTCCCCAGTAGAGTGTTGAACAGCTGAAGTAGTTTCCCCACAGAGTCCTATCTCCAGAAAAGTAGCCGGGGCGGCCACGCAGTTTATTCCCGCGATTGATATCGCTTTCCCTCAGCAGGTCCAGGTTCTCGTAGAGCTTCGTTCCCCTGCAGCAGTCAACTGAAGTTGTTTCCCCCGCAGCAGTCAACTGAAGTTGTGTCCCCTGCGGAGTCCAATTGATATTGGCGTGACCATGTTCTCCTCAGTAGGATGATTCCTCTATCTGAGTAGTTCGTTCTCCTTGACAGGAGGATTTTTCCCCCCTTCAGCATTTATTTTGCTGATGGGATCGCATCATTGTGCATGATTGCATATCATTTATCATAAACGCATAACATTTCCACCGTGTGGAGCATTGTGCCATTGCTGAAGCACATGCATAATAAACATGATCTAGGTTGCTATTGTTCTTGTTTTGCAGGTGTTCCTCCGCAGAATTGATTGCTCAGGATGATTCCTGACATTCTCCCCAACGAAGTCGCTTGCTCAAGATGATTCTTGGGATCCCCAACGAAGTCTTCGGTTCAAGATGATTCTTGAATTCCTCAGCAAGGCCACTTGCTTAAGATGATTCTTAAGCTCCCCAGTAGGGTCCCCAGTAGAGGTTGTTGTTGCACCCCAAAATTTGCCCAAACTCTTCTAACCTAGGTTTATGTTTCAATTGCATAGTCATTTGCATTGGCATCATGTACATAGTGTATTCATCTGCATTGCATAGCATAAGCAAGCTAATCTTAATCAGGGGATCAAGTACCATTCTTGTCTCAAGAGGCATATTCAGAGGGTTTCATTCATATTCAAGACTACTCAGGTCATCAGGGAAGAATTTGAACTTTAAAGAGTTGACAGGTTTATCAGTGAATTCTCTCCTATCTTGAGGTTGTTTGGGGATCATCAGAGGGTATATGAGCTATGAGCCAAGAGCATGGAGTGTGTATGGATGTTATGAAGATCCTAGATGATCATTTTTTAGGAGTAACCAGGTCATTGGAATGATTGCAAGAGCCTCAGTTGAAGTCAGTCAACTAGGGTTTTATCTAGGTCAATCCTAGGTCAAAGACTTGTTTTGAAAGGTATTAAGGCTCATTTGAAGGATGTGGGATTCATTATTTGCTATATGGATATGGATGAGGTGTTGTGCCGAAGAAAAATCAGAAGGAGTCAAGGAGAAGTGGAGTTACCAAATTAGGGTTTCAATGTAAAATCCCCTGATTTAGGTCAAACTTCAAAGCAGTGTAACTCAAAATGAAAGCTTCATATGAATTTCTGGTCCACATGAGACTTGTAGATCATCTTCATAGATTTAATTTGAGTGGTGGAAGTCATCAAGATGATTTATGGAACTCAAGTTATAGCTCTTGCAAGTTACAGGTCCTCAGAGGACACTGAAATTTGTCTGTGAAAGTTGTCTGTCTTCCAAGAAACTTTTGACCTTCAAGGAGTTTTCAAATGGATTTCTGGTCAACATAAGAGTTGTTCCTCATGATCTCCCCTTTCCAAAAAGGTATGGTATGCCTTCATCCTATTTGTGAAGCTCAAGTTATAGTTTGTGCAAGTCAGGGGTATTTTGGGAAAGTGGAATTATAGGTCATTCTTAGCCTATGCCTAAAACTCATACAAGGAAGCTTCAAATGAAAAACTTCACAACATCAAAGTTACTCAAAATGGCATTTTAAGTCTAGAAAAGAGGTCATGGCATGTTGGAAAAGCTTGTAGCAAGAATTGACCAAAGTTGGTGAAAATGACTTAAAAATGGACATAACTTGAAAAAGTTCAAATGGAAAATTGGTTTGGGCAATCTATAAATCCAAAATGGGTCATGTAATATATCAAATTGAGTCCAAGCAACATTTTAGAGACATTGGTTCAGCCACAATTTTGAGATAGGGCTTTAAAAATGGGCTTGCTTGCATAATAAGGCAACTATGCAAAACTTAGCATAAGGCAAAATTCAGGGCATGTAAGCACTAATACACTTCCATATTGTCATGTAATGAGATTTTCAAGGGGTTGCAAAGAGATTAAGGTGAGATATCATGAGTTTTCAAAGTACCATATCATGAGAAATTCATGAAGTTTCTAGAATCATCCTAGACTGATCTAGAAGACTCTAGACTCTTCCATGGTTCTCTATATCTTGGATTGAGATCATTTGTGAAAAAGGTTGGTGAAAAGAGAGAGAGGAAAGTGAGGATTCCATTATTGCTTCAATTGCAAGAAAGAGTGAAACTCCATATTCAGCATCAATTCAATTCATTCTTCTTCTTCATTCATGATCCATTGATCTTGTTGAGTGCATAGAAGCTGATTCAGAGGCTTATCAATGGAAGATTGAAGAGTTGGAGTGGGAATTTGCAAAGGGCATACCAGATTCGAATTCACTTCCACAAGCACTCATCCTCTGAATTGTTGCAAACAGAAGAAAGACCTTCATCAGAGGATCATAGTGAAGAGGAATCAAGCCTTGAATCGAGCTGTTCACATACCTGCCATAGCCAACAAGCAGGTTGGTGTTTTCACTCCTATCTCTCTATTTATGTGTTATTGGTTAGAATTTTAGGGTTAGAATTGTTAGGTTAGGTTAGATGATTGAATTCTGTGAATCTGAGAGCATTCCATGAGGTTTAATGACAGGCCATAGAATCTTTAAAGATCAAGATTAGAGTAGTTAGTGAGTGTTAGTGCACATATGATAGCTTGCTGAAACCAGTGTAACATAGAGAATATGATAGTATCATTAGGATCAAGAATTACAAGGTTCCATGGCAGTGCAAAATGGTTGGACCAAGGTCTTCGTGCCTTCTGTTTGTGAGCTCCAGGGAGTTTTAATCCAAACCATTAGTAGGATCGTGTTCCTGGGAGTGCGTAGTACAATTTTGGTCTTTGCGGTTTTTGAATTCATTGAGAATTGAGAGAGTACGATGACGAGGAAGGTTCATGCATGAAGATGAAATCTGAAAACCCTAGAATGGCATTTGGAGAAGATGAAGGAGGTTCGTTAGATCACACTTGGACTTTTGACTTTTAATTAGATCTGACGGCTGCAATTTGAATTGAAAACGGAGGGAAATGGCTGCAAGGGAAACGCAACGTTTCATTTAGTGAAACGCATGGGCCTGGATCCATTTTGATATCCTCACCCCCAATGAGAGGCCCAATCAAAAATGAACTTAAAATCCCTGCTATTCGTACCGTCCGTTTTCCTATTTTTCTTTCTTTTTTTTAATTCATTTTTCTGATTCTTGCTGGGCCTAGCGCCTTTTGCTTTTGACACCCCAGCTTTTTAGCCCATTCAATATTACAACTGAGCGCCCTACTGAATGCACCCCCTCTCCCATTTCTTTTATTTTTATTTTCTTTTAATCTCTTCAATTTTATAAAATGCATATTAAATTGGATTTTAATGATTTTTAGTTGCTTGTTTTTTCTATTATCTTGTAGTTCTGTTAAGAAAAATAACAAATAATAAAATTAGCATTTCTTTTCATTTTAGTATTTTTTGTGTATTTTTCATTTAAATAGCTTTTTAAGTGATTTAGGTTTATACATAAATTTGTTGATTTTAGTTTAGTTAGGTAGTTTTGTATTTTGAACCCATTCTTTTTAGGGTGATTAACTTAGGACTTTAGCTTCCTCATAGGATTTAATTCATAATTTTAGAATTAATTTTTAGATGGTTTGGTTAGGTGAGATTAGAGTGATTAAAATTAGGGTTTTAAGTGACTTAGGTATGATAGATCATTTCCTTTTGAGAATTTTAATTTGATTTTGGGGTATGGGAATATAGGGATATTATGGGTAAGTATAATAGACCCTTGTAAATAAGCATTAGATTTTTCCCCCTTTCTTTAGTATTTTTTAGGGTATTTTCTGATTTGATTGATTGTATTGGATGCTTTATGATGATTGTCTATCTTGTGGGGTTTATCTTTGGGGTATTATTGTGGGGCTTTGCTTGCTTGAAGACCTTGGTGAAGGAGCATGATGAGGAGAAGATTGAAGACTAGAGATCCAGAAGTTGAAGATGTTTGAAGCTTGCTGGGAGCTGTTGAAGGCTTTAGGGTTTAGGAGCTAGGTAGAGCTCTAGATTAGGGATGTGATTCATGAAACATGGAATGCTTCCTGTGCTTCCATCCCTTCCCAGTGACTAAAAGTCCCTCTAAGAACTCACCTCCCTCCTTTGGAGGGATAAGTGATTGATCTTAGAGGTAGAACTTTGAGGGAACCTGTCCCACTATGCTAATCCCTTGTGAGCTTCCTTTGGTTGTTCATAAGTTGATTAGCATGCCATATTATATCTCTTGATCCTATTCTGTTATCCTGGAGTGCTTACCCTTGAAGATGGAGATCATTGAAGATGAAGATTGTCAAAGCAGGAAGCTAGCCAGAGCTTGGGGGTTCAATGATGAAGATTGAGCTTGGAGATTTATTTGAAAGAGGATGTGTTGTGCATCAACTTGGGATTTTTGCTGTCAGAGCTTGGGGCTTTTGCTGTATTGTGTGTGATAATTCCCCTAGGTTTAAAGTGAAATGTGCTTCACTTTTACCTATTATTTTCAGGTTCAAGGTAGAGTTTGGCTCTCTTGCCTAGCTTGTGTGTTGTATTCATGCATTGTTTACTGTTTACTGTATCTGTTTTTGCTTTCCGTTTATTCCCTTAGGAGCTCTGTTTCTCTCCGTGCAAGAGAGTAACATGACAGACATTAGGAGCTAACCCATGTATGATAACATTAGGGTAGATTTTATTACCTTTTTAACCCTAGGATTTGTAGAGTGTCATCTCTTCTTTCTTCAAACAACAGAAAAACATTAATAAAGGTTATAACAAAATCAATTCATTTCTTCCGTCAAAAGATTTGAACAAACATCAACCTTTTTGCAATAAGAAAACCCTTGTTTAAGGTGAGATTTTTCATAAAAGACACTTGAACAGCTTGTGTCGTGCGTAGCCCGAACTACGTTTGCTCTGATCTTCCATGCAGTGTGGAAGTACGTAGGTATAGGATGCGATATCCTAGCAAGCAACCTTCCCCATCTTCCCCCGTAGTTAGGCGAACTACGTTGACTCTGATTTCTCGTTCCAGACGGGAATACGTAGGCATAAAGTGCGATGCTTTGCCGAGTCATGTTTTCTTTTCTTTTCAGCCTTCATCCTTTAGTTTAGATAGAAGTGTAATCCGTACAAACCAAGCAAGCGTGGATCCCATCGAGTACGATGGACGTGAGGGGTGCTAATACCTTCCCCTTGCGTAACCGACTCCCGAATCCAGGTTTTGGTTGCGATGACCATACCTTTTCCCGTCTTTGCGTTAGGTTTACTTCGAGCGTTTCCTTTCCGTCCTTTGGGATAAATAACGCACGGTGGCGACTCTTCTGTATTGTCGGCGCCGATTTTCGCAGTAGCGACAGTTGCCCAGGATGATTCCTGAAGCCCCAAGAGAGCCGAATCCTTGGAAGCTGCTCAAGCCATGATTGGTTTGTCCCCATCAAGAGTTGCCCAAGATGATTCCTGAAATCCCCAACAGAGTATTCGCTCAGGATGATTCCTGAAATCTCCAGAATGGTTATCAGTTCAAGATGATTCTTGAAGGTCCCCGACGGAGTTATTTGTTCAAGACGATTCTTGAAGTCCTCAGCAGAGTTGATTCATCCAGAATGATTTCTGGACCCCTGGAGCGGAGTTACTTGATAGATCTCCAGATTCCCCAGCGGTGAAGCGTCCTCCCCAGCAGGTTTTCTAACGGCGAAGTTGAAACCTCCCTTGAAGACTCCATAATTGAAGTCTGACCGTGTGAATGAAGCAGTTCTCTCAGCTGATGCAGAGTGCCTGATGGCAGTGGTTTAGAGGTTCCCAGTTGGCTCATGATTGACCAAGAATTATATTCCCGACTTGCTGATGAAGTCCGGCTGATGCCCGACAATTCCTTTGAATGCCTGATGGCATGATTAACCAGATGGTTGAAGTCCGGCTGATGCCCGACAGTGTTCTTTGAATGCCTGATGGCATGATCGACTATGTATTACCGGTTACCGTGTGACCAATTCCCCAATGGAATTTCTTCACCCTGACGGCAAGGTCAGACGATGTTGAAAGTTGACGGCGAAGTCAGATTATGTTGAGTACTTGACGGCGATGTCGGGTGTTTCTCAGAGTTATGTTTGGTTGACGGTGATGTCAGATTCTCTATTTCTCCAGCGGCGATGTTGGATGTTCGTTTCTGACGGCGATGTCAGGTTCTCAGATTCTTTGTTGTTCTCCAGCGGCGATGTTGGATGTTTGTTCTTGACGGTGATGTCAGATTCTTTGTTGTTCTCCAGCGGCGATGTTGGATGTTTGTTCCTGACGGTGATGTCAGATTCTTTGTTGTTCTCCAGCGGTGATGTTGGATGTTTGTTCCTGACGGTGATGTCAGATTCTTTGTTGTTCTCCAGCGGCGATGTTGGATGTTTGTTCCTGACGGCGATGTCAGATTCTTTTGTTGTTCCAGCGGCGATGTTGGATGTTTTGTTTCCGACGACGATGTCAGATTCTTTTGTTGTCCCAGCGGCGATGTTGGATGTTTGCTTTTGGCGGAGATGTCAGGTGATTTAGTTTTCCGGCGGCGATGTTGGATGGTTGTTTGGCGGCGATGTCGGGTGCTTCAGTTGGTCGACGGCGAGGTCAGATTCTCTAGTTTTCCAGCGGCGATGTTGGGTGTTTTGGTTGTCCGACGGCGATGTCAGACGCTTTGTTTTCATGAGTACCTGACGGCGAGGCCAGGTGTCTGATGACAATGTCAGAGGAATTTAATATGGATGACTGACGACAAGGTTCAGATCAGTATGTCTCCAGCTAGTTGCCGTGCAGCTATTATTTCAGTGTTCGAAGATTCGTTCCCGCCAGAGTACCGTGTACTTGCGCAGTTGGCAAATTTCCGGGTTTATCGGTATTCAACCGTCTCGCACCTTGATTGGCTAAGGGTCGTTCGCTCCTCACCCAGTCAGGTTCAAGCCGTTTGAATAGGGGCAGCTGTTGCACTCCAAAATTTGACCAACATTTATTTACCCATCAAGAGTTGTATGAGACTTTGAAGCTAGCCAAGAAGGTTGTTCAAATGTTTGAAGGTTGATACCTTTATCAAAGAATTCAAGAGATCCTCAGAGAGATTGGTTGAAACCAAGGCTGTGTGTCTCATAACTGGAGAGTTGTGGGAACTCCTCAGATGATTCTGAGACCATGAGGACGAACTTGAAGCTTTGAGAAAGCTTGTGAGATGTCTGGAAAGCCATCATGAAGCCTAGAGAAGTCAGGTTCAAGCCGTTTGAATAGGGGCAGCTGTTGCACCCCAACATTTGACCAACATTTATTTACCCATCAAGAGTTATATGAGACTTTGAAGCTAGCCAAGAAGGTAATTCAAAGGTTCAAAGATAGATATCTTTGTCAGAGAACTCAAGAGATCCTCAGAGGAATTGGTTGAAACCAAGGTTGTGTGTCTCATAACTTGAGAGTTGTGGGAGCTTCTCAGATGATTCTGAGACTATGAGGATGGACTTGAAGCTTTGAGAAAGCTTATGAGATGTCTTGAAAGCCATCATGAAGCCTAGAGAGGTCAGTGTGCAAGAATTCAGAAGATTCAACCATGAGTGGTGGAATTAGGGTTTGACTGGGTCAACCCTAGGTCAACTGATGATTTGGAGAGGGTTGAGACATAATCCAAGATCCATGTGATCATGGAATGATGCATTGAGATGCTATATGGATTATTCCTAGACCAACTCATCATGATTGAGGAGTTTGAGAAGTTTTAAGCTAGGGTTTCTAAGGATTGACAGTGTAAAATCCCCTAGTTTGATCCCTATCTTCAAGGCAGTTTAGCTCAAGATGTGATTGTCATATCATCTTCCCCACAACATGAATGTTGTAGAGCTTGTTCTTAGCTTTAATTTGAGTACTAGAAGTCCTTGATAGGATTTGTAGATCTCAAGTTATGACTTTGACAAATTACAGGTCATCTGAGGCATGTGAATCTGGGTCCTTGAAAGTCACCCAACTTGCATCCAACTTTTGCCCTAGTAGGATGATTCCTATGGATTCTTGGTAAACATGAATGTTGTATAGCATCTTCTTAGATTTATATATAGTACTATAAGTCCTTGATAGGATTTGTAGAACTCAACTTATGGCTTTGACAAGTCAAGGGCATTTTGGTCATTTGGAGGTTATAGGTCATTTCAAGCATAAGGCCATATCTCCTATTTCCAAGCTTCAAATGGAAAAATCTTCAACATAAAACTTGCTTAGAATGATGTTTTAAGGCTAGTAGGAAGGTCATGAGAGGTTGGAAAGGCTCATATCAAAAAGTGATAAAAATGGCCTAAAATGGAGGCATTAGTTAAATAAAGTGAGATTGAAAATTGGAAATCACAAGTTATAAGTCCAAACCATGTCATGTAATAGGTCATTTTGACTCCAAATGACATTCTAAGAACAATGGTTCAGCCACAATTTTGATTTGAGGCTTGGATCATAGGGCTGCTTTGGAAAAAGCTTACTTGCATATTAAGGTACCAAGGCAAAACTCAAAAGAACTCAATACACAAGGTAGTTATGCATTGTAACTCATCCTAAATCTCATGTGGGGATAAATTCAAGTCAGAATCAAAGGTTACAAGGAGCTTGGCATGAGATAGCATGTGAGGAGATTGGAAATCAAAATACCATGACATGAAAAGTTCAATTTCTCATTGGATGATCCTAGATGGTTCTAGATGATTCTAAACCACTCTATATAACAAATATAACTTGCTCAGATGCAAGGTTGGTGTGAATTGGTGTAGAGAAGAGAGAGTGAGATCCAAATTCTTCCATTGCAAGTCAAGTGTCAATTCTTCATTCTTCTTCATTTCCTTTCATTTTTTTCACACAAACACATTCTATACATCATATTGAAGCTGTGCAGATTGAATTGAGAGCATTTCCATGGAGAAATGAAGAGTTGGTGATTGAGATTTCAAGGAAGCAATTCAAAATCGAATTTCAAGAATCAAGCAATTCCAGCCATTCTTTTTGCATACAGAAGCTAGAAGATTGCTCAGTGAAGGAATTTGGAAAGATTCAAGGCTTGAATTGAAGGATTACTACCTTTGTTCACTCAATTTAACCAGGTTTGCAATTTCTTTCCTACACCTTAATTTAGGCATGATTAGGTTGATTTATTAGGGTAGGATGGTTAGAGACCAATAGGAGATCATTTCTGGAAAGTTTGAAGAGAATTGATGATGGTTTTGTTATGGACAAGATTTCTGTTTGGACCAAGAACTCCCTGAATTTTGAGTGATAACCTTAGTTCTTTAGTGGAATTTGATCAGTGATAAGAGGTGAGCATTTTAGTGTAAGCAATTTCAAGAATGGTGAGTTTTGATCTCTGAGCATAATTTGAGGATTGATTCGTGTTTTAAGCTAGAGGAAGTTTCAATGAAATTTGAGATGAGGATCATGTTCAGCATGAGAAATCAGGTGGATTAGGGTTTTACATTTTAAGAATTGATGAAGTTTTGAGGGAGTTCGTATGGAGGAAGATGAAGCTTGTGGTTCTGAGTTTTCATGGAGTTTCAGCCAAACCCTAGCTCAAGGTTGATGATGATGTCCCAGCCGTGAGATGCTTGCTTGACCCATTGACTTTTTCATGATCCAACGGACGAGGTTTAATCTCATTTTGGAGGGAAGTCTGAACCCTAATGAAACGCCGCGTTTCATTAAAAGGGAATTCTGGGCTTAGTGAATCATGACTATCCACACCCCACGCGTGAGGCCCAATCCATTTTGAACTGGAATTCTTTGCTATTCTCACCGCTTCTTTTTTATTTTCTTTAGGTTTTATCATTTGATTTTCTGTTTAAATGTTGGGCCCAGCGCGCATGCTATCCCCACCCCCCAGTCTGGGCCCAAGCGTATAATGAACTGCATAGGTTTACTAGTTGCACCCCATTTTCATAATTCATTTTATTTTTTCTCCATTTTCTTTCCAACTTTGAAAAATCATATCAAATTGAAAATTAATGATTTTTTAATGGGAGTTTTTTCTCCTACTTCATATTTTTGTCAAGAAAAATATAAAATAAAAATATTTGTCATGTCATGCATTTTGATATTTTTTGTATATTTTCTACTTTAATTGCTTTTTATTTCTTTTATGTTGGTATATGAATTTGTGGAATTTAGTTTAGGTAGTTCCCTTATTATTTTTTAGTCATTCTTTTTAGGATAGTTAGATATAAGTTTTAGCTTCCCCCTGGATTTATTCCATATTTTTGTGATGATTTTAGGATAGTTTTGATTAGATGACATTAGGTTGTATAGAATTAGGTTAAAACTTCAACATAGGTCCACAATAACTTTAGATTTTGGGTTTTTAGGACAAATTAGACTATGGGACATATATGGGTATTAAGGGTAGGTATGTAGGATCCCTTAGAAATTATATTAGGATTTAATATAGTAGTATGCTATTTTTAGATGATTTTTGTATTGGATGATTGTTTGTGTTGCCCTTGTGGGCTTGTATTGTTGTTTGCTTTGCTTTGTGGGCTTGGAGAGCTTGGTGTTGTTCTAAGGAGCATTGAGGAGCATAGTAGAAGACTTGAAGATTGATTGAGGAGCTTGAGAGCTTGATCTTATTTGTCTTTTTTGTTGTTCTAGGGTTAGGGATTAGGAAGAGTTTAGACTTAGATAACTTCTTTCTTAAACATGGATGGTATCTTTCACCTCCATTCCTCCCTATGATTCAAAGTCCTTCCATGGTATACACCTCTCTCCTTTGGAGGGATAAGTGATGTACCTAGGGAGTAGAACTTTTGAGGGAATCATTCCTTTGATGTTGAACCCTTATAGGTCACCTTTGGTGGTCAATAAGCAGTTCAATATCCCCAGCTTATCCAGTAAGTGATTTTCTCTGGTTTGATTATCTTGAGAGGTGTTGAGCTTGAGTTTGAAGATGAAGACTTCATTGAAGAGTGTTGAAGAGGATGAATCCTTGAGTATTGCCATTCCAGCTGAAGCTTGAAGAGCAACAAGAGCAAGTTGATACTTGAAGATCCCTGAAGATTAGGTGAAGCCTGAAGGTGGAACTGATCAAAGAAGCTGAAGCTTAAGGGAGAAGATAAGTTGAAACTTATGTTGAAGGGTTGAAACCTGGAAAAGCAAATTGATATTTGTCAAGAGTGATTGAATTCTGAAGACTGAGTTGCTGTTGGAAGAGCTGAAGCTTGGAGCTGAGAGAGGAGTTGATCTACTTTCTTCCCTTTTTCTTTTCTGTATTGATGTGTTTTGTTTGACTTGCTTGATGCATTAGAATAAGTTCATATCTAGGATAGGTAGAATCTAGGAGCATGATTGCACTAGAGGTTGAGTTGCTCCCTCTGTTTGTATTGTTACTGTGTGGCTTTGCTTGCGGGTATTCGGCAGAGCCCAGCTCCCTTGCCCATGTGGTTTGTTTTGCCTGATGGCACTTTATTTCATTTTATCTGTATGATTGCAGTTTACTGTTATTGCTTGATAGCATGATGTTTTATACTTCAGTATGATTACTGTTATCCATTCTGGCTTGAGGTTGAGATGAGCTTGTGGAGGCTGAAGCCCCACACACATTTCCTCCCTCACTTGCATTGCATGCATTTTACTGTTAAGCTGAGGCTTTGTCTGTTTTGGTGTATCATTGACATGATCCCTTAGGAATCTCATTTCCTTTGATAAGGAATTGATGATAGAATTTTAGGTTGAAACCTATGCATGACAACTTCTAGGAGTTCCCTGTTCAAACCTCAACCATAGGATGAATCCATGGCATGACAACAGTAGGACTCGATAGTCTCCCTCCTAGTTGGGCCCGTTCTCTTCTCATCTCGAAACAGTTTAAGATACAGTAATCATGAATGATTTCTTTCGTGCGTTACGAGCCTTAAGCTATCTGAGAAAGGATTGTGGGAGAGTTTCTTTTCCACAGTCTGGATGTTTAGTATGGTACCCTTTGGGTGACATGCGACGCATTCACTCTCAGGTCATAGTTTCTGGTGCGGTTGAAATCGCAAACACAATAAAAAACACTTCTTTCGTAAAAGACAGGAAATAAACCGTAGTTTCCCGAACTACCTGAGCTCTGATCTCTCATACCTGTTGAGAGTACGTAGGCACAAGATGGCGATGTCTTGGCGAGCTACCTTCCCCCTAACCCGTCGTAGGCCGAACTACGTTGACTCTGATTTCTCGTTCTCTGATGAGAATACGTAGGCATAAAGTGCGACGCTTTGCCGAGTCATTTTTCTTTTCTTTTTCAGCCAGCCTTGATAGGTAGATAGAATAAAACCAACCCGTCCAAGTAAACACAACAAGCGATGATCCCGTCGAGTACGACGGACGTGAGGGGTGCTAATACCTTCCCCTTGCGTAACCGACTCCCGAATCCAGACAATGGTTGCGACGACCTTGTCTTACCCTTTTTTCGTCAGGTTTTTCCGATCGTTTCCTTTCCCGCTCTGAGGGATAAATAACGAAAGGTGGCGACTCTTCTGTCATGCCGGCACCTTATTTTCGCGCAAGCGACAAATTCCACTTCATTTCAACTTCAATTGAGGTGTAATTCTTCTTCCTTGAGAAAATTAGAGTGGATCTGGACATTCTCAAGCAAGCTAGCAAGCAATTGAAGCACCAACAGAGTGTCTTTGTTAGGTAATTTTCTCCTTCACTTTTCTCTCATTCTAGAGCATGATTTAGGTCCATGTTGGCTGCATCTGAAGCCCTACCTCATGTAGGCCATGTTTGAGTGCTTAATTATCTTGTTTGATGAGACTCTCAGATGTACATCTCAACTTTGATCCGTTCAAATCTCTTTATTTACGCATGTTTAAAACCAATGGATCTTGGATTTGAGATGTACGTGAGCTTAGCTTCATTTTGATATGCGTTTTGCCAGGTTTGGTGAAGTTTTGGTGACCTGATCTCCGGCCAGTCCACCGGAGAAGACGGCCGTAGCTAGGGCTCTGGCGTCTGGTCTTTTGACCTCAGATCTGACGTGTTTACGTTGGACTCTTTGACTGTTTGAGATGTGTGGCTTAGATGCGCTTGACTTGCACGCGAGGAGATTGACTTCCACGTTAATTAGTGAAACGCGACGCTTTGATTTTAGCTGAATGGATTGGGCCATTAATGATATACGCACCCCCTCTTTTGATCAGCCCAATGGTTTCCAATGTGTTTTCATTGCTGTTTGCACCCCTTTGCATTTTAATCGTTTTTATTTTCTTTATTTTATTTCTGTTTTGCTTTTTGATTTTTAAAAATACTTCCAAATGTCATAAAATCCTATAAAAAATATTTTTAACACCTTAGGGTGTTATTTAATTTTCTTTAACTTTTAATTCCATTTTTCTTTTATTTTGTAATTAATTTGGGATTTTACAATTGGAAGTGTTTTTGTGTTTGTTTCCATTTGATCTTGTTTAGTTTGTTGACCAATTGAAACCACCAATGAGTCAGGCTTCCTCCTTATTTTGATGATGAGTTGAGGTGCCTTTGAGGCTGGTTTTGGTCAAGGTTTGACTTATTTTTGTTTGACTTTCATTTGCTTTTGTTTGACCCTCGATGAATCTCTTTCAAAGTGGAGCACCCTAGTGGATCAATTCCTTTGGTGATGCTTTGATTGAATTTTGGATTTGATGCTTTGGTCTCTGGTTTCAAACTTCTATGTGAGCTTTGTGTATTTTATTTGGCATTTATTGAACCATTTTCCTATTTTTGGTGAATCTTGCAAGTCAAGTCACCCTAATGGAGGTTCATACAAACTAGTTGACCTAGTTCTCTTAGGAAATGACCCTTTTGGATCCCATATGCTTCCAACACCTCTTGATTCACATTCTTAACATGTTGAAGTTGCTGGTTGCAAGTTTATAGGTCCAACATTTGTTTGGTTTGTGCTACAAGTTGCTCCTAATTATGGCTTTCCATTTGTCTTTAATGTTGAATGTGGTTTGAACTTAAGTTCTTTCCCATGCCCTACCTTGCAACTTGTCTTGTTTCCTCTTCTTCTTTCATGTGTGAATCTTCTTCCCTTGTTCTCACTTCTGTCCTTGGGGATTTGGAAATCATTTAAGTTGATTTGTTGCTCTTGGTTTGCACTTTGAGTTTAACTTGGATGAGATGCCACTTTGAGAATTCTTTTGTGCTTTCTTGTTAGCATGATCATTTTGATGCTTATGGTTGAGACTTCTTTCTTTGTTGCTTGCTTCCCAAGCCTATTATCCCATCCTCATCTTGATAATGCCTTCTTCTCTTTCTTCTTTGTTTGCCTTTTGGTTTAGTGATTGATGCTTGAGTGGTTGTAGGAGTTGTGACTTCTCCCATTGCATCTCACTTTTGCTTGGTTTTGTTTGAGTCCTTTGGCTTGCATTCTTCTTTTGTTTTGAATCTTTTGTTTGCATTTAAGAGGTTGAGATGTGCTTGTGGTGGTTGATGCCCCACACTTTTTTCCTCCCTCTTTTCTTTATGTTGCATTTCATGTTTGCATCTCTTTCTTCTTTTTCATTTGTGATTGATTTATCTTATGTTTACTTGGTTTTCTTTGCCATGATCCCTTAGGATTCCTAGTCCCATTTGTTTAAGGTGGGAGTAGGAGAGACATTAAGTGTTCAATCCTAGAATGATAACATTAGGATAATCTTTTCCCCCCTCTTAATCTCAATCATAGGAGCACATTGCATGATAACATTATGGTTGAGTTAGTTTCCCCTTAGTTGTGTTTCCTCTGTTCTCATCTCAAAACTTCTCCAATACATGTAATAAAGGATAATGAGTGTTGTACGCCACGAGCCTTAAGCATTTGGGAAATGATGATTGAGGGGCTCCTCTCAATTGTCTAGAGTGTTTAGCGTATGCCCTTTGGGCGATATGCGACACATTCGCTCTTAAGTCATAGTCTTTAGTGCAACATGAATTACAAACACAACTCAATTCACTTATTCATAAAAGACTCAATAACAAACATAAAACTTTTTTCATCCTTCGGGATTAGTTGAAAACCATTTTCAAAGAGAGTGTTGTTAACTCTTGGTTCTACTGCAAACAGGTAACGCCTAAGTCTTCAATGGTCGAGCGGCAATACACCTAACTGCTAGAACTAAGGTTTAACCTTACTCAGCTAAAACACTGGAACTAATCTATGGTTGTGTCAGCCTGAACTACGTTTGCTCTAATTTCTCGTACCAGACGAGGATACGTAGGCACAAGACGACGATGTCTTGGTGAGCAACCTTCCCCGCCTTCCCTGTAGTTTTCCGAACTACGTTGACTCTAACTTTCCCATTGCACGAGGAAGTACGTAGGCATAGAGCGGTGATGCTCTATCGAGTCTCATTTCTTTTCTTTTGTCCTGTGAGCCTGTAGTTTAGATAGTTTAACACCCTTTAGATAGAGAACAAGCGTGGATCCCGTCGAGTACGACGGACGTGAGGGGTGCTAATACCTTCCCCTTGCGTAACCGACTCCTGAATCCATTATTTGGTTGCGATGACCTGTCTTTTCCCTTTTTGTAGATTTTCTCTGATCGTTTCCTTTCCTTCTCTTTGGAATAAATAATGAACGGTGACGACTCTTCTGTCTTTGCCGGCCCCTCTTCACAGCGATGTGACACCTATCCAGTGACCAATAGTTGGTAACCTTTTTCTTTAGGTTTATTACTCTCGCTAAACTACTCAGTAACTAGTAGTTGGCGTTGTTCCTTTTCCTACACAGTAACAGGTAGTTGATTATATCTCAACAAGTGGATTACTTTTTACCCAGTAATAAGTCTCTTTGTTTTTCTACCCAGTAACTAGTAGATTATAATTTTTTTTTTGTTTACTGCCCACATTTTCTACTCAGTAACCAGTAGAAAATATTTTATCTAATCTCTTCGGTTTGAGTATCTTCGCCCAGTAACCGACAATTGGTATCTCTTTCCTAATTGTGTAGTTTTCTTTCCTTTATTAAAATAGGATCTTGCTCTTTTGTTTTCCCCTACGATGCCTCTTTTCCTTTCTTTTGCTCCCTAACAGTTTGTTTGCCTCTTGTGGCTTGTTTTCCCCACATAGGTCTTTTGTTTGCATATCATTAGCATAATCATATCATTTTGTGGCCTCTTAAGGCCAAAAATTGGGTTTTTTGTTATATTTAAGTCTCTTCTATCTGGTCGAGACAAAGATGTCAATCTTTATACCTTCGGATAGAAGAAACTTAAATGGGGGTAGCTGTAATACCCTAATTTTTACCCCTAAGATCCCACATATCATTTACATCTCATTCCACAAACAAGATCGCAAACTTTTAGTCTCTTGCCTTCCTCTGCAGGTTTATTCTTGAGAGATCATCAGACACCCTTATTTTCTTGTTTGTTTGATATTTTTTTATGTTTATGTTTACTAACCATTATTCAAAATCCAAAAAATGTTTGTTTTTCATTTACTAAATTTCTCAGGAAGAATTTGGATCAAGGATATCAAATACTAGTCCTTCAGCTCGAGTGAATTTCATCTGAATAAAGTCAAAGTTGATCTACAAACAATTCAAAACTATATGATCAAGAGTTTCCAAGATTTGATTAACTTTTATTTAAGATACTCCAGGGTTCATGTGTTTATTTCCATGTCTTCTTTGACAAGCAAAAGAATCAAGCCAAAGCCAAGACAGTACATCAAAAGGCAAATTTTCACCATTTTTGACTGTGGTAATCGATTACCAGTATTAGGGTAATCGATTACCCTGTGCGCATTTTGTGAAATTTGGCCAAATTCAAATTCTGCAGCATTTTTGGCACCAAATTCAAATGTTTCATTCATCATGAGAATATTCTAGATCACTTCATTTTAATTCCCCTACCTCATCATAATTAATTCCCACCATACACCTTCACTAATCACCACTTGATCATTAATTTCCCTCCAAATTTAAATTCCAAGCTTTATTTTGATTCCAAACCAAATTCCAATCCACCAAAATTTCCAAGCCTAACTCCTATAAATAAAGGCTTCATTTCTCTCATTTCACAAGCTTTTGATAGCCAAAATCACCTTGTCAAATTCCTTTTTGACTCTCAATTTTCTCCAACTACCGAATTCACCAAAGCTCTTTCTTCCTTTGAAAGTTAGTAAGTTCATCATTAGAACTTACTAATCTTTGAGCTAAATCTTCACCCATTCATTTTTTCATCATCAATTTTAGTAGATCAAGGCTTTGGATTATGGTTTTTGGAGTTGATTTGAAGAATTTTCAGATTTGAAGTGGTAATCTCTTGATCCACCATTATTGCTCTTGATACATCCTTTACAATATGATCTATTGTTGATTCTTGTTGTTTGATCTTTGGATCTTGCAAATTGTGTTTTGTTGGTGTTGGTTGTTGTTATTTTACTTGAATTTTCGTGCTCAATTGCATTCTTGATTATGAGGTGTTTGAAGGAATGATTGATCAAGTTTTGCACATTTTAAAAGTGGATTTGTTGTTGTTTTAGCAGTGGTAATTGATTACCCTCCTGGTGGTAATCGATTACACAATAGCAATTTTGGCTTTTTGGCTTTGTTTTGAGACAGTTTTGGTTCTTTCTCCTTCATCTTCCATTTCCTTTTGGTTTTTGCCTTGGAATTCACTTTTAAAGGTCCTTTTCCTCTTTAAATTCACTGGACTTAGGGTGTAGATGAAGTTGGATAAACATTCACTAATTCAAATCTATCTTTAAAGTGAATTGTTCAATTTATTTTAGGTGATTTGATTTAATGACATGTTTAATGCTTTAAACCACCAAGATGAGTGGATGAACTTAAAGATCGAATGACTTTGAAATTATAATCCAATTTGGCATTCCCTCTCCTCTTCTCTTTATTGCACCCTAATTTTTGACCATAAGACCCCGTCTCCTTGTCTCTGCTTGCTTGTTTTATTTTATTTTTGTACGCGTACTTATTATGGCTAACCAATCTTAAGGTGCAGTAACTTCTAGGTATTGATGCTTACATCAAAGCTTCCCAGGGATGTGACTAGTACATTGGGTTCAAAGTTCACCGTTCAAGAATTCAGGCTTAATATATGATGGCTCCATCTACTTTAGCTTGACATTAGTGAGATGGATTCCTCATGATATGTTATACTCGGAAATTAAGTGTGGGCATATATTCATGTGTGGCGGTGGGTTAATTAATATTGTCAAAGGATGATAAAATGAGAATGTTACCGCATCAGGTTATTTGTTTTAAAGCTGGCCTACACAAGATAACTTCCTTATTTCGAAGCGCAAATTCAATTAACGGATTTAAAGAGATTCCAAGTTCTAACATCTATTAAGTCCAAGGTATCCGGGGCAAGTCGTAAGCTGGATCAATTTTGTTCAACCATTTTGAAACTCAAGAGTGATTTATTTGAGCTCCATCTTTGTTCGAAACAAAAATTCAAATTTAATACCAAATCCCATCCTAGTTCAAGAGGATTTATTTAAGTGAAAATTTCATCCAAAGGGTACAAAATCCAAGACTACTCAAATGAAGTTTTAATCCAATTTTACAAAATAAATCCCAAAGGTTCAGTTGGAAGAAGATTTTCAACATCCTTCAGAATGCAAAGTAAAGTCTCCAATTTCAAACTCCTAATGCTAAACCTCGAAGCCATCTGTGCCAAGCCTGGTCAAGTGATGAGACCGCCGCCAGAACGGTCGTGCACGTGAATGGTGACAGGGCGCCAGTAAGTGCAACGCCGGTTAAAAGATACAAAAGAAGAAGGGATGTTTATAACTATAGCTCCCAGGACGCAATCAACGTGGCCAGCAAGATCTTCCGCAAACCGATACCAACAGCCATGCATTACTAGACTTATCCCAGCAGGAGGTGACAGCATGCTTACCAACGAATAAAAGGTGTTTTGGAGTTGTTTTACCTGCAACAAATCAAAGTATTCAGAAACATCCACAAGAATTAAAGACATTATGCGGCATCACTCAATAGCATCAGTAATCTGCTTGCTGGTATTTTGAGATGAGAAGAAGATTACCGTATCATGAAAGAAAGGCATCCCTTTTCCCCCGCTCCAGGATTGTGAACGGTGGCAAACGCATTTCTCGCGAAGAAGTTCGAAGCCTAGATTCATTGGTTCCACCTCAGTTTCACTCTAGCTGCACACCATGTTAGAATCAAGCTTTTGCAGGCTTTCTTCATCAGATATCATGGAGACACAGTTTGCAATCAAGAAAGACGCTACTGAATTAATAGGGAACACTCCATGGGTACATCTTAACAACATTACTGAAGGCTGTGTTGCTCTAATCGCTGCTAAGCTAGAATACTTGCAATCCTGCTGCAATGTTAAAGATAGAATATCGTTAAGCATGATTGAAGATGCTGAAAACAAAGGCCTAATTACTCCTGGAAAGACTGCCCTTATTGAGCCTACAAGTGGTAACACCGGCATAGAATTGGCGTCGGTAGCAGCACTGAGAGGCTATAAGCTTTTAGTGACTATACCGTCTTATGCGAGCCTTGAGAAAAATTATCCTGCGAGCTTTCGGAGCGGATGTATATCTGACAGATCCTGCTAAAGGAGTTGATGGTGTTTTTGAGAAGGCGGACGAGCTATTAGCGAAGACGCCTAATAATTTTATGCTCAATCAATTTGAAAACCCTGTCAATCCAAAGAGCAAGTTGGGCTCATTGCTGCTCCAACCTGCAGTCATTATGGTGAGACATTCAGCTACATTTTCTTTCAATCAAAACACCATTTCACCATATCATAATGTACTCAGGGAGATAATGGAGGAAATAAATAAGTTGGAACGAGACATATCGGACCTCAGATCAAAAAAACGGAAGCCATTCTGGTTACAACTCATAGTTCTCGCCAATCCTGCAACACACCCAAGCAATCCACATGGTAAATCAACTGGAAACTCATCAAAACCAAAACCCGAATTCCTGCGCAAGAAGAGAGTGTGTGGATATGTTTGTAAAGATATTGAATACGACGACAAACCAGCATATAACAGAGCAGCTACCTTACGTTATTGACCTTTACCGCGCTTCAAAACAACTGAATGTCAAAACTGTTCATGAGTAAGCGGCCATGGACGACAAAGGCACCGCAATGTCGGCAAGCACACAGCTCTTCCTTGTTGCCAGGTGGGAGATCACGATACCGTCATCGAGGGATTGCTGCAAGAGATAAGAGAGTCAATAAAGAATTAACAATCCTGATTCAAGTTCACTAGGTTAAGTTTGAAAGGAAGTACCAGCATATACACAACCATATTAACGCAAGTTGAAAACAGGATATGATCAACAAAACTTGTTTTGTTTGGAAAGGAAAACAAGCTATCAAGCAATATTTATCCAAACCTAAATGTGCAGCTCAATACTCCTCAGTATGTCTTTCGGAAGTAAAACGTATCAGAATAGTCATTAGCAGAGAATTAACTCAGAAGCTGGCGGCATTGCCCGTGAATTTTGTGCTTGCATTGGTCACAGTTTCAGCGGACTGTACTATGCCAATTCCTGTATTGGAGGAGGATTCTTCGACATAGCTTCCATATCGACTCGCCTCAAAATTTTGTTACAATATTTTCACCTCTATACTTTGGAACTGCAATACTGTAAACCTCTGCAGCTTCCCCTTTGGCTCCTGTAACCGTGCAAGAATCAAGAATTATGAAAGACCAAACCAAACAAGAAGGAATTAACGCAGACGTACTGGAAACGCTAAGCTGCAACCTCTCTACAGAGATTAAAACGTACCAAGCCAATAACCTGCCATGTCACACCTACGCAAGATCAGATAGAGCCTATCACATCAGACCTGCAACAGCCACACGACAGTCAATACATCAGCATAGCAGGCACGCATCAGCACGGCGTCTAACTTAATGGATACACCAACAGCAGCCAAGGAAAGCGAGTTTCTGCACAACAGGACAATTCCATAACTTTGAGCCAAAACGACATATGCAGGTCCTTCTCACGCAGCTCTTCCTTGCGAAGAAAAAGAATTGTTGCCAAAATAATCAAGCGCGAGTTTTCCTCCTCGGGCTTCCAATCCCCCTTTTCAGCCCAAGACCATTGCTGTTCACACTTGTCGAATACCAAACATGAGTTAGCAAATTAATCAAAAGATACTCATTGCAAGAAAAGATTCGAAAAAAGATCCTCCAGAACTGTGAACCTAGACAGATAAGCATTCAACACAACAAATCAAAGATTGAAAATCTCATTAACAAGCATTCAACAAAATCAAACGAAATAGGAATACTTTCCAAATCGAGATCAACCCAAAAAGGAAATCCCTAAACCAAATCAAATCAGCATTCAATCAAGGCATTAAGCAGAAGATTTCATCTGGGCACTATAAGAGGGAACGAAAATGAGAGTGCAAAAGGCCCCCAGTTGAGAAACAACATCCATTGAAATCCAAAACTAGATTCAATAACACACAGCCAAAAAAACCATAAAACTAGAAATCGAAAAAGCAAGGGAACTGATCCTTTTTTGAGCTTCATCGTCGGAAACCCCTCGACAATCCACCGTCCATCCAAGCTAAGCCCCATCGCGAACCATCACACGCCGTCGAAGTGAATCGCGAAACCACGCCAAGGACTGCCGCTTGCCGTCGTCGAAGCTTTCATCGTCAAAACCCGCGAGATCCCACCTTAAAGCGTAAGCATTGGTCTAACGTATTTGATTTGCTGCTTTCATTTCGTTTCAGGAAATGGCGAAGAAGAATGGCGAAATCTGAGAGGCGATTGGCGAAGGGAGGAAGAAGGATCGAGAAGAGAGAGGATGACAAAAGGGGGTCAATTTGGGATTTCTGGGGATTTAGGGTTTTTGTGTTTGTTTTGATAATCTCTGTTATGTTAATCACCGCACACACACACATTACCACCAGCCCTAATCATTCGATTAACCATTTTAATTAACCTAAAACACCACCCTAATCAACTTTTAATTAAGCTGTTTTTAATTAATTAATGAAATATTTAAATCATATTAAGTTTTTTATCTAAATCAATTTTCTGCCTGTTATTTTTAATAATAAAAAAATAAATAACTTTTATTTAATTGAATTCTTTTGATTTAAAATAAATAATTTAGGTTTATAAGTGGTTAAAATCTTTTAATAAAACATCTTTGATAATTGGAAACCAACCTATTTAATAAGCACCCTTTCTATTATTTGCAAAACCTATTGTAACCTTAATTTACAAAGAATTATAATTCAATCCATTTTCACAACTAATACGACTTCTAAGTATCTTTTTTAAAATCAACTTGCTCAAAACAACATTTTATTCAAAACGAAGTCAATTTTCTCATAAGCCCATTCAATCGACAACAGTAATTTTCTCATAAATTAAATCAACTCTTCTCAAAAGAAATCTTAACCTCACTAATTCAAAACTTTTTTCAATCCCTCTAAAATTAAAATCAATCAACCGCGTAAAATACAAATCGTGCACACCCACTTCACGACACATGCACTTACATTTCCGCAATTTATTTACCGCAATTTACATTATCATATTTACTCTTATCGCATCGCATTCTGTCCAAAGGAAAAACCTACACATAATTCAACGTTGTGTGTAGTTGCACATCATTTGCATCATATTCCCTTCGATCCTTGATTCTATTCAAGTTGATCATTCAAGTTTAGGACCTACCTCATAGGAAGGACCTTGTCTTAATCTTTACAACTTAGACAAACAAACAATCAACAATACAACTTTTCAAACACAATAGAGAATAGATGTTAATCATCTTAAGTGAGATATAATCTCCACCCCCACAACAATACAATCAAACATGTAGGGACTTTGCCTTAAGAGCAATAAAGGCACACTCGTCAAACAATCCGAGTACTTAAGCCCTTTTCTTAAGACGATGCAAAGACCATTTTCCTACAATCCCCCCTTACATTTGTGGTGGTTATCTCTCCCTTAAAATGAAGACTCGTCTCTTCTCCTAAACCCAATCAAAACAACTACCCTAAACCCGTAGGAACTTTGACCACAGTCAAAGGTCTCCTCAAACCCTTTAGGGTGAACTACAAGTACTCTGATTCCACTCCCGTAAGGATATGTAGGCAAAAGATGCGACATCTTATCGAGTATACTTAAAAATAAACCACTAGGGTCTCTAATCCCTTAAGCAGATAAACACTTAGCAATAAACAACATAAAACAAGAGGTTCCTGTAGAGTACTACAGAAACTTAGGATGCTAGTACCTTCCCTAAGTTTAACCAACCCCCGAACCTAAACAATCTATCCTTGCATTTGCATTGCATTGCGGGAATTTTGATCTTTATCCCTTCCTTTGGACAAATCAAAGTTCGATTGCAAAATGAATAAAGATTCAAACTAATCAATAGTTTGGTATCCAAATTTCACCGCGACAGAAATGGCGACTTCACTGGGGACTCCTCTAGTGGGTTTCCCTATCTTATTTTATTTGTTTACTGCTTTATATGTCTGCCTACTTGATTAATTGTTTATATGCTTTTTCTTGTATTTCTTTTGGGATTGTTGTCTTTGAGTGGTGAGATAAAGTTCTACACCCGAACTTGAGAGAAATTAAGATAGGATGGTGATATAGTCGAGGAGGCTTATAGGGAGTTGAATCCCTACTAAGTTGAATCGAGAATCCCGCTCAGTTGAGGCCCTTTCGAAATAGTACTGTCGAACGAGCAATCGTGAAGACACTCATTATTTTCGACTTTGGAGCCTATGATATTGAGGACCGTAGTTACCTTAACCCAACTTTGGCCTTTATTAGGACGTAGTGCGAGACTATGAGGGAGTACTTCCGAAATAGTGCTACGCGAAGCTACACTCAAAAGAAGTTCTCTGGTGAATATTATTAATCCTCGAGTAATTGGGAAATTGATAATATCCGATATATGGGGTGATGATTCTGAGTCCCTTTAGAACCTTGTTCTGCAGGTACAAACAACCTTTAGTCCTTAAACCTTTGGGAAGGGTACACCTTTACTCCATGCTCGTTGCAAACCTAGGGTGCCCCTTGTTTGTTTATCTTTATGTCCTTATGTGAATACCTGTGTTTGCTGCATTCATATTACATCATTCTGCATTGGACTTCATGGGATTTACTTTCGTTTATGGACATTGTAGGTCACTATGGCTTCAAATAAAAGACATACTATGAAATATACTTTTAAGAGTCCCAAATTGGATGACCTAAAGAAGTTGTGGGGTTTCATCAAAGATTAAGAAGAATTCAAGAACAAGTATGGGAAGCTGATATCTTTGTTGGGTTGCTTAGTGAATGAAGGACTTCTTGCCACTCTGCTACAGTTCTATGATCCTCTCTACCATTGTTTCACCTTTCCAGATTTCCAGTTGCTACCTACGTTGGAAGAGTATTCCTTTTTGGTTAGTCTACCTGTCCTAGAAGAATCTCCTTTTCCCTTCTTGGAAAAAGACCCTGATGAGAAAGATATTGCTAAAGCCCTCCGTTTGAAGGTATCTGACGTCAAAGCCAACCTAGTTACTAAGGATGGAGTTCTCGGTTTAAAGACAGGTTTCCTAATCGAGAAGGCTTCAATCTATGCTGATTATTCTAATAAGGCTCCGTTAGAAGCAATTTTTGCTTTGCTTGTTTATGGGTTGTTTCTATTCCCAAGTTTTGAAGGTTTCATCGATCTCAAAGCATTCAAGATCTTTATGAAGAACAACCCAGTGCCAACTCTGTTGGGAAATGCATATCACTCTATACATCTCCGAAACCTTCGTGGTGGAGGCATGATTACTTGCTGTGTACCTTTACTTTACAAGTGGTTTATTTCGCATTTGCCAAAGTCTAGCTCTTTTACAAACATTGGCAAAGAGCATTGGTCTCCAAGAGTTATGGCTTTGACCCATTCTGACATTGATTGGTACAATCGAGTGTATGATGGAGTATTAATCATTGATAGTTGTGGTGATTTTGCTAATGTACCGTTGCTCAGCTTTGATGGAGGAATAAGCTACAATCCTATTTTAGCTCGTCGACAGTTGGGATACCCATTGAAGGAACCTCCCAAGAGTGTTCAAGTAGAGGGTATATTCTTCAAAAATGATATGGAACTCCGAGGAAAGATTTTAAATGCATGGCGTAGTGTACACAAGAAGGGGAAAAGAAGTCTAGGGAGGCCTAATTGTGTGTCTTTAGAACCGTACCTCCAGTGGGTCAGAGAAAGGGCAACCAAGCTAAAGATGCCCTATTCCCGTCAAGATCCCATAGCTCCAAGGAGAGAGCCCACTTATGTCTTTATGTCTGAAGCCGAGAAGTTAGAGGTGTCCTTAAGGAAGTCTCAACATGAGCTGGAATCCTGGAAGAACAAGTACCATGTAGCAGTGGCAGAAAATGATGACTGTCAGAAGCAGAAGGCTGAACTTCAAAAGGAGAGGGATGAACTTCGGAAACAACTACAATTAAAGGACGAAGAGCTACTCCCTTGCAAGAAGAGGAAAGTCATGGAGGATTTATTTTTCTCCGACCCACAATGCACTATTTGGAAACTAATTGTGGACAACCTTATCCGTGAGAAGACGCAACTAGAAGAACAGCTCAAGCAGCAGCATTCAAAGCTTCTTTAGTGTCTTTACTAGCTTTTATTCAGCTTTTTATTTGAGACTCTTCAAAAGAATATTTATGTAGTCCGTTTCAAATTTAATAAAACGTTTCCTTTTACCGCAATGCCTATAAATAGAGGAATCCTATGAAGTCCTAATCATCTTGCATTGCATTCTTTTCCCTTGTTCACTTCAAGAAACTCAATTTCGTTCTGTAGGTGTTGTAATCATGGATTTCAGAAGAGAAACCCTGAAGTACACTTTTCAAAGTCCCAACCTCGAAAGCTTGAGAGAACTAGCCGAACTCGTCGAGGATCGCTTTGCCTTCGCAGCAGAATATGGAGGAGTCTTCCGTTTCCTCGAGCTGAGGATGAAAGAAGGGTTGTTGGAAACATTGGTTCAGTTTTATGACCCCATGTATCACTGTTTCACTTTTCCGGACTACCAATTGATGCCGACCTTGGAAGAGTACTCAGAACTCTTGAGGATGCCTGTGACTGTTCGACCCCTATTCACCGGAAGGGAAGACACACCCAGTCACCAAGAAATTGCAAATGCCACTCATCTTAGCCTTGAAGATGTTCAAACACACCTGATCACCAAGGAAGGAGTCCTTGGTTTCCCCGCTGACTTTTTGATCGAAAAAGTCCGTTACCATGCTGAAAGAAAGGAGGTTCTCATCTTGGAAGCCAATTTTGCTTTGTTGGTTTATGGGACTTTCTGGTTCCCTAAATTTGACAGTTTCGTTGATATGGATGCGATCAAGCTGTTCATACTCAAGAATCCAGTACCCACCTTGCTTGCTGATACGTACCTTTCGATTCACTCGAGGAATGCTGAAGGAGGAGGACACATTATATGTTGTACCGCCTTGCTGTACTCATGGTTCATCGCTCGTTTGACTTGGTATCCGTCCCTTTGGGATGAAGTAGCAACACCTCGATGGTCCGAGATACTTATGGCCCTCACCCATTCAGACATTGTTTGGTATGATCCCGCCTATGGAGGCGTGCCTATGATTCCTAGCATCGGAGGATTCCCCAACGTACCGCTTATTGGAAGAGAAGGATGTATAAGTTACAATCCCGCTTTGGCCCGTAGACAGTTTGGACACCCTATGATCCAAATGCCTGACCTGGTTTCGTTGGAAGAGATCTAATTCAAAGGAGAAGAGGATCTAGACCTAAAGACTGTCATCATTTATGCATGGAAATATATTGATATGGAAGGAACAACTGCTTCGGCATACCCCAGTTGTGTTGTTTCTGAGGATTATCTGCATTGGGTGCGAGAAAGGGCTCTCGATCTCAAGATGCCTTTTCCTTTTCATGAACCTATGGTATTGTCTGCTCATGACCCTGACTGGTTCGATGTGGATGAAATAGAACAAGTAAAGATTTCTTTAGATGAAGCCCGGAAATTGAGGACTGCTTGGAAGAACAAGTTCCTCACCCTCAAGGTAGAGAAGGAAAGACTTCAAAAGACTCCAGAAATAGAAGTTGCCAGAAAGAGAAAGGCGCAAGGAGATTTATTTTCTCCTCATGCCTCTTCAATTGTTATTACCAGTGATGATCTCCCCTCAACTACCATGGCTTGGAAGGAGTGTGTGGAACGACTCATAATCGAGAAAGCGGCGCTGCAAGAGCGTATTGATCAGCTGACCGAGGAGCTCCGTACAAAGGAGAAGACTGTGGGATAGAGTTCTAAGTTTTCTCTTGCTTTCGTTGTAATAAACTCTTAAAAGAGTACTTTGCTTTACATTGTTTCTCAAGAATAAAAAGTTTTTCAATTATTCTACATTATAATACTGAAAAACACTTTGAGTTTCTTGAAGTCTCCTCCTACATCTGCATTTTCGCATTAACATTCTGCATTTAGCATGGCATTTTACATTTGTGCATGTGTCTTTCCTTTGTTGTGGATCATTTCGGTTTTCCATCTTTTGCTGTCAGTCGCCGTCTCGACCATCTGACCAAGCCGGAAGTATCATTAAAGGATAGTAAGGAGAACAAAGACATGGATCGCATGACTAGCTTCAGAGTAAGGTCTAATCCGACGCTTCGCCGTCCCTCCGACAACTTTGTTCCTATGCAACTTCAGCCTGTGCAAGACAACCCGTTTGCTGACTTTCAGAATATTCATGCTGAAAAAGAAATGGACGATCCTGGGCTTATAGCATTCGAGAATGAATTTCGTGACTTCAAGGAACGATGGAAAATGATGAAGAGGAACCGTGCGCCTGATTTTCATGCTCATGACCTGCGCCTAGTTCCAAACCTAGTTGTCCCTCCGGAATTCCAAATGCCCACTTTCGAAGTGTATAAAGGTTCGATCTGTCCAAGGCATCATTTGATGATGTTTTGTCAGAAGATGACCGCCTATCTTGGGAACGACCAACTAATGATTCACTGCTTCCAAGAAAGTTTGTGTGGAGCACCATTAACATGGTATATGAAGCTACAAAGGAATCACATTCAGTCTTGGGAAGACTTAACTTTTGCTTTTGTGAAGCAATACCATCATAACTTGGGTATAGCCCCAGACAATAAAGATGACTGTGGACCTTCCAGAGAATTCATAGCTCCGGTACCCCATCCTCAGCACCAGTATGCGATGCCCGCTCAGCGTGAACAACAACCATCTCCTAGGCAGAGGTTGGCCTCTCCAGATCAACCATAGAATCGACGATTTCGGAAAAGGTATCAAAGGATGCCTCTGGATACTCCAAGAGAAGCAATTCATCAGTTTGATCCCATCCCTGTGAAGTATGCTGATTTGTTTCCAGCTCTAATTCAAAGAGGTCATATCCAGACAAGAGCTCCACCTAAGGTACCTAAGAAGTTTCCATACTGGTACAAAGCCAACAGATTTTGCCTGTATCATCGAGGTGCTCTGGGGCACGACGTTGAGAGTTGTTACGGTATGAAAGCAGACGTTCAAAGTTTGGTCAAATGTGGAGTCTTATTCTTTGAGGGTTCCGTCCCTTATGTGCGAGATAGCCCCATATCTCGACAAGGTTCGTCCTCCCCAAGCATGATTCAAGGTCGTCAACGCCGCGTTTGAAAGCTGCGCACCAGACATTTCTGCATGTCTCTCCAGTCTACATGAAAGCACAATAAAGATCCTAGAAAGGACTCTCCGAAGAAGTTTATTTCATTTTGTTCATGTTTATTTCTTTGATTGAAAGCATATTTGGCATGTAAGAACTTTCTGTTTTGAATAAGTAATGCAATAACTGTTTGTCTTGAAGAAATCCATTCGTTTCCACTCAAATAGTTTTTCAAAATTATTTATAATGCCGACTTTTACCCGATCTCTTGCTCTGACAGAGAATTGGAAGAAGGATGATGAAGTAAAACATGTGATCTCTTGCGGTATGCTTCGAATAAGTACCCTATTGATGATGTAAGGCCTTATTTCAACCACCTAAACACCAACATAGTTAAACTCTCTTTTTCAAGCCTGGAAATTTTTTTGTTTTTTTCTCCCAAACCAAAATCTCGTTTTTAGCCTGGGCAGGGTATCACCAAAAAAAAACAAACATCTTTCAAAATTGGGTGGACACAAATATACTAACCCTTTATTCCTCCATTTTATCAGTCACAAATTAAGCCCATATACGACCCTCAAAGTCCTAATTGAAGTAAGGTTAGTTCGAAAGCATACTCGATGAGATATTGTTTCCTGACTCCTTGATCTATGCTCAAATTAAATCGGCTTTATGAATAATGTTCAATTTGTATCCTAACTAGTGGTTTCGATCACAAGTTATAACGATATCCTTTTTCAAAACTTCAAGACAAACGTGTGTTGCATTAACCATTTCGAAATTGATATTTCTAACTTGCTAAAATACGCTTGACATCTTAGAAAGATTACACGGACTCCAATGGACTCGAAGACCTCGCCCACCTGGAGCAATTTACTCTTCAAGAAGTTTGATCCGTACGAGTTTGGCTTTCATCTAAAGCACAATTTGGAAGACTCAGTTATGCCGCCAATCAGGGGCAGTTACGTTGAGATTCGGCGAATCTCTCCGAGAGTTTGAAAACAGTGGGGCATTTGGACATCATGTTTTCTATAAAATCTTCTCGAGACGTTTTTCTCTTAAACTATGTGACTTGGGGCATTTGAAGATTGGAGCAAAAATATGTATATTTCATCCTCAGGAAGCTCAACCCCAACATGTTCAACAACTACGAAGACCCAGGATATTTATTTTATCCCCTATGAAACTTCGGTTTGGGTACCTCCGTCTACAATTTCATACAACGTGTCAAACTTATCAAGATGTTACATCCCCAAATGGATTGATCACTCTTCCTCAAGAGAAATTTTGAAGTTTTGAAGCAGGATCGGGACCCTACATTTGGTTCTCCATCTACCCTCAGTGGTACTTCTATCTTTGAAGATTGGTCGGATGTTTGTTTCGAGACGTTTATCCCGTACTCGGTCGTTGCTTTCGTCTGTTTTGTCAGCATAAGCATACACATATCATATAAGTAGATAGCATAACATTTGCATTTGTGCATCCTTTGTATGTTTTACTCTATCTCTTAGATCACGTTTACCCTTGGGTATTTAGGCGTGTCTTATTCCTTCCTAATAGAATTGTCAGCCCTAAGCAAAAACTCAATATTTCTATTTCCCCACGAAGTTCGATCCTCGTGGAAGACAGTTGTTTCAGTACATTCCCATTGGAGTTTATGCCTCTATGGTTGGGTCTTGCTTGACAGTTTCTCTTCGGTTATTTCCCGAATTGAACTTTGGTCTTTGGCAATCACACTATGAACATCTCCAGCTTTTGAGCATGGATCAAGAGTGCATTTATTTTGCACTTTGACATCATAAGGATCACCATTGAAGACGTGACGCTTCTTCGGCAATAATACAAGATCTCCTCAACAACTTACAGCTGAATGACAGAAGATCTCTTTATTTGAGCAACCCGTTCTTCGGCTGATCCACACTCAAAACTACAAACAGCAATTTCCTCAAGACAATCTGTCCTTCCCCAGTGGATTATTTCAAGATTATAAAGACAAAACAGGGGACATTACAGGTACTTCCCCATTTGAGGATTTCTGCTACAACAATTTCACATATCTTACAATTACAACAAAGATACTAAAAAAAAAGGGATCTTCCCCAGAGAGTTCATTATGAGTACTATCAACGACATATCTCCTTACAAGAGGACACTCCACAGATCAACCGGTTTACAACTCCTTTGAAGATCCCCGGCGCATATTCTACAAACACTACATTTACAAGATTTACCTCTACAAACTCTACATTTACAAGATTACATCAACAAATTACAATTTACAGTTCTTCAACAACAGATTACATCTACATTTACAATCACATCTACAACAGAGTACATTACAGACTACATCAACAACATTTATCATCTACAGGGTTCTACAACGAACTACATTCACAGGGTTCTACAGCGAACTACAATTACATCTACATCTACATCTACAAAGACAATCTACAATCTACAAAATTACAACCCCCCTATGAAGGTGCTCTCACGAGTTTTCATCATTTCGGGAAGGAACCGAGACCAGCTCATGGTTCCCATACCATGATGCAAGGGGAAGTTCTACATCAGAGACCGAGACCAGCTCATGGTTCCCATACCATGATGCAAGGGGAAGTTCGACATCAGAGACCGAGACCAGCTCATGGTTCCCATACCATGATGCAAGGGGAAGTTCGACATCAGAGACCGAGACCAGCTCATGGTTCCCATACCATGATGCAAGGGGAAGTTCGACATCAGAAACCGAGACCAGCTCATGGTTCCCATACCATGATGCAAGGGGAAGTTCGACATCAGAGACCGAGATCAACTCATGGTTCCCATACCATGATGCAAGGGGAAGTTCGACATCAGGAACTGAGACCAGCTCATGGTCCCCGTACCATGATGCAAGGGGAAGTTCAACATCTACAACGACATCTACATCTACAAACTACAGTGATTCTACCACCTACAAGATTTTGACATTTCAAGCAGAGACTGAGACCGGCCCATGGTACCCTTATCATGACACCCGGGGAAGTTATACATTTCACCATCTCAAGTTGAGTTCCAAAAGAAAAGAAAAAAAAACACAGAAAGAAAAGGAAGAACACGAATAAAACTGAACCATCGACTCAATTCATTAGGATTATTACCAACCACAACTTTATGATAATAAGCATATCTTTCGACTAGAAGCTTCTTTCCCATTACCATATCCCCGGTGTGTGAGGTATTGTTATACTTCTGGAGATTCCTTAGTGTTGGTTGTTTCCTGTCCCCGTAGGGTCTCCTTTTGTCGAGCCTGTTGGTTTTCCCGTGTGTCATGTCTAGTTTCTCCATGTGGCACCATTTCACCACAGGACTCACTGTCTTGCATTCTCATATCATTGCATATCATTTGCATTCGGTGGCTTCTTATGGCCAAAAATTCGTACAATGTTTGTATTTAAGTCCCTCCTATCTCGTCGAGACGGAGATTTCGATCTCCATATCTCCGAATAGGAGTAACTTAAATAGGGGCATCTGTTGCACCCTAATTTTTGACCATAAGACCCCATCTCCTTGTCTCTGCTTGCTTGTTTTATTTTATTTTTGTACGCGTGCTTATTATGGCTAACCAATATTAAGGTGCAGTAACTTCTAGGTATTGATGCTTACATCAAAGCTTCCCAGGGATGTGACTAGTACATTGGGTTCAAAGTTCACCGTTCAAGAATTCAGGCTTAATATATGATGGCTCCATCTACTTTAGCTTGACATTAATGAGATGGATTCCTCATGATATGTTATACTCAGAAATTAAGTGTGGGCATATATTCATGCGTGGCGGTGGGTTAATTAATATTGTCAAAGGATGATAAAATGAGAATGTTACCGCATCAGGTTATTTGTTTTAAAGCTGGCTTACACAAGATAACTTCCTTGTTTCGAAGCGCAAATTCAATTAACGGATTTAAAGAGATTCCAAGTTCTAACATCTATTAAGTCCAAGGTATCCGGGGCAAGTCGTAAGCTGGATCAATTTTGTTCAACCATTTTGAAACTCAAGAGTGATTTATTTGAGCTCCATCTTTGTTCGAAACAAAAATTCAAATTTAATACCAAATCCCATCCTAGTTCAAGAGGATTTATTTAAGTGAAAATTTCATCCAAAGGGTACAAAATCCAAGACTACTCAAATGAAGTTTTAATCCAATTTTACAAAATAAATCCCAAAGGTTCAGTTGGAAGAAGATTTTCAACATCCTTCAGAATGCAAAGTAAAGTCTCCAATTTCAAACTCCTAATGCTAAACCTCGAAGCCATCTGTGCCAAGCCTGGTCAAGTGATGAGACCGCCTCCAGAACGGTCGTGCACGTGAATGGTGACAGGGCGCCAGTAAGTGCAACGCCGGTTAAAAGATACAAAAGAAGAAGGGATGTTTATAACTATAGCTCCCAGGACGCAATCAACGTGGCCAGCAAGATCTTCCGCAAACCGATACCAACAGCCATGCATTACTAGACTTATCCCAGCAGGAGGTGACAGCATGCTTACCAACGAATAAAAGGTGTTTTGGAGTTGTTTTACCTACAACAAATCAAAGTATTCAGAAACATCCACAAGAATTAAAGACGTTATGCGACATCACTCAATAGCATCAGTAATCTGCTTGCTGGTATTTTGAGATGAGAAGAAGATTACCGTATCATGAAAGAAAGGCATCCCTTTTCCCCCGCTCCAGGATTGTGAACGGTGGCAAACGCATTTCTCGCGAAGAAGTTCGAAGCCTAGATTCATTGGTTCCACCTCAGTTTCACTCTAGCTGCACACCATGTTAGAATCAAGCTTTTGCAGGCTTTCTTCATCAGATATCATGGAGACACAGTTTGCAATCAAGAAAGACGCTACTGAATTAATAGGGAACACTCCATGGGTACATCTTAACAACATTACTGAAGGCTGTGTTGCTCTAATCGCTGCTAAGCTAGAATACTTGCAATCCTGCTGCAATGTTAAAGATAGAATATCGTTAAGCATGATTGAAGATGCTGAAAACAAAGGCCTAATTACTCCTGGAAAGACTGCCCTTATTGAGCCTACAAGTGGTAACACCGGCATAGGATTGGCGTCGGTAGCAGCACTGAGAGGCTATAAGCTTTTAGTGACTATACCGTCTTTTGTGAGCCTTGAGAAAAATTATCCTGCGAGCTTTCGGAGCGGATGTATATCTGACAGATCCTGCTAAAGGAGTTGATGGTGTTTTTGAGAAAGCGGACGAGCTATTAGTGAAGACGCCTAATAATTTTATGCTCAATCAATTTGAAAACCCTGCCAATTCAAAGAGCAAGTTGGGCTCATTGCTGCTCCAACCTGCAGTCATTATGGTGAGACATTCAGCCACGTTTTCTTTCAATCAAAACACCATTTCACCATATCATAATGTACTCAGGGAGATAATGGAGGAAATAAATAAGTTGGAACGAGACATACCGGACCTCAGATAAAAAAAAACGGAAGCCATTCTGGTTACAACTCATAGTTCTCGCCAATCCTGCAACACACCCAAGCAATCCACATGGTAAATCAACTGGAAACTCATCAAAACCAAAACCAGAATTCCTGCGCAAGAAGAGAGTGTGTGGATATGTTTGTAAAGATATTGAATACGACGACAAACCAGCATACAATAGAGCAGCTACCTTACGTTATTGACCTTTACCGCGCTTCAAAACAACTGAATGTCAAAACTGTTCGTGAGTAAGCGGCCATGGACGACAAAGGCACCGCAATGTCGGCAAGCACACAACTCTTCCTTGTTGCCAGGTGGGAGATCACGATACCGTCATCGAGGGATTGCTGCAAGAGATAAGAGAGTCAATAAAGAATTAACAATCCTAATTCAAGTTCACTAGGTTAAGTTTGAAAGGAAGTACCAGCATATACACAACCATATTTACGCAAGTTGAAAACAGGATATGATCAACAAAACTTGTTTTGTTTGGAAAGGAAAACAAGCTATCAAGCAATATTTATCCAAACCTAAATGTGCAGCTCAATACTCCTCAGTATGTCTTTCGGAAGTAAAACGTATCAGAATAGTCATTAGCAGAGAATTAACTCAGAAGCTGGCAGCATTGCCCGTGAATTTTGTGCTTGCATTGGTCGCAGTTTCAGCGGACTGTACTATGCCAATTCCTGTATTGGAGGAGGATTCTTCGACATAGCTTCCATATCGACTCGCCTCAAAATTTTGTTACAATATTTTCACCTCTATACTTTGGAACTGCAATATTGTAAACCTCTGTAGCTTCCCCTTTGGCTCCTGTAACCGTGCAAGAATCAAGAATTATGAAAGACCAAACCAAACAAGAAGGAATTAACGCAGACGTACTGGAAACGCTAAGCTGCAATCTCTCTACAGAGATTAAAACGTACCAAGCCAATAACCTGCCATGTCACACCTACACAAGATCAGATAGAGCCTATCACATCAGACCTGCAGCAGCCACACTACAGTCAATACATCAGCATAGCAGGCACGCATCAGCACGGCGTCTAACTTAATGGATACACCAACAGCAGCCAAGGAAAGCGAGTTTCCGCACAACAGGACAGTTCCATAACTTTGAGCCAAAACGACATATGCAGGTCCTTCTCACGCAGCTCTTCCTTGCGAAGAAAAAGAATTGTTGCCAAAATAACCTGCATAATTCAACACTTTTAAAACCAGAGTTAGTCCCGTACACACATGAACCAGTACAAACGCATACCCGTGCCTAGCTCCTACATCATTTGTCGTCACATTCCATGCCAATGCGAACCCTGTAGAAACAACATATTGAAACTCAGGCCAAGACCCAAGCTCTGCATTATCATGGAAATGCCTATGAGTCGCCTACTCCATCCCAGCAACCGGCGTCCACAACGTGTTCCAGACAAGCAAACCCCAATCTCCTTTAATATCCACTTACACCTACTGCATCACAACAAAGGAACCAACAACGGTACGCTGAAAAATCAATTGCATAGAGAAGTTGGAACCAGAGGGATTGCCAACTAAAGCCAACAAGTTTTCCACCGGATCATTGCTTGTAACTCTTCGTGGGAAAATCGTAGAGGGCTTTCATACTTGAATCACCCCTTTTTCCCATGGAAACCCCTCATCTCCAACAGAAAAATCAAGCGCGAGTTTTCCTCCTCGGGCTTCCAATCCCCCTTTTCAGCCCAAGACCATTGTTGTTCACACCTGTCGAATACCAAACATGAGTTAGCAAATTAATCAAAAGATACTCATTGCAAGAAAAGATTCGAAAAAAGATCCTCCAGAACTGTGAACCTAGACAGATAAGCATTCAACACAACAAATCAGAGATTGAAAATCTCATTAACAAGCATTCAACAAAATCAAACGAAATAGGAATACTTTCCAAATCGAGATCAACCCAAAAAGGAAATCCCTAAACCAAATCAAATCAGCATTCAATCAAGGCATTAAGCAGAAGATTTCATCTGGGCACTATAAGAGGGAACGAAAATGAGAGTGCAAAAGGCCCCCAATTGAGAAACAACATCCATTGAAATCCAAAACTAGATTCAATAACACACAGCCAAAAAAACCATAAAACCAGAAATCGAAAAAGCAAGGGAACTTATCCTTTTTTGAGCTTCATCGTCGGAAACCCCTCGACGATCCACCGTCCATCCAAGCTAAGCCCCATCGCGAACCATCACACGCCGTCGAAGTGAATCGCGAAACCACGCCAAGGACTGCCGCTTGCCGTCGTCGAAGCTTTCATCGTCAAAACCCGCGAGATCCCACCTTAAAGCGTAAGCATTGGTCTAACGTATTTGATTTGCTGCTTTCATTTCGTTTCAGGAAATGGCGAAGAAGAATGGCGAAATCTGAGAGGCGATTGGCAAAGGGAGGAAGAAGGATCGAGAAGAGAGAGGATGACAAAAGGGGGTCAATTTGGGATTTCTGGGGATTTAGGGTTTTTGTGTTTGTTTTGATAATCTCTGTTATGTTAATCACCGCACACACACACATTACCACCAGCCCTAATCATTTGATTAACCATTTTAATTAACCTAAAACACCACCCTAATCAACTTTTAATTAAGCTGTTTTTAATTAATTAATGAAATATTTAAATCATATTAAGTTTTTTATCTAAATCAATTTTCTGCCTGTTATTTTTAATAATAAAAAATAAATAACTTTTATTTAATTGAATTCTTTTGATTTAAAATAAATAATTTAGGTTTATAAGTGGTTAAAATCTTTTAATAAAACATCTTTGATAATTGGAAACCAACCTATTTAATAAGCACCCTTTCTATTATTTGCAAAACCTATTGTAACCTTAATTTACAAAGAATTATAATTCAATCCATTTTCACAACTAATACGACTTCTAAGTATCTTTTTTAAAATCAACTTGCTCAAAACAACATTTTATTCAAAACGAAGTCAATTTTCTCATAAGCCCATTCAATCGACAACAGTAATTTTCTCATAAATTAAATCAAATCTTCTCAAAAGAAATCTTAACCTCACTAATTCAAAAAAATTTTCAATCCCTCTAAAATTAAAATCAATCAACCGCGTAAAATACAAATCGTGCACACCCACTTCATGACACATGCACTTACACTTCAGTGCTTTCATGCGTATATGTATGGTTTACATTTCCGCAATTTATTTACCGCAATTTACATTATCATATTTACTCTTATCGCATCGCATTTCGTCCAAAGGAAAAACCTACACATATTAAGTTGGTGATGTACTGTCGAGATTCAAGATACCCAACTTCGAGAAGTACATCGGCTTTAGTTGCCCGAGGCGTCATTTGGTGATGTACTGTCGAAAAATGACCCCTTACACTCATGACGATAAGTTGATGATCCACTATTTTCAAGAAAGTCTGAGTGGGGCATCATTAAGTTGGTACACAGATTTAGTAAGGAGTCATATCCAATCATGGAGGGACCTAGCCAATGTTTTTCTAAAGTTTTACCAGTTTAATCTAGACACTCCTCCCACCCGCATGCAGTTGCAAAGCCTATCTCAGAATGAAAACGAACCTTTTAAGGGATATGCACAGCGGTGGAGAGAATTCGCAGCAAGAGTGCAACCACCACTCTCGGACAAGGAGCTGATTGACATGTTCATCAACAGTTTGTAGGGCTCTTATTTTGAAAGAATGGCTGGTTGTACGCCATCAAGCTTCTCTGACCTTGTAATTGTAGGAGAGCGCCTCGAAAGTTACCTCAAAAGTGGACAAATCCAGGACGCATCAGGCAGCCAGGCCAGTGAAATTGAAGCTTTCGATGATTTCCATGAGGAAGAGAAGGATGAAACCAGCGCACTCATAGCAAACGTTGAGTATTCTCACAATGTACCAACAAAACTCTATAGTCCCTCGTCTACTCAGCAGGCATCGTTACCAGTGCCATGTTATCCTCATGGACAATCGGCCATGCCTAAAGCTTCATCCCATAAGCCACGGGTCACTCCTCATGCAAATCAACGAGCCCATGGCCGAGGTCATCCGAATCAGCGCCGCGATCAGAATAGGCCCAATAACAACTTGGAAAGAAGGACTGCTCCTCTTCATCTGGTCCCTATGTCGCACAGTCAGCTTCTCTCGCATTTGATTCAAAACTCATTGGTGGAGCCTAAAGCTCTTAAGCCTGTGCCAGAACCTTACCTTCCTGGGTACAATCCCAATGCTCAGTATGGATATCATGGAGGATCCATGGGGTACTCGACTGAAGAATGCAAAGCCTTCCAAGCCAAGGTGCAACAACTAATTGACAAAGGGTACATCTCTTTTCCAGAAGGAAGTTTGGTTGTCCATGTCAACCTCTCAGCTGTCTAAACTCGAATATTTCAAGGGTCATTTCCAGAAGCCAGTGGTCTAGATAGGCAGACGTCCTAAACATTGGCAGTCCTTGAACGCTTTTATCATTTTCATCTTGTAGTTTATTTCCTGTTAATTGCTACTTGTGTTTAAACATTGTTGTTTTGAATGGTAATATTAATGGAGTTATTATGCATTTTCCGAATCAGTCACGTCGTATTCACTCATTATTTCCACTTATCACAGACACATACACTTTTTATCCACTCCACTTTATCACTATTGTTTTAGCAAAGATTGGAGGGAGGATGACGAAAACGAAATACCCATAATTGCAAACCGTATGCTTTCAGACAAAATCTCGTCAATGATGTACAGGCATTGTTTCAAATCCCCTAAACACCGGAGATATAAGGAGTTAATCCCTAGTCAACCACTTCGAGCCTAGAAGTAGGGTTTTCTTCGAACATTTAAACCCTTACACTCAACCTGGGGAAGGGTAGTTGTTCAGTTAATCCAATCCTGCATTCAAATCAACAAAGAAAAATCCAAAGACATGACGGTTGTTCATCAATGACCCGTGACATGGCAGTCACAAAAAAAAAATCAAAAGCCTGCTAAGTCAAACACCTCAAAAGGGGACTTAGGCAAAAATCAAGGCAATCCCAATGGATCTGACAAGCAAAATCAGTCCATGCAAAAGTTAGGGATCATAAAGAAATAAAAAGAGGTTCTCAAACCCTCAGAAAAAACAAAATAAGATTCAGTGGTCACCCAAAAGGGGCACTGACTTCCATCAAACATCAAAATAAGGTGATTGCCACGTCGAGCAAACCTTGAATTATCAAGCTTACACCGTCAAGGTAAACATGCACAGAATTAACTGAACGTAGGTATGGAGATCAACAAGAAGAAGGGGTGGGTACAAATTAAGTTTGAGCCTAATATCCTTTGTTCTATAACCGCAAGCCAGACCATGTTACAACCCTTGAAAGACCTAATTGAGGCGAGATTTATTCTGAAAGCATACTATTGCGAGGTTGCGTAACCTGACTCCTTACATATTTGCTAATCATCAGTATTGGTGTCAATATCCTTGCTATATCTTTCACACCAATCAAATTAGCACAACGTTTGGACTAACAGTCCATTCGTCTCACTATCACGACACTCAATAAACGACATGTTTTTTCAAAACTCGCATGAACGTCACATTAAAATTACCATTCATGAAAAAACAATTTTAATTGCAAGTCAGTAGTTGGCGTCAAGGAAATTCTAACACAAAGCAATCAAACAGGACTGGATCATTCAATAGTCTGTATCAGAATCGAGCATGCCTTGTAGCCTTGTGATCTGGGGCAATGACATCCGAGAGCATGGAGTCAGTCATTTTGAGGCAAATCCCCATGCATCGGTTAATTATGGGGCAGATCATCAAGAAGAGGTTGATCAAAAGTGAACTACACCAATCAGGGGCAGGCCACCCAGAGTTTCTTTGACTTGAGGATAGATCCCTCCAATGTTCAATCAGGATAAGTCAAGTCGCTTCAACGCTCTTTCAAGGGCAAGCTACTCCAAAAGTATGTTGAAGCCAACCACAAGAATCAGTTAAACAATGATGAATCTATTCATGGTACAAACTCTGGGGCAAGCCATCTTGAGGTCATCTCATGGCAAGCTACTCAAGCAAGTTCATCCTCATCAGCAACTGTTGAGTTCAAAACGAGTGTCGGGGAATTGTACCGTCATCTCACCCAATAACCTTAACCATCCGAAAAGGCTTTGTTGTCATTGGATCCTTCATCCCACAGCCTAAACCTGTCACCTATCAAAACAAACCAAACCTCCAAAGTCCATGTCCTTACCTGTCAAAACCTTGTAACTTTCAAACCAGTCCCATCTGGTTAACCCTTTGCTGAATACCTAGCCCCGTCTGGTATATGTCAGCTTTTGAACCAGCTCCCATCTGGTCACCTTTTCTTTAGCCTTCCGTTTAACCAGTCCTCGTCTGGCAAACACAATTTCAAAGTCCAGTCCTCGTCTGGCAAACCACAAAGTCAGTTCCCGTCTGACATCAAACCTAGAAGTCAGTTCTCGTCTGACAACTTAACCTTTTGTCACCAGTTCTTGTCTGGTAAACCTCATCCCAAAGTCCAGCTCCCATCTGGAAAACCACAAAATCAGCCCTCCTTCAGCTTAACCTTTCGCCAACCAGTCCTTGTATGGTGGTCTACCCTCTGAATATCAGCCCTCATCTGGTACTTCAAACCCAAAGTCCAATCTACATTGGCAACCACCAAAGTCCAATCCGCCTTTGCAACTACCCAAAACCTGCCATATCGGCACTTGCATTTCCATCACCCATTTGCAATCATATGCATCATACGCATCATACGCATACCCATAATCATATCATATTTCCTCAGCTCTTGCATCTCCGTGCATTTGCATTTCCATTTGATATGAAACATCATTCTCATCAAGCATCCGCGTATGCAAGGTCAGATCCAGGATTAATCTCGAAGATTTTCAAGATCATAATCAGTCCAGTCAGGGGCAATCTCCGCAAGACCGCGGGTCTCCCCGCGAAATTCAAGAATATCAAAGCAAAATTCCGCCCAGACAGGGGCACCTTTTCAAGACCATGGGTGTATCACATGATGTATTTCAACCCCATGGTTAATCAAATCTTCAACGACAAATTTAGCCCAGTCAGGGGCATATCATTTAAAGTCAGCGATAAGTGGCAATCTCTTCGGAGAAGCTCATCTCCCTACATCCTTTTGGGTGTCAGGTTTGTCTGTATTTCATTCCTCAAATTTTTGTTTTCCTTTTTTGGACAAATTCAGGGTCTTCTTTGTATCTAATCGACTTATACCTTGAAAGATGAATGCTGCAGTAATTCATCTTACTCGGTCTAAGCCAATTAGATAGGGGCATCTGTCATACCCTAAATTTGCCCGCCAGCTTTTGTAAATATTTTTGCTTTTTTTTCCACTTAATTTCATGCCGTCTAGACACGTGTCCACTTTGAGCGTTTTTCAAATCTTGATTTATTTTGCCTAATGGGAGCGTGACACGTGGCCTAAGGGCATTTTCGTAAATATTTCAATCCTTTTTAATTTCTCTTTTTCCTTGCAAATATTACTATTTTGTTCTTTTTTTATTTTTATCACCTATTTAATTTAATTAGATGTAGAATTTTGTTTTATTATATTTTTAGAATTAGAATAGTTATTTATTTATTTCTTTAGAATAGATTTTATTTTAATAGTTTTTAAATAGATTTTTTTAATTTAGTTAGAATTTTTATTAGAAATAGTTTTTTAGAATAGAAATAGATTATTTTTATAGCATAGATTTAATTTGTTTTTAGAATTATTTTAATATTAGAATTAATTAGATTTGATTTAATGTTAGAGATATTTTAGGATTTTAGAATTAAGTTAGTAATGTTAGAGATATTTTAGGATTTTAGAATTAAGTTAGTAATATTAGAGATATTTTAGGATTTAAATAGTTTTTAGATTTTGATTTTTTATTCTAGAGTTTTAATAGTTTTTAATTTTATTAAAAATAATTTTTATTTTAAATAGATTTAATTATATAGTTTAGAAATAGCTTTTAGGTTAAATATAATTTTTAATGTATTTTTATTATTAGGAGGTAAATAGAGTTTTATTTTGTTTTAATATAGAATTTTATTTTGTGTGAGTTTTATTAAGATTTTGTTAGAATTTTATTAGAGTTATTAGAATTATTTTATTATTATATTAATTTTAATTGGGATTTATTAAATTATAGATTTATTAGTTATTAGTTTTTTCAATTAGAATTAATTTGGTTATTTAGAGTTTAATTAGGTTTCATTTTAGATTAGTTATCAATGATGTAGAATTAGGTTTATATTTTGGAGTTAACCGTGTCATTGTCATCAGCATTTTATTAATCATGTCTTTCTTTTTTTAATTAATCTAACAGCACCATTAAGTTAATTTAATCTAATTCAGCAATAATCCTACAGCACGCCATGTGTCATCGCCCTATATAAGTCCTACACTATTCATTGTCTTCAGGAGGGAACCCTAGCTACAGTGCCAGCGACTCACCTTCTTCCTCCGAAAATCATCATCTTCATCACTCAACCTTCTCCAACCGTATACCCACTGAAAAAACCACCTTCTTCACTTTCGAAACCCACCGTCAACCATCCGTTTCCATTTTTACAAAACCGTGAAATCCCAAACGATACCCAGAAAACGAAATCGACCATAAAACACCATCCCAGCCGCCAATCTTCAAACTCCCATCACTGAAAATCCAACACTACCCATTTCCAAACTCACTTCATACCCAGAACCGTTTTCAACTTAAACCCTCACAACTCCATGAAAACGCTCTTCAAACAGACAAACCGAATCACCGAAAAACCCATCAAAACTCAGAGCAAGCGCGATCCGCTTTCAGTATGAATACACAAACGAAAGCGAAAAAGTGAAAGACGGTGAGAGTGAAAACAGAGAGACAGAATGAGAACGAGAGAGAAAGCATAGTGAGGGTGAGATGAACTGAGAGAGGGAGCCGTTGAGTTTCCAAGAAGAGACTCGTTGCTTTTTTTTATTATTATTGTTATTTATTTTATTTTTATATAACTTGTTTCATTTAAAAATGAGTTATGCTGCTAGAGGGGGGTTTTGGCCCATATAGTATTACACAAATCCTTCTGTTTTTTTATTTTTTTATTTTTATTTTTTTTAATTAGTTTTAAAATGTAAATATATTAGTTATTTTATGTATATATATTATATACTATTATTTTGTAAGCTGTTTTTAAAAGAAACTGTTTTTTTGTTTTTTTGTTTTTGTAAATATATATAGTTAATATTTTATTTTATATGTGTGTATTTTATTATTAGTTAACATATATATTATATATCATAGATTTTATATTATTTCTATTTAGAGTTTTTTTTAAGCTTCTTAAACTTTTTTTCTTTTTAGAGCTTTATTTATTTTTCTTAATACCTTCTATTTTAAAGATTTTTATTTCACTTTAGAAGTTAATCTTATTTCTCTTTTATTTTTGGACATTTTGTTCCATTTTTTTTTTGGTCGATGACGACGCTTCCATAAATCGATTATTAAGTCAATATATTGATAAGTATCGTTGGATCCGAGACCACCCCATTCTCTTCTCATCTCTTCTCTATTTAAATTTCATTTCGACTTATGGATCGATGAAAGCTTTTTATCCGCAAGTGTCAGATTTTCGAAGTCGATAACCTTCCCGATTTCAAATCTATGGGGGATGACCATTGGGGTCATCTTCCTTACTTTGGGATCGCGATAGGCTACCTTCGATTAATCGACATTTTGTTTGTGGTTAAGACGAGATCCTATTCTTTCGAGTCCCGATTCAATACACTAACCAACTGACGACTAACTTTAATTTTCTGTAAATATACAACTGTTTTATTTTCAGTCATTTATATTCTTGTACATATTATATTTGTATATTATTACTATCTTGTAAATATTCAACACTTGTACATTCTTCCAAAAAAATACCTAATAAAATATCGAAACCATTAAAATTTAAATTGGTGGACTGTTGATTATATATCTTGTATATTATCTATTTCTTGTATATATTCGAATTTATCTCATCTCTTTGGTAGGTTATCAAATCTCTTCAATAAACAAATAAATTATTTGTATTGAATTAAAAAGAGAGGATTGGGTGTAGACCTCTTCTTCTTCGAGTGTTGGGATGCCCACTGTAGTGAGGGTGGTCTCGATACTCGTCTTTCAATACGAAGACGCGACTTCTTCCACCACCTCTCCTTTCACAACTCCTTTCCGAAACCTTTCCCACCTAAAACCTCGGTCTCGTACCGAGTGCATTTTCAAATTCCTTTTCATACAAAAACTTGAATGGTCGTGGAGTGGTTAGGCGTAGGCCTTCTCCTATCCCGAGTGCTGACGTTTACCGTAGGGTTCTCTGTCGCAAAAAGCACTTACCATTCAAAACCAAAAACACTTTAATAAGAGAATGAAGTTCTCTTTGTGTTGAACTAAAGAGAGAGGATTGAGTGTAGTCTTCTTCCTCTCCGAGTGTCAGGATACTTACTGTAGTGTGTGTGGTCTTGATACTCGTCTTTCAATACGAAGACGCTACGTTCGCCACACATTTTTTACAACAAAAACTTTGAGATAAAGAATTGGGTACTACCTGTAAGGGTTACTATTCGAGGACCTATCTCGCCCCAAAAACAATCTCAACCAATCAAACATGATACCTTGCCTCGCATGGCGAAAACCAACCTTTCAAACAGGATATGTTACGTCCGTTCTACCGCAAACAGGTACGCATAAGTCTCCAAACGAGCGAGCAGCAAAACACCTAAACTGCTAGAACGCGTACGATAACATCATCCACACAAACACACCGGTTATCCGCACCGTAGGCACGAACTACGTTGCTCTGATTTCTCTTGCATGTTGAGAATACGTAGGCATAGGATTGCAATATCCTAGCGAGCACCCTTTTTCTTTTTCACCCTTTTCCAGAAAGGCATGCTACGTCCGTTCTTCCGCAAACAGGTAACACCTAAGTCTCCAACGAGCGAGTAGCAATACACCTAACTGCTAGAATGCGCACGATAGCAGCGTTTACCAAGACTTCCCCGCACACCGTAGGCCGAACTACGGCTGCTCTGATTCTTTACTTCTTTTGAGTAAAGATACGTAGGCACAAGGGCCACAATCCTTGCCGAGCATATTCCCCCCTATATCTGTAGTTCCCCGAACTACGTCGACTCTGACTTTCTCACATCTATTGAGAATACGTAGGCATAGGACTGTGAAGTCCTACCGAGTATGTTCTTTCTCTTTTCTTCCCCGTTCTCCCTTTCCTCCTAACTTTCCTGTTTCTAACCCTTTTCTTTTACCCTGTGGAACACTTCTTATAGCATAATGTTTAAGCAAATAAATTCACACATCGACAAATAAAAGGTTCCCATCGAGTACGATGGATGCGAGGGGTGCTAATACCTTCCCTTCGCATAACCGGCTTCCGAACCCATTCTTGGTCGCGAGACCATCTTATCCATAGCGCTAAATAAAGTTCGGTGGCGACTCTTTTGTCCTTTCTTTTCGCCTCCCCGTCGTTGCACGATGCATTTTTCGAGTAGCGACAGGAGAGTGATCTACATATCACTTCTCTAGCATGCATTAGCACTAACATTGTTATTGACCGGCCTCAAATAGTTGTGGTTTCTACATAAACCCGATTACAATTGCTTAACATAGCGCTAAATTGTCCCGTAAGCGGAAAGTGATCATTCGTGGCTCAAACTTATGTTTGAAAGTCCAAGTATGGTTAATTATTTGTCTTAGGTCCATCACTTATGAAACTTGTTGTTAGAAGGCTTTAATTTTATCAATCCTCTAATGAGTCTCCATTAACTTTAGCCTAAATGCATGACTTAACCATCATTGATTATTTTCTCTAACAACTAATCAATAACTTACTAACAATATTATTGTACTGATTTTGTTTATGTTTCCTTCTTACTCTCTATCTCTCTTTTATTTTTATGCTCCATTTTTATCATCTTATATCATATTATTGTTTATGTTTCCGTCATTTTTCTTTTGTCCATTTGGACCATATCTTGTTCAGAAATACTAATAAAGAATTAAACCTCTAAAATACTTGGTGCTCTTAATTTTGTGGTTATGCTCTTGGACTATTCTTAGACCTTGGATCTCTTGGACTATTCTTGGACCCTTGGACTTAGAATTAGGTCTCTTTCCCTATGCTTTGAGTATTATAGATTTTTGCCTTTATTTGGCTTGCTCATTTGCTTATGCTTCAAGACAGATAGAATTCTTATGTGGCTTGCTATGGAGTGTGCTACAATTTTGTTAGATCCTTCTTATCTCTAGCTTTTATTTTGCTTTCTAGGGTAGTCACTTCATCTCCTCCCCTTCTTAAAATTTCAAAATCTTCTCCATTTTTCAAAACCTTCTTGTTTTCAAACTTCAAACCGCTTTTACAATAAAACCTTAACTTTTGTCAAATGATTTTCAAACTTTGTTTTCTTTAATAAATGTCAATAAATTTTAATCATATTTTGACCAATTTCAAAAAGATATAAAAAACACTTCACCTCATTCAAACTTTTTGTGCTTTTGTGCACTTTTCATTTTAAAACTTTTCATAAAGTTTAGACATGAGTCATTTTTATAGTTGAGATATAATTCTCCTATTTCCTATAGTATTTAAGATGTTGACATTTTCCACTTAGATATTGAGTGATAGATTTGTTGATTTTAATCCAAGCAAAAATCCTCCATCTTTAGGTGATGCAAATGTTGTCTTATACTTGTGGGCGACTAGTCGTAGTTTTCTCCTTAAAGTGACGACTTATCTTTACATTTAACAATCAATCATAACCAACAAATTTTTATTATTTGTACCACAAACTATGAGATTTTGATCCTATATTGCACTTTGTGGGTACGTAGGCATGATGCGATAAGTCTCTCCAAACACAAAAATCTTAAAAAATAATTCTTTTCTCATCTCCCCAATCTCATTTTAAACAAACATTTTCAAACAAAAAAGCATGGATATTTCAAAGGGCTCCTATAGAGTATTATAGACGTTTTGGGTTCTAACACCTTCCCATTGCGTAACCAACCCCCTTACCCAGATCTTTATTTATTTGTTCTTGTTTTAGAACTCTTTAGGTTTTGTTCACTCTTTTTCCTTTCCTTTTGGATAAAATAAAAATGCGGTGGCGACTCTTGCATTTTTGAGTTAAGTTAATCAATAGCTTACACTCACAAATTTCCCCGATATATATATATATATATATATATATATATATATATATATATATATATATATATATATATATATATATATATATATATATATATATATATATATATATATATATATATATATATATATATATATATATATATATATATATATATATATATATATATATATATATATATATATATATATATATATATATATATATATATATATATATATATATATATATATATATATATATATATATATATATATATATATATATATATATATATATATATATATATATATGAAATTCTGGTATGCAGATCTCATATGTCCTAAGAGATGCAAAGAACATTGATCTCTGCTGAAACAAAACAAGGACAGAACATGACAAATTTAAATTACTTTAAATTGTACCAATGTCATGACGTCTGTTGTAACATCAGCAGACAGATAAACTATTTATCTAACCATTTAAATTATGCAGAATTGTAAATGCTGAAAGATAAATAACACAATGAATTGTTTACCCAGTTCGGTGCAACCTCACCTACATCTGGGGGCTACCAAGCCAGGAAGGAAATCCACTATTAGCATAATCAATTCAGAGCTAAACTCCCCCGTTTACAACTCCTCACTTAATCTCTACCCAATGCAATTTCTGCCTAGAATCCACTAGATAAGAGACTCCGCTCACTCCCCCTCAATCACCGCAGTGATAAACAATTCAATACAAAAGAAGACTTTAGAAGACACTCTTCAAAGTCACAATACTTGATTTTGCTTAACAACTTCAATCAAGAACAATACACTCTTGCTTACAAGCTTTGAGTGAACACTTAACAGACAACTTAAAAACTCTAGACCAATGCAATCATACATCAGATAATTTCTTGGTGTACAAGTATTCCTAAGACACACAAATACACGTGAAGAACATAACTCTTCACTCACAAATACACTCTTGCTTAAAATCTTTGAGTGAACAATTAACATTGTACTAAAAACAGCCTAAACATGTCTACCACGATGCATCCAAAGATACAAAGGGTGACTTACAAGGTTACACACAAAGGACTCTCAAAACCATAAACCTTAATTCAACACTCAAGTTTTTCTTGTTGTGAGTGCTTGATTTCCCTTGCTTCTGGTCCTCCTTAAATAGTAATGCAGACTGGGCTTGGGCTGGTCAAAAGTAACAAACATTAGGTTTAACCAAGTTAGCCTAATTTCCATAATTCATATGTTGCGAATTAGGTCACAGCTGCTTCATGTTATGCCCAGCCCTGACTAGAATCTCGCTGGAGATAACTAAGAAGCCATAATAGGTTTCCTGAAATTTAGCCTGAGATATATCAGGTAAAATACCAGAAAACTAAAACACGCGCGCTCATGTCATACGCTTGATGTCATAACATTGGTAATGACATCCAACACACTTTGTTCTTAGCTGACCAAACTCACCCTGCAGTACACTCCTGCAGAATCTTCTTCATAACAGTAGAAACAAATCTATTATAGTTTCCTAAAAGGTCTCAGGGATCCTTTTTATGAACACCAATTAAATCTGCATTTTCATGTTATGAATATCTTTGACCTGCACACACTTGATGAGATATACCCAACATGATCTCATCAAGCCAAACCACTTCTGTCAAGTGATATAACATAGCAGCTCCTGTTGTACCAGACAACGATGTCATGACATTGGTAATGACATCCTGATTAAAACACATGACAGCAATACTGTTACCACAGCAGATGGATGTCACGACATTCAGCATGACATTCAGTTTAAAACACATGCCAGCAGTTCTGTCACCACAGCAGATGGAGATGTTATAACATCCTACTTAACATCAGTGCAAAATCATGTTTTACCAAAATTTAGCCAAATAAGATGGAAATATATATATATATATATATATATATATATATATATATATATATATATATATATATATATATATATATATATATATATTTGTGAGTTTGTGTGTGTGTGTGTGTGGAAATAGGCAAAGAGAATGCAAGAAAAATAAGATGGAAAAAGAATTTTTAAAGTTTGAACTTGCATAGGTCGGCCTGTGAAGGCCATAGGTAGGTCTATGAAGGTGTTCAGGTCGGCCTGTAAAGTGACCTGTGGGCAGAGCCTACAGGCTTCATTCTTGGACCGTGGAAGCCGACTTGTAACTTGGATGTGTCAACCTGTACTGAATCCAAAGCTTCCATAGGTCAACTTGAACTCGTATAGGTCGGTCGGTGCAGTTATGTTGACACATAAAACTTGGTTTTTGACGTGTATGACATGCCTAAGACCTATCAAACTTGTTCAAAGACTATTTTTATGCATCCTAAGGCTAAAATGACAAATGCACATCTAAATTTAGGTAGACATCATCCAATATACAAAAACACTATGATATACTACCTTGTTTGACATCATTCAAAAACCCGGTTAAATTTGTAGATAACACTCACATACTCCCCCTTTTTGATGATGGTAAACATACATGATGTAGCTCTAGCCTGTTGCATTTTTCTTCATGGAATAACTCCCCCTGAATTTGTGCATTATCATTGGTAGCGCTCCCCCTAAAGTTTTGCATTATCCTCTTCATTTTCTTTTCCCCCTTTGACAACATCAAAAAGAGAAAATACAATCCATTAGAAGCATCATGCAGATGCCCAATTCACATATATCAAATACTACATAAAGGTAATTTACAAAGAAAAAAGGTGCACTCACATACGCACATATATGTAAATTGCACAAGCTTAATAATTAACAACAACAATATCCAAAAGAGATACACAAGTCAATACTTAGTACACCAACCTAGCAATTTACATTATTGTTCTACCAACCAAGAAGTAACAAGCAAAAAACCATAATTTAGAAAATGCAATGTATGAAACTCAAAGAACATAAGCCAAAGAGAACATATGGCACCACATCATAAACACTCGTCAATGCCTTCCGCGTCCTCTTGGGCTTGGTCTTGCATTGAATGTGCCAAACTCACATAACTCACAATAGAAGTTATCGTAATGATCTCTATTTGTTTCTTGGGTGTGAATAATGAGATTCAACCTTTCTATTTCATCAGTATGATTCTCAATAATAGTGTTACGCAAAGACATGAGGCTTTCTGTCGTATATGCAACAAAGGATTGGAAGTCAACATCTTGAGTGGCCATGTGCTCCTGCATGAGATGGAGTTGCTCCGAATGTGCAGCAAACCTCTCATCTTGTTACACCTGCATGTTTTACAACATGGTAATAATAGTAGCAGTGTCGTTAGGGCCAACATAAGAACTACCATCGTGACCAACTCCCTGGCCGTATCTTGTATAATTGCATCACAATCTAGAGTTCCATGAGGAATCTCATCAGGATGCTCATTTTCCATATGATTTTCTTTAGCCTTGTCATCAATCGTGTTAGGATCATCGAAGTTAAAAATCTTCCTTTCGTTCTTACAAAGATAGTATGCTCGATGAGAAATGTCCCAAAATGTTTGTAAGAGTACGTTGCAAGAACTCTAATGAGGTATTTGATGATTTGTAGATAAGATTTGCCACACCAATTTTAAAATTCTTCAAAGTCTTTGCGAGCATATACGGATAGCGTAAAGATGTACCTTTGTTGCATGTTCTTACAAAAAACATATGATCAACAAAGTAGTGTGGCCAACTAATTTTGACTTTGTGCAGCAAGACATACACAAGAGGAATCTGAGCAAAATCCACTCTTGAAAATCCACCATTCTTCCGACGCAAGATATGAGACACAATCCATAATAGAATTCGAGGCAACATCTTCAATTTTCCTGTGGAAATTGAATCATAGAAGTTAGAAGGACGAGGAACCTTAAGCATCTCATTCAAGTGAATACTCCAATCGAAATCTTTATGCTTATCCAAGTTGGTTAACACTTCATATGTTACTTCTTCATCAAGTTCCTCATCAATGTCTAGATCACTAATAGTAATACCAAATAAGAAGCTCCGCATATCATTTGTGAAATGATACACTTTTCTACCAATAGAGAATTTAAAGCTCGCACCCTTCTGTTCGTGTAGCCCAGAGTAGAACACGCGAATAAGATCCTCATTGTAATCTTGAGCCAACTGTAAAAATTAATCAATGTTTTGATGATTAACACGAGTCATAACTTCGAGTAGAGCCATACCTTCAACAGTCTTCTTCTTTCATAAGTATTACTTGACGACTAGACGAGTCACGTGTTTAAGCTCAAAATCCCTTGCATACATTTTTGAAACCAATAAGAATGGATTCTCAGAGGCAGGAATGGATGAAGAGGCCTTGCCTTTGCCTTTGGATGCACTCTTGGACTTGGAAGCTATTAGATTGGTGAGATATAATATGCACACAAGATGTTTGTGAAAATATTCGAACGAAAAGTGTGAGAGAATGAGAGACCCAAGAGTACCCACACACTCTAACACAAGCAATCGCAGCAAACTAACACAAAGAAACAACAACAAATACAAAATAATGGATAATTTTGAATTATGATGAAGTGGGGTGAGTTTTTTATGGTTTTAAGAGAAATGGAAAAATTGATGGATTATTAAAGGATATAATAGAGATTAGAGGATAAAAGAAGGATTTAAGATGTTAGACTTAAGCACAAAACACAAGTATTGGCAAATTTTAAGAATTTGAGTGAATTTGAGATGGTGGGCATTTTTCACATGCAAGAGCAATGATAGAAATAAGGAAGAATGTTCTAAAATGTGTTTATGAGACGACCATAGGTCGTATGTGTCGACCTGCCCAAGTTATAGATCGACACATACTGAAGCGAACAACTTAAGAAATTAAAAAAATTGACATGAGCCGGCCTGAAACAAACATGTGTCGGTCTGTACTGAGACATTTCAGATTTACTTGCACAGGTCGACCTATACCAGATTGTGTTAACTTGAACACTTCAAACTTCACTAATATTTGACTCAATTGATTTTTAGTGACCTTGAGAGACTTATAATGACTCAGGCACAATAGATTTATGAGATACACATGCATATGATCAAATTTATGGTTTGATTGATTTATACATGTGACACACAAAAAGTAAGCATGACTTGATTTGAGATAAAGATGAAATGTAATTGCATTTATATATAGTTACTACAAACATGTAAAATGTAATAATCAACAATCACATTTGATATTTTTGGAGGTAGTACATATTACAAATATCACACATACAGTTCATCACATATCTTTATGAAATAAACAGGTAAAAGAAACATTTATGTACATAACACGAAAAATACTGAAACAATATTACCTCACCGTACACGAGACAGAGGATGCACTTGCATTTCATGAAGAACTTTTGAACGATTCAATATGTGCCATGAAACACAAAAGAAACATAACGTTTTTACCACATTTCTTCTTGTACAAGTATTTGAAAGTGAGATTAGTAATGTATTCAAGAAGATCATTTGATAATTGTTGGAGGTTCTTCCAACTCAAAAGATAATTGTCCACTTCAACTAGACTTTTCTTCTTGCTCAATTTTGATGATAATCTTGCTCACATTACTCCTCATGCTTCATCATCTTAGATTGATCACTCCTAGTTTAATGCACTTGAGTAAGTCTTGTCTAAGATTACCTACATCATTAAACATAATACCTTTCCTACACTTCTTTGATAACATATTAACAATCATTCACACACTTTTACCACTTAAAATAAAAACACAAAGAGCTAACCTGATTGGTAACACAATCCGCCTTGTTAGTTACATAGATTAAAATAATAAGGACATGTCACCGTGTTGTGCCTTGATTCTCCACGAACGAGATCTCATACTCTTTTCATATAGTCAAGACATTTTTCCTGCATGATTAACAAATTGTGCTAGGTACACTATCTTTATCGGGTCATTGAGGATTAGTAAAACATTGGTTGAACATAGGCATCCATTGAAAGGCACCATTAGAAACAAAGAGTTTCCTAAATTTACACTTTGCAATAGTGTGTCCCTTTTTGCAACAATAATGATAATACAAGTTAGAAGAAGATAACTTTTTGCTATTTGATTCCTTTTTAACATAACTATACATTCGATAAGGATTGTGCGATGGTAAGTCATACTTGAAAGTATCTATAACAAAGGTAACCTTGGGTTGTAAAGCTTTATCATGTTTAGCTTTAAGAGTCCTTGACTCCTTTTGCCAAAGTTTCACAACCAAAATTCCCAAAGCGGAAGTGAGAATGTTCTTCGCTTTCCAATCATGTAACCATAATTTTCAATCATTAGCATCTCACTATGCTTCCAGTTTAGGTAATGTGACACCCTCCTCATTGGTCATAGTTATTACATTTGGACTATTTTGGATATCATCTCAAATACCTTCATCAATGGAGTTGATGTGTATAAGCATAAGAGTTTTCCAATAGCCATAATTTTCGCCCGTGAAAATTGATACTCTATTGTATGTACCCGTAGGTTCGGTAGCCATTCTTCTAAGAAATATATCTCAAGCACGAAATGAACCGGAGCTATTGATACCACTTGTTAGACGATATGCTTCGATCTAGAGGGGGTGAATATATCACAATTTTCAACCAAAAACTTTGGCAAAAATCTGTTTTCAAAAATATGGTGCAGCGGAAAAATGGCCCGGATCGAATCGCCTAACCGAACCTACTATCTAAAAGCTATATACACATCGCGAACCAAAAGAAACAATAATGAACGTAAATGTTCAACAATAATCAAGCTACGAATCAATTAAATGCAAAGCTATTCATAACTCATATATCCAATGAACCAAAAGACAATTAAAACATATACAAACAATTTATCGAACACTTGGTGTACAATTGATAGCAATTGGAAATTCAATTTGTTTTGTTGATGTTAAAAGTCAATCACAATCAAAGTGATTATGATTATATCAACAACAACACTTTTAAAAGATAATTAAAAAATAATTTCCAATCGAATTGATCAAACAACGGTGAATTCAATAAATTGCAAAATTAACAATTAAAGAGATAAAGAGATAAAAGAAAGAGAGATGCTAATATTTGTTTAGGCAGTTCCCCAATGAGCCTCACTATGGGTACGTCTTCTCTCAATTCGAAATCGAATTGAGATACTTGCAATTTACCTTTTTTTTTTGCAAAATTATTTATACAAGATATGAAGAATGCAAACCCCAAAACCCTAATGTCTTGTGTTAATTCTTCCGCCTCCAAACCCTTGATCTAAAGCTTTATCAAGTAACCAATAATGCGACTACAATCATCTGATTATCCTGAGCATGCAACTTGTTGAACCCAAGATTTTCGAACACAACTCATCGTCTCGTGCTACTCCCTTGCAAGAAAACCACCTTGTCCCAAGATCTTCAATTGGTCGAATTTATGTTGACGTGATCTTGTCCAAAACCTTAGAATCAAACCGATCTTGAAGGAAAACCCCACCTTGGTTTTCTTATTTGAAACACATAAAGTTCCCAATCCAATATTCTCGGTTACACCAAACCTAATTGGATGTTATCAACCCAAATCTAGATGGTCACTCAATCGAAAATGATTATGTATAGTTCAATTGTGTGTATGCATAGAAGAAAGGTTAAAGATGACAGACAACTTTGTAATCCGGTTTCGTTTAGGTTTTATCTCTAGAAACCCTTAGACTAGAAGAAGGTGCATGTATGAGTACATATATATATATATATATATATATATATATATATATATATATATATATATATATATATATGTGTGTGTGTGTGTGTGTGTGTGTGTGTGTGTGTGTGTGTGTGTGTGTGTGTGTGTGTGTGTGTGTGTGTGTGTGTGTGTGTGTGTGTGTGTGTGTGTGTGTGTGTGTGTGTGTGTGTGTGTGTGTGTGTGAATGAAAATAAGCAAAGAGAATGCAAGAAAAATAAGACGCAAAAATAATTTTTCAAGTTTGAAGTTGCATATGTCGGCCTATGAAGGTGTTCAGGCCGACCTGTAAGGCGAGTTGAGAGGCGACATGTGGGCAGAGCCTACATGCTTCGTTCTTGGAGTGTGGGAGCTGACTGTAACTTGGATGTGTCAACCTATACCGAAGTCAAGGTTTCCATAGGTCGACCTGAACTCATATAGGTCGGCTTGTGCAGTTATGTTGACACACAAAACTTGGTTTTTGATGTATGACATGCCTACGACCTATTAAACTTGTTCAAAGACTATTTTTATGCATCCTAAGGCTAAAATGACAAATGTACATCTAAATTTAGGTTGACACCGTCCAATATACAAAAACGCTACAATATACTACCTTGTTTGACATCATTCAAAAACTCGGTTGAATTTGTAGATAGCACTCACAAAATCTACAACGTCTTACCACTTCAAAAGTTCTTGAGTTACTTCACATGGATCTCATAGGACCTATGCTAAGTCGAAAGCTTACGAGGAATGTATCAGGAAAGAGATACATGTCTTTGCGTGTTAATGATTACTCAATATTCACTTGGGTTGACTTCCTTAGACTAAATCAGTCACAAATGTCACATTTGAAAAACTAAGTGTCCGTTTGGTTGAGGGGTTTTGGAGAGGAGGGAAGGGGAGGGAATATTTTATAATTTATGTGTTTGGTTCAAATTTTAAGAGGGGGATGGGAAGTATATGGAAGAGACTAAAATTCCTCCTGAACCATTTTTTGCTTTCCCCCGATTTGGAAGGTTTGGAGGGGAGAGGAGGTGTTTGATTTTGATTATAATTATATTTACATATTTACCCTTGTTATTTATTTAAATATAAATTTAACTTATAACAATGTTAAAAGTTTTATTTTGAATAAATTTAATCTTTCTTTTTATATTTTTTGTATTTTTATATCTTCATCTTACTATCATTATATCTGTTTAATTTTTTTTGCTTTATTTTTTATATTTTAATGTTAATTTTTAATTATCGTAATATCTTTGTTTATAATAATAGGGGGGCAAAACTGTAATTTACCCAATTATATATTATAATCGTTATGTTTTTATAAAACATTTCATGATGACCTCTGATTAAATATTTATATTTCATCAATAAGTTTGTATTTGAATTATAAACGGTAAATATCATAAGTCTTATGGTAAAAATAGAAGGATAAGAAAGTAAATTTGTTTTAAAATACCTCTCATCCCCTTGTGAACCAAACATATTTTGTATTTGATTATCTATGTTTTTTATGAAATTAACAATTTTTTTTTGTAAATATTTTTAAAAAAAAAATTTATTTAGCATAAGTGTTATAATATTTTAAGGGTAAAAAGGTAAGTTAGTTTTAAAATCACTCTCCTCTACTTATGAATCAAATATATATTTGAATAAATCTTTTCACTCTCCTCCCCTTCTTATAAACCAAACATACGTTTAATTAAAATACATTCTTTTTTCTCCTCTACTCTTTATTAAAATTTCTCTCATCTCCTCTCCTTCATTGAATCAAAAGTACCCCTAACGAGAAAATGGAAGGATTCTTAGAATTCGCGATCATAAAAGAGAATTTGAAAAAGTCTAATTTCTAAAAATATTATTCTTCCAAAGGTTTCTTCCTGAATATAGAAAGGATAATCTTGTCAAATTTATTTATCACCTGCTTCATTTCAAATAAAACTTTTTGTGATTATAACAAAATGACTATCACTATACTAGAACATGAAGAATCGACTATGATTGTTCTACAATGATGATCCCAAAGAAAGACTTCTTAAAATAGCTTGACTACTCTTTCTTCACTCGCTTAGGTTTTCGTGTTGATCTAGTTCGGAATCAGAATGTACATTTCTAAATTCATCATCACTTATAAAGGGATTGGGATTTCCGCAGGAACAGAGATTAGGGCTTTGATTCTCTTCTCTGGCAAAGCATTTCTTCTTCTTCTTCTTCTCCGGCCACCGTCTTACCGCCTCTCTTCTTCTTCCTCGCACACCTCAGAACACCATGCTCCGCCTCCAGCCTCTCTCCACATTCCAATCTCAATCCATCAAAGTTTTCTCAAAAACTCTCCCTCCCTTTTCCGCCGTTGAAATCGGAAGTCCAACCTCCGAGGTACTCTTTCTGCATCTTTCTCTCATTCATTTCATTGATTATTAGAGAGACAATTTTGATACAGATAGGCATCCAATTGTCTAACAAGTATACAATAATTAAATAATCAGTTCTTCAATGTTAATGACATTGATTGGATGTTATGTTGCTTAGTTATTTCTTTTATGGCTTTGTTTCATTGCTTTTATGTGTTGATTCTTAGTATGTGAAAAGAACAAAAAGTTTTGAGGTTTAGTTTAAATAAGTGACAACCTTCATATTGATTTTATGTTTGGAAATTATGATTTATTATGCATGTATCTCTGTCGGTGTCTTCATTCTCGGCGCTGCTTGGTAATGCCTTTTTCCTCAGTTTTTTCGTTTGGGATTCTCTGTTTTTTCTTCTTCTCATGTTTGAATCTGTTTATGTAATAGTTGAAGATGAATTTACATAACCTGTTGTAGCTTGAAGAATCCTTTATTATTGAAATTAGCGTTATCGATGGCAGATGGTGGCCACAGTGGAGAGCAGAAATTCCGCAATAAAGTGTGACATATGGCACCACCATCCTTCACAAATTTGACCGTGGAGGAGAGCCAAAAAACCGCCACCAGTATCCCGCCATGACCGATATCTGACAACATTGATTGGAATATGGTTTTATAGAAGGGTTACATAGCTACAAAGGTAAATATCGGCCGATGTTGCGGGTTTCCACTTTAATTCGCTATGATGGTGACTCAAAGCTTCCGTGCCATGTGCCATTGACAACACTCGAAGCACTTATCATCTGCCATCGACAACACTATAAACCTATGAAGCACGGACACCTCTAGGAGTAGGCGTGTCGCGGTGTCCGACACGCGTCGGTGTCCAACACCTGTATGACACCCGTACGACACGTGTTGGAAAAGTCAAAGAAGTGTCGGAAAAGTCAAAGAAGTGTCGGAAAAGTCAGGCAAGTGTCCACTAAAAAATAGTTTTTCTCTTTGTTTCGACACTCTTCGAATCAATGGTTAACACCCATACGACACTCACAACACATATGTTTGACAATTCAGGCGAATGTTTTAAACAAAAATTTGTTTTTTTCTTTGCTTCAACACACTTTTATACATATTTTGGACAAATCTCACACAAATTTAAAGTTGTTAACCAAGTATTATTAAAGACATTAATTTTGATTAGAATATTTTCAACTTATTTAATCATAGATGGATAAATAAAGCTTAAATACTCTCTTATATATAGCGGTGTCGGTGGCCTATGTTTTAACATTATCGGTGTTGGAGTGTCCATGTCGGAGTCCGTGCTTCATAGCTATAAACACCTATGGACACTGAAGAGAGGTTAAATGAAATCCATATATCCTACAATGCTTGATCAACTAGTTGTAGAAGGACTGTTTTATTGTTTCATTTGTATATGTTAGCATAACAAGCTAATTAGATGTTCAAAACTTAATTAGCCCGTAGTTCACAAGTCTGCATATAGCATTTGCCAGTATGAGCTTTAGTTTTAAATTAGAAAAACTCTAATTAAATGGTTTCATGAATCACTCGGTAGAAATAACATGATTCCATGCTGTCCTTAAGAAGATTAATTACATTTCATAATTAGTTTCATGTGTTGATTGTGATGATATTTTGTTGTAAGAAGATGAAAGACGCGGGAAGGCTGCTCAGGAGACTGCTCCCGTGGAAGAGGTTGAGGAGAAAGCATTGGTTAATTGGGCCAAAGTAAGATCCTCTACTTTTCACTTTTAAGAGAAAATCTTTACTCCTTATGATCAACTATGTAAATTTTGTAGGGATTGTTCATATCATGTTAAACATTAACTCTAAACCAACGAACTTGTTTAACTGTGTCTCTTACTATTCTGGAAATTCATTCACCCTGGATCTGTATTTCTTATTAAGTCTTGATACTCCAAAGTTGCTAAAGTATTGGTGTCACAGATTACGGAGGAGGGAACCGATACACACAGGATACAGCACAGCAATAACAGTACAACAGACACAATTTTTTAAAACCTTTTCTTCCCTATTTTCTTTTAGAAAATGAATAGAAGAAATGAAAAACATATAAAAAGAATGATAAGGAGTCAAGAGATGAAGAGTCAGGGCATAATAGAACGCTTCACTGTCTCTCGATGATGAGAATGTGAGAGAGGAGACCAACACCATTAGAGTTAACTGTTAAGTATTAAACATTAGGCAATGATGTTCTTTTTGAATCTTACTAATACGCTCTTTTTGGATAGTACTAATGATGTTTTTGTTATATTTTTCTTGGCGCGGAAAAGATGTAACTCTCCCTTGTTTTGATCATTTCTAGTAATTGAATCTTTATTATTATTTTTAGCTATGTTTCTATATTGTGCATTATATATCTATTTAAATTTAGTTTTTTTTATTAAGTATACGAGTTTAATAGCATATTCCTTTTTGTTGTAACACATACTTGTGTATGGATATCTTTTTTTGTTCACATGGTTCTCTATTAGGCTTACCAAATACTTGTGGTATTGATGAAGGTGAGTTTCTGAGAAATGCTGCTATCAGGGAACTAAGAGAAGAAATATGAGTTAGTTCAGCAGAAGTGATTGCAAAGGTATAAGTTTCAAGTTTCTTTACTTGCTTTGTAAACTTGAGTTCCTAAGTATTGCATATCCATACTAGGACTGTGTGGTCAAGTGCCTCCTTTAATTGTAATTGGAAAGGCATGGAATTCAGGATATTTTGTTTGACTGTGCTGAACGGTTATTCTTTGATGAGGATTAAATGGTAACCGAGCCTGTCCTTTGGTTTTTAGCCAGTTTCTCTTCCGTTTTCGTTTTGTTGTTGTTGTCTGTTAGTTCCTGGTGCTATAATCCTTGTTTAGTTAGCTGGTAACTGTTTTTTTGGTATTGAAATCCAGATGGCCCTCATGTGTATTAGACTTTGTTGTCTTGGTGTTTGTAGGATAGTAGTAGTGGGATGTTCTTCCTTTGTTTTTCCCCCTGCTAGTACGCTTTGTGCTCGGATTTGAGTTGTGTTAATATATTTAGCCGTTTCAAAAAGAAAATCACCATGCAATGTGACTAGCTTGTGTTTAAATTTGAGCTGCTATTATTTGTGGAATTTTTCTTTTGTTTCTCTATTTTTGTTTGATTACTTGCTGGTTTTTAAAGAAAAATAAATAGTAGTCCTTGTGTCATTGAATCAGGCGAAATTATTTGCTTTTGGATATTTGGCAGGCACCTGTAGAAGGCCTGGATTTTTATTTAAAAGTCGTTTGCCACGGTTAAGCTGTGGCTAAAATGGTATTTTTTTAAGAAACATTAAAATAATACATGTTAATTCGGTTAATGCTTTACTTGAATTAAGAAGAAAATTTTAAAGTCAGCTCTAAATCTGAATTAACAGCTCAAAATTTGTCAAGTCTCCTGGTATTAAGTCAGGCACAAACCCAACTTTAGAAGTCTTTTTTAATCGACCTCTATGCGGCTTCTTCCCCTATTTTTCGTTAAGGCCCTGTTTGCGAGTTAGGAGGGGAAGGGGGAGGGAGAGCTTCCGAGGAAGAAGATTTAAAGAATAAATAGAGAAATATTTAACATTTTTTGAAAAAATAATTTTGTTTAGAATGATAAATAGATGTTTATCATTAATATATTTTTAATTTTCAACATATCATAACATAGGTTATAATTGAAGAATGTATCTAAGCCCTCCCAAACCCTCCAAACCCCTTATCCAATACAGTTTATTAGTTCCTCAAAACTAGGGGATTTTTGTATTATTAATAAAATTATACCTTCCAAAACCCTCTCCACCTAAATCCCTCAATTCATACTTCACCCTTCCCTTTTTTCAAACCCTCCTCTCCCTTTCCCTACAAACTCCCAAACAAAGCCTAAAGGAAATACACATGAGGTCCAAGTATCTTTGGTTACTTATTGGTTTCTTCAAGTTTAACAATGGTGTTTCTATGAAACAAGATTCACCGTATAGAAACTTGTGGTAGCCTCAACAAAGATAAGTAATGAAGGTTTATTTGTGGCTTTCATCGATGTTTAAGTGTCTGTTACCTAGTAGAGCAGAACTCTAGCATTCCCTACTCGATGTAAGGCTTTCCTAAAGCATGAAGTTGTCTCCAATTGTCTTTTAAATGGACTCCTTGGGTTGGTGGTTCAAATGGTATTGTCTAAAATACTTTGATTTAAGAAAAAACAATGTCATATACTAAATTTCATATATGCTAGTAATAGAAACAAATATAATTTTTGAAGGAAAAAATATCAGCATTTAGAGTGGTGGCCCAAGTGCCCATAGAAAATAAGGAGTAACAAGTAAAGCATCAAGATGCATTAATTATTATTTTTACTAAAAAAGCGTTTTATATATTGAGGATATTGTGCAATGTCGGGTGTTTTCCTCATATTTAAAGAGTGGTATTGCTTCCTTTGCTCAGTTAAAACTCTTGATTCTTGTGCTTTCGTCGAAGTTGCGCTGCGCTCTTCTCGATTCATCAATGGCCTCAAACAGCATAACTTCAACATCAAGATCTAAAGTTTGTATCGATTTCCATTCTCCTATTTACTTTTGCTTTCTTTAATTCCATTCCTTTTAGGTTTTCATTTCTCATTTTCATATATATGGTAGTGATTTTTCAAAATTCAACTCCGACGATTGCAAGTTACTTTTTTTCTAATGAGATCAAGAAGTGTTGTAACCAAATAATCATTTCATCGAATCGTTGTGTAGATGCATGTATTTTTCTATGTATCAGTGAGATTTTATTCCATGGACAGAAACAACATGGAGAGGCAGCTATTGACGGTCGTCAATTCTTGACGAACAAAATACATTTGTTAAAAGAAAAGATCCAAGATGAGCGATTTAAATCAATTAAAGTAAGTTCAATTGGGTGGGTGATTATTTGAATTGATCTAGCTTTTGTGTCATTATGTTTGCTAGAATTTTATTCTATTGTAAATTGAGGGAAATCAAGTTGATCTCCTAGGGACATTTACGTACTTGGTCCTGAGTTAACTTGTTTTTATGGAATTATCAGTCGATTTCCTCTTTATTTATTTTTGCAGAAAATTGGATAATTCCAATGTTTATAACAGTCTGTCAAATTAAATCACGTTTCAAATTAGCTGTTTAGGGTTTCATAATGAGCTCTGCCATTTTCTTGCCTTTTTCCCCCTACTTTAGTGGTATGATTGAAATACTTAATTATTTATTGTTTGAATTTATTTTCCCAATTTCTATATGAATGGTGGACAAGAGTTCTTTTTGTCAACCTTGATATTTAGCTTTGACTTAATTTTTAATTTCCTCAGGATAAACTTTGGATAAATAGGGAGAATCTTAGGTTTCAACTTTCCGAGGTCATGGCAGCGGTGTCAAGAAATACCTCATTACAGACCGAGGAAGCTAATGCTAAAATGCTTTCTTCAAGAATTGACAATCCTGTCAGTAAGTTTAGTGGTTTCCGTCAAGGTTTAGGAAGGAGAGAACAAATACAAAATCAAGATGTATCCTTTGAGAAAAGTTTCAAGTTACCATACACTGAAAAGATACCTCCATATACATTTTGGTTACATTTGGCCAGGTGAGTCTTATTTTCCCATTTTAAAAATCTAGAAATCCTATAATGTGCATTTGTGAAAATTGAAAACAAATGTTTATTCTTAAACTCTATTCCGCTTTAAAATATATATATTTAATGCCATCATTCATATGTCATTTTCATTGTGTATTTATTGCTTTATTAAAATCTTTTGCACAAAATAGGAACGAGAGAATGACCAAAGATCAATCATTTGCAGCACGAAGAAACATATACTATGATCAACATTGTGGTGAAACAAGGATATGTAGTGACACCGAAGAAGAGTGCAAAGAGAATAGGGAAGCTAAACATGATTTTTCTCAGGGTGAAGACCAAATTCTATGGTAAATCAAAATGGAGATGTATTATTATACTTACATTTAGAAGTTTTATTTATATGTGAATAAGTATAAAATAACCATAAGAGCTTGAGATCCTAGTTGCAGTATTTGTTGTTATAAGTGATATGGATCTTCAATTTCCATATTGAATTTTGTAATGATATAGATGCCTTGCTGGTTCTCGAATGTTTTTCCTTGGAGCTGCAGTTGAATAAGTCCTTTATCATTGCCACACAACAAAATGTTTAAATTTAACACCATATTTAAACTCATTGTTCATCATTTTCCCACTTCATTTTTAAGTTTCTCATTTACTAAAACTACTATTTGACTATTGAATATGTCAGGATGGCATTTGAGGAACACGATATTACTGAGGAGGCATTGAGTGTTGTTCAACGCTGTATTGGGGGCAGCTACTCAGAGATTCAGGTAGAATTGAATGTATAACATACACTAATGTTTTCATGATAATTATTAACCTTAGTATTTGTTAAGAGTCCCACATCGGACAATATATGGCATGAACATGTGTTTATAAGTGGGAGCAATCCTCACTCTACCAACCGGTTTTGTAGGGTTGAGTTAGGCCCAACCACACTTCTTAACATGGTATCAGAGCCTCGTTTAAGATCCGGTGGACCACCTTCTATGGTTTCCGCTATCGGGCCACCCACCATTTATTTCCACGCTTCAGTTGTCCAGTCCTGAGCGTGAGGGAGTGTGTTAAGAGTCCCACATCAGACAATATATGGCATGAACATGTGTTTATAAGTGGGAGCAATCCTCACTCTACCAACCGGTTTTGTAGGGTTGAGTTAGGCCCAACCACACTTCTTAACAGTACTCATTGCAAAGTCCCCCCATAAATATCATGATAATTGTTAACCTCAGTACTCATTGCAAAGAGATTCAGAGCTGTATGGTTTAGTTTATTGGCGGGTCTCATAGACTTGCATGATTTTTTGTCAATGGCAAAAAATATAAAATAGAGAAAAAGCGGTTACAAACAGAAAAGTAGTACTAGGAGTATTCTGTACCAAAACAGAGTACAAAACTGAGTAAAAGAGATAAAAATAACACAACAAAACCACTCCACCCAGTACATGCCAACACCACCACACTTGCACAGGCCAATAAGAGTAGAGAGAACCACCGCCCAATCCACCAAAGGGTGCAGAAGATCAAGGGCCAAACCAAGCTCAGACCGGATCGCCACCGCCAACAACAGAGCATTATCGGACCAAACACTAGTGAGAATCACCTTCCCGTTCAGAGTGAGAATATGAAAAATCCCCAGATTTAGTGAGAACCACTCGCAGGAGGAAAAAATAATATACTATTTCTATCCATCAAATATTGAACAATCATAATCCTTTCCCGGGAAGATTTTAGGTCGTTACATGATTTACAAATGAGTCGCACAACCAAATTTCAAATCAAACCCAAACCGGATCTAACGCTCTTCCCCACCCCAAACGAGAAGAAAATATCAACAAGAATAATACTCAAAGGCATCACCATCTCCCATCCTAACCACCTAAACACACTATACACAAAATCACAAGTTGCAAAAAGTTGATCCAGTCGGAGCTCTATCCTGAAGTAATTGCCGAATGTTAAGAGTCCCATATCGGACAATATATGGCATGAACATGTGTGGCAATCCTCACTCTACAAACCGGTTTTGTAGGGTTGAGTTAGACCCAACCACATTTCTTAACATGGTATCAAAAGTCTCGTTTAAGATCCGGTGGACCACCTTCTATGGTTTCCGCTATCGGGCCACCCACCATTTATTTCTACGCTTCAGTTGTTTAGTCCTGAGCGTGAGGGGGTGTGGTAAGAGTTCCACATCGGACAATATATGGCATGAACATGTGTGGCAATCCTCACTCTACAAACCGGTTTTGTAGGGTTGAGTTAGGCCCAACCACATTTCTTAACACCGAAAAAGAACTTTGACCTTATTGGACACCCAACTTTTCCTCACACTCGATAAAGTCCTAATCACCTCTTTCGAGTGGCCGCCCCCGCACGGGCAACCTCCGGAAGCACCAAATAAACAAAGCTAATCGAGTACATGCCCGAAGAGTCGTGCTTCCACAACTAAGAGTCCTCATGGGACAAATGAGCTCCATTCAGAGTCATAAACAAAGAGACAAGCAACTCCTCCTCCAAATATACCTTTCCTTCATCTATGATCCATGACCCACCCACCCACCATATGACCAATCATATCGTCTCTCATCTGAAACGTGATAAAGTCTTTGGAATTTCTCTGCGAGAGGCACCCCCAACCTAACAGTCCTAGAAAGTCATGGACCAAATTCACCACACCATCAGAAAACTGATAAACCGTTTAAACATATTATAGGAGAAGGGATATAACAACAACCATCAAGCCTTATCTCGACAGCTGAGCCTTATCCCACTAAGTGCGTTGCCTACATGGATAAAATGGGAAAGGGTGCACACGAACAAGGAGGATGATGGGTCTTAAAGCACAAATTAGTAAAGAAATGGATAAAACAGTGTGATAAGAAATTGTAATTGTATTACTATCAGATCCACAACTACAGGAAAATGGGAATGAAGAAAAAGAAAATAACAAACTGGTAGTGGCTACCAATTCCCAAGCACAGAGTGCTCCCAAATCACCAAAAGTGACCCCACCAAATCCTAACAGAATTCTGTCCTCAATATTCCCTTCCAGCTGTAGCTATATATAGCCACTCTCATGCCCTTAATTCATTCACAGCCACGTCATCATCTTTAATTCCTTTTGTTTTCTTCCTCATGTAAACTCTCCACACCCTTGGCCTAGGTCCCACTTCTCTAATCACATATCTATCAACTCCTGCCTCCTTAGACAATGCCTTGTCCTCAAGGCAGAATTCAGGAAATTGACCACGCAAAAATTCGTTATCCTCCCATGTCACATCCTCTGAAGCTTTGTTTTTCCATTGTATCAAGGACTGCTGAACTTCATTACCTCCCTGCACTGTGACTCTTGAACCCAGCACCTTATCAGGATATACATCATTCTCCTCGATCACCTCCAAATCTTTTGGTAACTCTCCCTGTACCTGATAGTTCCCAACAGCTTTCTTGAGTAATGAAACATGAAAGACTGGGTGAACCTTAGATGTTGCTGGCAGTTTCAACCTGTAAGCCACTTCACCAATTTTTTCCGCCACTTGGAACGGTCCATAAAATCTTGCAGCGAGTTTCTGATGAATCCTTTTCACCACTGACTGTTGTCTATGAGGTATGAGTTTCAGAAAAACCCATTCACCAACTTCAAAACACAAGTCCCTCCTCTTCATGTTAGCATACCTTGACATTTGTTCCTGCGCCTTGAGCAAATGAAGTTTGAGTTGGTTTAGAGCCTCATCTCTTTCACTCAATTCCAATGCCACGGCAGCTACTTTCGTCTCATTAGACAGAAATCTCAGCAATGCAGGAGGTTGTCTCCCATAAACTACCTCGAACGGAGTCTTCCCAATAGATACATGAAAGATAGTGTTGTACCAATACTCCGCCCACGAGACCCACAATGACCAAGTCTTTGGATGATCAGAAGCAAAACACCGCAAATAACTTTCCAAGCACCTGTTAACCACTTCCGTTTGACCATCTGTTTCCGGGTGGTATGCTGAACTCATTTTCAGTTTCGTTCCCTGCAACTTGAACAACTCCATCCAGAAATGACTCACAAATAAAGGATCACGATCACTAATTATAGAGCTTGGAATTCCATGAAGTCTCACCACTTCTTTGACCAAGAGTTCAGCAATGGATTTAGCAGTATACAGATGTTTGAGTAAAACAAAATGACTATACTTGGATAGTCTATCCACTACCACTAACACAACCTCATAACCTTTAGACTTAGGCAACCCAGTGATAAAGTCTAAGGACAAGTCCTCCCACACACCATTAGGAATAGGTAAAGGCTGTAACAAACCACCAGGAGTCGTAGCACTGTACTTTTGTCTCTGACAAACATCACAGGATCTGACATAATCCCTTACACTCCTCTGCATTCCCACCCAATATAAGGAATCTGCCAGTCTGCGGTATGTTCTTAGAAAACCTGAGTGCCCTCCAGCAGGAGTATTGTGAAATTCTTCCAATAGCCAAGGGATAGAGGGTGATTCGGGGGAAATCACCAGCCTGCCATGATAAAGTAAAACTCCTTGTTGCACCTGAAACCCAGGTCTAAGCTCAGGAGACTCCTGCACTTCTTTCATTAACCTTTGAATGTACGGGTCATTATTTATTTCAGTCAAAAGTTTCTGTCTATCAGCCCACAAAGGAAAAGAAATGATAGAATTCATTTCTATTTCACCATGACATCTAGACAGAGCATCAGCGACTCTATTTTCTAGGCCAGGCTTGTACTTGACTTCAAATTGATAGCCTAGAAGTTTGGCCAACCAGCACTGCTGATCTGGAGATGAAATTCTCTGCTGCAAAAAATGTTTCAAGCTCTTATGATCTGTATGCACAATAAATTCTCTGCCCAATAAATAATGTCTCCAATGTTGAATATACAGCACAAGGGCCATTAGTTCCTTCTCATAAACAGATTTTGCCAGATTCCCATCAGATAAAGCTTTACTGAAGAAAGCAATAGGTTGCCTCTGCTGCATTAGAACAGCCCCTATACCCCTGCCAGCCGCATCACACTCAACCTCAAAGGGTAACTCGAAATTTGGAAGGATTAGCACAGGAGGAGAAGTCATGATCCTCTTCATTTCCTCAAAAGCCTTGGCAGCTTCTATTCCCCAAGAAAAATTGTCTTTCTTAGTCAAGTCAGTGAGAGGTTTTGCTATTACCATAATCCCGGATGAACTTTCTATAATACCCTGTGGGTCCCAAAAAACCACGTACCCCCTTCACGTTCTTTGGCGTAGGCCACGCAAGAATACACTTCACCTTCTCAGGGTCCACTGCCACACCCTCACCAGAAATGATATGGCCAAGGTAATCAATTTGTGCGCACCCAAACCTACACTTTGCTTGGTTTGCCACAAAACAATGATCCACCAAAACCGACAAAACCATCTTCAAATGCCTTTGGTGTTCCTTGATATCTCTACTGTAAATCAAAATATCGTCAAAAAACACCAAGACTAACTTTCTCAAATATGGTCTAAAAATGTCATTCATGGTAGCTTGGAAGGTAGCCGGGGCATTCATCAGTCCAAACGGCATGACCAAATACTCATAGTGGCCATTATGTGTTCTAAATGCCGTTTTAGGGATGTCATGCTCATGCACTCTGATTTGATGATATCCAGATTTTAGATCAATTTTAGAAAACATAGCAGCTCCATATAATTCATCTAACAACTCATCGACTATAGGAATTGGGTACTTATCTGGTATTGTAGCTTTATTTAAGGACCGATAATCTACACACATTCGCCAGCTCTTATCTTTCTTCTTGACTAGTATCACAGGGCTTGAAAAAGAACTCATACTTGGACGAATGACTTCTGCTCTCAATAGTTCTGACACTTGCTTCTCAATCTCTTCTTTTTGGTGGTGAGGATACCTGTAGGGTCTGACATTAATAGCACCATGGTCCGGATAAAGTTTAATCCGATGCACCTGACTCTTCTCAGGAGGTAGCTGAATGCTGTCTCCAAACACTGCCTGGAATTCTTCTAGTATCGGCTTTAGGCCCTTGGGAATCACTGATTTAGTTACTTCTATTGACCGTAAATAAGCCCACCACCAACCCAGCTCACTTCTGCTATGAGTGTTCTCAAGGTAAGAGTTTAGATATCCTTTGCTTCCTTGACCTTGCAATTTTACCAACTCATTCTCATAAGAAAATTGCATAGTCATGGCCTTCCAATCCATCATCACCTTCCCAAGAGTACTTAACCACGCAACTCCTAACACCATATCCATTCCTCCTAACTCCAACACCAGCGCATCCACAGCCACTTCAATCCCTCCCAGCTTCATGTTGATCTCTTTACACACTCCACTTGTTATCACTTTATGACCGTCACCAAGTTTGATACTCTTAGCTGTTGTAGGTGTGATAGCAAGACCCAAAGCAGTAGTCACTTTGGGAGAAATGAAGTTGTGACTCGCACCACTATCAATCAGCACTAATAGGTCTACATTCTGTATCTTCCCTTCAACCTTCATTCTGTATCTTCCCTTCAACCTTCATAGTGTGAGATTCACCCATGCTTCCCAATACCCCCATCAGTTTACATTCCACCTCCACTTCTTCTTCACTTTCCACCGTCACGTCTTCCATGCTCACAATTTCCCCTTCTTCTGTCATAGTTTCACCCTCTCCTAAGATTAAAACCCTAAGAGCTCTTTCTGGACATTTATGTAACGTAGGGTGGTATTTTCCCCCACATTTGAAACATAGACCCTCCGCTCTCCTCTCTTCAAATTCATCATTGTGGAGACTTCATACTCCCTTCCATCTCTCCGTCGCGCCGGAACGTGACCCCCCGTCGTTTTTGCGAGCTGAGGAAACCAAAGACGACGTTGAATTCATGTTGGATCCAGTCGAACCCGTTTTCTGACTCAGGTTTGACCCACCCGCCTGAGACGGACGATTTGCATCCTTGGGCTGAAACCCACTTTTACTCCTTAATGACCCGGCCCAATCCTTCTGGCCCACACGCTCGTACCCCCCTCTTTTCACATCACGACGCTCTCCATCATCGTCGTCCTCCTTCAATTCCTCTTAACATCCTTCGCAATCCTCATCATTTCCATCCTATTTCGGGGATTCAGAGTACGCACCCTCCATCGAATCTGGGGTTTCAATCCACTCATAAAATATCCCAAATACTGTTCTTCAGGAAGCCTGCCAACTTGTGATGACAACAGCTCAAAGGCTTCGACGAAGTCCTCCACACTTCCCTTCTGTTTCAACGTCGCAAGCTCCTCGAACGGATTCTCCAGACGACGTCCGCCATAACGAGCAATTAACGCTCGCTTCAGCTTTTCCCATGACAACTCATCTTCCGTCTCCATCAACAGGTTGAACCAATGAATGGTTGAACCTTCCATGCTCAAGCGAGCCAACTTCACACGCATATCATCTGATGTGTTCTGAACATCAAAATAAATTTCGGCCCGTGTAATCCAAGCCACAGGATCATCGCCATCAAACAGAGGCAATTTCACCTTCTTTCCGGCGAGACGAGACTCACTCTGTGCAGAATCATTCGTAGAGTTTTCTCCTTCTGGCGTCTCTCCTTTCTTTCCAATCTGTTTACTTAGTTCTTGCTAGAACCAAGCTTTGTTGATGCATTTGCTGAGCGTGTTGCTGCATTTGAAGAGAAAGTTCTTGCAGTGTTGTCGTCACATTCCCCATCTGTGTCTCTAAAGCGTCAACTCGGTCACCCATCTTAGGCTTCCTTGGCATCTACGGTCGTCTGCTGTGTGTGAGTTTGATCCGGTAGGTCGGACCAATTGATGGGTCTTAAAGCACAAATTAGTAAAGAAATGGATAAAACAGTGTGATAAGAAACTGTAATTGTATTACTATCAGATCCACAACTACAGGAAAATGGGAATGAAGAAAAAGAAAATAACAAACTGGTAGTGGCTACCAATTCCCAAGCACAGAGTGCTCCCAAATCACCAAAAGTGACCCCACCAAATCCTAACAGAATTCTGTCCTCAATATTCCCTTCCAGCTGTAGCTATATATAGCCACTCTCATGCCCTTAATTCATTCACAGCCACGTCATCATCTTTAATTCCTTTTGTTTTCTTCCTCGTGTAAACTCTCCACACCCTTGGCCTAGGTCCCACTTCTCTAATCACATTTCTATTAGAGGACAGCTAGCAGTGAAAGAAGTGGAGGAAGGTGTTCAAGAAGCATGAATGACGGAATGTCCAGGTGGCACTAGGGGACTGGAGGATCATGATTGAGAATCAGGATCATAATTACATAACAAGAGGAGGGCAATGAGAGTGAGGTAAGCAATTCGTGACTAGGGAAAAGGGTCTGAATGTATGGTTGTTCTCACATTAGTAAGGTCTCTCTTAAGAGTCACATTTGTTCTGTTTCCATTTCTGTTTCCATTTCCTCCAAGGAGAATTCTCTCCATCCATTGTAGTTCTGATTCAATAATAATATACCCTACTCATATACATCTTCTATTCCTGTACTGTTATTGTTTTATAGAATATTATTTGGTATTTCGAGCACGGTCGCAGGGATCATATGGTAGTGACGAGAATCGAACGAATTGAAAGTTTGGAGAAGCGTATGGAGGAAATTCCCCAGGAGAAAGGAGAAACGTCAACTGCTTGATAGTTCAATGGTGAATTGTATGCATTAATCATGCAAAATAACACCAATCGTCGTGAGAACGACGCAACTGCAGCTGTAGTGTTGGAACACGAATGATGGTTGGATTGCCGAGAGAATCGAATGCAACGGCCGGGAGAATCGAATGCAACGGTTGGAGGTACCGTATTTCTCTGACAATGATCCGTATGGGTAGATTTATCGAGCTGAGTGTTATTTTGAGATCAACCATATTTCTAATGAAGAGAAGGTGTTGGCTGAGTCAATCTGCTTTGAGAAGGTGTTGAATTGGTTCCAGTATTGGGAGGCTCGTACTGAACACATCACATGGATTTCGTTGCGTTGTGCTTTGTTGGGACGATTTCAGATGCTACCTCCGAGAATCTATATGAGGAGAGGTATTGATGAGCTTGAAACAAAGTCGGCGGGGGAGTTTATTGAGCAATTTGAGCTTATTTGAGCTCATCTTTGTCATGCTGATGAAGATGTGTTGAAAGGTGCATTCACAAATGGGTTGAATTGAAGGACATTGTTCGTGTAGAAGTACGTCTTAATGGTTCAGAGGATCTGAATAGTACTATGAAGTTGGCTAATAAAGTGGAAGAAAAAAATTATGTTCTGGGCCGAGAAGGAAGCATTGACCCTTCTAACAAAATAAGCCCAGGTGAGAACATACCATCTTTACGTACTCATTGAGATGGGTCGGGTTCTGGATCTAGTAACGGGAACTCTGTTCGTGTGGGTACTAGTGAGCATGATTCCAATACAGGTCTGATTGGTCAAAACACATCCCCAGGAAGTTCTGGGTCGGTGGTGCAGTGATCAAAGGGTAGTCAAGGTGGCACGAATTGCCGGAATTCCTCATTCGGAGATTTTCCGATGCTGAAATTGATGAAAGGGTCGTGGGTTGTGTTATTTTTGTGATGAAAATTTCTCATTGGGTCACGTTTGCAAGAATAAACACTTGCACATGCTGCTTATTGGGGATGACGACAGTCAGAAGAGGAGGTGGAGGCTGAAATAGCAATCCAAGTGGCCGAGGAGGGAGACTTACAGCTGCGCATGGGAAGTGTAACTGGGAATGACCTCACGAAAACCCTTGAAATTGTGTGAGGAGGTACAAGCAAAGAAGGTCATGGTGTTAGTGGATTCAAGAGCTTCTCACAATTTCATTCCCCAGAAATTGGTTCAACAATTGAAAGTTAAGGTGGATCAATCATTAGAATATGTGGTGCAGGTAGGAGATGGCCACACTATATAAAAAAAAAGATTTTTCGTGAAGGGGAATTGATGCTGCCTAATGTAGAAGTCACAGAGACATTTTACCTATTTGATTTGAGAGGGGTAGATATGGTGTTGGGGTATGAATGGTTGGAAAGCTTAGGAAGGATTGAAGCTGATTTCAAAGATCATGTATGTGGGTGATGGTGGAAGGTATGAAGGTAGAAATCCAAGGGGATCCATAATTGTTGAGGTGCATGGTTTCAATGAAATTTATGATCAAAGAGCTGAACAAAGGAGGGGAAGGTTTCTATGTGTAGTTGGGAATGATGTCTCTTTATTCTCAGGAGGTCAGGGGAGTGGTGTAAGGAATGGAGGGTGTCCTTGATTAGTATAAGGACTTATTCCAGTAAGCTACAGAATTACCCCCTCAAAGATGTGATAATGCAATTGTCCTTAAGGAAGGGTCCTAAATTCCCAACATAAGACCTTATTGTTACCCTTATCAACAAAAGGAGGCCATTGAAACATTTGTGAGAGACATGTTAGGTGCCAGACTCATCAAGCCCAGTGTAAGCCCTTTTGCTAGTCTTATGATATTAATTAAAAACTAGATGGGAGTTGGAGGTTTTGTACCGATTATAAGGTTTTGAATAGCATTACTACCCCTAATAAATTTTCTACTCTCGTTATAGATGAATCATGGGGGGAAATCACATTCTCTAAATTGGATTTAAAATCGGGCTACCATCAAATTAGAATGAGAGTGATATTCTCAAAACAGCCTTTCAAACCCATGAAGGACATTATGAATACTTAGTAATGCCTTTTGGGTTAACAAACACCCCATCCACATTTTAAGCTCTCATGAATGAAAAACTTAAGCCTTATTTGAGGAAGTTTGTGTTGGTCTTTTTTTGATGATATATTGGTTTACAATACTACTCATATTCAAATTGATCACCTTAAAATTGTGCTTGAAGCTTTGAGATTCATGCTTTAAAAGTGAATCTGAGAAAATGTAGTTTTGACACAATTAGAATATTTGGGTCATATAATCACTGCAACATGGTTGACAGCTGATCCAAATAAGGTGAAAGTGATGCAAGAATGGCTTATTCTAAAAGATCTCAAGAGTTGGGGGGATTTTTGGGATTGATGGTAACAACAGGGCATTATAGGAGGTTTGTGCAAGGGTATGGGGTGATTGCTAGGCCTCACTCAATTATTGAAGAATAATAATTTTGGTTGGGGTCCTGCAGCTATGCATGCTTTTCAGGAATTGAAGAATAAAATGGTGGATTGCCATTGTTGACCATGCCAAAATTTCCAACTTCCATTTGAAATTGAGACCGATGCTTCCGGTGTAGGAATTAGGGCAGTACTGATGCAGCAAGGGAAGCCGTTGACTTTTATTTGTCAAGCTTTATCTGATAGGGCATGTTTGAAATCAGTTTGAAAAAGAGAGTAAATGGCTATAGTGTTTGCTGTGCAGAAATGGAGACACTACTTGATGGCAAATTACTTTATCATACAAACTGATCAAAGGAGTTTGAAATACGTGCTGGAGCAGAGAATTTTAGATGGAGAGCACCACAAATGGATGGCCAAATTGATGGGATTTGACTTTGAAATACAATATAAGGAAGGGAAGGATAATATGGTGGCTGATGCTCTATCTAGAGTCACTCATATGAAGGCAGTATTCATGGTTAGTTCTGCCGAATGGTCAACATTTGAGGAGGAAGTGGCTAAGTATTCTCAACTGAAGAATTTCTATGTCATCCTGCTTCACATCCTTTATTTACAGTAGAAAAAGGGTGTTTGTGGCACAAAGGAAGGCGGGTCTTACCAACCAATTCAGCACGAATTCCTATGATTCTGGAGGAGTTCCATGCTTCAGTTTGGGGAAGTCAAGGTAGTCAAGCACGGGATCTTAAGTAGGATCGGACGGTCTGTGAAAGATTGTAAAACTGGGATCGTAGCATGGCACCTAAGATCTTACCGAAGGGCAAAATGGTAGTTTGACATATATATACACAAACATGAAATTTATAAATATGGGTAAAATAACCTATAAATCACAAAATTCAACCAATTCAATTAATATCTCATAACCATCATTCCATAATTTAACAAGTTCAAAATACTTTTTTCAAAATAAGTAGCTTAAAAAACATAAATCTAAAAAACAAGTCTAATCATCTAAGATATTATGCATTCTCATATGATAGTCATATAAAAGGCAACTTAAGCAAGACCCAGAACTCGATCTTGACCACAAAGTGCACGAAAAAAGTTTTTTCTCAGATTGTAGCACTAAAAGGCAACTTCAGCATGTAAGATCGTAAGATCTTAAGACCCAACACTCGATCTTAACTACACTGGGGGAAGTACATGCCGGGGGACAAAGAACCTTCAAAAGAATAGCTAATGTATTCTGCTGGAAAAGTATGAGACGGGATGTGGAAGGATTTGTTAGGAAGTGTGATGTGTGCCCAAAGAATAAGTACCAAGCCCTCAAACCAGTTGGTCTTTTGCTGCTCACTCACATACCTAGCAAGATCTGGGAGGATCTTTTGAAGGATTTATTGGGGGACTGCCCAAAGCGAAAGGCAAAGACACCATCTTAGTGGTGGTAGATAGGTTGACAAAGGGTGCTCATTTCATGGCCTTAAGTTATCCTTATACAGCCTGGACAGCGGCAAAAACATTTGTGAATGAAGTCGGGAAACTGCATGACTTTCCTGCCTCTATTATCTCGGATAGGGATAGTCTTCATGAGTTTATTCTGGAAGGAACTGTTCTTTGGCAGGAACTAAGGGTAAATTCAGTTCAGCTTTTCACCCTCAGACGGATGGGTGGTCAGAGGTATCTAATCGCACCTTGGAATCATATTTACGGTGTTTTGTGAATGGGTAACCCAAGCAATGGGTGAAATGGTTAGGCTGGGCATAGTTCTGGTTTAATTCTTTATTTAATTCTTCTATTAGCATGAGCCTATTTAAGGCCATGTACGGGAGGGAACCACCAACTATCATCAGTTACCCTAGAATGGGGGCTAGAGTCAGGGAGTGGATCAATTATTGCTGGAAAGAGAAGATGTGTTGGGTGAGCTGAAGAATCAACTCTTAATCTGATGAAACAATGAGCTTACAAGAAAAGAAGAGAGGTGATTTTTGATGTTGGGGATATGGTCTACTATGTGAAAGCTCAACCTTACTAGTTCAATTCCCATGCTAACATGCTTAATGAGAAATTGGGTCCAAGGTTTTATGGGCCATTTGCTATTACTGAGAAGATAGGTCGGGTCACCTATAAATGGACTTGTGGGAGCAGGGTTCACTGCGCAGCCACTATGATAGAACAGAGGTATGATATAATATGATAAAGAAAAGTATTTTATTAATGAATGTGAAAGTAAAATAAATTCTAGAGCTACTGCTCCTCAGTCAGAGAAACAATTCTCTCACTGCCCAAATCCTAATATCAAAATCAGAAAATCAATCAATGCCTCACTACTGCCCCATACACTCCTCTTTATATGTAGAATAATCCCTAAACTAACTCCTATTTATATGGAGAATAATACCTAAACTAACTCCTATTTATTTGTGGAGTTTCCTATTCTTTCTCACATATACCCTCCATTGTTTAGGTCCAATAATATCTCTATTAACTAACACATTCCCATCATCATTTGTGGGATCCGATCCATTCCTATCATCACCCCTACCTACAACATTAGCCTTGTCCTCAAGGCGCAGATCAGGGAATTGACTCTTCAGCAACAGTTCCTCTTCCCAGGTAGCATCTCCAACATCCATCCCTTCCCATTGTAACACACTGCTGACCTTGGCAGGATCAACAGCAACCCCTGCTTTGGAAATGACATGGCCCAAATATTCCACTTGGTGCTGACCGAAAGTGCATTTCTTCCGATTTGCCACAAACTGATGCTGCTGCAGAATATTAAGAACCACCTCCAAGTGCTGTAAATGTTCAGCCCAACTACTACTGTATACTAGGATAGCATCAAAAAAAACCAGGACAAACTTCTGTAGAAAGGGCTTGAAAATTGCATTCATTACCGATTGAAAAGTTGCAGGAGCATTGGTGAGGCCAAACGGCATTACCAAAAACTCATAGTGACCCTCATGAGTCCGAAAAGCAGCTTTATGAATATTCTCTTCCTTCATACGAATTTGATGATAACCGGATTTAAGATCAAGCTTAGAGAAATAACTACAGCCATGTAACTCATCTAACAATTCATCTACAACCGGAATAGGATACTTGTCCTGAATTGTTACCTTGTTGAGTGCACGGTAATCTACACACATACGCCAAGATTGATCCTTCTTCTTGACCACAATGACGGGACTAGAGAAAGCGCTGGTGCTGTTTCTAACCACCCCTTGTTGCAATAGGCTCTGAATCTGTTTTTCAATTTTATCCTTGTGTAAATGAGGATATCTGTATGGTCGCACACTTACCGGACCCGCACCCTGTAAAAGTTCACTTGAATGACTAGTGTTTCTTGACGGAGGAAGACCTTGGATTTCTTTAAACACAATAACAAAATGCTCCAGCAATCTTTCCAACTCCTTAGTCTGTTGATCAGAGACACACGACACCGGTGACCCTAACACCTTCATCAAGGTAGGCCATTTACAGCCTGCCATCATTCGAGAAGGAGTGATAATGCTTTGGAAAGTAGCCATCTTATCATCTACAGCCTGACCATGTAGTTTCACCATACTGCCTTTATGGTTGAACTCCATAAACATTTCTTTCCAATCCATGGTCACCTTCCCCAACGTTTCTAGCCACACAACTCCTAAAATCAAATCCACACCTTCTAACTCCAACACATAAGCATCAAAGCAAATCTGCACTGATCCCACTTTCATCTGAATTCCATTGCATCTACCCCTAGTTAGGACACGATGACCATCTCCTAATTTAACACCCAAAGGATTAGAAGACACCATAGACAATCCCAGGGCTTCAACCACCTTAGGTGATATGAAATTATGTGTGGCTCCACTGTCAATAAGTACCAGAATTAATGCACCTTGTAAACATCCCTCCAATTTCATCCTCCGGACCTGATTTGGATTAGTGGATACACCAACCAGCCCCATGGTTTTACATTCTAATTCCTCTTGTGTGAGCTCTTCTTCCGTCGCAGCCTCCAACACCACAATCTCTCCTGCATCGTTAACAATTTCGTCATCCCCCAAGATAATCAATCGTAACTGTCTTGTTGCACATTGATGGAGAGGATCCCATCGTTCGTTGCAACGAAAACAAAGTCCTTTCGCACGACGCTCATTAACCTCTGCACTTGGTAGATGGCGAACACCACGAGATTGACGGCGTGAATTGTCACCTAAATTTGGGCGAGAAGATGCTGTAGAATTGGTAGGACGTGTTGAGACGGTTTGAGATCCAGAATCCGAACCAGTCCGCGTTTGGCCCAAAGAATTATTAGGCTGGGTCTGAGTTGCAGATCCGTTCCCTTCCCCTTCGCGAAAAGCCCAATTAGGCTTTTGAGATTTTGTCCAAGAACCATGACCTGGTTTGTAACGTGCTCCAGAACCTTGTCCAGAAGCCACTGCAAATTCACTTTCAACATCACGAGCCAATTGCATTGCTAGGTAACGATTGCGAGGCTTGAAGGTACGCACACGACAACGAATATCATGACGTAAACCACCAATGAAATAACCTAGAAACTGTTGTTCTGGCAAACGACCACACTGTGAAGAATACAGTTCGAATTCAGCAATATATTCCTCTACTGATTCCGATTGTTTTAGTTCCTTTAATTCCTCAAACGGATTCTCCAAACGCCCACCTCCAAATCGAACCATCATCGCCTCACGAAGGTTCTCCCATGACACTTCCTCAGTTGAATCATGCCATAGGTTAAACCAATGGATAGTAGGGCCTTCCATACTCAATTTGGTCAACTGAATACGAACATCCTGCGAAATTCGTTGTACCTCAAAGTATGTCTCTGCCCGAGTGATCCATGCAACCGGATCGTCACCGGTAAATGCCGGCAACTCCACCTTCTTCGCAGATAAACGAAACTCATCCAGCGGTGAGGAAACTGCCGCACTGCTTGGCTGCGGCACTTCACGATGAGTCATTGCACGTTGAATCTCAGCACCAATGAACTCTCGTAACGCAGCAATGCTAGCCTCAACACCTTCCAACCTTTCTTCCACTGCAGAAACACGGTCAGCCATCTTAGGAGCTTTGGGCATGAACAATGGTAGGTCAGACCAATTGATAGAACAAAGGTATGATATAATATGATAAAGAAAAGTATTTTATTAATGAATGTGAAAGTAAAATAAATTCTAGAGCTACTGCTCCTCAGTCAGAGAAACAATTCTCTCACTGCCCAAATCCTAATATCAAAATCAGAAAATCAATCAATGCCTCACTACTGCCCCATACACTCCTCTTTATATGTAGAATAATCCCTAAACTAACTCCTATTTATATGGAGAATAATACCTAAACTAACTCCTATTTATTTGTGGAGTTTCCTATTCTTTCTCACATATACCCTCCATTGTTTAGGTCCAATAATATCTCTATTAACTAACACATTCCCATCATCATTTGTGGGATCCGATCCATTCCTATCACACTACCACGGTGCTTAAATGAGGAATGTGAGTTGCAAGTTCAGCCTAAGGAGGTAAAATGGGAAAACGTTTAAACATGTTTAAAGAGAAGGGATAAAATGGAAAAAATGGGAAAGGGTGCACATGAGCAAGGAGGGACAGCTGGCAGTGAAAGAAGGGGAGGAAGGTGTGCAAGAAGCATGAATAACAGAATATCCAAGTGGCACTAGGGGGATTGGAGGATCATGATTGAGAATCAGGGTCATAATTACATAAAGAGGAGGGCAGTGAGAGTGAGGTAAGCAATTCATGAGTAGGGAAAAGGGGTTGAGTGTGAGGTTGTTATCACATCAGTAAGGGTGCTCTCTCTTTAGGGTCACATTTCTTCTGTTTCCATTTCCTCCAAGGAGAATTCTCTCCATCCATTATAACTGTTATGATTCAATAATAATACACCCTACTCATATTCATCATACTTCTATTCCTTTACTGTTATTGTTTTATAGCATATTAAAAACTAGTCCGAGGTTGAATCCAGGTCTGCTCTGAGAAGAGAAATAACTTTCCACCCGGAAGAGGTAGACTGGAATCGCTCCAATTGCCAGCGTAGTGTGTCAAAGAAAAGTTGGACCGTATCTAGCTGTGACCGCCTTTTGCCATAAAGCCAGCCCCCAAATAATGACCCTCCAGTGTCACTTTCCCAACAGTCATATTATCCAGGCGAAGATCCCTCACCACAAGACCTTTCCTACTCTTAGGCTTGCACACTATAGACCAACTAACCCAAGAAACTGTATTCGGACCCATTACCCCAAAAGAAATCGCCTCTGCAAGCGAAGTTTCATTGGTCTTGATATCAATTTGCAATAATATTAAGTTTTATTGATAATAACTGTTGAAATACAAGAGACTAAGAGACATGAATAAACTGTGTGTTTTGAAAAGCACTATGGAGACATTATTATATATAAATAGATTACAACTAATTACATGATATAGTCGATGTAGGACTATTCTATATACAAATATTCTTAACACTATATATATATATATATATATTTACAAATATCAACAATAACAATACTAAATTGTATTAATACTTTATATTTAATTGACTTCAATGACCCACCTTTAAACTATTTTTTAAAAGGTGAATATTAAAAACACTATTTTTTACAATCATTTTTATGCAGGAGAGGTATAAATATCTCAAGGAAAAGGACTTGCATGCTAAAAATTCTCGAGAAAGTGAATCTATTACTGGAATATGTTTGGACAAAAGTTTGAATGCCAGTTTAAGTACTTTTGATCACCTTTTCTGTCGTCTTTGCATGGTAAATACTAAAGAACTATATTTTTAGCATTCTTGTCATCATCTTTATGTTTAATATCAAATATCTTGTGTGTTTATGCTTTTCAAATTCCCTACAGATCTATGATTGTCCTTTACATGGATGTTTGCAACCCTTAATATATCCTGTAAGGAAAAAATCTTCTACATTTGTTTCTTAACTTATGTTTCTATTAGTAAATTGACAACAATTATTTCATAGAATGAAAAGCAATCAGTTTGGAATGAACCAGAAGGTCAGAGTAACCCCTGCAGTGATAATTGTTACCTTAAGGTATTTTTCTTCTCATTTGCTTGGTGTTTCATGTAATTTTATCAACCTTTGACAATCGTAAGTTCCTTCAAATGCTTCACATTCTATGATCTATATGTGCTACATCTATGTGCATTGCACCGTTAATTAATTATTTACCCATTTCATTATCTAATTGATTACAATTTTCAAACAATATTGCTAATGATTCTCCACCTTGCTCAACATTTCGAAGATGAAGTTCAGAGGATGAACCTAAATGGATTATTACTTTTGATTTTTTTTTTTCCAGTCTGAAATGTAGATAAAGTGATAAATACCGCCTGAAAACTTCCAAATAAGTGAAGATTTCGAGTAACTGATAGAGACCCGAGTAAGGGCCCATTAGGAAAAAAAGGGTTATTATGTACTCCCTCCGTTCCTTTTTAAACGTCGTTTTTGAGTAAAACTTTTGTTTCTTTTTAATTGTCTTTTTTAAAGTTCAAAGCAACATTAGTTATTGTTTTGTCAAAATTACCCCTAATTATTTCTTGAAGAAAGAGAAAAAATTAAATGACTTAATAAATAATTAAGGGTATTATAGGTAAAAAGAACAATCATTACATAAAAAGTAGTAAAAAATATTAGCTTTCCTGGTGTGTACAAAAAGTAAAAAAAAAACAATTAAAAAGGAATGGAGGGAGTAATAATGAGTGTGGTAAGTATATATAGTGAGGTAAGTGGATTGTAGTGATCATGCAGGAAATATTGCAATGAACCATCATGATATTATGATTAGGACATATATAAGGTTTTCTCCTTCTCCCAGGAGCTTGACTCTAGAGTAGATTTAGTTTATTTCTTTCTACAATTTTCTCTGCTCATCAATAAATTAAATATATTCTATTTTCCATTGTTGATACATTTTTAGTTATTAATTTTTGTTTTGGAAGTTCGGATTACCATCAATAACTACAGAGAATATCCTGTAACAATTTCAACATCAACAGTCGACTTAGGCCTTATGGACTACTTTAGAAAATTTTAATTGTTTGTGAGACTAGCTAGCAGTGGAAGACCTTTTAAGGATCCAAAAGTTGCCACAAATCCCTCAAATAAACAAATTTTCTTTGGCATCTAGAGTTTAGTTTGATACCGGTATTCTAAAGAATATTAATGAAAATTTAAATTCATTTTCTTGCATGTGGTAATACTAGACGACATGAAATTAGAAGTGACATTATTAAAGAAAGTGTTAGGATAACACCTATAATAAAAAAGATGGTGGAAACTCAACTTAGGTGTTTGGGCATGTAGAGAGAAAATATGTAGCTTTTGTAGTCAAGATAGTAGATCAAATGGAGGGTAGTCAATACCCTAGAGGTAGAGGAAGACCTAGAAAAACTTTAGAGAAACTATTAATAAAGATCTCAAGATTAATAAGTTGGATAAAAATATGGTTTTTCATAGAACATTATGACGTAGTTTGATATATGTAGCCGACTACACTTTGTGGAATAAGATTTAATTGTTGTTGTTTAAAAATAATTAAATTAAAAAAATGATGTTATTAAGTGATTGGATGTTGGATACATACCTAATAATAGTTTAGGGTACTGGAGTCTTCATCTTTTTCTTAATATATTAAATAAAGAATAAATATGAAAAGAAAGTCATGGTTGAGTCACTTGTCTTTTCTATTTGTCGATTCCTCTACCATTTCACGATGAGTATTTTGTTTCACTGCCTTAACTTCAAAAGGATAACAACAAAAATTCATACTTTTCTTCTATCTGTTGATTCCTCTACCATTTGGAGATGAGCTTTTTTGTTTCACCACCTTAAACCTCAAATGGATAAACAACAAAAATTCACATTAATGTTTGTTGGGCAAGATTCATCACTGTTGGCTACTAGAAAAAATATTCCAATTTGTCACATACTAGCTAGAAAAAAATGATTTTAACTTCTATCTACATGATAACTTTTATTTAATGTATTATATTTTTATTAATTATTTAATGATGCATGCTTTCCAATTTGTTTTAGATGAATGATTTCATATTTATTGCAGATAAAGGATGTCAATACTTCATCAAAAAAATCAACTGGAGAGTCTTCGGATAAAGAAATTAAAAAAACAGAAAATGTTGAAATGGATTATCTTTTATATCTCAATTCAGATGTTAAGGACTCAGATCTGCCAGACTTATCATCATGTGACTCAACTTTTCCTTGTGATTCTCAAAATTCTCATAAAAAACTGAAGCGAATCCTAGAGAACAAAGAAACTGCAAATGACGATTATAACAAAGAGCGTGCGGAAATCACAAATAAAATAGAATTGTTGCGATTATCCAACTCAATGGAATGGCAAGTTGATGAGATGCATAGTATATCAGATTGGAAACCTTTAGAGAAAGATTTATATTTGAAGGGAATTGAAATGTTTGGGAGAAACAGGTATTATCTTTATTGATTTTTCACATCACAGTTAGTAGTACTTAGTTTGTTGGTAGTATTATTTGAAGAGAACTATTTTATGATATAAAATTCTAGAATGATATTAACTTTAGACTTATTGAAAAGACATAACATAGTTAAAAGTATATTGGAAAAAGTAATTAATATTGTTTTTTTACAGTACAGTTGAAAAATTGAAATGGGTTTTATTCTATAACTAAAGGCAAATGCAATATTTAAGTGTGAGATTGTTGGGTTTAAGTGTGAGCAAATAAGGCTCTCTTGTGGCTTTTGATCATTGACATGTTTCTTCTGGTTTTCCCATACTCTAATGGTATCAGAGTCTTTTCAAAATTTGTTGTCATTTGCTATGAGACGACATGGTCATGCTTCAGTTATCCAAGTCCTGCACGTGAATGGAATATGTTCCGCATGAGGGCAGTTTGTTGAGAGTTTCCCAATAGATAATATATATACCGAGAAAGCTTTTATGATTGAGAGGCATTCTTCTGTCTACAAGTCTATTTTGTAGTATTGACTTAGAAACAATATTTTTTAATTTCTCTTGTATTGTATTGAACTATTTTTCAATAAATTGTTTTTTAATCATGTTTCTGCTTATATACTGTAGATGCTTTTGATTGGCTGCATTTTGTGGCAAAACAGTGATGGATGTATGAATGTCATGACTGATGTTATGACATACATAATGAGGATTCAGCAGGGTAAGTTTAAATAGCTGATACAGATGCCGATGCTAGACCTGATTCTAACAACCCTAACGAGGTTCTTGTGGTAGCTCCTTTGCGCATGCTGACTCCAGAAGGACTGTTGGTGAAGAAACCAAGGTCTTCACATGCAAGAAGACCTAAAGACCTAGTCACAGGTCAGACTTCTCACTCTACAACCTCCATTCCTAATGATGATCTCAATAGGGAAGAAGCTAGGCAAATCCACAACACCATTGCCAATTTGGTATCCAGGGTTCTGAGTGAACCTCATGATGTGCCAAGAATATCTATTCCCTCTAACACTGAGGGTTCTGCTCCTAATATAGATGAACAAGCTGATGTCATTCACAATATTGAAACATTGGAAACAACTACTCAAAAGGACACTGACAAGGGTCAAGCCTCTGAAACTAAGGATGATCACATGCAAAGTGATAAAAATGATGTTGACGAGGTTTCAGACAATGATCTGATTGCCACTATCAACCCTAGCATAGCCAAAAGGCTCATGACTAGGAAAGGGAAGAAGGCTGTTGAGCACAACACTCCTACGAAGAAGGCTGGGACTAAGAGGACTCTGGTTGGCCTTACCAAAGCTTGGAGCAAGGTTGTTCCAAAGAAGAGGAAGGCCCAAACTAGCTCTGAATCAAACTTGGAGTCAGATGTTGCTTGTGATTGTCACGAAATTTGGCTTGATGCCTTTCTCATTGCCTTTCATACTATATATAATAGTGTCGGTAATTACAACTCATAATAACTAATTATAGCTGATAATAACTAATTACAATTCATAATGACTAATTTCCTATTCTATGAATGTAAATTATTCACAATAACTGCAAAGATTATTTCCTAATTAACATCCCCCCTCAAATTGATGCGGCTGGTCAAGGAGCATCAATTTGCTAACAAGAAACTGATGTCTTGGGCGTGGAACAGCCTTGGTAAGAATATCTGCAACCTGGAACTGCGTACTGACGTGAGGAAGTGATATTATTCGATCATCGTAGGCGTCACGTATTGAATGACAATCAACTTCGATATGTTTGGTGCGTTCATGAAAAACAGGATTTGCAACAATTTGGATGACACTTGTATTGTCAGCATAAAGTGAAGTTGACTTTGCTTGGGGAAATCCAAGTTCAGCCAAAAGACCATGAAGCCAAAGTATTTCTGAACACGCAGCAGACATGGCACGATACTCTGATTCAGTAGAAGATTTAGAAACTCTTGCTTGCTTCTTACTTTTCCAAGAGATCAATGAAGAACCAAGAAACATACACCAACCAGTAACAGATCGACGAGTATCAGGACACCCTGCCCAATCAGCATCACTATAAGCGCTCAACTGAAGAGAAGTTCCAACGGAAAAGAATAATCCGCGGTGAGAGGTTCCTTTTAAGTAGCGAATTATACGGCGAACTGCAGCCAAGTGAAGATGGCGAGGAGAATGCATGAATTGACTTACTTGTTGAACAACAAAAGATATGTCAGGGCGAGTAATAGTCAAGTAGTTGAGGCTACCCACAAGTTGTCGATACAATAAGGGATCAGGCAACAAATCCCCATCATCACGATGATATTTAACATTAACCTCAAGAGGAGTATCTACTGGATTAGCCGATTCAAGACCGGCCATAGAAATCAAATCTGTAGCATACTTGTGTTGATGGAGAAAGATGCCCTTGGGTGTATAATGAACCTCAAGACCAAGAAAATAATGTAGATTACCCAGATCTTTCATATGAAATGAGGCCTGTAGCTGTTGCTTAAGTCGCTGAATGGAAGCATGATCCGAACCAGTAATAACCATATCATCAACATACAAAAGAAGCAGAACAATACCCGCAGATGTGCTATGAATAAATAAAGATGAATCATACTGACTCTGAGTAAAGGAGAATCCAAGTATAGTGGCGCGGAATTTCTCGTACCATGCTCGAGGTGCCTGTTTCAAACCATATAAGGAGCGTTTGAGCTTACACACGCCTTTAGATGAAGAGAATAAGCCTTGAGGTGGAGTCATATAAATATCTTCTGTCAGGTCACCATGAAGAAAAACATTCTTCACATCCATTTGATGAAGAGTCCACCCATTAGAAGCAGCTATAGACATGATTGTGCGGACAGTTGTCATTTTGGCAACCGGTGCAAATGTCTCATCATAATCAATTCCATACTCCTGCTTGTTTCCTAACGCAACCAAACGAGCCTTGTAACGGTTGAGGGACCCATCAGAATTCAGTTTCACAGAATACACCCATTTGCAACCTATAGGTTTTACATTTGGAGGACAAGTGACGATATCCCATGTGAAATTCTCTTGAAGAGCTTGGAGCTCTTCAGTCATTGCTTTTATCCATCGCACATCTTTAACAGCCTATGAGTAACAAGTAGGAATAGATATGCTAGAGAGTGTGGCAGTCAGAGAAGTATATGAGGAATCATACCTGTCTGGTGAATATCTATCTGGTGCGCGGGATATTCGACCAGAACGTCGTGGTTCAACCGGTACAGGATCAGGTGGCAGTTCAGCATCGGGAAGTGGTGTGGGAACCTGTTGTCTGTGTTTTCTGACATATACATGACCTGGTTTATAACGTTCTATAGCTTGAGGCATAATAGAAAACTTAGGAAGAGTAACAATATCATTAATGGCAGGAGAACCGCAGGGAAACATAAACTGATTATCAAAAAATGTCACATTTCTAGAAATGCGAAAACGATGGTTAGAGACATCATAACACACAAATCCCTTATGAGAGTTACTATATCCCATAAATGCACATTGAACGGATTGTGCTCCAAGCTTATGCCTTTCAAAAGGAGGTAAGTGAACAAAACACACACACCCAAAAGTATGTAAAACACTATAATCAGGATGAATTTTAAATAGACGGAAGAAAGGAGAATCAAGATCAATAACTGTAGAAGGAATACGATTGATCAAGAAGACAGCCGTGGAAAGAGCCTCCACCCAAAATCGGGATGGGACAGAAGCTTGGAGAAGTAAGGTGCGTGTTACATCAAGCAAATGACGATTCTTACGTTCTGCCGTGCCATTTTGTTGAGGGGTATTGGGACAAGACCGTTGAGACAAGATGCCTTTTTGTTGAAGGTATTCCTGAAACTCATGAGACATGTACTCACCACCAGAGTCAGATCGAAAAATTTTAACACTTGCTTGAAATTGAGTTTCAACATATGTCAAATATTTCTTAAACATAGAAAACACTTCGGATTTAGAACGGAGAAAATATATCCAAGTAAAACGACTATAATCATCAATAAATGTGACAAAATATTTATAGTGAGCATGAGAAACCACAGGAGACATTCCCCATACATCACTATGAATCATCTCAAAACAAGTGGAAGCACGATTAGCACCAGACGGAAAAGGAAGTGTCTTACTTTTAGCCAATTTGCAAACAGAACATGAAACAGAGGCATCAGGAATAACATTTTTATTTCCCAACAAGCCACTTTTACATAAATGAGACAAAACAGAAGAGTTTGGATGACCTAGTTTTCTATGCCAATCCTCATAGGGATTCAAAACATTATGACAAGCAAGAGACAAATGATTAGAAATAAACTGTATTGGAAACAATCTTCCCACTTTAGGCCCCTTCGCGATCACTTTCCCCGACACCTGCTCCTGCACAAGACAACCAGATCGAGAAAAATTAACATTACAATTATTGTCCACCAATTGACCAACAGACAATAAATTAGAAGCAAGTCCAGGTGAGACAAGCACATTCTGAAAATCCGAGTTTATGTCCCCAACTTTAGTGATAGACAAGGTATTACCATTAGCAATCTGAATTTTCTGATTACCATGATAAGAATGTAAATTGTGCAAGTTTTCAGATGAACCTGTCATGTGATTGGATGCACCAGAATCAATAAACCATGGACGAGAAACATGAGAAGACTTGCCCTTAATACCCAAGGCTGAAAGGGCAGAAAGTACCATGTGTTGAATCATTTCAGGTTGTAGAGCATTGCCATCTGATGCACCAGTGGTGGAAGAGCCAATTGTATGGCCTGTAGTGGCATGAAATGCCTTCACCGAATGATGTGCTGGTCGTGGAGGACGCGTGGGACAGTCAGAAATGATATGATCTTGTTGTTTGCAATAATTACAAAACTTCTTACTGCAGCTACGAGCAATATGTCCAAACTGTTTGCAAGAAAAACATTGGACATGTTGCATATCACGACCTTTATTTCTACTTTGAGCAGCATATGCAATTGTCACAGGCTCAGAACTGACAGTATCATGAGACATGGTTCCTTGAGTAAGGAGACGTTGTTCCTCCCTGAGAAGTTCACCAACACATGTATCCAAAGAAGGAACAGGATTCCTATTTAGCAAAGCACCTCTGACAACCTCAAATTCTAGACGAAGCTTCATGAGGAATTGATCTCGCCTACTTGTGTTGTAGACCTCTTGAACAGCCGCAAGAGAGGTCTTGGGAACATTAGCATGTATAATAGCAGAGTGTTCTGCCCAAAGATTTAAAAAACCAGAATAGTATTCTTGAATAGACAAATCACCTTGTTTGTAGTTGGCGATGTCTAACTCCAACTGAAAACGTTTTGCCGAATTGTCCTGGTTGTAAATGCGCTTCAGATAATTCCACATTTCTTGAGCAGTTGAAAAAGAACGCAAATTATTTATCATCTGAGGATCAATATTGTTTAGAATCCAAGTGATAATTTGAGCATCTTTAGTTTCCCACGCATCTAAAGCAGTTTTCTCCGTTGGTGCCTTAGAAACATCATCTAAGTGACTCCATAATCCCTTTCCTTTAACATACATCTTGAACTGAAATTCCCATGCCGAATAATTTTTGCCGGTAAAACGAACACAAAAATTATCTCTTTCTTTTTCGGAAGCCATCTAAATTATTAAACCACCAGATACAATCTCACTAATATTATTTTATTATTATTATAATAATAATTATAATAATAATAATAATAATAATAACTATAATATAATAACAGTAACTGTAATCACAGTTACTAGAGCAGCAACAAGAAACAATACCCACGAACCAACGAACAACAGCACGATCAAATCCACGATTTGGAAGGAGCGGCAAAACAGAAGATTATGACGATCCAGAATCACGAAGCAACAACAGCCAAGAACCAAAAAAAATTGATTGCAATATCAGCGCAACAACGAGAATCTCCAAGACGAAATCACGAACCGGCAACCAAAGATTTAGAATCTCAGACAGCTGCAAGGTTTCGATTTCAAACGAAAGAATTTCGAAACGAACACGATTACGAGAGCGAACCAGTGGGGTATCGCTGATCAGCCAATATAATAATATTTTCCAGGTTTGATCGAACCTACTGATACCATGTCACGAAATTTGGCTTGATGCCTTTCTCATTGCCTTTCATACTATATATAATAGTGTCGGTAATTACAACTCATAATAACTAATTATAGCTGATAATAACTAATTACAATTCATAATAACTAATTTCCTATTCTATGAATGTAAATTATTCACAATAACTGCAAAGATTATTTCCTAATTAACAGTGATGTCACTGACATCCAACCAAAGAAGAAACCCACAACTAGCAAACTGGCTGCTAGTGTTCCAGATGTCCCCATTGACAATGTCTCCTTCCATTATCCATCTAGTGTAAACAGATGGAAATATGTTTATCAGAAGAGGCTGGTTTTGGAGAGAGAGCATGCTCAGAATGCTCTTGAAAACAAAGAGATCATGAATCTTATTCATGATGCTGGCTTGCTGAAGACTATCACTCAGTTCACTCAGTGCTATGAACTACTTGTCAAAGAATTCATAGTTAACCTGTCAGAAGAATGTGCTGATAGGAAATCTAATGAGTTTGACAAGGTTTATGTAAGAGGGAAATGTGTCAATTTCTCTTCAACCATCATCAACAACTATCTTGAAACTATCTTGAAAGATCAGATAGAGTACAACCTGATATAGCTGCATCTGACAACAAAGTGTGTTAAGTGTGAAGTATGCTATGCTGCACAAGATTGGTGCTGCAAATTGGGTGCCCACAAATCCTTGGTCAACTGTGGCAACTATCCTTGGGAGATTTATCTATGCTGTTGGAACCAAAGCCAAATTTGACTATGGGACCTATATTTTTGATCAGATTATGAAACATGCAGGCAACTATAGTATCAAAGGCCCCATTGCATTCCCTTCCCTTATCTGTGGAATAATATTGAATCAGTATCCCAACATCCTCAAAGAGAATGATTCTGCAAGCAAGAGAGAGAGCCCTTTGTCTTTCTATCACAAGCTGTTTCAAGGAACTCATGTTCCTGACATTGTCATGACATCAACAGAGACATCCAAAGGGAGCTCTAAGACAGGAAAGGCTGAGGTTATTGCCATGCTAAAAGAAACTTGCAATGAGTTGGAAACAAGAAAGCAAAAACTTGAAAGGTTGATCAGGGCTCTTGAGCAAGATGAAGATAATGAGTCTCCTCAAAATGATGAGGACAAGGATGATGGGTCTGATGGCCAGGATGCTGCATCAGAGGAAGCTGTTGATAGTTCTGAGGAGGATAGTGATGACAGTGACTCCAGCTCTTCTGAGGAGGAAGGTTAATATGGTGGTGTTGATGGCTTGCCGGTTTGCTTGGGCTGATGAGGGTGTGCTGCTGGTGTGACTAGTGATGTTTTTTTGTGTTTCCTTGCTTAGATTTTTTTTTTTTTTTTACAGCTATTTGTATTGCTCATCATGAGCTTTATGTTGTAATGACCCCTAACTTCTGCACTTCCATATTTTTTGATCTATACTATTTAGTTAGTTTTGATCTAAATTTGTGGCTAAAAAGGGGGAGAAGTGATAGTAGTAATTGAGTAACAGCAGGTGGAAGACTTGTTTGTTGTTCCTAATGTGTGTAGGAATGTATGTTAGAAGTGTGTGAGTTTTGGATGAAGCTGCTAATCTGTGTGTGAGTGGTGCTGCTACTCGTGAGTATGTTTGCAGGTTGATGCTGAATGTGTGTGTTCCTTGATGGAACCTAGTAGTAGTAGAGCTACTATTAGTGTGTGTGTCTGCAGGGTGTTTGCAGAATGTGTGTGTGGCTGTGCATCTTTTCAGGGGGAGTAGCACAGGATGTAACAAGTGATTGTGTTCTTCAGGATGTCATCCTGAATGTCCTGACATCCAGAATCCAGTCTGGATAAATTGTGTGACTGCTGTGTGTGCAGGTTGTGTGTGCTGTGTGCACTGATGTGCTGTGCATCAGTAGAGGGGAAATATCACAAGTTGATCCACAAATGATTGTGATGCCTGTAGTATGGACTAGCAGATAGTCCTTAGAGTGTGAAGATGACTCTGATATGGTGAGATAGCTGTGTGTGTTGTTAGCTAGTAGCTTTCCTGCATGTATGGTATGACTTCTGCTGCTTGTAATCTCTGATATGGTAACAGAGTGTTTTAACAAAAAATTTGCCAAAGGGGGAGTTTGTAGATGCTTTTGATTGGCTGCATTTTGTGGCAAAACAGTGATGGATGTATGAATGTCATGACTGATGTTATGACATACATAATGAGGATTCAGCAGGGTAAGTTTAAATAGCTAAGAGTTACTTAAGTTGGATGTCATGACTGAATGTTATGACATCAAGCGTATGACATCAAGGCGCGCAGGTATTAGTTTCTGTTATTAACTCAGGCTATACTTCAGAAAACATTTTAGGAAGCCTAGTTATCTTAGGCGACATATCAGGCACTGCTAAGGATAACATGGAATGCCCTTGACTCAATTGGACGTGCGCAGCTTCATGAAGAGAGGTTTATCTTGGGTAAAACTAACTTGTGCACGAAGGCCTAAAGACAATCTGCTGCTATAAATAATAGAGGATCAATCCTAATCAGGCAAAGATTGAAGAGTGTAGTTTGTGAGTGAAGAAGTCTGATTGTATCAGTTGTTCTTCACGTGTGTATTGTGTCTTAGGATACTTGTATACCAAGCAATTGTCTCCTGCATGATTGCTTTGGTTTAGTGTGTGTGAACTGTATGTTCAGTTTTCACTCTAAGCTTTTAAGCAAGAGTAGTGTGTCACTTGATCAAAGCTGTGAAGCAAGATCAAGGTGCGTTTGAAGTGTGTCTTCAATTTCTCTTTTGTAACTTTGAATTGGTTGATATCACTGCTGTGATTGAGTTGGTAACTCTGGTCTAGTGTTAGGCTGAAGTGTCATTGGGTAGGTCTTAAGTGAAGAGTGCAAACTGGTTGTTTGACTCTGAATTAATTCTACTAATAGTGAATTTCCTCCCTGGCTTGGTAGTCCCCAGATGCAGGTGTGGTTTGCACTGAACTGGTTAAACAATTACTTGTGTTATTTACTGTTTTCATTTACAGTTGGATATTAAGTTCAGTAGTCTGTGTTATAGTGGATGTCATAACATCAGTAATAACATCCACTGTTGGGTACCTAGAATTTCATATACATTTGTAAAATGTTCTTGTTTCTTGGGAAAGATTTAAGTTCTATCAAGTATTATTCCTTGTAACATTTTTATTGATCTGCAGTTGTCTTATATTTCGAAGCTTACTTTCTGAATTCAAGACTTGCATTGAAATAGCCAGCTACATGCGTGTTGAAGAGGTGGCCCGCAGATCCATTGATGAAAATGGAAAATTTGATGCAAAGTGCACTGTGAGTATTGCCAACATTCATTTCCCTATCTTCTATTAGTTTGTATAGTCTTCCGTTGTTTTTTTGTTACAATTAGTTTTCAGTTGTTGTGATCATACTTTTTTGGAGATGTTTGTATAGCTCATTTTTACATACATACTATAGGATGTCTGGAAATTTATTGAAGAAACAAATTTTAGCTACAATCGTCAAATTAGTCTAAAATTTTTAAGCTCCTTTAATTATGTTGACTTTCTATTGAGATACATTATTTTGTCTTCCAGTCTACTATTTTTATGCTATCTGCGTTGTCACATCAAAATATTTCTGTGGAATAATCAATACAGAATCAAATGATTTTGTTTGTACAACTCATTAGGATTAGGACTAATGTAATTAATTAGTTATTATTTCCTGTTTTTACTGTAATTAGAATTAACATTTATGGGAAAATTAACTCCCCTGATTTCTAGGACAAATTTCCCTTTCAAATTCTGCCTTATGTATTCTATAAATACTGCTATGTAATTCTCATAAAACACAAGGAAATATAAAGTATATTTCTACATGGTATCAGAGCACGATCTGAACCATCCCTAACCTAGCGCCGCCAAACTATGGAGGATCCTAAATCTGATGAATCGCTCAAAGTGGAGACTGGGTCATTTCCAACCAGTTCACACGAAGGGATCACTCACCTCATCACAGGCCATAAATTAAATGGTCAAAACTATACCCAATGGGTAAGGTCAGTCAAGATCTTCCTCGAAGGAAAAGGAAGGGAAGGCTACACCACGGGAGATTCTAAATGTCCTGCGGAAGGAGACAAAAATTTTCAGAAATGGAAACTTGAGAACAACCAAGTAATGTCATGGCTGCTCAATACCATGAAAAATGAAATTGGTGAAAATTTCATGTTCTATGACACTGCAAAAGAGATATGGGATGCAGTGAAGGAAACGTACTCAAATGTTGACAATACATCTGTCGTATTTGAGATAAAAAGCATTCTTCATGACCTTCGACAAGGAGAATCTTCTGTTACCGAGTATTTTAACATACTTAACAAACACTGGCAGCAACTGGACATATATGAAGAGGTTACATGGTGTTGTATAGAAGATAAAAAGAAATATAAGGAATTGGTGGAAAAAGATAGGATTTACAAATTTCTATTGGGCCTAAACAAGGACCTAGATGAAGTTCGTGGAAGGATCCTTGGAACCAAACCACTTCTCAAAATTCGAGAAGCCTTTTCAGAAGTGAGAAGGGAAGAAAGCAGGAGGAGAATCATGTTGGGGACACCCAACTCAGTTCCGTACAGTGAGAGCTCTGCAATGGCAGCAAGGGGGAATCGGCCTCGACCATCACAAAAGAAAAACCGCCCCTGGTGTGATCACTGCAAGAGACCAGGCCACACAAAGGAAACATGTTGGATCATACATGGAAAACCTTCGGAGGCAAAATTGTTCAAAGGCAAGGAGGGCAGAGGTAACATAACATTTAACAACCAAGAAGCTGAGGTATACTCTAACTCATCTCCTTTTAGCAAATAACAAATGGAGGCTCTTCAAAAACTCCTTCAGCAAACTATGTTAACCGTAGAAAAAAGGTGGTACTGCTGTAGTGGCTCAAAGAGGTAATTATTTACATGCTCTAAATACTAGTAAAGAAAAAACAAAATCATGGATTGTTGACTCAGGGGCCTCAGATCACATGACTGGAGATTTCACCCTGTTTAATAGTTATTCTCAATGTCCCTATAACTATAATGTTCGAACAGCCGATGGTACACATTCTAAGGTCATGGGTAAAGGATCAATTATAATTTCACCAAATATTACTCTTGATTCTGTTTTGTATGTGCCTACACTTGATTGTAACTTGCTGTCCATTAGCAAGATTACAAGAGATTTGAAATGTGTTACTAAATTCTTTCTTAACTTGTGTGAATTTCAGATTTTGGAGTCGGGGAAAACGATTGACAATGCTGAAGAGTGTGCTGGACTCTACTTCCTCCAAGTGGAAAAATCAGAGAAAAAACTCAATAATAACTATCATGTTGCAGCTGCAGTTTCAAATGATAATAATTCTATAATGATGTGGCACTATAGATTAGGCCACCCAAATTTCATGTACTTGGAAAAGATTTTTCCCTCGTTATTCAATAAAAACAAGGAACATTTTCAATGTGAAATCTGCCAATTGTCTAAACATACCCAAAACCATTACCCACCCCAATCCTATAAACCATCCAAACCTTTTTCATTAATTCATAGTGATGTATGGGGACCATCACGAGTCCACAACATTACTGGCTCGAGATGGTTTGTCACCTTTATTGATGATCACACACGTGTTACATGGGTGTTTCTAATGAAGGAAAAATCAGAAGTGGGGAGAATATTTGAAATTTATCATAAGATGGCACAAACACAATTTCAAAGCAATATTCATATACTTAGAACTGACAATGGTCGTGAGTATTACAACCTTGCTCTAAATTCCTACCTTCAAAAGGTTGGAATTGTTCACCAAAGTTCGTGTGTGGACACTCCCCAACAAAATGGAGTAGCAGAAAGGAAGAATATACACCTTTTGGAAGTGACTAGATCAATCATGTTGGCCACAAATGTCCCACAACACTTTTGGGGAGAGTCCCACAACACTTTTGGGGAGAGTCCCACAACACTTTTGGGGAGAAGCTGTCCTTTCAGCAACTCACCTTATAAATCGAATGCCTTCCTGTATCCTTAACTTTAAGACCCCACTCTCCACACTTCAAAACCTATTTCCAACCAGCAAAATCTTTTCCTCTATTCCATTAAAAATATTTGGATGCTCAACTTTTGTCCATAACCTCAACCCTCACCGAAGCAAATTAGACCCAAAATCCATCAAATGCATTTTTCTTGGTTACTCTCCTCACCAAAAGGGTTATAGGTGTTACTCTCCCCATACCAAATTTTTTTACCACACTATGGATGTAACCTTCTTTGAAAATCAGCCCTATTACACCAAAATTGGTATTCAGGGGGAGCAATCATACATACATCGTATTGAAAATTCAGAATACCAACTTTTGCCTCTTGAACTAACCAAACATGGAAAAATCTTACTAGACCAAACCGATAACACTCAATCAGCCGAACCTATGCCTAAACCAGCTGAAAAATTACTAAACCAAACCTCTAACATTCAGCCGAGTGAAAGGACAACAGAAGCTGTGACGGAAACCAGACCAATTATAGTCTCAACCACACCTCAACAAAATTGTGATCCAAAAACAAGTAACTGGAAGGTTTATAAAAGGAGGAGGAAGGAAGTAGAGTCAAGTATAACTCCAATGCAAGGCCATGAGTCCAACCAAGCTCTAGAAAATGAAGTTCCCACCGGTAATATTCTCCCTAACTCTGAACATATTGTTACAAATACAGCAGATATGGATATTCCTATTGCTATGAGAAAAGGGGTTAGAACATGCACCAAACACCCTATTGAAAAACATATCTCCTATGGAAAACTATCACAAAGTTACAGGTCTTTTGTAGCAGCTGTTGACAACATAGAAATTCCAAATAATATTCAAGAAGCATTGCAGAAAGCTGAATGGGCAGCAGCTGTAACAGAAGAAGTTCAAGCACTTGTAAGAAGTGGCACATGGGAGATCACCGCTATACCAGAAGGGAAGAAAGCAGTAGGATGCAAGTGGATATTTTCAATTAAGTACAATGCTGATGGGAGTATAAATAGGTACAAAGCTCGGTTGGTTGCTAAGGGGTTCACACAATCATATGGGGTGGATTATGAGGAGACTTTTGCACCTGTTGCGAAGCTCAATTCTGTTCGGGTTCTACTATCTCTGGCAGCAAATCTAGATTGGCCCCTGTACCAACTAGACATAAAGAATGCATTTCTAAATGGTGAGTTAGAAGAAGAGGTATATATGAAAATTCCTCCAGGACTTGAATCACCCGGGACCTCCAACATGGTGTGTCGACTTCGAAAATCTCTATATGGCCTCAAACAATCACCAAGGGCATGGTTTGACAGACTAACAAAAGTTGTCAAGCAAGATGGTTTTGTTCAATGTCAAACAGACCATACTATGTTTGTCAAGCACTCTTTGGATGAGAAGATAGCTTTGTTTATTGTCTATGTTGATGATATCGTAATTACCGGAGATGATGATGAACAAGTCAACCAGTTAAAGAAACTTCTAGCCAAAGAATTTGAAGTCAAAGACTTGGGACAACTCAAGTATTTTCTAGGGATGGAAATTGCACGGACAAAGAATGGTATTTCAGTTTCTCAAAGGAAGTACACTTTGGATTTACTTCAAGAAACAGGTATGCTTGGATGCAAAGTTTCTCAAAGGAAGTACACTTTGGATTTACTTCAAGAAACAGGTATGCTTGGATGCAAAGCTGCCAATACTCCCATAGAACAAATAAAAAGGAGTGAAGATGAGAATATACCAGCTAATAAAGATAGATACCAAAGTCTAGTTGGAAAACTAATCTATCTAACTCACACCAGACCAGACATTGGTTTTGCTGTAAGCATGGCTAGTCGTTATATGTCAAATCCAACTGAAACTAACATGAGAAATGTTAACAGAATTCTCCAGTACCTAAAAGGTACGCCAGGTCGAGGACTCTATTTTCAAAAGAACTCAAACAGAGGTATTGAAGTCTACACTGATTCAGATTGGGCAGGATGTTTATCTGACAGGAAATCGACTACAGGCTACTGCACATTTGTATGGGGTAATATGGTAACTTGGAGAAGCAAGAAACAGTCTGTTGTGGCTAGGAGTAGCGCAGAAACAGAATTTAGAGCTATGTCACAAGGTATTTGTGAAGGAATTTGGCTTAAGCTAATGCTAGGTGAAATCAAAATTCCTACCAAACATCCTATGAAAATATTATGTGATAACAAGGCTGCTATAAGCATTGCGAAGAACCCAGTTCAGCATGATAGAACTGTTGATATGTGTAAATATATATATATAGTGTTGAGAATATTTGTATATAGAATAGTCCCACATCGACTATATCATGTAATTACTTGTATTCTATTTATATATAATAATGTCTCCGTAGTGCTTTTCAAAACACACGGTTTATTCAAATGTCTCTTAGTCTCTTGTATTTTAACATGGTATCTAGAGCCTGCTAAGAGGCAATTCTTTCTTCGCCGTGCTTTACCCGGTTGACCCACTGTCTTCTGGTGAGAAGTTTTTAAATTTTTTTTTTTTTTTGCAAACCGTGTTGTCTCTCCGGTTTGCCTCACTTTTCAAAATTCTCCGGTCATAACCGCATAGCTGCCGCCGTCGTTGCTATTCTCAACGACCTTCCGGCAAACTTTTTCATCGGCAGAAACCTCCACACGCGTCACCTCCGTCTCTGCGCGTGAGCATCAAACGCCGCCACCTGAAACGCACGTGACAGCACGTCCGGCCAGCGATTCGACCGCGTGATATTTTCTCTCTTCAGATACTCATGGCTACTCCTCAGAACTTTACGCCAAACTACGATGATTTCCTCAGGTGGTATCAGAATTATCAGAACTCAGATTCTACTGCTAAGGTAGCACACACTGGTAATTTATCTGTTTGCCTCTCTCAATCATCTCCTCTTCGACTTTGGGTCCTTGATTCTGGTGCGTCTGATCATGTTACTGGTAATAAAAATTTGTTCTCTTCCCTCTCTACCTCTGGTTTCTTACCTACTATAACTTCGGCCAATGGTTCTCAAACCCGATCCGAAGGGATTGGTACTGTTCAAATTCTACCTTCTCTATCTGTTACTTCTGTCCTCTATGTACCTAATTGTCCATTTAATTTACTTTCAATCAGTCGTTTAACTCGTTCTCTTGATTGTAGTATCACCTTCACTAATAATAATGTTACCCTGCAGGATCGGAGTTCGGGAAAGACGATTGGCGTCGGATATGAGTCTCAAGGCCTTTACTACCTTTTATTGTCATCTCAGACATGCTCAACCAAAGATTCTCCACTCACTATCCATGCTCAGTTAGGTCATCCCAGTCTTTCCAAATTACATAAGTTGGTGCCAAATTTATCGAAGGTATCTAATTTACATTGTGAGTCGTGCCAATTAGGGAAACACACTTGTAGTCAATTTCCATGTCGAGTCAACAAACGAGCTTCGTCCCCTTTTGCTTTAGTTCACACCGATGTTTGGGGTCCCTCGCGTACTGTCTCTATTCTTGAGTCTAGGTATTTTGTCACCTTTATTGATGATTTTTCACGTTGCACGTGGTTATTTTTAATGAAGAATAGATCTGAATTGTTTTCCATTTTTCAACAATTTTATCGAGAAATAAGAACCCAATTTGGTTTGTCTATTCGTACCTTAAGAAGTGACAATGCACGTGAATATTTATCCCAACAATTTCAAACATTTATGTCATCCAATGGTATTTTGCACCAAACATCTTGCCCTCATACACCCCAACAAAACGGGGTAGCCGAACGCAAAAATTGGCACCTCGTAGAAACCACTCAGACCCTACTTCTCCATGGTAATGTTCCTCTCCGGTTTTGGGGAGATGCAGTGCTCACGGCATGTTACCTCATAAATCGCATGCCATCATCTGTCCTTAATAATAAAATCCCTCATTCAATCTTATTTCCAAACTCTCCACTCCACCCAATTCCTCCTCGAGTCTTCGGGTCCACGTGTTTTGTACACAATCTCTCCCCTGGTCTTGATAAACTATCAGCTCGATCACTAAAGTGTGTCTTTCTTGGCTATCATCGATCCCAAAAAGGTTATCGTTGCTACTCACATACTCTACAACGATACCTCGTATCCGCCGATGTTACCTTCTTCGAGTCTGTTCTATATTTCCAATCCAGCCAAGTTACTACGGAACCTCTACAGGAAAGTATTCCCACACCTCTTCCGGAAGTCTCATTTGTCATTATCCCCCATCATTCTAGGGAACCTGACCCACTAGTTACCCCTACGGTTGACCCCCCCACTCCTCGCCCACTTCAAACATATCAGCGTCGTCACCCAAAGTCTGTCGTACCTGTCCCTGAAGTCGTACCTGTCCCTGAAGTCGTACCTGTCCCTGAGGTCACTACGGTCGTACCTGTCCCTGAAGTCGTACCTGTCCCTGAGGTCATTACAGACTCTCCTCCGACGCTCTCGCCATCACCGGATTCGATCCTGCAACCTGAGTCTGATCTTCCGATTGCCCTTTGAAAATGTATACGTCAAACACGAAATCCTTCTCCACATTATATTGATTTATGTTATCATCGTCTTTCCCCTTTGCAGTATACTTGTTTGTCTTCTTTGTCTTCTGTTTCTATTCCTAAAACTCCAGGTGAAGCATTATCTCACCCTGAGTGGAGGCAAGCAATGATTGATGAAATGTGTGCTCTTCAAAGCAGTGGTACCTGGGAACTGGTTCCTCTACCCCATGGGAAATCTTTAGTAGGTTGTCGTTGGCTTTATACAGTGAAGGTTGGTCCAGATGGCAAGATTGATCGATTTAAAGCCCGCTTGGTAGCCAAAGGATACACTCAAATTTTTGGGTTGGATTATAGTGATACCTTCTCGCCTGTAGCCAAGATGGCATCTGTTAGACTTCTTCTAGCCATTGCAGCCATTCGACATTGGTCTCTTCATCAACTTGACATCAAAAATGCATTCTTACATGGTGATCTTGAAGAGGAAGTATATATGGAGCAACCACCTGGGTTTGTTGCTCAGGGGGAGTCATCGAATATGGTTTGTAGGCTACACAGGTCTCTTTATGGTCTTAAGCAATCTCCGAGAGCTTGGTTTGGCAGATTCAGCACTGTAGTACAACAGTTTGGTATGATCCGTAGTGAAGCTGACCATTCTGTTTTTTATCGTCACTCACCCCAAGGGTGTATTTATCTTATTATGTATGTAGATGACATTGTCATAACTGGTAGTAATCAGCAGGGAATACTCCAGTTGAAACAACATCTCTCGAAACAATTTCAGACAAAAGATCTTGGTAAACTCCGCTATTTCTTGGGTATTGAAGTAGCCCAATCTAAAGATGGTCTGATCATTTCTCAGCGGAAATATGCTATGGATATTTTGGAAGAAACAGGTTTGTTAAATGCTAAACCAGCTGATACTCCTATGGATCCAAGTGTTAAACTACTACCCAATCAGGGGGAGCCTTTATCTGACTCAGGAAGATATAGGAGATTGGTTGGAAAGTTGAATTATCTCACAGTCACTCGTCCGGACATTTCTTTTGCAGTCAGTGTGGTAAGCTAGTTCTTAAATTCCCCTTGTCAGGAACACATGGATGCTGTTATCCGAATTTTGAGATACATCAAATGTGCTCCAGGAAAAGGTCTTGTGTATGAGGATAAAAGACATACCCAGATAATTGGATACTCTGATGCTGATTGGGCAGGGTCACCCATTGATAGACGATCCACCTCTGGGTATTGTGTACTTGTTGGAGGAAACCTTATCTCCTGGAAAAGTAAGAAACAAAATGTAGTTGCAAGATCAAGCGCCGAGGCAGAGTATAGGGCCATGGCAATGGCAACATGTGAACTTATTTGGTTAAAACAGTTACTCAAGGAACTTCAAATTGAAGAAGCAAGACCAATGACACTTATTTGTGATAATCAAGCTGCATTGCACATTGCTTCAAATCCAGTCTTCCATGAGAGGACCAAACATATTGAGATAGACTGTCACTTTGTCAGAGAGAAGATCGAGTCAGGCGACATCGTCACAAGCTTTGTCAACTCTAATGATCAATTGGCAGATGTGTTTACAAAATCCCTACGAAGCCCCAGAACTAACTATATATGTAACAAGCTTGGTGCATTTGACTTATATGCTCAAGCTTGAGGGAGAGTGTTGATATGTGTAAATATATATATATAGATTTGAGAATATTTGTATATAGAATAGTCCCACATCGACTATATCATGTAATTACTTGTATTCTATTTATATATAATAATGTCTCCGTAGTGCTTTTCAAAACACACGGTTTATTCAAATGTCTCTTAGTCTCTTGTATTTCAACAAGAACAAAGCATGTAGAGATAGACCGACACTTCATCAAGGAGAAAATTGATCATGGAATTATAAGTGTTAACCATATTCCATCATGCCAGCAAACTGCAAATATTCTAACAAAAGCCCTTCCAAGGAACATATACGAGAATATCAGATCCAATCTGGGTATGATAGACATCTACCACCCAGATTGAGGGGGAGTGTGGAATAATCAATACAGAATCAAATGATTTTGTTTGTACAACTCATTAGGATTAGAACTAATGTAATTAATTAGTTATTATTTCCTGTTTTTACTGTAATTAGAATTAGCATTTATGGGAAAATTAACTCCCCTGATTTCTAGGACAGATTTCCCTTTCAAATTCTGCCTTATGTATTCTATAAATACTGCTATGTAATTCTCATAAAACACAAGGAAATATAAATGATATTTCTACAATTTCAATAGAGAAATAAATTCACCCTTCTATAAAAACATATTTAGATCATCTAACATCATGAGATGAGTTGAGAAATTTGAATATTTCCTCTTTTATTGTTGGAATTTTCTATATTCCTGAACTAGTGGCAGGCTTTGCACAAGGAAGGAGTCCAAAGTAATAGCATAAAGTGCTTTTCTTAATGGGCTATTTTTATCAAATAAATGATAAAAATAATCATGCACGTTTATCTATGAAACTTGAAGTTATTTGTTTATGTAACTTTTTTCTCCTAAAAATTTGGACAACTCTTATGGCATAGTTATCTATCCATGTAGCATCAAATTTTCTTTGTATTAAGAGTGATTTTTTTAGGACCATGAGATGCCATCAGGTTTAAGGTCATTTAAAAAAAAAGGAAAGAGCAAGGAGTTTAAATATTTACCAAAGTCGCCACGCCTCCCACCTAGCCAGGAAAGAATTAATGCTGGAGGAAACATACTCCTTAAGCATTATACACCTTGTGAGTGTCATGGAAAGTGTAGAAAACAATGTCCTTGTCGTCTTAATGGATATTGCTGTGAAAAGTATTGCGGGTATGTTGTCTATCAATTAATTATGTTTTGAAAAGGAGGATATATGAGGACTATGTTGTTTATCAAATATGTTTTGAAAAGGATTAATTATCTTTTCTATCCGTAGGTGCACAAAACAATGCGGAAATCTGTTCAGAGGATGCCATTGTGCTATAGGTCAATGCAGAAATCGACAGTGTCCATGCTTTGCAGCAAATCGGGAATGTGACCCAGATCTCTGTAGAAATTGTTGGGCTAGGTAATTTACTTTTCTATTAATTTAATTTTCTTTAAACCGCTGTTTATTTTTAAAAAATAGTTAAAAAATGAAATCTTTTTTATGAATTAAAATAATATTTTTTCCACAAGCCTCCCTTATTTGTTGCTAGATTTCTCAAATTGAATAAATAGTTTTCTCCCCTACATAATTTAATATTGATCTCTCCAAATCTTAGAATTTTCTCTATTTTCTAGTTGTTAACTTTGAATACTACATACAGTTGTGGTGATGGTTCATTAGGAGAGCCACCTCATCATGGAGAAAATGAATGTGAAAATATGAATCTTCTTTTAGGAAAAAAACAAAGGGTAAGAATTCTTTTGTTCTTTAAAATATTTAATTCATGAATGCATGCTTTGTCTTATACTTTTATCTTTATTTTTCAGATCCTTTTAGCCAAGTCTGATGTTGCTGGATGGGGAGCCTTCTTAAAGGTTGAGATGTTTGTATTAATTTGTTTTTAAGTTATTATTATGCAAACAACACACTATTTCAACATTCTCTCTAGTCTAATTGGGTTGGAATCTATTTAAATTTCAACCATTAAACACACAGTAATTGTGTTGATAATTATACACCGCAATGTAAAATAATTTTACACTGCCAGTGCATACTAATTAAACACATTTAGAGTTTAATTGGTATGCACTGATTTTACACTGTCAGTGCATACTAATTAAATTTATTTAGAGTTTTATTGGTATGTACTGAGAGTGTAAAATAATTTTACACTGTCATTCAATAGGAATGTATTAATCTACCATGTCATACCGTTAACTTAAAAATTATAGTCTGATGTGGCGGGATACATGAGGGTGATTGGTTGATAGTGTAAAATTACACTGTCAGGACATATCAATTAAATTTATTTAGAGTTTAATTGGTATGCACTGACAGGATAAAATAATTTTACACTGTCATCCAATAGGAATCTATTAATTTGCCATGTCATACCGTTAACTTAAAAATTATAGTCTGATGTGGCAAGATACAGGAAGGTAGGTGATTGGTTGATAGTGTACAATAATTTTACAGTGTCAGGGCATATACCAATTAAATTCTTATAGGTATTTTAAAATGATGTAGAAGTGTTTCTTATCAGTTATTTTGAATTGATTTCAGAATCCTGCCAACAAAGATGATTTTTTAGGAGAGTATACGGGTGAATTAATATCTCATACAGAAGCAGAGAAGCGCGGTAAATTGTATGAGCGTGCGGACTTCTCTTTTCTTTTTGACTTGGATGATGAGGTAACTCTGTTGTTTGTGCTTATTGTTTTATTACCTCGATGTAAATATGTTTATTTGTCTGTTGACAAAGTGACAATAATTTACTAAAAATTCACTACTTTTATTTCTTCCAGTATGTCATTGATGCATATCGCAAAGGAGACAAATTAAAATTTGCAAACCACTCCTCAAAACCCAACTGTTATGCAAGGGTCAGTCTAAAAACATGTTTTACAAATGAGTTACTCATTGTGCCGCGGATGATGTTTAACTTTGTTTTATATTCAAAATTAGAGCATCTTGAACATACTCAATTACTGATCTGACATAATGATTGAACTTTATATAGGGTATGTTTGTTCGTGGAGACCATCGAGTAGCCATATTTGCTATGGAACGCATTGAAGCCGGTGAGGAACTATTCTATGATTACAAGTATGCTGCGCATCACAGAGCACCTGCATGGTTTGTTAAAGCCAATAATGCTGCCAAGAAAAAAGAACTTGCAAATTCTCATGCCAAAGCTAAGAAACGCTAGTCTCATTCATTCATAACTGTAGTCTGTGTTTCACTATCTATAGTCTAAATTGTACCGTATCTTCCTCCGTCAACAACTATCCTATGAAAAATACTTGTCTTATACTGCTGCAAACTATAGATGCTAAATTGCTATGGATAAAGGTGAGTGTGGTAGTTCATATGTATTACCTGAATTAAATAAGTGTAAACTTTTAGTCTATGGTTCAATTTATGACAGACAGTATTTATTTATATTTAGGTACTTTAAAAAATTGCACTTGATAGTTGAAAATACAATAATATTTTGACTTATTAATGTCATTATTGGAATATGAAATCATGATTTTTTAATTTATATTTTAAATTTGTTTTTTTTTTCCAATTAAAATGATGTTAATAGTTATTTTACAACATCTAAAAAGTTCAACAATGGAGATTGAAACCAAAATGTTAAAGTTTTTACGTTTGAACTATGAATGTACTTTGACCATTATTGATGGCAAAAGGCAGCCATCTTAAAACCAAAACTAGCCAACCTACAACTTTCATGTGTTTTTCATTTAAATGAATCAATTAGCAAGCAACCAAGCATTGAAGGCATTAAATGAATGTTGATCGACAATCAAATTAGTTATATATATGAAAGAAGTTCCGATAAAATTGCAATCTAGTCGGTTGAGTCATTTTTTTAGGGAATTTTTTATTCTACTCTATGGGGTGGAAAAATACTATTTAAAAAATTTAAAATGTCCCTTAGATTTTGGATATGTATTTTTGAATGCACTTTGAAACGTTAACTGATTCGAAGAGGTATCTCCGTAATACTTTAAAACATATACTACGCATCAACTTTGAAAGACATTTAACATGTATATTGTTTCAGAGATCCATTCAGAGATACATCTCTGTAACCTATCAAAACAGTGCATGTTATGTTTTGTTGATATTTATTCAAATGAAGATTTATAAACATTATTTATCATGTTATGTGACGAGGTTTTAACCATACAATCGATATGAAAAAAATGTTGTATATAAACTTAGATGGTTCAAAAATGACATAAATAAAGTCGAAATACATGATAAAGTAACATGAAGTAAAAATAAAATACAACTCATAATGAATCAAAGTACAACTACTATATACTACTGCACTATTGCGTATGTCGGATCTGACGCAGGTTCATAATGATTGAAAATCATACTGAATTCAAAGTACACACTTAGGTTTTTTTTTTGACGTGAGATTTGGAAATCTCTGTAAAAAAGTAATAGGGATTTGTGTTTGAAATTTTGTGTTTCGACTAAGGGTTGCTGGAGAAGACAGTAGCGGCCTCCGCACGCCACTGCTTCTCTGGCAAAGGGTTGATAAGAGAAAAAAAACAAGAGAAAAAAAACAAGTTGCAGAGAGGGAACAAGGAGAGAGAGCATTGTTTGCATAGTATTTGGATGCTATGCATTTTGTTGTGTTTTAATGGCTTTTGGTAGATGTTGTGCTGACTCGGTGGTGACAAGTGTCCCCACCGTTGGACACTTGTCACCGATATGAGATTACATGACCAGATTCTTGCGTGTCTCCTACTCCTTACCATGCTCCCGCGTCCAATCCACCCTTTGATCAAGAAGACCAAGTCAGATCTACAGATCTGACGATCTTAAGTTAGTCTTTGGTCAACAAATTAACTGAAAGTCCAATGAACTCTTCCCAGCGTGTGGGCCTCCCCGGTAGCCCTATTTACTGCTTGTACCACCATCCTTTAATTTACTGCGCCTTAGTATTGGGCCTTTCTCTAGCCCATTTAATTTGTTTTTCTTTAGTTTGTTATATTTTTTTTCTAGTTTTTTTATTACTTTTTTATTATTGTTTTTAATTCATAAAAAAATATAAATATATATTGTTAATTATTTTAAATATATTTATTTAATATTAATTAATTAAATTATTAATTAATTATATTAAATATTTATATTTAATTTAGTTAATAAGTGTGTATGTTGTTAGGTATGGTTTATTTATGTGATATTTGATCGATTATTTTGGTCATGTAATTGCTTATATGATATGTATATGCCATGATAATATTTGATTAATATCTCATTTACACAGTTAAACCATTTAAAACTAATTCTTGATTTAATATCAAGTCTTTTCCAAAACACCCTTGTAAGTCGATCACTTCTTTAGCATAACCATCAACCTCATAGCTTACTCTTGGGCTTTCTTACAATGAGACTTGCTTTCACACACTCACATAACTTACTCTTGAGCTTTATTACAATGAGATTTTGACTTTACTTCTTTGTCAAGTGTTTGAACTATTGGTTGATGCTTGTTTGCTTGAAGGTGTTGTGTGATTGCTTTATCTTTTCGCATTCATTAAAATGTATTCCCACTCTTTGGACGTGTAATATTTTTACTGCTTCCCTTAGTATCATTCACTTGTCACCATTGCACATGTAAAAGTAAATTAAAAAAAAACCCTAAAGCATTCTTGATCCATATATCAAACCCTACCCCAATTCGTAAGTCGATCGCTTCATGCATCGCCGTCAACCACCCCAAAGCATTCTTGATCTATATCTCAAGCCCTACCCCAACTTGTAAGTCAATCGCTTCATGCATCGCAATCAACCTTAACCCAACACCAAATAGGTCCTCCCTTTAAATCATTTCAAATCCTTACAACGCTTCGAACGCAAATTGAAACCTCAATTAACATAGAGTATTTTATCCTAATCAAATTAAACCACTTAATCATACTTAAACATTATTTCATTAAAGATGAAAAAGGAGATGGTCTCGATCCTTTGATTCTTCTCCTTAATTGTTTGGGTACGAGTTTCCTTATTCACTAGCCAAACAACCGTCATCTCTAAAAAAACTTATAATTCAATTCACTTTAAACCTTTTCTTAAATAAATCGAATCAAACATATTTTCTTAAATACTTAGATGAAAAGAGAGTGGTCTGAAGCCTTTTATTCCCTTTCTTGAATGCTTGGATACGAGTAGCCTTACTCAACCGTTAGAGTATTCACCATCCATTTAAAACACCTTAACAATACTCAAATCCTTTCACAATTAAGGATTAAAATGGTGATGATATCGAGCCTTAGATTTTTCTCCTCGATTATTTGGATACAAGTTGCCTCACTCGACTATTCGAGTAATCGTAATTCAAATAAAACATTCAACATATTAATTTAAATACTCGCCTCCGTGCGATTAAATTTTTTTTCTTAAAAGAATAATGTCTAGTCCCTTCTAATGCGCAAACAAACTAAACGCTTTAGCCTCCGTTGAGAGTAGAAAAGCTAATGTTTAGCCCATAGAATGCGATCTAAACATTAGTTCGATAAAATAAACCAACAAACCGTAGTCCCCCAAACTACGAAGCTCTGATTTTTTTATTGCACTATGAGGATACGCAGGCACGAGATTGCGAGATCTTGGCGAGCACCCTAATAAAAAAACCAACCATTTCCTCTAGCAAGTAATCCTAGATAAAACCCTTTTACGTCTCTTTTTTCTTTTCCCTTTCACATTCTTAATTTAGAAGAAAATAAATAGCATAAGTTAAAAACTAATCATGAATCTAACTAAGAGGTTCCCGTTGAGTACAACAGACGTGAGGGGTGCTAATACCTTCCCCTTGCATAATCGAATCGCGAACGCGAATTTGGTTGCAACGACCATTTTCTTTTCTTAAAGGTTTTATCGATATTTTTCTATTCCTTAATTTGAATAAATAAAGTTCAGTGGTGACTATGTTCGAACTAATTTTTTCCGCGTTCATCGTGAAGGATCGTATTTTTCTAGGTACGACAGCTGACGATTCTGCTGGGGATCTACGGTCCAAGCAAGAGAGAGTGAAGCCTAACTTAGTTCAGTTTGCGATGAATGTTAGCTTTGTTTATTTATTTTCTCTTATTTGCTTGATTATTTGTTTGTTTATTTGTTTTTCATTATTTGTTGGTTTGGTTATCTTTATTATTTATGTTATTATTGTTTCTTATGATACTGTTGGGGCTCTCTGATTATTGGTACTTTGTGAGATAGACTCTCTACCCGAGTATGAGAAAAACCATAGGATTAGGATGTTGTTTGTGTAGTGGAGGCCTGCGAGGAGTCTTCCTCGTTGAGACGATACAAAGACCCCGCTTAGAGTAGATTATCTAGGGGATGTTATTTTTCGACGAGCCTTCGTCAAGACGATAATATTTTCAAGTTGGATCGATGACTCCAGGGACCTTTTAACTAGTTCCATCCATGGTGGTTATATAGTGTTAACCTACGAGACCTCGGACTCGTTGGGTTAATACAAAATCCCCAATCAGATGTGATCCCTTGAACATATTACTATCTTACAGTAATATTTTCAACCTCGATCTATGACTCTGAGAATCCTTTTTAGAACCCTTGAATCGATGGTTGTGTAGTAGAATCCCGCCATAAGCCTTTCTTTGGGACAATACAAAAACCACACCTATAAGAGATCGTTTCAAGGATATTTTTGTGCAATGATCCTTCGTAATGGCAATAATGTCTTTGAGAAGGATCTGTGACTCTAGGAACCTACCAATCTTAGAGCCTACCTGTGGGGTTTTGATAATCATAGATACCTGTTGTCATGACTCCAACTTGAGAAATTATTTGTACATGTGATCCTGAAACCATGCATAAGCATTGCATATTCATAACATAACATTCACTTTTTTTCCTTTCTAGTGAATATAAGAATTACATTTACAAGAACTCATAAATTATGGGATCAAACACTCGAAGGACTTAGTCCTACAAATTTAAGAAGCCTAACTTATATGGATTGTGTGATTTGGTTTCTCGCATATCCGTAATTTTCAGAATCAATTTTGGGAAGGATTATGGCAAGCTACTTCACATATTGAGTCAAGAGGTGGACCCCGAGTACTCGTTACCTTGGCACAATTCTATGACTCACTGTTGATATGTTTCATATTTCAAGATTTTCAGCTAGCACCAACATTGGAAGAGTTCGAGGTTCTGGTTGGCATCCCCATGAAAAACAAGCTGCCATTTATGGGTGTGGACGTGTCTCTGAAGGATGAAGTCATAGCTAGTGCTCTATATATGCAAAAGAAAAAGTCACGAATAACCTGAAGATTAAAGGATGTGTTAAAAGGTTCCCACTTAAATTTCTTATAGAGAGGGTTGATATTCTTTTGGAGGCCTAGAGTTGGGATGCATGCTACGCTGAAGCTAGCGAGATTTTACCCGAGTGAATTGCATACTCAAAGATATAATAGAGTCGCCACCGAACTTTATTTAGTCCCAAAGGACAGGGAAAATATTGATAAAACCCAAGAGAAGAGAAACGAGAAAGGGGGTTGGTTATGCGAAAGGAAGGTACTAGAATTTTAAGCATCCGTCGTACCCGACGAGAACCGTTTCGCTTGCTTCTAGGCTTGGATGGGTTATCTATCTAAAGTATTCTAGCTAAAAAAAGAGGAGAGAGAAAATAAAGAAAAGAAAATGTTCGCGGAGGATTGGGGCCCTCGTGCCTACGCACCCTCATAGTGCGTTGAGGAAGTCAGAGCTTCGTAGTTCAAGGAACCAAGAAAAGAAAAGGATCTGGGTAGACCAGAGAGATAGAATAATGGAGGAAGGTGGCTCGCCAAGATTTCACAATCTTGTGCCTACGTACCCTCATAGTGCAATGAGGAAATCAGAGCCTACGTAGTTCGGGGAACTAGGACAGAGAAAGAAAAGGAAAAAGAGATGGTGTCAAAACCAAGAGCGAACGGAAGAAAGCAAGACCCTACTAGGGGATGCAAGAGAAATGGTGTCAAAACCAAGAAATAAAAACAAAGGGAAACTCTGCTGAGGAACTCAAAAGAGAAGTGATAACCTCACTGAGGATAAAACAAAAGAAAGGTGTCAAAACCAGAAAAAGGGACAAGAATCAAAGTAAAGGTTAGATCCACAGGGGACTCAGTACATTAACTGACATGCACTGATTAAACGAAGAAAGATAAGAGCAAAATTCTGTGGGGGAGAGCAAAACTATGTGGGGAGAGCAAAAAGTTTGGTGCCAACAGGCAGACTGCGACAACACGGGATAAAAGAGAGTACTGAACCACGACAAGGTGTTTACTCAGAGGGGGTTTCGGTGTATTAAATAATAAACACTGGTTAATCGAAAGGAGAAAGGAGTTGGTTTTAACTGGTAGACGATGATCAACCAAAAGAAGGGTGCGAAACCAAGTGAAGGTTGTGATCCAAAGAGCGGTACACTGACTGAATAAACAATACTCGACCGAAGGAAAGGATATTCGAACCGAACAAAGGTTACTAACCCAGAGAGTTCGGTGTTTAACATTCAGACTGTGATTAACCAAAAAGAAATGAGTGATTAACCAAGATAAGGTGATTAACTCAAAAGAAACTCAATATTTTAATAAACGGACTGTGGTTAACTGAGGAAAAGGGTGATTGGTTCAAATAGGCGGTCTGTGATTGACCAAAAGATGGGTGATTAACCCAAAGACAAGATGGTTTTAGCGGACAGGCCGTGATCAACCAAAGAACGGGTGATTATCCGAAAGAAGACGATTAACCTAAAGAAAGCTCAGTATTAACAGACAGACTGTGATTAACTGAGGAAAAGGTGACTGGTGTTTAACTGACTGGAAGTAATTTAACCAAGCAAGAAGGAGAGAGAACCAAGAGAAGGTTGCGAACTATGATGGGGACTAGGTTTGAACAGAAAAACTGTGTTTAATCAAAGAAAAAAAATACCGACTTTGCTGAGGAAAAAGAGAGTCAGTTTTAACCGAAAAACGGTTGATCTACCAAGCAAAGGGATGGAGTAACAATCTCAAGGGAAACCAGGGATGGATCGGCCACAAGATAAAAGAGTGTTGAATCAAAAGGAGTTACCTCCAAAGAGGAGACTAGGGTGCAAGTGATCAAGGATCGACTCAACTGGAGAAACAGGGATACTATAGTAAGGAGATAGAGGCGACTATTCCAGGCATAGAGTCATTCACCCCCTACCCAAAATAGTCAGAATGAGTGTAGGAATTCTCCATTCTCACTTCTTCTCTAACACCAAAGTGCAGTGTAAGAAACGAAATAGACAGCACAACGACGCAAAATTTGTACAGTGCTTCAATGCGTTGCAAATCATCAACTCCACGGGGGAAAAGAGAGGACAAACCTCTAGAAGATCTTGAAATTTTAGGTACCCAACCGTGGATGTTATGACATCCACTATAACACAGACTACAAAGCTTAATGACAAACAGTAAATGAGAACAGTAAATAACACAAGTAATTGCTTACCCAGTTCAGTGAAAACCACACCTACATCTGGGGGCTATCAAGCCAGGGAGGAAATTCACTATTAGTAGAATTAATTCAGAGTCAAACAACCAATTTGCACTCTTCACTTAAGACCTACCCAATGACACTTCAGCCTAACACTAGACCTGAGTTACCAACTCATCCCCCTCAATCACAACAATGATATCAACCAATTCAAAGTTACAAATGGAAATGAAGTCACACTTCAAACACACCTTGATTTGCTTCACATCTTTGATCAAGAGACACAACTCTCGTGCTTAAAAGCTTAGAGTGAACACATACAGAGTACAGTTCAAACACACTAGTCCAAACCAATCATCCAAGAGATAATTGCTTGGCTCACAAGGAATCCTAGGACTCAAAAACACACGTGAAGAACAACTGCACAACATAAATTCTTCACTCACAAAACACTGTACTTTCCAATCTCTGTCCCTAAGCCCTAACGAATTAGGATTGCTACTTCTGCATATATAAGCAGCATACAGTCCTTGGGCCTAGGTGTAGAAACTAGGTTAACCCAAGATAAACCTCTCTTCATGAAGCTGCGCACATCCAATTAGGTCAGGGGCATTCCATGTTATCCTCAACAATGCCTGACATGTCGCATGAGATAACTAGGCTTCCTAAAATGTTTCCTGAAGTATAGCCTGAGCTAATACCAGATAACTTAAACACGCGCCCTGATGTCATAACATCCAGCATGACATCCAACTTAACTTGCTCTTAGCTATCCGAACTTACCCTACAGAACACCCTTCATGTATGTCATAACATAAGTTATGACATTCACACATACTCTAATGTTTTGCCACAAAATGAAGCCAATCAAAAGCATCTACAAACTCCCCCTTTGGCAAATTTTTGGCTAAAACACTCTGTTACCATATCAGAGATCACAAGCAGCAGAAATCATACCATATATGCAGGAAAGCTACTAGCTAACAACACACACAACTACATTACCATATCAGAGTCATCTTCACACCCTAAGTACTAGCTGCTAGTCCAGACGGCAGGTAACACAATAATCTGTGGATCATCTTGTGATACTCCCCCTCAACTGATGCACAACACATCAGTGCAAACACAACCTGCACAACCTGCAGTCACACAAATTTATCCTGCAGCCACACAAATTTATCCAAACTGCTCTGGATTATGGATGTTAGGACATTCAGGATGACATCCTGAAGAACACAATCACCTATTAGCCTAGACTACATATGTCACAATTTTCTGTGGAACATCCTGTGCTACTCCTCCTGAAAAGATGCACAACCATACACATTCTGCAAACACACTGCAGACACACACACTACTAGCTTCTATACTACTACTAGGTTCCATCGAGGAACACACACATCTTAGTAGCTTCAGCCAAACTCACACAATTCTAACATGCATTCCTACACATATTAGGAACTCACACATCAGCAACAGCATCCTGTTATCACACCTACAAGCATGTTTAGTTCAAACATGCACAGTAGCAAACATGTTCTCATGCATATTAGCAGCAACACTTGTAGCACACTTAGAGCAGCAACAACAACCAAGTCTTCCACCTGATCTTCCACCCGTGAGGGACACAAATGTAGCCCTGCTGTTACTACCACTTCTCCCCCTTTTTAGCCACAAATTTAGATCAAAACTAATTAAATAGTATAGATCAAAATAAGTATGGAAGCACATATGTTAGGGGTTATTACAACACACTACTCATGAAGAGCAACACAAATATTTCATGCTGTCACATTAAAACAAAATCTAAGCAAGGAAACAAAAAAAAACTAGTCACACCAGTAGCACACCATCATCAGCTCAGAAACCAGCAGCACCCTATCATCCTGAGCCACACATCAGTCTACCAACACATTAATCTTCCTCCTCTTCAGCAAAACTGAATCCACCCTCCTTAACACTAGTTGTGGCATCTTCATCTTTATCTTCAGATTCTTCCCCTTGCACACTTTCACTATCAATATTAACAACATCTCTTTCAAGACTTTGAATGAAGGATTCTAACTTGATTTTTCTTGCAGTGGAAGTCCTGATAGTTTCCCCCAATTCCCTACAAATTTCTCTTAATTCAGAAATGATCATTGCTTTAGAGATATTGGCCTTCTCATCAGAAGTCAAAACAATATCAGGGACATGTCTCCCAACAAAGAGTTTGAAGTGAAGAGACAGTGCCGACTCTTTTTTGATAGCAGCATCACTAGAGTTCATAATCCCAGGGTATTGATTCAGAATAATCTCACAAATAAGGGAGGGAAAAGCAATGGGAAGCTTGATAGCATTGGTTGTAGAGTGCTTAATAATCTGATAAAAAATGTACAGTCCAAAATCAAAGTTAACTTTGATGCCTACAACATGAATGAACTTGCCAAGCCCAACTCCAATGGTGGATCTATGGTTGGTAGGCACCCAATTAGAAGCTCCAATTCTATGAAGAATGGCATATTTTACACTAAGTTGTCCTACATATAGCTTCTCTTTGGATGGCCATGTCTTTACCTGATTTGCAGTGATGATCTTGCAAACCTGGTTGTCTGAAATAGACAACTCTTTCTCACCACTATTTGCACGTCCCAAACATCTGTTGATCACAACAGGAGAGAACTGCACACACTTTCCTCTGACAAACACCTTTATGTACTTTTTGTTGTGCCTATTTTGATTAGATCAGGTATGTTTACAATGAACTCCTTTACCACTCATAGCATTTGGAGAACCCAGTGACTGTCTTGAGTAATCCAGCCTTGTTGATTAGATCCATTACCTCCTTGATTTCCAAAGTATCCTTTCCCAATTCTCTTTCAAGAGCTATTCTTCTTTGATAGATATATCTCCATTTGGTCACACTGTGAATAGAATGAAAAGAGATGTTGTCCAGAGGGGCAGCTGACACATGTTTGAGAGGTTTCTTAGCAGAAGATTTCTTTACATGAAAGATGTTAGGAACATCTTTCACAACATCACCATCAAACTCAGAGTTGTTACTATAAACTTTTCTTTTCTTGGATGTAACTGACACCTTGCTCCATGTCTTGGGGGGTCAACAAGAGTTCTCTTCTTTTGACTTTTGGGAGGAGATTCCTCAAGCACAACTTTTCCTTTCCTGGTCACAAGTCTCTTGGCAATACCAGGGGCTGCATTCTTGATGAGCTCATCATCTGATGACACATCTTCAACAGTTACACCATTTCCAGAAACATCATTCATGACATCCTCATTATTCGTATTCTTGGTTTCATTATCATTATGGCCAGCATCATGACCTTCCTCATATACCACATAGCTGGCAAGATTCTCTAGGTTCTCAGTGTTAGGGTTAGTATCAGTAGAGGGAAACTCAGTATTATCTTCATTATTCTCACTAGGGATTGGGGATGGATCAACCCGAGACAGAGAGGGTGGTGATCCCATGCACATTGTGTCCTTCCAAGAGAATCTTGGTGACCAGTTCATTGATAGAACTGTCCACATAGGCAGATCCTTCCATTCTATTAATGTTGTCCATGGAAGATTCAGGGGTTTTACCTTTAAAAGCTTGTTTTGCATGTGGAGGAGAAAAATTTGGGGCTTCACTAACCTTTCCAGGAACCATATTGAGAGGAACGATATCAAGGACATCATCCATAGAGATACTCATGTGGTGAACATGGTAAGACTTAGCAGTATCATGCCTGGTAGGGATGGATTTTTGTTATTGAGACATTGTAGGGGACTTTGGCCGTGATAAGGGGGGTTTTCTGTGGTTGTAGAGAGAGGTATGAAAGTTGAAGACTTGGTTTGGGCACAAACTGAAGCAACCAGATAGTGTGTAGGGGTGTGATTACAAAAGAGGAGGGAACTTAATATTTTGACCAATCAGCAAATGATTAATTTTCAACATACAGTTCCTAATTTTCATTAATTGCTATAATTTCTCAAATGACCTCCTTCCCCACTTGCTTCTTACATTTTCACTTAGAGTAGTTTTGTGATCCCTTGTGAAAATGTTAGCCCTTTAAATGTCAAAGTCCTTAAGCTCCACACTATCTTCTCTAGAGTGATGTCTGTTATTACTATGTATTGCTCTATTAAGCTGAATGGAGTTCATATTGAAGTCACTAAGAGTGTCACAGAGTAATGTCATGACATTCTGAGTGACATTGCTTCTTTTATGCTGATCACCTTTCATGGACTCCATTAGGTTCCAATATAACAGATTTAGATTTCTATGATGTCCATTCTTTGGATGTCCTTTCTTGGCTTGCCTACTAGCCTGACATTTTCCACAACCTGTTCTATCATCTAGAGTTAGCTTTGAAGTTACTCTTACTGCTTCCTTGGATAAGGTCTTCTTTATCCCTTGAAGATGTCTGCCTTTCTCCAGCCATAGTTGATCCTCCTTTTCTTCCTTGATCAAGGCATTGAAGTTAATTTTAGGCTCCCATAAGTAACATTTATTCTTAGCTCTAGATCCCCTCATGACTTCCTCACCTTATTCATTGGTGACAACACATTTACCCTTAGTAAATTTGACATTGAGACCTTGGTCACAGAGCTGACTGATACTGATAAGATTTACAGTCAGTCCTTTAACCAACATGACATTCTCCAGTTCTGGAACACCAGGACAATCTAGTTTTCCAGCACCTATGACTTCTCCTCTAGCTCCATCACCAAAGGTTACCTGGCTTGAGGAATGAGGTTTGATGTTCATCAAAAGGTTCCTTATTCCAGTCATATGTCTAGAACAGCCACTATCAAAATACCAGTCTTCTTTGGTTGGCATCCTAAGAGAGGTATGAGCTACTAGAGCAACCTCCTTGGCAACCCATTGTTGTTTCTTGACCTGAGTATCCTTTTTGGGTCTAACTTGATGATGTTTCTTGGCATGAATACCTTGTTTGGATTTGCCTTGATAAGGGTGACTAGGAAATCCATGTAACCTGAAGCAGAAAGGTTTAATGTGTCCAAGTCTTCCACAGTAGTAACACCTATACCCTTGGAATTTATTCTTGGTCAGGTTCCTACTTCTGTTCCCCTGATGTTGTGAGATTATTCGTGACATCCATTTTGACCTATGATTTTCAGGCTTTGTCCTCTTGTCCCCCAAGATGGCTTCTTGTTTACCAACAAATCCCAGTCCAGCCATGTTTCCTTCTTTCTGACCACCTTGTAGAATTTTTTCTAGAGTGTCAGTTCCAGGGTTTAACATCCTTATGGATTTTGACATCTGATCTAGTTTAGACTCTAACAAGCTAACCTCACTTTTGAGTGAGTCTATTTTTGCAAGATGCTCTATCTTTTCAACCTCTAATTCCCTTATGCATTTCTTCTCCTGCTCTCCTTGCTGATATATTTATGTACTTCTGATGCATAACTTTTTATATGAAGCTGCAAGCTCATCAAAGGTCAGCTCATCTTCACTTGAGTCACCATCAGATATGCATACACTGTTCAAAACATTGACATGTTTGGTAGATTATTCTTCCGATCCATTCTCAGAATCTCCATTAGACCAAGTGATTTCTAGGCCCTTCTTTTGCTTCTTGAGATAGGTGGGACATCCAGCTATAATGTGCCCATATCCCTCACATTCATGACACTGAACTCCTTTGCCTTGGCTGGGCCTTTCTTCATTTTTACCTCTTCGACTGATGTTAGAAGAAATGTTCTTGTCATTAGGCCTATACTTGTGATCTATTCTTTTGATCAGTTTGTTAAATTGTCTTCCAAGCAAGGCTATTGCTTCTGATAGATTCTCCTCACTTTCACCATTGTCTTCCTCAGAGTCATCTGCAGTATTTGAGACAAGGGCTATGCTTTTGTTCTTCTTCTCAACCTGATCACACATTCCCATCTCAAAAGTTTGGAGAGAACCAATGAGTTCATCCACTTTCATGTTGCTTATATCCTGAGTTTCTTCAATAGCAGTGACTTTCATGGCAAACCTCTTAGGCAAAGATCTTAGAATCTTCCTCACAAGCTTTTATTCAGACATCTTTTCTCCTAAAGCTCCTGAGGTATTGGAAATATCAAGAATATTCATGAAGAATTCATGAATAGTCTCATCCTCCTTCATTCTCAGATTTTCAAACTTGGTGGTCAACATTTGTAATCTTGACATCTTGACTTTAGAGGTTCCCTCCTGAGTTGTTTTGAGAGTATCCCAAACCTCTTTAGCCAGTTCACAATGACGCACTAGTCTGAAAATGTTCTTGTCTATACCATTAAATAAGGCATTCAAAGCCTTAGAATTCCTAAGAGCCAAGGCCTCTTGCTCTTTGTTCCATTCCTCTTCAGGTATTAACACATATACTCCATCTTTATCAGTCTTCACTGGATGTTCCCATCCTGAATTGGCAGCTCTCTGTAACACCCCATTTAAATTATTCAGTCGCTTTGGTATTTTCTGTGAGGTGTAGTTGTGTGGTGTCCTTAATTAAGGGTATGAGGTTAGGAGTAAGGGAGAGAGGTGACCTTAGTTGGGGTACTGTGGACCTAGATAAAGAAGTAAGTTAATTATGATATTGAGAGTATTATAGTGATTAATATTATTCCAACTATTATTAATAATAATGTTAATGAGATTATCATTATTATTATTATTATTATTATTATTATTATTATTATTATTATTATTATTATTATTATTATTCATATTAATAATATTATTTGGTGGAATATTATTATTATTCATATTATTACTATTAGTATGAATATTATTATTAGTGAGAGAATATTATTATTATTATTATTATTATTATTATTATTATTATTATTATTATTATTATTATAATAGAATTTAAATAATAAAATAAGAAATAAGGGATTAAAGGAAATAGAGAAGTTTTTTTGGGGAAAGAGAATTAGAACACGATAAACTGCCAGAGAAAGGTTTTGGGAGAAAAAGTGAGAAGAAGAACAAGGAGGAAGAGAAGAAGGCTAGGGCTGTCAATCCTTCAAGATTCTTCAACGATTGAGCAATTAATCGAGGTAAGGGGGGAGAATGGATTTCAATATGGGTGAATTAACATGAGAGGGTAGTGAGAGGTCCTTTCTCTCATAGGAATTATGTGTTCTTGAGGATCCTTGAATCCAATTTTCGTAACTTGATTTGTTCTCAAATTTTCTGTTATTGTTGAATACTGTTTGTATGATGTTTTGTGTATCTGAAACCAGAATTAATATGGAATTCGTGTGAGAAATGCTTGATGCTGTCATAGAATACTAGTGAGTAGTAGATCTGGAAATCTGAACTTTTAGGGATTTGGGCAAATATGTAGAAATGAATGTGTTATATCGTTATTAGTACGATGCTCTAAAGTTTCCCTAAGGTTTAGAGATTTGGGTTAATTGTGGGAAATAGGGAGGTAGCCGTAAGAATCTGAGGTTATGGCCAAATGGCCAAATGATATGTATCGTTGAATATTAATATGTGCTTGTGGGGAAAAACTTATGGGAAATTGAACCTTCGTGACCAGAACCTTGACATTGTTATATGTCTGACCCTGAAGGGTTAAATATTAGATAGTGAGTAATTTTAATGTTGTAGGGTGTAATTAAAGGAAAAATTGTAATATGTTGTCCTTATAGGAATAAGAATATTCAAATGTGAGTAACTCTGAAGTACTCAGAGTAATTGCAGGAAATAGTGTTTTATGTGTTGCAAATGTTACCAGATGAGCCTAATAAACCATAGAAGTTGTGCAGTTATTGCCGTATAACCTTAGGAATATTTTAGTGATGTTTTGGGTGATTTGAGTAAGTAATTCGCAAGAATAATTGAGGGAAAATCAGTTCCGGAGCGTAACAACGTCTTTCTGTCCGTCACGGATGTTCATGTTTTCGGTCGAAATTGTTTTCGACGTAACTTTGGATCCGTAAGCCCGTTTTGACCCCCGTTCGAAGCGTTGGAAAGCTAATGAACAGAGCTATAACATAGGATAGATAATGGAATTGTTTTCCCAATATTTTATATCTAATTATGTTTGAGAAGTCAATTGTGTATATGTTTTAGTAACGAATCATGTTCTGGTTCAATGATGTCTTAGTGTTTTGATAGATGTGGGCCAAGATGGTCGAATGTGGACAATCTTGTGCAATTGTGGTAATTCCCGAGAGGATTACGGTGAGCGGATGGCTCGTGTGGATCAAGATTGATCGTGAATTATGCATGATGTATTACATTGCATAATTGTGTTGACATGCATTTCATATCATGTGTCTTGTGGAGATGGCTAGGTGGGAATCTATGATGGGTGCCTAGTTTCATCCGAACTTCATTGTGGAAGTTGTTATGGAGATAAGTTGTAGTTCAGAGGAACGTATATACGACTTATCCGGATTCCGACGGGAATCAGGTTCTAGTGTGAACCGTATGAGATTATGTTGGTACCACATGCATTGTGTCGAGTCAGTGAGTCGCATTGCATTATTGTAATTGAATGTGGGCTATGAATGCCAAGTGATTGAGGTGGCACGTGTATGTGCGTTAATTATGTATGATTGTATGTGTGGTGTGTAACTACTCATTAGCATGTGTATTTCACCGTTTATTTATTGAATGTAGTTCTCACCCCTTTTTGTTGTTGTGTCTGTGCTCTCTTGGGAGTACAGGTGACCAAGTACCTGAGTAGTGCTTGGAGTGTGTTGCTATTTGATCGAGTCTTAGGAGTCGCTCTGATACGTAACATGGGATGACGGGATTTCGTTGTTATTTGACTACTTTATTTGTTTATTGTTACGTATCTTCATTTATTAGACTTATGTTGTATGACCTCGTGCAGAGGAGAATTATATTGGAGAACTGATTTGTATTCCGCTGCTTACTTGAAAACTAAATAATACTGATTAGTTTCATCCGGACTTCATTGTGGAAGTTGTTGTGGAGATAAGTTGTAGTTCAGAGGAACGTATATACGACTTATCCGGATTCCGACGGGAATCGGGTTCTAGTGTGAACCTGTCGTTACTGTGAAAATCGGCGCCAGCTATGACAGAAGAGTCGCCACCGTACGTTATTTATCCCACAAGAGGGAAAGGAAACACTCAGAGTAAACCTAACGCAAAGAGGGAAAGGAATGGTCATCGCAACCAAATCCTGGATTCGGGAGTCGGTTACGCAAGGGGAAGGTATTAGCACCCCTCACGTCTGTCGTACTCGACGGGATCCACGCTTATTTTCTATCTAAGGGTTTGTTATTTTATCTACTCTACAGGTCTGGGTTAAAAAGAAAAGAAAATGACTTAGCAAAGTATCACACTTTATGCCTACGTATTCCCGTCTGGAACGAGAAATCAGAGTCAACGTAGTTCGCCTAACTACGGGTAAGGGGAGGGAGGTTGCTCGCTAGGATATCGCATCCTATGCCTACGTACTTTCATACAACATGAAAGATCAGAGCAAACGTAGTTCGGGCTACGGAGGAAACAAGCTTGTCTGACAGTTTTTATCTCCTTCTGAAAAGGGTTTTCTTGATTAAAGGTCCAAGAGGACAAAAGCAGAGTTTGAATGTTTGTTTGAGTTTTTTACGAAAGAAATGTTTTTTAGTCTGTTTGTAACTTGTACTGTACTAACGACTTGTGATCTGAGAGTGACTACGTCGCATGTCACCCTAAGGGTACCATACTAAGCAGCCAGATTACTGAAGAGTGACCCTCCAGCAACCTTTTCTCAAATAGCTTAAGGCTCGTAACGTACAACACGCGTTATCCTTATTACTGTGTTTTTGAATTGTTTTGAGATGAGAAGAGAAAGACGCTCTAAAAAGCCTATGGTTGAAAGGGAAACTAGCCTAATGTTATCATGCATGGGTCAGAACCTAATGTCTGTCCTAATTTCCTCTTGCACAAAGGAAATCAGAGATCCTAGGGGATAAACAGCAAAAGACAGCAAGCAGTAAACAGTAAACAGTGAACATGCATGCTATGCAACAATACCAGAGGGGCAAGAGAGAAAACAATAGGAAAGAGGAGATAACCTCCACCTCAAACCTAGAGGAAACAACACAAGCAAAAGACAGTATAGAGAAAAAAAAACAAAAGATACAGAGGAGGCAGCCCAAGCAGCAGCAGCAAACTCCTACTGCAGACAGCAACAGCAACTCTAAACAGCAAAGTTGAAAGACAACAAAGTTGACAGCAAGGGCTTCATCTTCAAGAAAGCTTCTATCCTCAAGCTTCATCAATATTCAAGTTCCAACAAGCACACTCCAAGAGGAGGATTAATCATCAAGATCAAGTTATAATATTAAGAAACTTAATGACAACCAAAGGAAATCACTAAGAACTCAATATTGCAAATGAAAGGTATCCTCAAAGTTCTACTCACTTGGGCATACCACTCATACCTCCTAAGGAGATATGGAGCTTCCCAAGAAGGACTTTATGTCATTGGATGGAATAGAGGCAAACAATGCACTCTATGTTTGAAGAAAGAAACAAAACTAGGTCTAAGGCACTTCCTAAAATCCTAGTTCTCTAAGCTCCTAAACAAAAGCTCCACAAGAGGAAAAGCCTTCAACTCCAAGCTCCAATCTTCAATCCCAAGCATCTTCAATGAATCCAGAAGCTCCACCAAAAAGAACTCAAGCTTAAACCCACTCCAAAATAGCCAACCAAACCAAACAATCCAAAGCACTCAAGAGAGGAAACCACAAACACAAGCCAATTGAAAAAACAACTAAAATAGAAAATGAAGTTTAAAAATTCTAATAAAAATCCTAGGGGAACATACATGTTTGAAAAACCTATTGTAAAAAGATTGAAGCCTAAATCAACTTCTAAGTTATCTAAACAATTCCTACATTGAGATAGGTCAAGGGAATCCACAAGTTTGGGAGGGTCCTAATCTCAATACCTAAAACAGAACCTAATATTGTTCTAAAAATCCACCAAAAATTCTAAGGGAACATACATGTCTACTCTAACACATACTAAAAAATCAAAGCCAAACTCATCACCAATTGGAAGAACTAAATTCAACAAAACAGGTGATCAATTATGCAAAAAATAAACAACAAAATAAAATGTGAAAAATCAAATTAAATTAAAAAATGCATGAAATTGTATTTTGTTAATCCCAGAAAATCATAAATTCCATAAGGATCATGAGGATATTTTTAAAATAAATTTCTGATCAAAATTGGAATTAATATGATTTTTGGAATCAACAAACAATTAAAAGAAAACAAAATGAAATAAAAAAATGAATTAAAATCAGAATTAAACATGGATGGTTGGATCAGGAGACTAGTCAAAGATCTGGACGCGCCACATGAAGCCAGCGCATTAGTGAAACGACAGCGTTTTGCCATCAGAAAATCCAAACCAACTTTAAGTCATGTGCGTTGGATCTTCAGGTCAGTCAATGGTCAAGGCAAGATCCTGTGGTCCAGACATCATCTTCTCCAAATCTCAGGCAGGCCAGGTGGAGATTCAGGCTGGTGGTTGGTGGTGGCCGGAGAAGACTCCGGTCGTCTTCTCTGGCGAGAGTCCAGGTTCAGGCAACCAAAAATAACAAACTATATACCAAATCAACTCAGTTTTTCACGTACATTCCAAATCTCCACTCAAAATCATCCAATTCTTAACAAGTAAGTAAACACGATTCAAGTTTCAGAAATAGCATCATCAACAACTCTCACTAAACTCAAAATTAATGGTATAGAAATCATCCTCATGTTGCCTACATCATCCTGATCTAAACATTTAACATTAACTCCTCATGAATCAAGAGATTCAGGTCCAAACAAATCTTACATGTCATCTTCAATCATCATCAATTGAGTCCAAATCAAGCCTAAAACGATCTATGTCATGTGTAGATCCTAACCACAAGTCTCAATCTAATCATCTTATGCTAAATCATGCTGAATTTTGAGAAATGCAAACCTGGTATAGATCTTGAAACAGAGGTACTTAGAGCTCGTGGCTTGCTTCCAAATGCTCCAGATAGCTTCAAGATCCACAAGGAAGAGATTGCACACCTCAATTTGGCTTGAATTGGCTCCAAACTCAGAATCCGATTTGAACTTGCAGCTGTGAAATTTCAATTGCTCCTGTGATCTGAAAGTCATGGAATTATGCCTCAAATCAAAAATGTAAAAGTTCCAAAGTGTTCAAAATGAAATTTCCAATCAGAAAATGTACTCATTTGACATGTTTTGGTCTTCTAACTCAAAATCCCATTTTTCCCTCCTTTCCATATTTGAATTTTCTTCATTTTCAAGCCATTTCAAGTGACTTTTTGATATGAGCCAAACCAAACTCTCATGACCACTTGGTTGCACTCAAAACATCATTTTAAGCAAGTTCCATGTTGAACAATTTTCCATTTGAAGCTTGCAAGTTGGAGATTTTGGCCTATGCTTGAAAATGACCTATAATCTCACTTTCCCAAAATACTCCTGACTCGTAAACCTCATAACTTGAGTTCTACAAATCAGATGGAAGACTTCTAGTACAATTTAGAAAGCTAATATCATGAGGAACAACTTTCATGTTGACCAAAAGTTCAGGTGAAACCCCCTTATAGGTAAAAAATAGCCTTGAAGTCAGATGATTTTCACAAACAAATTTCAAAAGCATCTGAGGACTCGTAACTTGTCTGGACCATAAATTGAGTTCTATAAATGCCCTTGAGGACTTATAGTACTCAAATTAAAGGTATTAAGATTCTCTACAAGTTCCGTGTTGGCCAAAAATCCATTTGAAACTTGTATCTTAACTTATATGGCCTTGAAGTTAGGCACTAAACAAGGTAATTTGCACTAAAACCCTAATTTAGCAACTTCCCACATTCTTGATTCTTCTTGATTTGATCTTGGCACAACACCACAAATGTCTTATCACATCATTCCATGAACTCCATGACCTCAAAGTAGGCTTGAATGCTCTTCAATTGCACAATTGACCTAGGGTTGATCCAGATGAAACCCTAATTGCTTGCACCTCAACTGTGGCTCTTGCATTTGACACAATGACTTGATTTAGCTCCAACATGGCTCTCTAGGAACTCCATGAGCTCTATACACATCTCATATTCACACCTCATGCTTCACATCCCATTGATGGTCCTCAGTTGATCAAGACCTCCCACCACCTTCTGATGACTTGGATGACTTCTCAAGCTTGGATAAGATTTCTTGCTAGGCTTCTTTTGATAATAATCACACTTGATCCCCTGTTGGATGAATGATATGCCATGATATGCAAATGATAGAACTATGCAAATGATAATGCAATGAAACATAAACCAGGTAAAAGATGTTGAGCAAATTTTGGGGTGCAACAGTTGCCCCTATTCAAACGGCTTGGACTCGACTGGGTGAAGAGCGAACAGCCTTCAAACAATCGAGGTAAAAGACGGTTGAATACCAAGAAACCAGGAAATTTGACAACCGCAGAAATACCCTGCGAATACTGCTTGGGGAACAACATCCGTGGCGCTGAACCCAGTTGTTACGGCAACAACTGATCAATCTTTCTGATTTCAACATTAATTCCCTGTGTGACGCCACAGGCATTGAATTAAATTTACGAGAAACAACTCCGTCCACAACGGGACTAAACTTCGTCAACATGAGGAAGGACTCCATCATGGGTGCAATTTCGTCCATAATTGGAATAACGATCCCTGTCAGTCACAGGTAACAACTCCACTGGGGATAATCCATCGATTACGGATAATAACTCCTTCCACACGGGTAACAAACACTGTCAACACAGGTAACACTTATTGTTAACTTTACTGGAGACAACTCCATCGACCACGGGTAATAATCACTGTCAACACAGGTACGATCTCTGTGAACCACATGTAACAATTTTTTTTTGACGCTTTTACTGGGGAAACAACTCTGCCAACAACACAGGGAAATAACTTTGGCGACTTCCACTGAGGAAATAGTTTTATCAACAAATAAGAAATAACTCTGCCAATAACCCAGGAAAATATCTCCGTCACCACTACGGGAGATAACTTTGTCCGACACAGGAAAATAACTCCGCCACCACTACGGGAAAATAACTCTGCCAAATACAGGAAAATAACTCCGTCACCACTACGGGAGAATAACTCTGCCAAATACAGGAAAATAACTCTGTCACCACTACGGGAGAATAACTCTGCCAAATACAGGAAAATAACCCTGCCCGATACAGGAATGTAACTTTGCCAACACTACGGGAAATAACTCTGCCAAATACAGGAAAATAACTCCGTCACCACTACGGGAAAATAACTCTGCCAATAATACAGGAAAATAACTCCGTCATCACTACGGGAAAATAACTCTGTCCAACAACAGGAAAATAACTCCGTCACCATTACGGGAAATAACTCTGTCCAACAACAGGAAAATAACTCCGTCACCATTACGGGAAATAACTTTGTCCAACAACAAGAAAATAACTCCGTCACCATTACGGGAAAATAACTCTAAATACAGCTTCTCTACCTATCTTTGCAGTAGCTAACTCCATCGATGGAAATAACTCTGCCAAAAACAGGAAAATAACTCCGTCACCACTACGGGAAAATAACTCTGCCAATAATACAGGAAAATAACTCCGTCATCACTACGGGAAAATAACTCTGTCCAACAACAGGAAAATAACTCCGTCACCATTACGGGAAATAACTCTGTCCAACAACAGGAAAATAACTCCGTCACCATTACGGGAAATAACTTTGTCCAACAACAGGAAAATAACTCCGCCACCACTACGGGAAAATAACTCTGCCAAATACAGGAAAATAACTCCGTCACCACTACGGGAGAATAACTCTGCCAAATACAGGAAAATAACTCTGTCACCACTACGGGAGAATAACTCTGCCAAATACAGGAAAATAACCCTGCCCGATACAGGAATGTAACTCTGCCAACACTACGGGAAATAACTCTGCCAAATACAGGAAAATAACTCCGTCACCACTACGGGAAAATAACTCTGCCAATAATACAGGAAAATAACTCCGTCATCACTACGGGAAAATAACTCTGTCCAACAACAGGAAAATAACTCCGCCACCATTACGGGAAATAACTCTGTCCAACAACAGGAAAATAACTCCGTCACCATTACGGGAAATAACTTTGTCCAACAACAGGAAAATAACTCCGTCACCATTACGGGAAAATAACTCTAAATACAGCTTCTCTACCTATCTTTGCAGTAGCTAACTCCATCGATGGAATGGGTAACAAAATATTGGTCCAATCTTCAAACTTTTAGCGTGGACATGGCAGCAAATCCGAGAAGGACTCTACTGAGGATTTTCTGAACCCAAACTGCCAGACACCTACTTCGACATAGGCGACAACTTCCAAAAATTGACTCACGAAATCTTTTGATACTGACATAACAACAATTTTGAAGAAATACTCCGCTGGACGGGTAAGAGAAACTTAACCAAGCAACTCTGTGGTGAATAAGACAAACATTATCATTATATGTCTCACGCCGAGACCTTGCTTATCTGGTAATTAATCTGAGCAAGAGCTCCCTCCACCTGCAGGGAAAACAACACTTGAAAACAGAAGGTTAACCAACCTGGTTTATGCTTCAAAATGCGTATGTTTGACAATGGCGTAATGCTCCTTTCGACATGGAAATGCTACGCGTGTGGGTAGATGTGAATATGACGGTATATGCTAATGCTAATGCAGGCTAAGACTGCTGAGAAACACTCTGGTATGAAATGGCTAAGAACAAAACCAACTCCGTTGGGGATGAACGAGTACCACAAAGTATTCCAGCAAAATAAATGCCAGAAACAACAACCAACTCTGCTGGGGAGAGATCAGACATTTGGGAAGAAAACACAAACCCTGTTGGGGAAAGATGCGACCCTTCTGGGGGAAGAACTACACTGTCGGGACACAGTCTACACACTCAGAGCTACAAACTCTGTTGAGGATAACCATCCTGACGAAAGAATGACAACCTGCGGGGAAAGGAATAACCATCCTCTGGGGAGGCGCCCTCTGCCGGGGATATTGGTTTTGACTTACTGGGGATATCCTGTGGACAACTTCCCTGAGGATACTCTTCAGGCAACACTCCTGGTGATACTCTCTCGGGAAGGACAATTCCACATCTGGTAGGAATAAGCGCCGTCTCCACTCTCTGGGGATAAGATACGACTTGTTAAGGAACGGCATCAACTGAAGTCAGGCCTACGTCAAGAGACTTTGGCTGGGGAATACAATTCCTGACTGTTTGCTTCAAAGGTAAGGACCCTGCAAAACACAAACGAGACAAAACAAATCTACACAACAAAATCTATCAGAGTTAATATCCGTGACGTTCATTCAGTCAATTCAAAGTTTTAGCAATTATTGGCAAGGGCCAGCAAGTTTATGCAAGTGCAAGTTCATCAAAAACATCGGCGTTTTTCACAAATAAAACAGTAAAGAACAAGCATCAAGTACTGAATAACATGCTTTATTGAATGGGCCTGTAAATAGGCAAGGCTTTGTACACTGGATGTAACTTCTAAAAAGAGGAAGTTACGCACAAGCAAAATACAACATATGCACAAGAAGCACAAAGAAAGATACAAAACAAATTTGATATACATGTCGGCAACGTGGTACAGACAAACACCATGAGCTGATTCTCCTATGACTCGCCCGACTTTGGCGCTTTCCCGGTACTCGATCTTCGAAAGAGATTATCTTGGATACACGATCCTCAGGTATTCCCAAACCACTAAGCAATGCAGTATCGAACTCGGACCACAGTCATTTGCTTTTTCAAATCCCTAACTTTTGCGTGAACCGCCCTTTGCGGGTTTTCAATTCACCGGGATACCCTTTATTTGCCGAAGTTGCCCTTTTCAGGTTTTCAACTTCGCGGGTGTACATTTTTTCAATTTTATCCCTAACTTTTGCCCGAACCTTTTATTCCTTTTTTATGGTTCGCCGGGGTGCCCAATTTTTGCCTGGACTCTCTTTTTCTGTCCAGCGGGTCTCTTTAAGCAAAGTATTTTTTAACTGCGTCCGAATTCACAGGGGATGTGAAATCCTCACCATCCATGGTGGACAACAATAAGGCTCCTCCAGAGAAAACCTTTCTAACAACATATGGACCTTCATAGTTGGGAGTCCATTTGCCCCTGTGATCTGATTGTGGTGGGAGAATCTTTTTCAGCACAAGATCGCCCGTCTGAAAGCTTCGAGGACACACCTTCTTATCATAAGCTTTCTTCATCCGGCTCTGATACAGCCGACCATATGTTAGAGAAGCCAGTCTCTTCTCATCCATTAAACTGAGCTGGTTCAGTCTATCTTTTACCCATTCTGCCTCATCAAGTTGGACATCGCGTAAAACCCTCAAAGAAGGAATCTCAACCTCCAATGGTAGGACAACCTCCATACCATACACAAGTGAAAAAGGAGTTGCTCCGGTTGATGTGCGTACCGTCGTATGATAACCGTGTAAAGCAAAAGGCAACATCTCATGCCAGTCCTTATAGGTCACCACCATCTTCTGAACAATCTTCTTTATGTTTTTATTGGCCGCTTCAACAGTGCCATTCATCTTGGGCCGATAAGGAGAAGAGTTGTGATGTTCAATTTTGAAATTCTGGCACAATTCCTTCATCATCTTGTTATTCAAATTTGAACCGTTGTCAGTGATAATCTGCTCTGGGATTCCATATCTGCAAATAATATCTTTCTTGATAAATCTGGCTACCACCTGCTTGGTAACATTAGCATACGATGCCGCTTCAACCCATTTGGTGAAGTAATCAATAGCTACCAAGATGAACCAGTGTCCGTTTGATGCCGTGGGCTCAATCTTGCCAATCATATCAATTCCCCACATCGAGAAAGGCCACGGTGATGACATAACGTTCAAAGGGCTTGGAGGCACATGAATTTTGTCCGCATAAATTTGACATTTATGACACTGCTTCGTGAACTTGAAACAATCTGTTTCCATCGTTAGCCAATAGTAACCTGCCCGCAATAGTTTTCTCGTTATTTCATGTCCACCAGCATGCGTACCAAATGTAACTTCATGGATCTCTTCCATGAGCAACTTAGCCTCTTTCTCGTCCACACATCGCAACAACACCAAGTCGTGGTTTCTCTTGTACAGGACGCCATCTGGATTCAAATAAAAATTTCCAGCCAATCTCCTAAGAGTCTTCTGATCTCGACTGGACGCCCCAGCCGGATACTCTTGGTTCTTCAGGAAATTCTGGATATCGAAATACCACGGTTTGCCATCGGATGCTTAATGGCGAATATGAAGGCGGGCCTATCAAGGCGAGAGATAACAATCCTGGGAGCCTCATTCCAGAAGTTAACCTTATACATTGAAGACAACGTCGCAAGAGCGTCGACCATCTGATTTTCTGCTCGTGGCACATGATGCAATTCTACTTTGTCAAAGAAAGGCAACAATCTCCTTGCATAATTCATATAGGGTATCAGATTGGGCTGCTGCGTCTCCCATTCTCCTTTAATCTGGTTGACCACTAGAGCAGAGTCCCCGTATACATCAAGATATTTGATTCTCAAATCAATAGCCTCCTTAAGACCCATGATGCACGCCTCATATTCAGCCTCATTATTGGTAACGGGAAAGGTCAATCTGGCAGTAAAGGGAATGTGCATCCCTTGAGGAGTAGTGATAATTGCCCCTATTCCACTACCGTAGGAGTTAACAGCGCCATCAAATATCAACTGCCATTTGGAACTCAACTCTGGACCTTCATCCGGCAACGACTCATCACAATCTTTCATTTTCAAGTACATGATATCCTCGTCAGGAAAATCAAACCTCATTGGTTGATAATCTTCAATCGGCTGCTCCACTAGGTACTCTGACAGAACACTACCTTTGATAGCCTTTTGAGAAACATATTGAATATCATATTCTGTCAGCACCATCTGCCATCGAGCAATCCTCCCGGAGAGTGCTTGCTTTTCAAATACGTATTTGATCGGATCCATCTTTGAAATTAGCATGGTTGTATGGTTTAACATGTACTGTCTCAAACGTTTGGCAGCCCAGGCTAGCGCACAACACGTCTTTTCAAGCATTGAGTAACGGGATTCACAATCTGTGAACTTTTTACTCAAGTAGTAAATCGCATGCTCTTTACGTCCGGTTTCGTCATGTTGACCGAGAACACAACCCATACTTTCCTCAAGAACCGTCAAATACATAATCAATGGTCTCCCGGCTACTGGGGGCATCAATATTGGAGGTTCCTACAAATATTCTTTTATTTTTTCAAACGCCCTTTGACAATCTTCATTCCAGGTCACAACCTGATTCTTTTTCAACAATTTGAATAATGGCTCACATGTAGCGGTTAGGTGAGATATGAACCGAGCAATGTAGTTCAACCTCCCTAAAAACCCACACACTTCCTTTTCTGTTTTAGGCGTTGGCATTTCTTGTATTGCTTTTATCTTAGCAGGATCAACCTCAATTCCTTTTTCGCTCACAATAAACCCCAATAGTTTACCGGATCTCACCCCGAAGGTGCACTTGTTAGGATTTAGCCTCAACCTGAATTTCCTAAGCCTCTTGAACAATTTCAGCAGATTGACCAGATGCTCTTCCTCCGTCTGGGATTTGGCAATCATATCGTCAACATAAACCTCGATCTCTTTATGCATCATGTCATGAAAGAGCGTCGTCATAGCACGTTGATATGTTGCCCCAGCATTCTTCAAACCAAAGGGCATCACTTTGTAGCAAAATGTTCCCCATGGGGTAATGAAGGTTGTTTTCTCCATGTCTTCTGGCGCCATTTTTATCTGATTATAACCCGAGAAGCCATCCATGAAGGAGAACACAGAGAATTGAGCAGTGTTATCGACCAGCACTGTTGCACCCTAAAATTTGCTCAACCTATTTCACTTGGTTTATGTTTCAATTACATTAGCATTTGCATATAGAGTCATGTACATAGTCTAATCATTTGCATAACATAGCATAACAAGTCATCCAACAAGGTACCAAGTACTATTCTCATCTCTATGAGCCTATCAGGAGGTTATTATTCAAATTCAATCTTAGTCAAGTCATCAGAAAGAAATTGAAGTCTAAAGAAGTCATTGGACCAAGCAGTGGGTCTCTCTCCTATCTTGAGGGTATTTGAAGATCATCAAAGAAGTTGTGAGATGTGAATTGAGCATGGAGGGTATATAGACATCATAGAAGACATGGAGAGTCATTTTGAAAGTGAGACAAGTCATTGATGTGATCACAAGAGTTGCAGTTGAAGACAGTCAACTAGGGTTTCATCTGGGTCAACCCTGGGTCAACCCTAGGTCAAATGATTGATTGAAAGGCATCAAGGTCTATCTGAGAGATGTGGGGTTCATCATTTTACATTTAAATAAGGATATGGTGTTGTGCCAATAAGAAATCAAGAGAAATCAAGAAGAAGAGGAGTTTCTAAATTAGGGTTTCTGTGTAAAATCCCCTGATTTAGGTCAAACTTCCAAGAAAGATAATTCAAAATGCAAGCTTCAAATGTATCCTTTGACAACATGAAACTTGTAGAGGATCTCAAGACCTTTAATTTGAGTGGTGGAAGACATCAAGGAGATTTGTAGAACTCATGTTATGGTCCTTGCAAGTTACAGGTCATCTGAGGTATCTGAAGTTTTGTCTGTGAAAGTTACTTGTCTTCCAAGCAATTTTTACCCCTCAAGGAAATTTCAAATGAATTTCTGGTCAACATAAGAGTTGTTCCTCATTGTCTTAGCTTTCTAGAAAGGTATGGTATGCCTTCATATGATTTTTGGAACTCTACTAATGTCCTTGGCAAGCAAAGGGTATTTTGGTCATTTGAGAATTACAGGTCATTTCAAGCCTATGCCCAAAACTCATACAAGGAAGCTTCAAATGAAAAACTTCACAACATAAAACTTGCTCCAAATGACATTTTGAGTCTAGAAAAGTGATCATGAAAGTTTGGAAAGGCTCATAGCTCAAGGTTTCAAATTTGGTCATTTAAAAAGGGAATTTAATGAATAAAAGTGACCTAAAATTGAGAGTTTTCATAACATGGTCAAATGGGATGAAATTATAGGTCATTTTGATTGGAAAAAATGTTTTAAGAACATTGGAAAAAGTAGATTTTTGAGTTTAGGGCAAAGTTTGAGAGATACCATTGGTTACTTATGTATGAAGTTAACATATCCAAAATTCAAGGAAAGTGTGCACAAGAAGTTTCTACCAAGTTCTAGAAAGGTCCATGAGTGTCTATATATTGAATAGAGTGGCTTCATTCAAGGGTTGGTGATTCATTTTGATCAAAACACATAGTTTCATCTCATTCTTCCATTTTGCAAATTCATTCCAAACTCTATCAAATCTTCATCATTTTCCACACTTCTTGGTCCTATCATCATCTACATCCATCATAGATCAAATTTACATCAAAATCTGTTTGAATTGAAGAGGAATTCGTGCTATTCAAGTGCATCATCCAAATTGCAAAAGGAAGTGGTTATGGCAATCCAAGGAGTTTGAGCAAGAACTACTGCATACAGAATCAAGGACCAAGTTTATTGAGCAAGTCCCAAGCATTGCAAGCTGTGCATCCAAGGTTTTCTGCATCTGTTTCCATTTTTACACCAGGTTAGTTTTCTTATCGAATTGGCTAGATTAGTTAGAATAATAGAGAATTTTAGGGTTAGAACTGTTAGGTTAGGTTAGATGATTGAATTCAGAGAGTTTGAGAGGATTCCATGAGGTTTGATAACATGATGTTGAATCTTTGATGATCAAGAAAATGTTATATAGTGAGTTTTAATCAACATCCATTAGCATGCTGAGACCAGTGCAACATGAAGAACATCTTAGTACCATTAGAATCTAGAATTGGCATGGTTGATAGCAGTGTAAAATGGTGGAACATTTGTTTTATACCTATCGGGTTTGATGCTTGAGTGAGTTTTGGAGGTAGCTGGAGCTATGATTGTGTAGAGGGAGAGATGCAGAGCATTTTTGATTTTGGAATGATGGAGTTTCATCGAGAATTGAGGGAGAACAGAGGGATGGAAGATTCATGCATGGAGAGGGTTTTTCTGGTTCTAGGGTTTCATGAGGAAGACGATGGAGGGATACCGTTGGATGACCATGGAGACTTTGACTTGGGGTTAGATCCAATGGCCAGGGTTCAAAACGAATTTGGAGGGAAGTATTACGTAGCAATACGCTGCGTTTCATTTAAATCATTCTGCGGGGCTTTAGTTGTTCGTGCTATCCACACCCCCAAACGCCAAGGCCCAATCATTTGCACTATTATTTTTACTAATTGCACCGTTTCAGTTTATTTCTTTTTGTGTTTTTTTCTGATCAACTGGGCCCAGACGCGCTTTGCTATGCGCGCCCCCCAGTCTGGGCCCATCATCTTGTTTTAACTGAAATAGTTACTAGTTGCACCCCAACCTCATTTAATTCATTTTAATTTCGCTTAATTCATTTTAATTCTTCAAAAAATCATAACAAATTGGAAAATGCTTATTTTTTAGTGGTTGTTTTTTCATTAGGTTCATATTTCTGTTAAGAAAATTAAGAAATAATAAAATTCCAATTTTATTTTGTTTTAGCATTTTTAGAATATTCTTCTTTTAAATAGATTTTTAAGTGGTTTAGTGTGATACATGATATTGTTGATTTTAGTTTAGGACTTTCCCTTTAGATTTAGGACCCATTCTTTTTAGGGTATTTCACTTAGAACTTTAGCTTGTATATAAGATTTAATTCATGATTTTAGGATTAAATTTGAGTACTTTGATTAGGTGACCATTAGTGTGATTAAAACTAGGGTTTATAGATAACATAGGTGTAAGAGATCATTTCCTTTAGGAGCTGTAGATTGAATTTTGGGGTATGGGACTATAGGGGTATTATGGGTAGATAATAGATCCCTTAGAAATTACTAGGTTTCCCCTATTCTACTATTACTATTGGTATACTGCTTGTATTTGCTTGACTATGTGGTGTGCCCTCTCTAGGGTTATTTTTTGACTGTGTGGGGTATTGGGGCTTGTTTGGGGCTTGGGGTTTGAGCTGAAGACTGTGCTGATGAAGCCCATTGAAGATTAAGAGAATGAAGACCCATTTCCAGAGTTGATGAGGAGTATCTCTTGCTGGCAGCTGTTGAAGGTTATAGGATCTAGGAGTTAGGCAGAGCTCTAGAGTAGAAAACTTGGTTCACAAACATGGAAGGTCTTGTTTGCCTCCATCCCTCTCTATGATGCAGAGTCTCTCTAAGACATTCACCCCCTTCCTTTGGAAGGCTTGGTGATAGTGTCTAAGGGATATAACTCTTGAGAGAAATATTCTATGTGTTGTTAGCAGTCTGTTTGCCACCTTTGGTGGTCAACTAATTGCTTAACACCCCAGTTCATTCTTGTGATTGGTTCCTCAGCTTGGAGATTGGGACTTGGAGAAAAGCCATTGGAGATGAAGACAAAGACCTTGCTTGAAGGCTGTGAAGATAAAGACTGATGCTTGGAGCTTGTAGATGGTTGAAGATGACTTGAAGACAGATGTTGGTGCAGAGCTGCTGTTGGTGAAGACTTTTGCTGTTGATAATTCTTGATGTATTGATTGAATTTCCCTGACTGTATTGTTTGCTGTTTAACCTGTTAGGTTGAAAGTGAACCTTGTTCACTTTTGCCTATTGTTTTCTAGGTTCGAGGTTGAGTGGGACTCCCTTGCCTCGCTGTATTGCTGCATCCATGCATTTTACTGCTTTATTGTATATATGTTGTTGTTTCTGTTTCCGTCTATTCCCTTAGGATCTCTGTTTCTCTCTGCGCAAGAGAGGAGCATGATAGACATTAGGTCTTAACCCATGCATGATAACATTAGGCTAGATTCCCTTTGCAACCATAGGTTAGAGTCCTGTCTCTTCTTCCTCAAAACAAACAGAAAAACACAATAAATATTTCAAACACAATAAAAGACACTTCTTCCGTAAAAGAATGTGAACTCATCAAAACGTCATTTTAGTCCGCTTGGACCATAATCAGAAAAACCCTTTTTCAGAAGGAATAAAAACAATCAAGACAGACTTGTGTCGTACGTGGCCCGAACTACGTTTGCTCTGATCTTTCATGCTGTGTGAAAGTACGTAGGCATAGGATGCGATATCCTAGCGAGCAACCTTCCCCTCCTTTCCTGTAGGTAGGCGAACTACGTTGACTCTGATTTCTCGTTCCAGACGGGAATACGTAGGCATAAAGTGCGATACTTTGCCGAGTCACTTTTCTTTTCTTTTAACCCCAAACCCTTAGCGTAGATAGAATAACAATCCATACCCAAAAACAAGCGTGGATCCCGTCGAGTACGACAGACGTGAGGGGTGCTAATACCTTCCCCTTGCGTAACCGACTCCCGAATCCAGGATTTGGTTGCGATGACCATTCCTTTCCCCGTTTTGCGGTAGGTTTACCTCGAGCGTTTCCTTTCCCTCCTTTGGGATAAATAACGCACGGTGGCGACTCTTCTGTTCAGCCGGCGCCGATTTTCGCAGTAGCGACAGCTGGCGACTCTGCTGGGGACCCAACGTCCCCTGGCTGCTAAGGACTGCGATGGTTCCTTATGCATTTGGGATCCAACATCCTTTTAAGAGAGTAAATCCTAGCGCTTGTTTTCCCGTCGAGGATGTTGTATGGATTTTATATTTCTGTCAGTTACTTTCAGCATTATATTATTGTTATTATTGCTGTATTGGGGTGTGACGGGTGTTCCATGATTGAGAGATAAGCCGGACCTGGGCTTGAGTGCACCTAGAATTAGAGTGGAAATTAGTGGGCGCGCACGTGCTTTGCATGTCCTAGTGTCCCACGAAATCCACACTCAGACGAGGTTCTTCTGGTTGGCCTCCTGTCCTGCCCTTTGGGTGGCTCGGGTTGCTGGTTAGTTGGATTGTCGACTCTGGGAACCGATCATTTGGAAGTTGGCTAAGTGAGGCCTCTTCAGGATTTGACGATGCCACTCCTTCTGGGAATCGTATCATCAACCCTGAAAGTCTGTGACGCCGACGACCGCATAGGATGCCATACCTTTTGTCGGTTACTAGGACACCTACCTGTGAGAGGGTTTTGGGGTCATGCAGGTAACTAGACCTTCAGATACCGGTTGTTTCTTGATCTGAGATCCTGGGTATTTATGGATAGTTTTGAGGTCTGTCAGAGACCAGTTGGAGTTATGATATGAGGTCTGTCAGGGACCAGTCAGAGTTATGATATGAGGTCTATCAGAGACCAGTCAGAGTTATGTTGTGGGGTCTGTCAGAGACCAGTGTTGGAGCTTTGTTTTGGGTCTATCTGAGACCAAGGTTTGAGGAATTCTGGAGAGTCTATCTGAGACTTTTGATATGGTTCAGGCTTCTCAGCTATGGCATTTGGTCCCTGTTGCATGTTACTTGCATTGCATTGTTTGCATAACCATTATCATTGCATCCCATTAACGTGTGTCTGTGCTGCAGGTGCATTTGCATATTCCCTGGTTCTAGTGTTCGGACTTCTGAGTATTGATCATGGCTGGTTTAAGGATGACAGTTGCCTACAAGTTACCTATTCCTGATATTACTCCCCTCCTGGGTCTGATTTCTCTTGCTGATGAGGATGTCCGTAGAAGCTTCAGACAGAGTTACGGACGGCTGTTGCGGTTGGTTCGCAAACCAACTGATGATGAACTGAATGGGCTGTACACGCTGATGCAATTCTATGACCCGGCTTTGAGGTGCTTCACATTTGCTGACTTTATTTTGGGGCCTACCATCGAAGAGTATGTAGAGTTTACTGAGCTGCCAGTACAGAACAAAGTTCCTTTTATTCACTCTGCTGCTGAGCCCAAGTTGGAGGACTTAGCTAAGGCCTTGCACATGAATGCTTCTGAGCTGTTGATGACTTCTTGGCGCGGGGTTCCAGGTTTCTCTCTCCAGTTTCTGATTGGTAAGGCTCAAGAATACGCCAAGAATGGATGTTGGGTGGTCTTTAACGCTGTTCTGGCTCTATGCATTTATGGGATAGTGTTGTTTCCTAATTTCCCGAACTTCGTGGACATGGATGCATTTCATTTGTTTGCTGCTGGCAACCCTGTACCCACATTGATCGGGGACTTCTACCATTCGATGCACTACAGAAATGAGAACAGGAGAGGCAAGAACGTCTCTTGTTGTGTGCCTTTGCTGTACATGTGGTTTAAAAGCCATTTTCCCCTGAAGGGACCTTTTGTGGATAGTGCAACTACAGCTGACTGGCCAGAGCGCATGATGAGACTATCTTTTGAAGACATTGAGTGGTTTGACCGAGACTTGTTGGGGTCTGAGCTCATTTTCAGTTGTTCTGGGTACCCTAATGATCCTTTGATAGGAAGAAAAGGGTGTATCAATTACAACCCATCTCTGTTTGTTCGCCAGTTTGGATACGCGTTGAAGAACCCACCTCAGGAGGAGGAAGTGCAGGAATCTCTGTACTTCACCGGTGATTTGAATGGGGAGTTACTAGCCAAGCTTCAGCACGCATGGGTGCGTATCAACAGAAGAGGGAAGCCACTGTTAGGGAAGAATGATTGTCAGGCTTATGCACCCTACAAAGTTTGGATCCAAGAGAGAGCAAGACAGTTGCTGATGCCATTTCCAGCTGCACCGGTCCCTGTTCATATTTCGGTTGAAGAACCAACCACTGTTACTATGGAGGCCTACGAGCAAGTTGTGAAAGAAAAAGAAGCCTTGATGAAGATCAATGAGGGGTTAGAAAAGGAACTGGCTCAGATGCGTAGTGAGAAGAACAAGGCTGTGCATTCTTTCCAACAGCAGATCCAATTAGTAAATAGGCTAGGTGCTGAATTGACTGAAGAGAAGAAGAAGCGTGAACGTCTGGGGAAAGAGTTCAGAAGCTCTCATGACATGTTGGAGTCCAAAAAGAAAGCACTTGATGCCGCCCACCGGGAAATCTCTTCTTGTAACAAGACGTGGAATGCTACGCTAACCAACAACAAAAAGAGGGAAGATAAGTTGAAGCAACAAATTTCTGAACTCGAAGAGCAGTTGAAGGCTAGCATTAAGAAGTATGAAGAAGAGGTGATGACCAGATATAGTCTCCAGAATGCATTGAACAAGGCCATCGAAGGCAGGAATGAAGCCGTGTCTCAGAAGCGGAAGCTAGAGGAGCGCTTCAGAGAAGGGGCATGGGAGGAAACCGCTGATGACGTGCGACGTGTTCTCAAGCGAAGAAATCAACTTGTTGAGGGTCTGCTTACCCGACCAAGTCATCCAGAGACTAAGAAGTTACTACAAGAGTACCAGGCTTATGAGTGTACTTGACTGTTTCGTGTATTAACGTGTATGCTTTATTTGCACAATGCTGACCATCACCAGGATTGTTGGTTGAGGTCATGCCTTCTTATTGTACACTCAGTGATATTGTATTCTTGGCTTAATGGTTTTCTCTGCAATATATGAGGTATTTTCTATGATTCGACTCCGATCACCGTATTACTAGCACTGTCACTGCACTGCCACATTCGCACTAGAATCGGGGAATGATATTCCCTAATGCACAGACACATATTGCATTGCATTCCCATTCATATTGCATTACAGGTGATTATTGAATGGTACCTCATGTCTTGCTCTGTACCAGGTCTTTTCAGGATTGAAGATCAGCGCCCGCACCGATACTCCACTCGTACTAACTACCGAAGAATTATGGATCAACTGCAGAATGAGATGCAAGACATGCGTGAGAAGCTGGCGCTCTTCATGCAGACAATGGAGACCATTGCGAAAGGACAGGAGAATTTGCAAGCTTTGGTGCAGCATCTATTGGTCAGAAATGTTGGGCACGGAAATGAGGATCATCAGTCTGTGCGAGTCGACACCATTCACGGAGATGGTACCCCCACACCAGTGGCTCCACCTGTAGTCAACATGCCTGCTGTCAATGTGAACAACGGCGCTGCTACCGGGAACGGTAACGTCGGAATTGGAAACGAGACTGTTGTCAACAATGTTGGGCTCGGAGATGTCAACCTGGGTGATAATATGGGAGGCAATGGCTTCGGTAATACTGGATTCGGTTTCAATGACCAGGGGTTCGATAATGCTGGGAAGTACGGCTTCAATGCTCAAGGCTTCGGACAGGACGAATTTGGTATGACTAATCAGGGTTATGGCAGATTCGGAATTGGAAATGACGCTGGGTTAATGGCTTTTGGACCTACAGGAGTTGCTCCGGGATACGGTATCAGGGGGCGAGGCCCGGTAATGAATCAGACTAGAGTTGGCCGTAACAATGGATACGATGGATACGGAGCTGGGAATGGTATGTGGCAAGAAGATCAGCAAGAGGATGCTTTCTCCGGTGGAGGGTTCGAAGGTCCTATCGACGACTCTCAGAGAATCAGGATGCTCGAGGAGCAGATGAAGGGGGTCGTAAATCAAAGTGCTGTTGGCTTAGATATGTCAACAATGGGTCTGGTGCCTGGCCTGAGGGTGCCAATCAAATTCAAAGCTCCCACGTCCGACAAGTATAAGGGGGACACCTGTCCAAAGGTGCACGTGCAGTCATATTACAGAAGGATGTCGGCGTATTCAAACGATGAGAGGATGCTAATGCATTTCTTTCAAGATAGCTTGTCTGGTCCTTCCCTCGAGTGGTATATGGGATTGGAACCAACTCATATAAATACATGGAAGCAGCTGGCTGAAGCATTTGTGGCTCACTATAAGTACAACAGTGACTTGGCACCCAACCGGGTCCAATTGCAGGGGTTGTCCCAGAAGAAGGGCGAGAGTTTTAAAGAGTATGCGCAGAGATGGCGCGACATGGCTGCTAGAGTTCATCCCCCTTTGGAGGACAAGGAAATGAATGATATGTTCATAGGAACATTTACTGGCATGTTTTATGACAAGTTGTTTCACACTTCGTTGGGCAGTTTCTCAGACTTAATCCTGATGGGAGAGAAGATTGAAAGCAACATTAAACAGGGAAGATTCCAAGCTGAGGAGTCCACCTCAGCTGGCAGCAACAGAAGGGCTTTTGGTGGGCACCGTCAGGGTGATGCAAGCGCAGTGTTTGGGGGCCGAGGCCGAGGCCGGGGCAGAGGTCGAAACCAGTACAATCAGCCGCAGCAGGTGGCAAGTGTTACTATTCCGTTTCAGCAACAACCGTTTCAGCAACAACCAATACAACAACAACAACAGCAGCAGCAGCCACAACAGGGGGCACAGCCTGCCCAGCGCAGATTCCAGGGGGGCAAACCAAGGAGGGTGTTTGAAAAGCCTCCTTCAACGTATGCAGATTTGCTACAGACACTACTGGGTTTAAACTTGGTGGAGAAGAGAACTCTAGCGCCAATAACAGGCACTCCTCCGTATGGGTATGATGCAAGCAGGCACTGTGAATTCCACTCCGGGGCTCCTGGCCACGATGTAGAGGGTTGCCACGCATTCAAGCATGTAGTGCAGGATCTATTGGATAGTAAGGCTATCAATTTTGGACAGACGGGTCCGAACATAGTGCAAAAGCCCATGCCCAATCATGGGGCAAACGCCATTTTAACTGAGGAGGGTTTGAACTTGATTACGAATGTTGACGATATAAAGACACCGTTGTGCGAGATAAAGAGCAGATTATTGCAAGGTGGTGTATATCCAGGGTGCGACGAGTATTGCTTAGAGTGTTGGACCCAAGCTGGGGGGTGTACTGACTTAAAGAAGGGTATTCAGGCCTTAATAGATGGAGGCACATTGCAATTTGACCAAACGGCAGTTGAAGAACCTGCAGAGGTATTAGCAGACAAGCAGAGTGATGTAGCTACTGTGACGATTCCCCGAAAAACGATAACCATAACGGCGCCGGCCAAGCGACCGCCAATCACTATCACCAAGGCAGGACCAATCCCTTACGAGAACACTAAAGAAGTCCCCTGGACTTATGGGTTGGAAGTGTACTGTGACGGGGTGAAAATTGATGTTAATAAGCAGCCAGCTGAGACTGTAGACAACGTTGTCGGCACCGGAGGTATGACAAGAAGTGGGAGAATCTTCAGATCGCCTGAGGTAGAGGCTGAACGACTGGCAAAAGGAAAAGGAAAGATGAATGAAACTGTCCCTGTGCAGAGGAGCGAAAAAGAAACGGCATTGAAGGATGTGGAAGAGTTCATGCGCTTGATTCGTAAAAGTGATTATAAGATTGTTGAGCACCTGCAACAGACGCCGTCAAAGATATCTATACTGTCGTTGCTATTGTGTTCTGAAGCTCACAGAAATGCATTGCTGAAAGTTCTGGATACTTCCTTCGTACCCCAAGATGTTTCCGTGAATCAGCTGGAGGGAGTGTTGGCGCATGTGAATGCAGGCCATAGCTTGGGCTTTGCCGATTTTGATTTGACCCCGAAGGGGAGAGAGCATAATATGGCGTTGCACGTCTCTGTTGAGTGTAGAGGATCAGTCATGTCTCACGCACTGGTTGATACCGGATCGTCTTTGAACGTGCTGCCCAAGAAAGCGATGATGAAACTAGATGTCAGAGGAATCCTGTGTACGCCTAGTGACTTGGTGGTCAAGGCATTTGATGGTACGCGAAGAACAGTTTTTGGATCCATAAAATTACCTCTACAGGCGGGGCCGGAGGTTTTCACGATTGAATTTTATATTATGGACATCCAGCCAGCATACAACTGCCTTCTCGGAAGACCCTGGATCCATGGTGCTGGGGCAGTCACGTCTACCTTGCATCAGAAGTTGAAATACATGGTAGGGGACAGTGTGGTCACGGTCTGTGGAGAAGAAGATATATTGGTCAGCCACCTGTCATCATTCAAGTATGTGGAGGTCGACGACGAGATTCAAGAAACACCCTGTCAGGCATTTGAAGGGTTGCGCATCAAAGACAAAGGTCCCGGGCTGAGTAAAGCGTCAGAGGTAGCCGTCTCGTCATATAAGGAGGCTCAAGCTCTAGTGGAGACAGGTGAGACAAAGGGCTGGGGCAAAGTGCTGGATATTCCCGTGAAGATGGACAGATTTGGGCTGGGATATCAACCGTCGTCATCAACACCTGCTGCTGGGGCACCCCGTTTCAGAGGACCGATAACTATCACCGCTAGTGGAGTGTGTCACGAGACCATCAACGCTGCTTCAGAGTCTGACGAAGGAGACAGTGATTGCGACACGGACGCCTGGATTCAGCCGAGCGTGCCAGGACAAGGATTATGCAATTGGTCTATTCAGGAGATTGTTCCTGTGACTCTTAAACAGTAATGCTTTGTTTTTTAATTGTTGAACAATCTGGTGTCTTACACGAGGCATCGTGATTTGCTTAGGGCTGTGTTGTTATATACATTGCGTGTTTAATCATTAAATAAAAGGCGTTTTTTCATGTGCAAATATTGCGATCTCTGTTTTTCCTGTTTTGTGCTTTACAATAAAATGGCAACGTGGTTATTCGCTTTATACGCATTTTGAAGCATTTAACCATTCCTTTTGCAGGATAACATTTTCAGATGACATCATTGAACCACCTATGACTTGTCTCGACTTTGAGCACCCGGTATTTCAGGCCGAAGAAGAGATTGTTGAAGATGGTGACGTTCCCGAAGAATTGTCTTGGTTGGTGAAGCAAGAAGAACGAGTCATTCTGCCTCATGAGGAGGTCATTGAAATTATTAACCTGGGATCGGAAGGGGTTGAAAAGAACATTCGTATAGGAGTCGCGCTGCAGAACGACATCAAGCGAAGACTGGTTGAAATGCTCAGAGAGTATAATGATGTGTTCGCTTGGTCGTATGAAGACATGCCTGGGCTTGATACAGATATGGTTGTGCACCGTCTGCCGTTGAAAGAAGAATGCCCGCCGGTCAAGCAGAAGCTTCGCAGAACTAGACCTGATATGGCAGTGAAAATTAAGGAGGAGGTTCAAAAGCAGTGGGATGCTGGTTTCCTAGCTGTGACAAAATATCCCTCATGGGTCGCTAACATTGTACCAGTACCAAAGAAAGACGGTAAAGTGAGAATGTGCGTGGATTACCGTGATTTGAACAAAGCGAGCCCGAAAGACGATTTTCCACTTCCTCACATCGATGTGCTAGTTTACAACACTGCTCAATTCTCCGTATTCTCCTTCATGGATGGCTTCTCGGGCTATAATCAGATTAAAATGGCGCCAGAGGACATGGAGAAGACTACTTTCATAACGCCTTGGGGAACATTCTGTTACAAAGTGATGCCCTTCGGATTGAAGAATGCTGGGGCAACGTATCAACGTGCAATGACGACTCTTTTTCATGATATGATGCATAAGGAGATCGAAGTTTATGTTGACGATATGATTGCCAAATCCCAGACGGAGGAAGAGCATTTGGTGAATCTGGTGAAGTTATTCAAAAGGCTTAGGAAGTTCAGGCTGAGACTGAACCCTAACAAGTGCACCTTCGGGGTGAGATCGGGTAAACTGCTGGGGTTTATCGTGAGCGAAAGGGGAATAGAGGTTGATCCTGCAAAAATAAAAGCAATACAAGAGATGCCGACGCCTAGAACAGAGAAAGAGGTGCGCGGGTTTTTAGGGAGGTTGAACTACATCGCTCGGTTCATCTCTCACCTAACAGCTACGTGTGAACCATTATTCAAGCTGTTGAAAAAAGACCAGGCTGTAACGTGGAATGAAAATTGTCAAAAGGCGTTTGATAAAATAAAACAGTATTTGCAGGAGCCTCCTATTTTGATACCCCCAGTGGCAGGAAGACCCTTGATTATGTATTTGACAGTTCTTGAGGGAAGCATGGTTTGTATTCTCGGTCAACACGACGAGACAAGAAGAAAAAAGCATGCAATTTATTACTTGAGTAAGAAGTTTGCTGAATGTGAATCTTGATATTCAATGCTTGAAAAGACTTGTTGCGCGCTAGCCTGGGCTGCCAAGCGTTTGAGGCAATACATGATGAATCATACAACCATGCTCATCTCGAAGATGGATCCTATCAAATATGTATTCGAAAAGCAGGCGTTATCAGGGAGAATTGCTCGTTGGCAGATGGTTTTGACCGAATACGACATCCAGTATGTCTCGCAGAAGGCTATAAAGGGGAGTGTACTGTCTGAGTACTTGGCAGAGCAGCCTATTGAAGATTACCAATCAATGAGGTTTGATTTTCCTGACGAGGATATCATGCACCTAAAGATGAAAGATTGTGAAGAGTCGTTGCCAGACGAAGGACCGGAATTGGGTTCCAAATGGAAGTTGATCTTTGACGGAGCTGTAAACGCCTACGGTAGCGGAATAGGGGCAATCATCACCACCCCACACGGGTCGCACATCCCGTTTACTGCTCGATTGACCTTTCCGGTTACCAATAATGAAGCTGAATACGAAGCTTGTATTATGGGGCTTGAAGAAGCCATCGATTTGCGAATCAAAAATCTGGACGTATACGGAGACTCAGCTCTGGTAGTGAATCAAATAAAAGGGGAATGGGAGACACGTCAGCCCAATTTGATACCGTACATGAACTACGCAAGGAGACTGTTGCCTTTCTTTGACAAGGTTGAATTGCATCATGTACCGCGAGCGGAGAATCAGATGGCTGACGCCCTGACCACTTTGTCTTCCATGTACAAAGTCAACTTCTGGAACGAGGCTCCTAGAATTGTTATCTCTCGGCTTGACAGACCTGCCTTCGTGTTTGCTATTGACGAAGCATCCGATGATAAACCATGGTATTTTGATATCCTTAATTTCCTGAAGAACAAAGAGTATCCGGCTGGGGCATCCGGTCAAGATCAGAAGACTCTCAGGAGATTGGCGGGTAATTTCTATTTGAATCCGGATGGTGTCTTATACAGAAGAAATCACGACTTGGTGCTGCTGCGTTGTGTAGACGAAAAAGAGGCAAAGCTGCTCATGGAGGAAATACATGAAGGTACATTTGGTACGCATGCTGGAGGGCATGCTATGACGAGGAAGCTGCTGCGGGCAGGTTATTTTTGGATGACTATGGAAACTGATTGTTTCAAGTTTGCGAGGAAGTGTCATAAGTGCCAGATCTATGCTGATAAGATCCATGTGCCTCTGAGTCCTCTGAATGTGATGTCATCGCCATGGCCATTCTCGATGTGGGGAATCGATATGATTGGAAAGATCGAGCCGACGGCTTCTAATGGACGCCGATTCATTCTAGTGGCAATCGATTACTTCACCAAGTGGGTGGAAGCGGCATCTTACGCAAATGTGACTAGGCAGGTGGTAGCTAGATTCATTAAGAGAGATATCATTTGCAGATATGGAATCCCCGAGCGGATAATCACTGACAACGGTTCAAACCTGAATAACAAAATGATGAAGGAGCTGTGTCAGAATTTCAAGATCGAGCATCACAACTCCTCCCCTTACCGACCCAAGATGAATGGCGCTGTTGAAGCGGCCAATAAGAATATAAAGAAGATTATTCAGAAGAGGGTGGTTACCTATAAGGACTGGCATGAGATGCTACCTTTTGCTTTGCACGGTTATCGTACGACGGTACGCACATCAACAGGGGCAACCCCGTTCTCGTTGGTATATGGAATGGAAGCAGTGCTACCATTGGAAGTCGAGATTCCTTCCCTGAGAGTACTACGAGACGTCCAACTTGACGAGGCAGAATGGGTGAAAAACAGGTTAAACCAGCTGAGTTTAATGGATGAGAAGAGGCTAGCTTCTCTAGCATACGGTCGTTTGTACCAGAGCCGAATGAAGAAAGCATATGATAAGAAGATACATCCTCGGAGCTTTCAGACGGGCGACCTTGTGCTGAAAAGGATTCTCCCGCCGCAGGCAGATCACAGGGGCAAGTGGACCCCCAACTACGAAGGGCCATACGTTGTCAGAAAAGTCTTTTCAGGAGGAGCTTTATTGTTGTCCACCGTGGACGGTGAAGACTTTACGTCGCTTGTGAATTCGGACGCAGTTAAAAAATACTTTGCTTAAAATTGACCCGCTGGACAGAAAAAAAAGAGAGTCCAGGCAAAAATGGGGCATCCTGGCGAACGAAAAACAGAATGAAAGGTTCGGGCAAAAGTTAGGGATAAAATTGGAAAAATGTACACCCGCGAAGTTGAAAACCTACACTGGGCGGCTTCGGCAAAAAAGGGTATCCCGGTGAACTGAAAACCCGTAAAGGGCGGTTCACGCAAAAGTTAGGGATTTAAAAAGCAAATGACTGCGATCCGAATTTGACACTGCATTGAGCATTGGTGCGGGAGAACATACCTGAGGGGTCGATTATCAGATACAATCTCTTCGGAAGTGTGAATACCGGGAAAGCATTAGAGTCGGGCGAGTCATAGGAGGATCAACTCGTGATGTTCGTCTGCATCCCGTTGCCGACATGTGTACAAATTTGATTTGTCAATATATTTATGCTTCTTGTGCATGCTTGTACGTTCGTTGTGCGTAACTTCCTCTTTTCAGGAGTTACATCCCGTGTACAAAACTCCGCCCATTTAGGGGCCCTATCAATAAAATATGTTATTCAGTACTTGATGCTGGTTCTTTACTGTTTTGTACGTGATAAACGCCTAGGTTTAATGAAACTAGCAAGTATATAACGTCACTGGCCCTTGCCAATAATTGCTAAAACTTTGAATTAACTGAAAATAATGTCACTAACGCTAACCTGAATAGATTTGGTTGCGTAGACTTGTCTTGTCTTGTTTGTGGTGTTGCAGGGTTCATAGCCGTATGAAGAGGACGATCAAAAGAGTGCAGTATGGACCAGAAGCTCGTAACGAAAAGACTTGATCGTCATGTGAAGTGGATCCCCACGCAGGTCGCGCTTCTAAGATAACATTGTTCCTCACCAAAGAAAGATCAAATTCCCCAGCTAGTCGTAGCCTATCCGAAGGGACATTCTCCAGCAAAGTCGCTTATCCTCAACAGAGTTTGGCAACTCCAAGATTGTAGGCTGTATTCAGACAGTGTGGTGTCCCCCAGAAGGATTCCCCTATCTCAAGCTAAGTGGTTTAGCCTCAGAAGATTAATATTTCCAACTGGTGAGCTGTACTCAGGCAGTCTACCCTTTCCAGTAGGGTCATTTACTCTCCCCCAGCGGAGTCAGTGATTTTCCCAAAGAGAATCGTTTCGTCCCTAGTGGAGTTCTCTTTCCAGCAAGTGTTTTCTTTCCTCCCAGTGGAACTCGAAGATTAAAAACTATCCCCAGCAGAGTTGGTGGTGTACCCTGGTATTTATTTTGTCGGAACACCGTGTGATACCCGTTCACTCCCCAGCAGAAGTCCAATCCTGATTGACGCATTCAGCTATTCCTCAGCGAAGCGGGCTTCACTCTTCCAGCATTTATTTTGCTGGAATAATTCTGTGGCACCTGGCTACCCCCAGCGGGGTTGGCGTTGTCTTCAGCATTTATTTTGCTGAAGCGGTTTCTGTATCCCAGCAGTTCGAGTCTGCAGTTGCATTGGCGTATAGTGTCATACTTGCATCCACCAAATAAAAAAGCGCGTAGCATTTCCATGCCGAATGGAGCATTGCGTCATTGTCAAACATATGCATTTTGAAACATAAACTAGGTTGATTAACTGTTTGTTTCAAGTGTTGTTTCTCTTGCAGGTGGAGAGAGCTCTTGCTCAAATGAATTGCCAAATATTCAAGATCTCGGCGTGAGACATTCAACGAAAATGTCAGTTTTATTCCCCACAGAGTTATCATGATAAGTTTCTCTTTGTCCCCGAGCAGAGTTATTTGTGCAAATGTCTCTTGTTTTCCCCGTCAGAGTTGCTTGTTGAAGTGTCTCTAGTCCGGCCAGCGGATTACTTTCTGCAAATTTGTTGTTACGTCAGCATCAAAGGGTTTCATGAATCAGAATTTCAGAGGCTGCCGCCGGTTATCAGAACAGGCGTCCGGTAGTTTGGTTTCCAAATATCCCCAGTAGAGTCCGCCCCAAAGTCGCTGTCACGTCAGTGCTAAGAAGCTTGTGGGTTGGGATCAATGGAGAAATGGGTCCTGACGTGGACAATCTATTCCTATATTGACGGGATTTCTCCGCACTAGAGAAATGGGTGTCCTGACGTGGACAGTTTTATTTCCCCGGGTTGATAAGAAGTGCTAGTCCTAACGTGGACAGATTCGATTTCTCCGTATTGATTGAATGTGAAGTCCTGACATGGACAGAATTGATTACTCTTTGTGTTGGTGCCTGACGTGGACCATTTATTCCCAGCAGATATCTTTCTTCGTAATGGTGAAATGTGCGTCCTGACGTGGACAAGTTTATAGTTCTTCGTGATGACAAGATGCGCGAGTCCTGACGTGGACAAATTTATCTCTCTCCGTGTTGGCGAAGCGTGAGTCCTGACGTGGACAAGGTTTATTTCCCCAGCGGGTCGAAGAAGTGTGAGTCCTGACGTGGACAAGTTTTATTTCCTCAGCGGGTCGAAGAAGTGTGAGTCCTGACATGGACAAGTTTTATTTCCTCAGCGGTTCGAAGATTGTGAGTCCTTACGTGGACAAATCAAGACGATATGTATTCCTTACGTGGAAAGATGTATTCCTTACGTGGAAAGATGTTATTCCTTACGTGGAAAGATGTATTCCTAACGTGGAAAGACGTATTCCTTACGTGGAAAGATGTTATTCCTTACGTGGAGAGATGTATTCCTAACGTGGAAAGAGGTATTCCTTACGTGGAAAGATGTATTCCTTACGTGGAAAGATGTATTCCTTACGTGGACGATGTATTCCTCACATGGAAAGTTTAGTCCTGACGTGGACAGATCCAGACGAAGTCTTAATCCTAACGTCGACAGGTTATTCCTAACGTGGAAAAAGTGTATTCCTAACGTGGACGATTTATCCCTAACGTGGACGATTTATTCTTGACAAGATGTGCTAGTCCTAACGTGGACAATTCATTCCTATGTTGATAGAATCCCCTTGGGCTGATGAAGCGCAGACGAGTCATCCCCAGCGAAGTCGCCGAGATTTTTCCGTATTGACGGCAGGTGGAGTCCTAACGTGGACAAGTTTAGTTGAGATTTCTTCGTATTGACGAAACAGGCGTCCTAAGATGAACAAAGTTCTATCCCTGCGATGGTAGAATCTTTTCCAGGCTGATGAAAATAATCCCCAGCACGGTCGCTAATGGATCAGTTTGTTGCTGTAACAACCAGATCCAGTCAGCAGGGGTTGTTATTCAAGTAGTGGTGCAGTTTATTTCTGCGGTTGGCAAATTTCCGCGTTCTTAGTATTCAACCGTCTCGTACCTCGAATGTTTGAAGGCCATTTGCTCTTGACCCAATCGGGTCCAAGTCGCTTGAATAGGGGCAGCTGTTGCACCCTAAAATTTGCTCAACCTATTTCACTTGGTTTATGTTTCAATTACATTAGCATTTGCATATAGAGTCATGTACATAGTCTAATCATTTGCATAGCATAGCATAGCAAGTCATCCAACAAGGGACCAAGTACTATTCTCATCTCTATGAGCCTATTAGGAGGTTATTATTCAAATTCAATCTTAGTCAAGTCATCAGAAAGAAATTGAAGTCTAAAGAAGTCATTGGACCAAGCAGTGAGTCTCTCTCCTATCTTGAGGGTATTTGAAGATCATCAAAGAAGTTGTGAGCTGTGAATTGAGCATGGAGGGTATATAGACATCATAGAAGACATGGAGAGTCATTTTGAAAGTGAGACAAGTCATTGATGTGATCACAAGAGTTGCAGTTGAAGACAGTCAACTAGGGTTTCATCTGGGTCAACTGTGGGTCAACCCTAGGTCAAATGATTGATTGAAAGGCATCAAGGTCTATCTGAGAGATGTGGGGTTCATCATTTGACATGTAAATAAGGATATGGTGTTGTTTCAAGAAGAAATCAAGAGAAATCAAGAAGAAGAGGAGTTTCTAAATTAGGGTTTCTGTGTAAAATCCCCTGATTTAGGTCAAACTTCCAAGCAGGATAATTCAAAATGAAAGCTTCAAATGGATCCTTGGCCAACATGAAACTTGTATAGGATCTCAAGACCTTTAATTTTAGTGGTGGAAGACATCAAGGAGATTTATAGAACTCAATTTATGGTCCTTGCAAGTTACAGGTCATCTGAGGTATCTGAAGTTTTGTCTGTGAAAGTTACTTGTCTTCCAAGCAACTTTTACCCCTCAAGGAGATTTCAAATGAATTTCTGGTAAACATAAGAGTTGTTCCTCATTGTCTTAGATTTCTAGAAAGGTATGGTATGCCTTCATCTTATTTGAGGAATTCTACTTATGTCCTTGGCAAGCAAAGGGTATTTTGGTCATTTGAGAATTACAGGTCATTTCAAGCCTATGCCCAAAACTCATACAAGGAAGCTTCAAATGAAAAACTTCACAACATCAAACTTGCTCCAAATGACATTTTGAGTCTATAAAAGTGATCATGAAAGTTTGGAAAGGCTCATAGCTCAAGGTTTCAAATTTGGTCATTTAAAAAGGGAATTTAATGAATAAAAGTGACCTAAAATTGAGATTTTTCATAACATGGCCAAATGGGATGAAATTATAGGTCATTTTGATTGGAAAAAATGTTTTAAGAACATTGGAAAAAGTAGATTTTTGAGTTTAGGGCAAAGTTTGAGAGATACCATTGGTTACTTATGTATGAAGTTAACATATCCAAAATTCAAGGAAAGTGTGCACAAGAAGTTTCTACCAAGTTCTAGAAAGGTCCATGAGTGTCTATATATTGAATAGAGTGGCTTCATTCAAGGGTTGGTGATTCATTTTGATCAAAACACATAGTTTCATCTCATTCTTCCATTTTGCAAATTCATTCCAAACTCTATCAAATCTTCATCATTTTCCACACTTCTTGGTCCTATCATCATCTACATCCATCATAGATCAAATTTACATCAAAATCTGTTTGAATTGAAGAGGAATTCGTGCTATTCAAGTGCATCATCCAAATTGCAAAAGGAAGTGGTTATGGCAATCCAAGGAGTTTGAGCAAGAACTACTGCATACAGAATCAAGGACCAAGTTTATTGAGCAAGTCCCAAGCATTGCAAGCTGTGCATCCAAGGTTTTCTGCATCTGTTTCCATTTTTACACCAGGTTAGTTTTCTTATCGAATTGGCTAGATTAGTTAGAATAATAGAGAATTTTAGGGTTAGAACTGTTAGGTTAGGTTAGATGATTGAATTCAGAGAGTTTGAGAGGATTCCATGAGGTTTGATAACATGATGTTGAATCTTTGATGATCAAGAAAATGTTATATAGTGAGTTTTAATCAACATCCATTAGCATGCTGAGACCAGTGCAACATGAAGAACATCTTAGTACCATTAGAATCTAGAATTGGCATGGTTGATAGCAGTGTAAAATGGTGGAACATTTGTTTTATACCTATCGGGTTTGATGCTTGAGTGAGTTTTGGAGGTAGCTGGAGCTATGGTTGTGTAGAGGGAGAGATGCAGAGCATTTTTGATTTTGGAATGATGGAGTTTCATCGAGAATTGAGGGAGAACAAAGGGATGGAAGATTCATGCATGGAGAGGGTTTTTCTGGTTCTAGGGTTTCATGAGGAAGACAATGGAGGGATACCGTTGGATGACCATGGAGACTTTGACTTGGGGTTAGATCCAATGGCCAGGGTTCAAAACGAATTTGGAGGGAAGTATTACGCAGCAATACGCTGCGTTTCATTTAAATCATTCTGCTGGGCTTTAGTTGTTCGTGCTATCCACACCCCCAAACGCCAAGGCCCAATCATTTGCACTATTATTTTTACTAATTGCACCGTTTCAGTTTATTTCTTTTTGTGTTTTTTTTCTAATCAACTGGGCCCAGACACGCTTTGCTATGCGCGCCCCCCAGTCTGGGCCCATCATCTTGTTTTAACTGAAATAGTTACTAGTTGCACCCCAGCCTCATTTAATTCATTTTAATTTCACTTAATTCATTTTAATTCTTCAAAAAATCATAACAAATTGGAAAATGCTTATTTTTTAGTGGTTGTTTTTTCATTAGGTTCATATTTCTGTTAAGAAAATTAAGAAATAATAAAATTCCAATTTTATTTTGTTTTTGCATTTTTAGAATATTTTTCTTTTAGATATCTTTTTAAGTGGTTTAGTGTGATACATGATATTGTTGATTTTAGTTTAGGACTTTCCCTTTAGATTTAGGACCCATTCTTTTTAGGGTATTTCACTTAGAACTTTAGCTTGTATATAAGATTTAATTCATGATTTTAGGATTAAATTTGAGTACTTTGATTAGGTGACCATTAGTGTGATTAAAACTAGGGTTTATAGATAACATAGGTGTAAGAGATCATTTCCTTTAGGAGTTGTAGATTGAATTTTGGGGTATGGGACTATAGGGGTATTATGGGTAGATAATAGATCCCTTAGAAATTACTAGGTTTCCCCTATTCTACTATTACTATTGGTATACTGCTTGTATTTGCTTGACTATGTGGTGTGCCCTCTCTAGGGTTATTTTTTGACTGTGTGGGGTATTGGGGCTTGTTTGGGGCTTGGGGTTTGAGCTGAAGACTGTGCTGATGAAGCCCATTGAAGATTAAGAGAATGAAGACCCATTTCCAGAGTTGATGAGGAGTATCTCTTGCTGGCAGCTGTTGAAGGTTATAGGATCTAGGAGTTAGGCAGAGCTCTAGAGTAGAAAACTTGGTTCACAAACATGGAAGGTCTTGTTTGCCTCCATCCCTCTCTATGATGCAGAGTCTCTCTAAGACATTCACCCCCTTCCTTTGGAAGGCTTGGTGATAGTGTCTAAGGGATATAACTCTTGAGAGAAATATTCTATGTGTTGTTAGCAGTCTGTTTGCCACCTTTGGTGGTCAACTAATTGCTTAACACCCCAGTTCATTCTTGTGATTGGTTCCTCAGCTTGGAGATTGGGACTTGGAGAAAAGCCATTGGAGATGAAGACAAAGACCTTGCTTGAAGGCTGTGAAGATAAAGACTGATGCTTGGAGCTTGTAGATGGTTGAAGATGACTTGAAGACAGATGTTGGTGCAGAGCTGCTGTTGGTGAAGACTTTTGCTGTTGATAATTCTTGATGTATTGATTGAATTTCCCTGACTGTATTGTTTGCTGTTTAACCTGTTAGGTTGAAAGTGAACCTTGTTCACTTTTGCCTATTGTTTTCTAGGTTCGAGGTTGAGTGGGACTCCCTTGCCTCGCTGTATTGCTGCATCCATGCATTTTACTGCTTTATTGTATATATGTTGTTGTTTCTGTTTCCGTCTATTCCCTTAGGATCTCTGTTTCTCTCTGCGCAAGAGAGGAGCATGATAGACATTAGGTCTTAACCCATGCATGATAACATTAGGCTAGATTCCCTTTGCAACCATAGGTTAGAGTCCTGTCTCTTCTTCCTCAAAACAAACAGAAAAACACAATAAATATTTCAAACACAATAAAAGACACTTCTTCCGTAAAAGAATGTGAACTCATCAAAACGTCATTTTAGTCCGCTTGGACCATAATCAGAAAAACCCTTTTTCAGAAGGAATAAAAACAATCAAGACAGACTTGTGTCGTACGTGGCCCGAACTACGTTTGCTCTGATCTTTCATGCTGTGTGAAAGTACGTAGGCATATGATGCGATATCCTAGCGAGCAACCTTCCCCTCCTTTCCTGTAGGTAGGCGAACTACGTTGACTCTGATTTCTCGTTCCAGACGGGAATACGTAGGCATAAAGTGCGATACTTTGCCGAGTCACTTTTCTTTTCTTTTAACCCCAGACCCTTAGCGTAGATAGAATAACAATCCATACCCAAAAACAAGCGTGGATCCCGTCGAGTACGACAGACGTGAGGGGTGCTAATACCTTCCCCTTGCGTAACCGACTCCCGAATCCAGGATTTGGTTGCGATGACCATTCCTTTCCCCGTTTTGCGGTAGGTTTACCTCGAGCGTTTCCTTTCCCTCCTTTGGGATAAATAACGCACGGTGGCGACTCTTCTGTTCAACCGGCGCCGATTTTCGCAGTAGCGACAGCTGGCGACTCTGCTAGGGACCCAACGTCCCCTGGCTGCTAAGGACTGCGATGGTTCCTTATGCATTTGGGATCCAACGTCCCTTTAAGAGAGTCAATCCTAGCGCTTGTTTTCCCGTCGAGGATGTTGTATGGATTTTATATTTCTGTCAGTTACTTTCAGCATTATATTATTGTTATTATTGTTGTATTGGGGTGTGACGGGTGTTCCATGATTGAGAGATAAGCCGGACCTGGGCTTGAGTGCACCTAGAATTAGAGTGGAAATTAGTGGGCGCGCACGTGCTTTGCATGTCCTAGTGTCCCACGAAATCCACACTCAGACGAGGTTCTTCTGGTTGGCCTCCTGTCCTGCCCTTTGGGTGGCTCGGGTTGCTGGTTAGTTGGATTGTCGACTCTGGGAACCGATCATTTAGAAGTTGGCTAAGTGAGGCCTCTTCAGGATTTGACGATGCCACTCCTTCTGGGAATCGTATCATCAACCCTGAAAGTCTGTGACGCCGACGACCGCATAGGATTCCATACCTTTTGTCGGTTACTAGGACACCTACCTGTGAGAGGGTTTTGGGGTCATGCAGGTAACTAGACCTTCAGATACTGGTTGTTTCTTGATCTGAGATCCTGGGTATTTATGGATAGTTTTGAGGTCTGTCAGAGACCAGTTGGAGTTATGATATGAGGTCTGTCAGGGACCAGTCAGAGTTATGATATGAGGTCTATCAGAGACCAGTCAGAGTTATGTTGTGGGGTCTGTCAGAGACCAGTGTTGGAGCTTTGTTTTGGGTCTATCTGAGACCAAGGTTTGAGGAATTCTGGAGAGTCTATCTGAGACTTTTGATATGGTTCAGGCTTCTCAGCTATGGCATTTGGTCCCTGTTGCATGTTACTTGCATTGCATTGTTTGCATAACCATTATCATTGCATCCCATTAACGTATGTCTGTGCTGCAGGTGCATTTGCATATTCCCTGGTTCTAGTGTTCGGACTTCTGAGTATTGATCATGGCTGGTTTAAGGATGACAGTTGCCTACAAGTTACCTATTCCTGATATTACTCCCCTCCTGGGTCTGATTTCTCTTGCTGATGAGGATGTCCATAGAAGCTTCAGACAGAGTTACAAACGGCTGTTGAGGTTGGTTCGCAAACCAACTGATGATGAACTGAATGGGCTGTACACGCTGATGCAATTCTATGGCCCGACTTTGAGGTGCTTCACATTCGCTGACTTTATTTTGGGGCCTACCATCGAAGAGTATGTAGAGTTTACTGAGCTGCCAGTACAGAACAAAGTTCCTTTTATTCACTCTGCTGCTGAGCCCAAGTTGGAGGACTTAGCTAAGGCCTTGCACATGAATGCTTCTGAGCTGTTGATGACTTCTTGGCGCGGGGTTCCAGGTTTCTCTCTCCAGTTTCTGATTGGTAAGGCTCAAGAATACGCCAAGAATGGATGTTGGGTGGTCTTTAACGCTGTTCTGGCTCTATGCATTTATGGGATAGTGTTGTTTCCTAATTTCTCGAACTTCGTGGACATGGATGCATTTCATTTGTTTGCTGCTGGCAACCCTGTACCCACATTGATCGGGGACTTCTACCATTCGATGCACTACAGAAATGAGAACAGGAGAGGCAAGAACGTCTCTTGTTGTGTGCCTTTGCTGTACATGTGGTTTAAAAGCCATCTTCCCCTGAAGGGACCTTTTGTGGATAGTGCAACTACAACTGACTGGCCAGAGCGCATGATGAGACTATCTTCTGAAGACATTGAGTGGTTTGACCGAGACTTGTTGGGGTCTGAGCTCATTTTCAGTTGTTCTGGGTACCCTAATGTTCCTTTGATAGGAAGAAAAGGGTGTATCAATTACAACCCATCTCTGTTTGTTCGCCAGTTTGGATACGCGTTGAAGAACCCACCTCAGGAGGAGGAAGTGCAGGAATCTCTGTACTTCACCGGTGATTTGAATGGGGAGTTACTAGCCAAGCTTCAGCACGCATGGGTGCGTATCAATAGAAGAGGGAAGCCACTGTTAGGGAAGAATGATTGTCAGGCTTATGCACCCTACAAAGTTTGGATCCAAGAGAGAGCAAGACAGTTGCTGATGCCATTTCCAGCTGCACCGGTCCCTGTTCATGTTCCGGTGGAAGAACCAACCACTGTTACTATGGAGGCCTACGAGCAAGTTGTGAAAGAAAAAGAAGCCTTGATGAAGATCAATGAGGGGTTAGAAAAGGAACTGGCTCAGATACGTAGTGAGAAGAACAAGGCTGTGCATTCTTTCCAACAGCAGATCCAATTAGTAAACAGGCTAGGTGCTGAATTGACTGAAGAGAAGAAGAAGCGTGAACGTCTGGGGCAAGAGTTCAGAAGCTCTCATGACATGTTGGAGTCCAAAAAGAAAGCACTTGATGCCGCCCACCGGGAAATCTCTTCTTGTAACAAGACGTGGAATGCTACGCTAACCAACAACAAAAAGAGGGAAGATAAGTTGAAGCAGCAAATTTCTGAACTCGAAGAGCAGTTGAAGGCTAGCATTAAGAAGTATGAAGAAGAGGTGATGACCAGATATAGTCTCCAGAATGCATTGAACAAGGCCATCGAAGGTAGGAATGAAGTCGTGTCTTAGAAGCGGAAGCTAGAGGATCGCTTCGGAGAAGGGGCATGGGAGGAAACCGCTGGTGACGTGCGACGTGTTCTCAAGCGAAGAAATCAACTTATTGAGGGTCTGCTTACCCGACCAAGTCATCTAGAGACTAAGAAGTTACTAGAAGAGTACCAGGCTTATGAGTGTACTTGACTGTTTCGTGTATTAACGTGTATGCTTTATTTGCACAACGCTAACCATCACCAGGATTGTTGGTTGAGGTCATGCCTTCTTATTGTACACTCAGTGATATTGTATTCTTGGCTTAATGGTTTTCTCTGCAATATATGAGGTGTTTTCTATGATTCGACTCCGATCACCGTATTACTAGCACTGTCACTGCACTGCCACATTCGCACTAGAATCGGGGAATGATATTCCCTAATGCACAGACACATATTGCATTGCATTCCCATTCATATTGCATTACAGGTGATTATTGAATGGTACCTCATGTCTTGCTCTGTACCAGGTCTTTTCAGGATTGAAGATCAGCGCCCGCACCGATACTCCACTCGTACCAACTGCCGAAGAATTATGGATCAAATGCAGAATGAGATGCAAGACATGCGTGAGAAGCTGGCGCTCTTCATGCAGACAATGGAGACCATTGCGAAAGGACAGGAGAATTTGCAAGCTTTGGTGCAGCCTCTGTTGGTCAGAAATGCTGGGCACGGAAATGAGGATCATCAGTCTGTGCGAGTCGACACCATTCACGGAGATGGTACCCCCACACCAGTGGCTCCACCTGTAGTCAACATGCCTGCTGTCAATGTGAACAACGGCGCTGCTGCCGGGAACGGTAACGTCGGAATTGGAAACGAGACTGTTGTCAACAATGTTGGGCTCGGAGATGTCAACCTGGGTGATAATATGGGAGGCAATGGCTTCGGTAATACTGGATTCGGTTTCAATGACCAGGGGTTCGATAATGCTGGGAAGTACGGCTTCAATGCTCAAGGCTTCGGACAGGACGGATTTGGTATGACTAATCAGGGTTATGGCAGATTCGGAATTGGAAATGACGCTGGGTTAATGGCTTTTGGACCTACAGGAGTTGCTCCGGGATACGGTATCAGGGGGCGAGGCCCGGTAATGAATCAGACTAGAGTTGGCCGTAACAATGGATACGATGGATACGGAGCTGGGAATGGTATGTGGCAAGAAGATCAGCAAGAGGATGCTTTCTCCGGTGGAGGGTTCGAAGGTCCTATCGACGACTCTCAGAGAATCAGGATGCTCGAGGAGCAGATGAAGGGGGTCGTAAATCAAAGTGCTGTTGGCTTAGATATGTCAACAATGGGTCTGGTGCCTGGCCTGAGGGTGCCAATCAAATTCAAAGCTCTCACGTTCGACAAGTATAAGGGGGACACCTGTCCAAAGGTGCACGTGCGGTCATATTACAGAAGGATGTCAGCGTATTCAAACGATGACAGGATGCTAATGCATTTCTTTCAAGATAGCTTGTCTGGTCCTTCCCTCGAGTGGTATATGGGATTGGAACCAACTCATATAAAGACATGGAAGCAGCTGGCTGAAGCATTTGTGGCTCACTATAAGTACAACAGTGACTTGGCACCCAACCGGGTCCAATTGCAGGGGTTGTCCCAGAAGAAGGGCGAGAGTTTTAAAGAGTATGCGCAGAGATGGCACGACATGGCTGCTAGAGTTCATCCCCCTTTGGAGGACAAGGAAATGAATGATATATTCATAGGAACATTTACTGGCATGTTTTATGACAAGTTGTTTCACACTTCGTTGGGCAGTTTCTCAGACTTAATCCTGATGGGAGAGAAGATTGAAAGCAACATTAAACAGGGAAGATTCCAAGCTGAGGAGTCCACCTCAGCTGGCAGCAACAGAAGGGCTTTTGGTGGGCGCCGTCAGGGTGATGCAAGCGCAGTGTTTGGGGGCCGAGGCCGAGGCCGGGGCAGAGGTCGAAACCAGTACAATCAGCCGCAGCAGGTGGCAAGTGTTACTATTCCGTTTCAGCAACAACCGTTTCAGCAACAACCAATACAACAACAACAACAGCAGCAGCAGCCACAACAGGGGGCACAGCCTGCCTAACGCAGATTCCAGGGGGAAAACCAAGGAGGGTGTTTGAAAAGCCTCCTTCAACGTATGCAGATTTGCTACAGACACTACTGGGTTTGAACTTGGTGGAGAAGAGAACTCTGGCGCCAATAACAGGCACTCCTCCGTATGGGTATGATGCAAGCAGGCACTGTGAATTCCACTCCGGGGCTCCTGGCCACGATGTAGAGGGTTGCCACGCATTCAAGCATGTAGTGCAGGATCTATTGGATAGTAAGGCTATCAATTTTGGACAGACGGGTCCGAACATAGTGCAAAAGCCCATGCCCAATCATGGGGCAAACGCCATTTTAACTGAGGAGGGTTTGAACTTGATTACGAATGTTGACGATATAAAGACACCGTTGTGTGAGATAAAGAGCATATTATTGCAAGGTGGTGTATATCCAGGGTGCGACGAGTATTGCTTAGAGTGTTGGACCCAAGCTGGGGGGTGTACTGACTTAAAGAAGGGTATTCAGGCCTTAATAGATGGAGGCACATTGCAATTCGACCAAACGGCAGTTGAAGAACCTGCAGAGGTATCAGCAGACAAGCAGAGTGATGTAGCTACTATGACGATTCCCCGAAAAACGATAACCATAACGGCGCCGGCCAAGCGACCGCCAATCACTATCACCAAGGCAGGACCAATCCCTTACGAGAACACTAAAGCAGTCCCCTGGACTTATGGGTTGGAAGTGTACTGTGACGGGGTGAAAATTGATGTTAATAAGCAGCCAGCTGAGACTGTAGACAACGTTGTCGGCACCGGAGGTATGACAAGAAGTGGGAGAATCTTCATATCGCCTGAGGTAGAGGCTGAACGACTGGCAAAAGGAAAAGGAAAGATGAATGAAACTGTCCCTGTGCAGAGGAGCGAAAAAGAAACGGCATCGAAGGATGTGGAAGAGTTCATGCGCTTGATTCGTAAAAGTGATTATAAGATTGTTGAGCACCTGCAACAGACGCCGTCAAAGATATCTATACTGTCGTTGCTATTGTGTTCTGAAGCTCACAGAAATGCATTGCTGAAAGTTCTGGATACTTCCTTCGTACCCCAAGATGTTTCCGTGAATCAGCTGGAGGGAGTGTTGGCGCATGTGAATGCAGGCCATAGCTTGGGCTTTGCCGATTTTGATTTGACCCCGAAGGGGAGAGAGCATAATATGGCGTTGCACGTCTCTGTTGAGTGTAGAGGATCAGTCATGTCTCACGTGCTGGTTGATACCGGATCGTCTTTGAACGTGCTGCCCAAGAAAGCGATGATGAAACTAGATGTCAGAGGAATCCTGTGTACGCCTAGTGACTTGGTGGTCAGGGCATTTGATGGTACGCGAAGAACAGTTTTTGGATCCATAACATTACCTCTACAGGTGGGGCCGGAGGTTTTCGCGATTGAATTTTATATTATGGACATCCAGCCAGCATACAGCTGCCTTCTCGGAAGACCCTGGATCCATGGTGCTGGGGCAGTCACGTCTACCTTGCATCAGAAGTTGAAATACATGGTAGGGGACAGTGTGGTCACGGTCTGTGGAGAAGAAGATATATTGGTCAGCCACCTGTCATCATTCAAGTATGTGGAGGTCGACGACGAGATTCAAGAAACACCCTGTCAGGCATTTGAAGGGTTGCGCATCAAAGACAAAGGTCCCGGGCTGAGTAAAGCGTCAGAGGTAGCCGTCTCGTCATATAAGGAGGCTCAAGCTCTAGTGGAGACAGGTGAGACAAAGGGCTGGGGCAAAGTGCTGGATATTCCCGTGAAGATGGACAGATTTGGGCTGGGATATCAACCGTCGTCATCAACACCTGCTGCTGGGGCACCCCGTTTCAGAGGACCGATAACTATCACCGCTAGTGGAGTGTGTCACGAGACCATCAACGCTGCTTCAGAGTCTGACGAAGGAGACAGTGATTGCGACACGGACGCCTGGATTCAGCCGAGCGTGCCAGGACAAGGATTATGCAATTGGTCTATTCAGGAGATTGTTCCTGTGACTCTTAAACAGTAATGCTTTGTTTTTTAATTGTTGAACAATCTGGTGTCTTACACGAGGCATCGTGATTTGCTTAGGGCTGTGTTGTTATATACATTGCGTGTTTAATCATTAAATAAAAGGCGTTTTTTCATGTGCAAATATTGCGATCTCTGTTTTTCCTGTTTTGTGCTTTACAATAAAATGGCAACGTGGTTATTCGCTTTATACGCATTTTGAAGCATTTAACCATTCCTTTTGCAGGATAACATTTTCAGATGACATCATTGAACCACCTATGACTTGTCTCGACTTTGAGCACCCGGTATTTCAGGCCGAAGAAGAGATTGTTGAAGATGGTGACGTTCCCGAAGAATTGTCTTGGTTGGTGAAGCAAGAAGAACGAGTCATTCTGCCTCATGAGGAGGTCATTGAAATTATTAACCTGGGATCGGAAGGGGTTGAAAAGAACATTCGTATAGGAGTCGCGCTGCAGAACGACATCAAGCGAAGACTGGTTGAAATGCTCAGAGAGTATAATGATGTGTTCGCTTGGTCGTATGAAGACATGCCTGGGCTTGATACAGATATGGTTGTGCACCGTCTGCCGTTGAAAGAAGAATGCCCGCCGGTCAAGCAGAAGCTTCGCAGAACTAGACCTGATATGGCAGTGAAAATTAAGGAGGAGGTTCAAAAGCAGTGGGATGCTGGTTTCCTAGCTGTGACAAAATATCCCTCATGGGTCGCTAACATTGTACCAGTACCAAAGAAAGACGGTAAAGTGAGAATGTGCGTGGATTACCGTGATTTGAACAAAGCGAGCCCGAAAGACGATTTTCCACTTCCTCACATCGATGTGCTAGTTTACAACACTGCTCAATTCTCCGTATTCTCCTTCATGGATGGCTTCTCGGGCTATAATCAGATTAAAATGGCGCCAGAGGACATGGAGAAGACTACTTTCATAACGCCTTGGGGAACATTCTGTTACAAAGTGATGCCCTTCGGATTGAAGAATGCTGGGGCAACGTATCAACGTGCAATGACGACTCTTTTTCATGATATGATGCATAAGGAGATCGAAGTTTATGTTGACGATATGATTGCCAAATCCCAGACGGAGGAAGAGCATTTGGTGAATCTGGTGAAGTTATTCAAAAGGCTTAGGAAGTTCAGGCTGAGACTGAACCCTAACAAGTGCACCTTCGGGGTGAGATCGGGTAAACTGCTGGGGTTTATCGTGAGCGAAAGGGGAATAGAGGTTGATCCTGCAAAAATAAAAGCAATACAAGAGATGCCGACGCCTAGAACAGAGAAAGAGGTGCGCGGGTTTTTAGGGAGGTTGAACTACATCGCTCGGTTCATCTCTCACCTAACAGCTACGTGTGAACCATTATTCAAGCTGTTGAAAAAAGACCAGGCTGTAACGTGGAATGAAAATTGTCAAAAGGCGTTTGATAAAATAAAACAGTATTTGCAGGAGCCTCCTATTTTGATACCCCCAGTGGCAGGAAGACCCTTGATTATGTATTTGACAGTTCTTGAGGGAAGCATGGGTTGTATTCTCGGTCAACACGACGAGACAAGAAGAAAAGAGCATGCAATTTATTACTTGAGTAAGAAGTTTGCTGAATGTGAATCTTGATATTCAATGCTTGAAAAGACTTGTTGCGCGCTAGCCTGGGCTGCCAAGCGTTTGAGGCAATACATGATGAATCATACAACCATGCTCATCTCGAAGATGGATCCTATCAAATATGTATTCGAAAAGCAGGCGTTATCAGGGAGAATTGCTCGTTGGCAGATGGTTTTGACCGAATACGACATCCAGTATGTCTCGCAGAAGGCTATAAAGGGGAGTGTACTGTCTGAGTACTTGGCAGAGCAACCTATTGAAGATTACCAATCAATGAGGTTTGATTTTCCTGACGAGGATATCATGCACCTAAAGATGAAAGATTGTGAAGAGTCGTTGCCAGACGAAGGACCGGAATTGGGTTCCAAATGGAAGTTGATCTTTGACGGAGCTGTAAACGCCTACGGTAGCGGAATAGGGGCAATCATCACCACCCCACACGGGTCGCACATCCCGTTTACTGCTCGATTGACCTTTCCGGTTACCAATAATGAAGCCGAATACGAAGCTTGTATTATGGGGCTTGAAGAAGCCATCGATTTGCGAATCAAAAATCTGGACGTATACGGAGACTCAGCTCTGGTAGTGAATCAAATAAAAGGGGAATGGGAGACACGTCAGCCCAATTTGATACCGTACATGAACTACGCAAGGAGACTGTTGCCTTTCTTTGACAAGGTTAAATTGCATCATGTACCGCGAGCGGAGAATCAGATGGCTGACGCCCTGACCACTTTGTCTTCCATGTACAAAGTCAACTTCTGGAACGAGGCTCCCAGAATTGTTATCTCTCGGCTTGACAGACCTGCCTTCGTGTTTGCTATTGACGAAGCATCCGATGATAAACCATGGTATTTTGATATCCTTAATTTCCTGAAGAACAAAGAGTATCCGGCTGGGGCATCCGGTCAAGATCAGAAGACTCTCAGGAGATTGGCGGGTAATTTCTATTTGAATCCGGATGGTGTCTTATACAGAAGAAATCACGACTTGGTGCTGCTGCGTTGTGTAGACGAAAAAGAGGCAAAACTGCTCATGGAGGAAATACATGAAGGTACATTTGGTACGCATGCTGGCGGGCATGCTATGACGAGGAAGCTGCTGCGGGCAGGTTATTTTTGGATGACTATGGAAACTGATTGTTTCAAGTTTGCGAGGAAGTGTCATAAGTGCCAGATCTATGCTGATAAGATCCATGTGCCTCTGAGTCCTCTGAATGTGATGTCATCGCCATGGCCATTCTCGATGTGGGGAATCGATATGATTGGAAAGATCGAGCCGACGGCTTCTAATGGACGCCGATTCATTCTAGTGGCAATCGATTACTTCACCAAGTGGGTGGAAGCGGCATCTTACGCAAATGTGACTAGGCAGGTGGTAGCTAGATTCATTAAGAGAGATATCATTTGCAGATATGGAATCCCCGAGCGGATAATCACTGACAACGGTTCAAACCTGAATAACAAAATGATGAAGGAGCTGTGTCAGAATTTCAAGATCGAGCATCACAACTCCTCCCCTTACCGACCCAAGATGAATGGCGCTGTTGAAGCGGCCAATAAGAATATAAAGAAGATTATTCAGAAGATGGTGGTTACCTATAAGGACTGGCATGAGATGCTACCTTTTGCTTTGCACGGTTATCGTACGACGGTACGCACATCAACAGGGGCAACCCCGTTCTCGTTGGTATATGGAATGGAAGCAGTGCTACCATTGGAAGTCGAGATTCCTTCCCTGAGAGTACTACGAGACGTCCAACTTGACGAGGCAGAATGGGTGAAAAACAGGTTAAACCAGCTGAGTTTAATGGATGAGAAGAGGCTAGCTTCTCTAGCATACGGTCGTTTGTACCAGAGCCGAATGAAGAAAGCATATGATAAGAAGATACATCCTCGGAGCTTTCAGACGGGCGACCTTGTGCTGAAAAGGATTCTCCCGCCGCAGGCAGATCACAGGGGCAAGTGGACCCCCAACTACGAAGGGCCATACGTTGTCAGAAAAGTCTTTTCAGGAGGAGCTTTATTGTTGTCCACCGTGGACGGTGAAGACTTTACGTCGCTTGTGAATTCGGACGCAGTTAAAAAATACTTTGCTTAAAATTGACCCGCTGGACAGAAAAAAAAGAGAGTCCAGGCAAAAATGGGGCATCCTGGCGAACGAAAAACAGAATGAAAGGTTCGGGCAAAAGTTAGGGATAAAATTGGAAAAATGTACACCCGCGAAGTTGAAAACCTACACTGGGCGGCTTCGGCAAAAAAGGGTATCCCGGTGAACTGAAAACCCGTAAAGGGCGGTTCACGCAAAAGTTAGGGATTTAAAAAGCAAATGACTGCGATCCGAATTTGACACTGCATTGAGCATTGGTGCGGGAGAACATACCTGAGGGGTCGATTATCAGATACAATCTCTTCGGAAGTGTGAATACCGGGAAAGCATTAGAGTCGGGCGAGTCATAGGAGGATCAACTCGTGATGTTCGTCTGCATCCCGTTGCCGACATGTGTACAAATTTGATTTGTCAATATATTTATGCTTCTTGTGCATGCTTGTACGTTCGTTGTGCGTAACTTCCTCTTTTCAGGAGTTACATCCCGTGTACAAAACTCCGCCCATTTAGGGGCCCTATCAATAAAATATGTTATTCAGTACTTGATGCTGGTTCTTTACTGTTTTGTACGTGATAAACGCCTAGGTTTAATGAAACTAGCAAGTATATAACGTCACTGGCCCTTGCCAATAATTGCTAAAACTTTGAATTAACTGAAAATAATGTCACTAACGCTAACCTGAATAGATTTGGTTGCGTAGACTTGTCTTGTCTTGTTTGTGGTGTTGCAGGGTTCATAGCCGTATGAAGAGGACGATCAAAAGAGTGCAGTATGGACCAGAAGCTCGTAACGAAAAGACTTGATCGTCATGTGAAGTGGATCCCCACGCAGGTCGCGCTTCTAAGATAACATTGTTCCTCACCAAAGAAAGATCAAATTCCCCAGCTAGTCGTAGCCTATCCGAAGGGACATTCTCCAGCAAAGTCGCTTATCCTCAACAGAGTTTGGCAACTCCAAGATTGTAGGCTGTATTCAGACAGTGTGGTGTCCCCCAGAAGGATTCCCCTATCTCAAGCTAAGTGGTTTAGCCTCAGAAGATTAATATTTCCAACTGGTGAGCTGTACTCAGGCAGTCTACCCTTTCCAGTAGGGTCATTTACTCTCCCCCAGCGGAGTCAGTGATTTTCCCAAAGAGAATCGTTTCGTCCCTAGTGGAGTTCTCTTTCCAGCAAGTGTTTTCTTTCCTCCCAGTGGAACTCGAAGATTAAAAACTATCCCCAGCAGAGTTGGTGGTGTACCCTGGTATTTATTTTGTCGGAACACCGTGTGATACCCGTTCACTCCCCAGCAGAAGTCCAATCCTGATTGACGCATTCAGCTATTCCTCAGCGAAGCGGGCTTCACTCTTCCAGCATTTATTTTGCTGGAATAATTCTGTGGCACCTGGCTACCCCCAGCGGGGTTGGCGTTGTCTTCAGCATTTATTTTGCTGAAGCGGTTTCTGTATCCCAGCAGTTCGAGTCTGCAGTTGCATTGGCGTATAGTGTCATACTTGCATCCACCAAATAAAAAAGCGCGTAGCATTTCCATGCCGAATGGAGCATTGCGTCATTGTCAAACATATGCATTTTGAAACATAAACTAGGTTGATTAACTGTTTGTTTCAAGTGTTGTTTCTCTTGCAGGTGGAGAGAGCTCTTGCTCAAATGAATTGCCAAATATTCAAGATCTCGGCGTGAGACATTCAACGAAAATGTCAGTTTTATTCCCCACAGAGTTATCATGATAAGTTTCTCTTTGTCCCCGAGCAGAGTTATTTGTGCAAATGTCTCTTGTTTTCCCCGTCAGAGTTGCTTGTTGAAGTGTCTCTAGTCCGGCCAGCGGATTACTTTCTGCAAATTTGTTGTTTCGTCAGCATCAAAGGGTTTCATAAATCAGAATTTCAGAGGCTGCCGCCGATTATCAGAACAGGCGTCCGGTAGTTTGGTTTCCAAATATCCCCAGTAGAGTCCGCCCCAAAGTCGCTGTCACGTCAGTGCTAAGAAGCTTGTGGGTTGGGATCAATGGAGAAATGGGTCCTGACGTGGACAATCTATTCCTATATTGACGGGATTTCTCCGCGCTAGAGAAATGGGTGTCCTGACGTGGACAGTTTTATTTCCCCGGGTTGATAAGAAGTGCTAGTCCTAACATGGACAGATTCGATTTCTCCGTATTGATTGAATGTGAAGTCCTGACGTAGACAGAATTGATTACTCTTTGTGTTGGTGTCCTGACGTGGACCATTTATTCCCAGCAGATATCTTTCTTCGTAATGGTGAAATGTGCGTCCTGACGTGGACAAGTTTATAGTTCTTCGTGATGACAAGATGCGCGAGTCCTGACGTGGACAAATTTATCTCTCTCCGTGTTGGCGAAGCGTGAGTCCTGACGTGGACAAGGTTTATTTCCCCAGCGGGTCAAAGAAGTGTGAGTCTTGACGTGGACAAGTTTTATTTCCTCAGCGGGTCGAAGAAGTGTGAGTCCTGACGTGGACAAGTTTTATTTCCTCAGCGGGTCGAAGATTGTGAGTCCTTACGTGGACAAATCAAGATGATATGTATTCCTTACGTGGAAAAATGTATTCCTTACGTGGAAAGATGTTATTCCTTACGTGGAAAGATGTATTCCTAACGTGGAAAGACGTATTCCTTACGTGGAAAGATGTTATTCCTTACGTGGAGAGATGTATTCCTAACGTGGAAAGAGGTATTCCTTACGTGGAAAGATGTATTCCTTACGTGGAAAGATGTATTCCTTACGTGGAAAGATGTATTCCTTACGTGGAAAGATGTATTCCTTACGTGGACGATGTATTCCTCACGTGGAATGTTTAGTCCTGACGTGGACAGATCCAGACGAAGTCTTATTCCTAACGTGGACAGGTTATTCCTAACGTGGAAAAAGTGTATTCCTAACGTGGACGATCTATCCTTAACGTGGACGATTTATTCTTGACGAGATGTGCTAGTCCTAACGTGGACAATTCATTCCTATGTTGATAGAATCCCCTCGGGCTGATGAAGCGCAGACGAGTCATCCCCAGCGAAGTCGCCGAGATTTTTCCGTATTGACGGCAGGTGGAGTCCTAACGTGGACAAGTTTAGTTGATATTTCTTCGTATTGACGAAACAGGCGTCCTAAGATGAACAAAGTTCTATCCCTGCGATGATAGAATCTTTTCCAGGCTGATGAAAATAATCCCCAGCATGGTCGCTAATGGATCATTTTGTTGCTGTAACAACCAGATCTAGTCAGCAGGGGTTGTTATTCAAGTAATGGTGCAGTTTATTTCTGCGGTTGGCAAATTTCCGCGTTCTTAGTATTCAACCGTATCGTACCTCGAATGTTTGAAGGCCGTTCGCTCTTCACCCAATCGGGTCCAAGTCGCTTGAATAGGGGCAGCTGTTGCACCCTAAAATTTGCTCAACCTATTTCACTTGGTTTATGTTTCAATTACATTAGCATTTGCATATAGAGTCATGTACATAGTCTAATCATTTGCATAGCATAGCATAGCAATTCATCCAACAAGGGACCAAGTACTATTCTCATCTCTATGAGCCTATCAGGAGGTTATTATTCAAATTCAATCTTAGTCAAGTCATCAGAAATAAATTGAAGTCTAAAGAAGTCATTGGACCAAGCAGTGGGTCTCTCTCCTATCTTGAGGGTATTTGAAGATCATCAAAGAAGTTGTGAGCTGTGAATTGAGCATGGAGGGTATATAGACATCATAGAAGACATGGAGAGTCATTTTGAAAGTGAGACAAGTCATTGATGTGATCACAAGAGTTGCAGTTGAAGACAGTCAACTAGGGTTTCATCTGGGTCAACCCTGGGTCAACCCTAGGTCAAATGATTGATTGAAAGGCATCAAGGTCTATCTGAGAGATGTGGGGTTCATCATTTGACATGTAAATAAGGATATGGTGTTGTTCCAAGAAGAAATCAAGAGAAATCAAGAAGAAGAGGAGTTTCTAAATTAGGGTTTCTGTGTAAAATCCCCTGATTTAGGTCAAACTTCCAAGCAGGATAATTCAAAATGAAAGCTTCAAATGGATCCTTGGCCAACATGAAACTTGTAGAGGATCTCAAGACCTTTAATTTTAGTGGTGGAAGACATCAAGGAGATTTATAGAACTCAATTTATGGTCCTTGCAAGTTACAGGTCATCTGAGGTATCTGAAGTTTTGTCTGTGAAAGTTACTTGTCTTCCAAGCAACTTTTACCCCTCAAGGAGATTTCAAATGAATTTCTGGTAAACAGAAGAGTTTTTCCTAATTGTCTTAGCTTTCTAGAAAGGTATGGTATGCCTTCATATGATTTGTGGAACTCTACTTATGTCCTTGGCAAGCAAAGGGTATTTTAGTCATTTGAGAATTACAGGTCATTTCAAGCCTATGCCCAAAACTCATACAAGGAAGCTTCAAATGAAAAACTTCACAACATCAAACTTGCTCCAAATGACATTTTGAGTCTAGAAAAGTGATCATGAAAGTTTGGAAAGGCTCATAGCTCAAGGTTTCAAATTTGGTCATTTAAAAAGGGAATTTAATGAATAAAAGTGACCTAAAATTGAGATTTTTCATAACATGGCCAAATGGGATGAAATTATAGGTCATTTTGATTGGAAAAAATGTTTTAAGAACATTGGAAAAAGTATATTTTTGAGTTTAGGGCAAAGTTTGAGAGATACCATTGGTTACTTATGTATGAAGTTAACATATCCAAAATTCAAGGAAAGTGTGCACAAGAAGTTTCTACCAAGTTCTAGAAAGGTCCATGAGTGTCTATATATTGAATAGAGTGGCTTCATTCAAGGGTTGGTGATTCATTTTGATCAAAACACATAGTTTCATCTCATTCTTCCATTTTGCAAATTCATTCCAAACTCTATCAAATCTTCATCATTTTCCACACTTCTTGGTCCTATCATCATCTACATCCATCATAGATCAAATTTACATCAAAATCTGTTTGAATTGAAGAGGAATTCGTGCTATTCAAGTGCATCATCCAAATTGCAAAAGGAAGTGGTTATGGCAATCCAAGGAGTTTGAGCAAGAACTACTGCATACAGAATCAAGGACCAAGTTTATTGAGCAAGTCCCAAGCATTGCAAGCTGTGCATCCAAGGTTTTCTGCATCTGTTTCCATTTTTACACCAGGTTAGTTTTCTTATCGAATTGGCTAGATTAGTTAGAATAATAGAGAATTTTAGGGTTAGAACTGTTAGGTTAGGTTAGATGATTGAATTCAGAGAGTTTGAGAGGATTCTATGAGGTTTGATAACATGATGTTGAATCTTTGATGATCAAGAAAATGTTATATAGTGAGTTTTAATCAACATCCATTAGCATGCTGAGACCAGTGCAACATGAAGAACATCTTAGTACCATTAGAATCTAGAATTGGCATGGTTGATAGCAGTGTAAAATGGTGGAACATTTGTTTTATACCTATCGGGTTTGATGCTTGAGTGAGTTTTGGAGGTAGCTGGAGCTATGGTTGTGTAGAGGGAGAGATGCAGAGCATTTTTGATTTTGGAATGATGGAGTTTCATCGAGAATTGAGGGAGAACAAAGGGATGGAAGATTCATGCATGGAGAGGGTTTTTCTGGTTCTAGGGTTTCATGAGGAAGACGATGGAGGGATACCATTGGATGACCATGGAGACTTTGACTTGGGGTTAGATCCAATGGCCAGGGTTCAAAACGAATTTGGAGGGAAGTATTACGCAGCAATACGTTGCGTTTCATTTAAATCATTCTGCTGGGCTTTAGTTGTTCGTGCTATCCACACCCCCAAACGCCAAGGCCCAATCATTTGCACTATTATTTTTACTAATTGCACCGTTTCAGTTTATTTCTTTTTGTGTTTTTTTTCTGATCAACTGGGCCCAGACGCGCTTTGCTATGCGCGCCCCCCTGTCTGGGCCCATCATCTTGTTTTAACTGAAATAGTTACTAGTTGCACCCCAGCCTCATTTAATTCATTTTAATTTCACTTAATTCATTTTAATTCTTCAAAAAATCATAACAAATTGGAAAATGCTTATTTTTTAGTGGTTGTTTTTTCATTAGGTTCATATTTCTGTTAAGAAAATTAAGAAATAATAAAATTCCAATTTTATTTTGTTTTAGCATTTTTAGAATATTTTTCTTTTAAATAGCTTTTTAAGTGGTTTAGTGTGATACATGATATTGTTGATTTTAGTTTAGGACTTTCCCTTTAGATTTAGGACCCATTCTTTTTAGGGTATTTCACTTAGAACTTTAGCTTGTATATAAGATTTAATTCATGATTTTAGGATTAAATTTGAGTACTTTGATTAGGTGACCATTAGTGTGATTAAAACTAGGGTTTATAGATAACATAGGTGTAAGAGATCATTTCCTTTAGGAGTTGTAGATTGAATTTTGGGGTATGGGACTATAGGGGTATTATGGGTAGATAATAGATCCCTTAGAAATTACTAGGTTTCCCCTATTCTACTATTACTATTGGTATACTGCTTGTATTTGCTTGACTATGTGGTGTGCCCTCTCTAGGGTTATTTTTTGACTGTGTGGGGTATTGGGGCTTGTTTGGGGCTTGGGGTTTGAGCTGAAGACTGTGCTGATGAAGCCCATTGAAGATTAAGAGAATGAAGACCCATTTCCAGAGTTGATGAGGAGTATCTCTTGCTGGCAGCTGTTGAAGGTTATAGGATCTAGGAGTTAGGCAGAGCTCTAGAGTAGAAAACTTGGTTCACAAACATGGAAGGTCTTGTTTGCCTCCATCCCTCTCTATGATGCAGAGTCTCTCTAAGACATTCACCCCCTTCCTTTGGAAGGCTTGGTGATAGTGTCTAAGGGATAGAACTCTTGAGAGAAATATTCTATGTGTTGTTAGCAGTCTGTTTGCCATCGTTGGTGGTCAACTAATTGCTTAACACCCCAGTTCATTCTTGTGATTGGTTCCTCAGCTTGGAGATTAGGACTTGGAGAAAAGCCATTGGAGATGAAGACAAAGACCTTTCTTGAAGGCTGTGAAGATAAAGACTGATGCTTGGAGCTTGTAGATGGTTGAAGATGACTTGAAGACAGATGTTGGTGCAGAGCTGCTGTTGGTGAAGACTTTTGCTGTTGATAATTCTTGATGTATTGATTGAATTTCCCTGACTGTATTGTTTGCTGTTTAACCTGTTAGGTTGAAAGTGAACCTTGTTCACTTTTGCCTATTGTTTTCTAGGTTCGAGGTTGAGTGGGACTCCCTTGCCTCGCTGTATTGCTGCATCCATGCATTTTACTGCTTTATTGTATATATGCTGTTGTTTCTGTTTCCGTCTATTCCCTTAGGATCTCTGTTTCTCTCTGCGCAAGAGAGGAGCATGATAGACATTAGGTCTTAACCCATGCATGATAACATTAGGCTAGATTCCCTTTGCAACCATAGGTTAGAGTCCTGTCTCTTCTTCCTCAAAACAAACAGAAAAACACAATAAATATTTCAAACACAATAAAAGACACTTCTTCCGTAAAAGAATGTGAACTCATCAAAACGTCATTTTAGTCCGCTTGGACCATAATCAGAAAAACCCTTTTTCATAAGGAATAAAAACAATCAAGACAGACTTGTGTCGTACGTGGCCCGAACCACGTTTGCTCTGATCTTTCATGCTATGTGAAAGTACGTCGGCATAGGATGCGATATCCTAGCGAGCAACCTTCCCCTCCTTTCCTGTAGGTAGGCGAACTACGTTGACTCTGATTTCTCGTTCCAGACGGGAATACGTAGGCATAAAGTGCGATACTTTGCCGAGTCACTTTTCTTTTCTTTTAACCCCAGACCCTTAGCGTAGATAGAATAACAATCCATACCCGAAAACAAGCGTGGATCCCGTCGAGTACGACGGACGTGAGGGGTGCTAATACCTTCCCCTTGCGTAACCGACTCCCGAATCCAGGATTTGGTTGCGATGACCATTCCTTTCCCCATTTTGCGGTAGGTTTACCTCGAGCGTTTCCTTTCCCTCCTTTGGGATAAATAACGCACGGTGGCGACTCTTCTGTTCAGCCGGCGCCGATTTTCGCAGTAGCGACAAGCACATCGATATGAGGAAGCGGAAAGTCGTCCTTTAGGCTCGCCCTATTCAAATCACGATAGTCTACGCACATCCGCACCTTACCGTCTTTCTTTGGTACCGGTACTATATTGGCGACCCATGATGGATAAGTTGTAACAGAAAGGAAACCAGCATCCCACTGTTTCTGAACTTCCTCCTTAATCTTCACAGACATATCTAGTCTGGTTCTTTTGAGTTTCTGCTTAACAGGCAGACATTCTTCCTGCAATGGTAGACGATGAACAACCATGTCGGTATCCAATCCTGGAATATCCTCGTACGACCAAGCAAAGATATCACTGTACTCTTGCAACATCTCAATCAGACCTTGCTTGATGTCGCTTTGCAGTGCAGCCCCTATCCGGATGTTCTTGACAACTCCCTCGGACCCCACGTTGATAATCTCAATCTCTTCCTGATGAGGCAGAATGATTCTTTCTCCCTGTTTCAACAGTCGAGTCAGCTCTTCTGGCAAGTCGCTATCCTCAACAATCTCTTCCTCAGCTTGAAATACCGGGTGCTCGAAGTCAAGGCGAGTCATAGGAAGTTCGTGTTCGGTGTCATCTGAAATATGAATCCTGCAAAGGAAATGGTTAAATGCTTCAAATGAGTGCAAACAAAGCTCATAACCACGTTGCCATTTATTGTTAAAATAAAAACAGGAAAAACAGGGAACACAAAATTTGTATGAGAAAAACGCCTTTATTCAATGATTAAACAGTGCATACTCATAAGCAGGTGGCCCTAAAACAAAATCACTATGCCCCGGGTAGGACACAGGATCATACAATAATCAAGAAAACAAATCATTACTGTTTTGTAGTCACTGGGATAATTTCCCGGATGGACCAGTTGCAGAGACTTTGTCCTGGCACGCTAGGCTTGATCCACGCGTCCATATTGCAATCACTATCTCTGTCTTTAGAGTCGGAAACATCATTAATCGTCTCAAAGCAGACTCCCTTTGGAGTAATCACCACCGGTCCTTTGAACTTGGGTGCTTTCTGTGAAGAAGATGCTGATGTTGGGCGGTACCCTAGTCCAAACTTGTCCATCTTGACAGGAATTTCCAACACTTGACCCCAACCCTTGGTATCACCAGTCTGAACCAATGCTTGAGCGTCTTTGTACGAAGCCACAACCTCTGGCCCTTTGCTGGGAACACTGGACTTGTCTTTGATTTGCAACCCTTCGAAGGCTTGGCAGGGCGTTTCGTGGATTTCTCCATCCACTTCAACGTACCTGAATGATGAGAGATGACTGACCAAGATGTCCTCTTCCCCACAAATAGTAACGATGCCACCCCCGACTTCAAACTTAAGCTTCTGATGCAGCGTGGACGTCACAGCCCCTGCAGAGTGTATCCACGGACGCCCAAGTAAACAGCTATAAGCTGGATGAATATCCATGATATAAAATTCAGTGTCAAATATTTCCGGCCCGACCTGCAACGACAATGTTATCGATCCAAACACCGACCTTCTCGTTCCATCAAACGCCCTCACAACCAAGTCACTTGGCGTGCAAATAATTCCCCGGATATCCAACTTCATCATAGCCTTCTTAGGCAATACATTCAGAGATGATCCGGTATCCACAAGAACGTGCGACATTACGGTGCCCCGACACTCCACCGATATGTGCAAAACCATATTATGCTCTCGGCCTCTGGGTGTTAGATCAAAATCAGTGAAACCCAAACTATGTCCAACATTGACATGCGCCAGTACCCCCTCTAGCTGGTTGACAGAAACCTCCTGAGGTACAAATGACGTGTCCAATATCTTCAACAAAGCGTTTCGATGAGCGTCAGAACAAAGCAACAAAGATAGGATTGAAATTTTTGAGGGTGTCTGTTGTAAGTGCTTAACAATCTTATAATCGCTCTTGCGAATTAGCCTCATGAACTCTTCTACGTCCTTGAGTGACGTGTCTTTATCTTTCAACTGGGATGGTCCACTTTCATTCACCTTGGCCTTGCCTTTAGCAATCTTCTCTGCTTCAACTTCAGGTGCGGTGAAGATTCTTCCACTACGGGTCATGCCTCCCGTTCCAACAACATTGTCAACTGCCCCTGCCGGCCGGCTATTCACCTCAATCTTTTCTCCATTACAATATTCTTCTAACCCATATGTCCATGGAACAGCTTTAGTACTCTCAAAAGTAACGGGTCCTGCTTTTGTTATTGTGATAGTCGGCCGCTTAGCGGACGACGATATCGTAATAGTCTTCCTTGGGATCGTAACAGTTGCAATCTCATCCTGCTTTTCAAACAATGCCTCAACAGGCTTTTCAACAGCAGTCTGATCAAATTGCAAAATCCCCTCATCCATCATGGCTTGGATACCTCTTTTCAAATCAGAGCAACCCCCTGGTTGGGTCCAGGAATCCAGACAATATTCATCACATCCAGGGAATACTCCCCCTTTCAACAACCTGCTTTTAACACAACTCAACGGTGTCTTTAATTCATTCACATCCATAACCAAGTTCAAATTCTCTTCCGTTATGATAGCATTCACTCCATGATTCGGCATGGGTTGTTGTACAATATTGGGACCATCCTGACCAAAGTTAATGGCCTTACTATCAAGCAAATCTTGAACCTTATGTTTGAAAGCATGACAACCTTCAATATCATGTCCGGGCGCCCCGAAATGAAAATCACAATGTTTACCAGCGTCAAAACCAAATGGAGGAGTGCCCGTCAACGGGGCCATCATTCTCTTTTCAACCAAATTCAAGCCCAACAGCGTTTGAAGAAGTTCAACATAAGTTGAAGGAGGTGCTTCAAATACCCTCTTCGGCCTACCCTCCTGAATTCTACGTTGAGCAGGGTGCATTCTCTGTTGCTGCGGTTGTTGTTGCCGTTGCTGTTGTTGTTGTTTTTGTTGAGGTAACGGGATAGTAACACTAGCAACTTGCTGTGGCTGATACAGATTCCTACCTCTTCCACGACCTCGACCACCATATACCGCACAGGCGTCGCCTTGTCACCTTCCACCAAAGGCTTTCCTTGCACCTCCAGCTGAGGTGGATTCACCTGCCTGAATCTTCCCAATCTTAATTCCGTTTTCAATCCGTTCTCCCATGAGAATCATTTTGGAGAAACTGCCCATCGAGACATTAATCAATTTGTCGTAATACATTCCAGAGAATGTTCCAATAAACATATCAATCAACTCTCTTTCAACCAAAGGGGGATGGACCCTAGCTGCAATATCACGCCAACGCTGCGTGTACTCCTTGAAGCTCTCACCATTCTTCTGAGACAAACTCTGCAGCTGAACCCTGTTTGGCGCCAAGTCACTATTATATTGGTAATGTTTAACAAAAGCATCAGCCAATTCTTTCCAGCTTCTAATTTGGGTGGGCTCCAGTCCCATGTACCATTCCAGCGATGGTCCCGATAAACTGTCTTGAAAGAAATGCATAAGCATCTTCTCATCGTCAGAGTATGCAGACATTCTTCTGTAATAAGAACGTACATAAACTCTAGGGCATGTATCTCCCTTATACTTGTCAAATGTTGGAGCTTTGAATTTCAAAGGCACCCTCAGCCCAGGCACTAGTCCCATGGTAGTCATATCTAACCCAGCAAAGTTCTGATTGGCTATCCCTTTGATCTGCTCTTCCAGCATTTTGAACCTCCTATCATTATCATTAGGCCTTTTAAATCCCACGCCTTGTCTGGAGAAAGCGTCTTCCTGACGATCCTCGCCCCAGTTCAGATTCTCATTGCCATATCCCTCGTAACCAGCGTTACGGCCATATCCCTGTTGATTGAAAATAGGACCCCATCCTCTGTTACCGAATCCTTGGTTGACCCCACCTAGTCCATAACCAGTGTTGAAAGGCACCATCCCAGCGCCGTTGTTGTTCATGTTACCAAAACCACCATCACCGTATCCATACCCTTGGTTGTTGTTACCATAGCCATCGTAGCCAAAGCCTTGATTGTTGAAACCAAAATTACCATCACGATTACCAATGCCAAACCCTTGGTCATTGTTTCCAAAACCATTGTTGTCACTGAACCCTTGATTAGCATCTCCAGCATTTCCAGTATCGTTAACAACATTCCCATCACCATTTCCAGCGTTTCCAGTACCAGTGTTACCAATACCAGTGTTACCATTACCAGCACCAGTGCCAGTATTTCCATTGCCATTACCATCACCGGCACCAACTCCACCACTTGTGGGAACGACCACTGTAGGTATCCCATCCTTCCTGTGAGGAGTTCCAACAGAGTGATAATTAGTATTTCCATTCGCCCGCCCCAGCAGCGGTTGCACCAGAGTCTGGAGATTCTCCTGGCCCTTGACCACAGTTTCCATTGCTTGCATGAAAAGTGCCAACTTCTCACGAATTTCCTGCATCTCGACTTGAACTTGATCCATGATTCTCTTGCAGTTGTTCCTGGTAGAATAACGATGCATTCTCTGGTTGTCAATCCTGAAACCTGTGAGATGTAGGAAATAAGATACAGATTCAAAAATACCGGTCATGCAATATGAGTATGCAGATGCAAATGTATGAGTATGCAACAGGTTATCTTCCCTCCTGATTCTAGTTTCAGAGAGAAGGCCATCACGACAATGGAGTCCCAATCAAGCAAGCAAGGAATCAGAAAGTCCTCATACATAGACAAATGCCAAGAGACAGAGTACAAAGATATAACTGAATACAGCTGAAAAGACCTCGACCAACAAGCCTGGCGATGGTCAAAATACAAGTACAGATAACAAAAGCAAAGCAAATATAAATCAGGCCAAATGGCGTGCTCTGACATCTTCCAATATCCTCAATGTCTCTGAATGACCTAGTCTGGAGATTAGCTCCTGTATCAATAATGCATGTCGCTCAACAGTGGATCTCAGCTTTTTGGCGTCGTCCTTGCAGGTTCCTTCGCCAAAACACTCGTCGAGTTTGCATCTCTTGGAGCCGGCCTTCAATTCACAACCTCTCATCTCCTTGCCAAGGTCACTCAATCTAAGCTCAATAGCGCTCCTAAGTGATGTTTCTTCAGCAATCTTTGCATCCTGGGCTTTGATCTGCGCTTCTAGCGTAGCAATCTGCAGCTTCAGCTCATCCTCACGCTCCTTCCGCTTGGTAAGCATGATATTCCACAATGTTTCCCACTTGCCGAGTCGGGAATAAGCTTTGTTTAAGAGTTCCTTCTTGGAATCAAGCACCTTGCTAACACCGTTCAAAGCTACTCCCACTTTTTCCCTCTTGTTGGTCTCTTCAGTCAAATCTGAACCCAACCTATTAATCAACTCAGTCTGTTCCTTCACCATGAAGGTAGCTTCATTCTTCTCATGACGCAACTGGAAGATCTCTTTCTCTAACTCGTCATTGGCTTTCTTCAATTCTTCATTTTCAGCCAACAATTTGTTATACTTCTCAATCTCTACCGAAGTAGGTACCTAAATCACTGGAAGATACAAAGGTTCCACAACAGGATATGGCATCAAGGAAATCCTAGCTCTCTCGTGGTTCCAAGCCAAATAAGGATCATAAGATTTGCTGTTGCTCTTACCAAGCAAAGCTTTACCTCTCCTACGGATGTTAGCCCATGCATGTCTCAACCTGATCAAAACAGCCTCGTCTAATAAGCCCGTGAGATACAGAGATTCCTGTATCTCAACCTCAATAGGAGCATCTATCAAGGCATAACCAAACTGTCTCACCAGCAGAGAAGGGTTATAGTTGATACAGCCTTTCCGTCCAATCAAAGGGACATTCGGAAAGCCACTGCAACTATATATAATATCAGTGCCAAGCATGCTTCGATCAAACCAAATGATGTTCTCAGCAGACAGCCCCATCAACCGGGAAGACCAATCTAAAGTATCAACAACATCAACAAAAGGTCCTGTCTTTGGAAGATGCCCCTGGAACCACCTGTACAAGAGAGGAAGACAGCAAGAAACATTCTTGCCACGACGTTTCTCATTCTTATAGTGAATAGAATGATAAACATCGCCCAAGAGAGTAGGAACTGGATTCTTCGAGACAAGAATCAAGAAAGCATCTGAGTCAACAAAATCTGACACATTGGGAAACAAGACAATCCCATAGATGCAGACAGCTAGAATGGCACTGAAGGCAACCCAACATCCACTCTTCGCGCACTGTGTAGCCTTCTCAACCAGGACAGACAAGTGAAAACCATAAGCTCCGTTCAGCTTGACCAAACCTCCAGGGAACTCAGAAGCGTCTAAACTGACAATCTCAGCAAGTGTAGCCAACTCAGGCTCAGCATCAACATGTATAAAGGGAATCTGGTCTAACACAGGAACTCCCAACATAGCAGAATACTCCTCCAAAGTGGGTGCCAGAATATAGTCGGGGAACAGGAAGCATCTCAGCTGAGGCTCATAAAACTGCATCAAAGTATACACCCCATGTCGCTCGCGCGAAAATAAGGTGTCGGCATAACAGAAGAGTCACCACCTTTCGTTATTTATCCCTCAGAACGGGAAAGGAACGAATCGGAAAAACCTAACGAAAAAGGGTAAGACAAGGTCGTCGCAACCATTGTCTGGGTTCGGGAGTCGGTTACGCAAGGGGAAGGTATTAGCACCCCTCACGTCTGTCGTACTCGACGGGATCCATGCTTGTTGTGTTTACTAGACGGGTTGGTTTTATTCTATCTACCTATCAAGGCTGGTTAAAAAAGAAAAGAAAAATGACTCGGCAAAGCATCGCGCTTTATGCCTACGTATTCCCATCAGAGAATGAGAAATCAGAGTCAACGTAGTTCGCCCTACGACAGGTTATGGGGGAAGGTAGCTCGCCAAGACATCGCCATCTTGTGCCTACGTACTCTCAACAGGCATGAGAGATCAGAGCTCACGTAGTTCGGGAAACTACGGTTTATTTCCTGTCTTTTACGAAAGAAGTGTTTTTTATTGTGTTTGCGATTTCAATCACACTAGAGACTATGACCTGAGAGTGAATGCGTCACATGTCACCCAAAGGGTACCATACTAAACATCCAGACTGTGGAAAAGAAACTCTCCCACAACCCTTTCTCAGATAGCTTAAGGCTCGTAACGTACGAAAGAAATCATTCATGATTACTGTATCTTAAACTGTTTTGAGATGAGAAGAGAACAGACCCAACTAGGAGGGAGACTATCAAGTCCTACTGCTGTCATGCCATGGATTCATCCTATGGTTGAGGTTTGAAAAGGGAACTCCTAGAAGTTGTCATGCATAGGTTTCAACCTAAAGTTCTATCATCAATTCCTTATCAAAGGAAATGAGAGTCCTAAGGGATCATGTCAATGATACACCAAAACAGACAAAGCATCAGCTTAAACAGTAAAATGCATGCAATGCAAGTGAGGGAGGAAATGTGTGTGGGGCTTCAGCCTCCACAAGCTCATCTCAACCTCAAGCCAGAATGGATAACAGTAATCATACTGAAATATAAACAACACGCTATCAAGCAATATACAGTAAACTGCAATCATACAGATAAAATGAAATAAAATGCCATCAGGCAAACAAACCACACGGGCAAGGGAGCTGGGCTCTACCGAATACCCGCAAGCAAAGCCACACAGTAACAATACAAGCAGAGGGAGCAACTCAACCTCTAGTGCAATCATGCTCCTAGATTCTACCTATTCTAGATATGAACTTATTCTAATGCATCAAGCAAGTCAAGCAAAACATGCAATACAGGAAAAGAAAAAGAAAAGAAAGCAGATCAACTCCTCTCTCAACTTCAAGCTTCAGCTCTCCCAACAGCAACTCAGTCTTCATACTTCCATCACTCTTGACAAATATCAATTTGCTTTTCCAGGTTTCAACCCTTCAACATAAGTTTCAACTTATCTTCTCTGAGCTTCAGCTCCTTGATCAGTTCCACCTTCAGGCTTCACCTAATCTTCAGGGATCTTCAAGTATCAACTTGCTCTTGTTGCTCTTCAAGCTTCAGCTGGAATGGCAATACTCAAGGATTCATCCTCTTCTACACTCTTCAATTAAGTCTTCATCTTCAAGCTCAACATCTCTCAAGATAATCAAACCAGAGGAAATCACTTACTGGATAAGCTGGGGATATTGAACTGCTTATTGACCACCAAAGGTGACCTATAAGGGTTCAACATCAAATGAATGGTTCCCTCAAAAGTTCTACTTCCTAGGTACATCACTTATCCCTCCAAAGGAGAGAGGTGTGTACCAGGGAAGGACTTTGAATCACAGGGAGGAATGAAGGTGAAAGATACCATCCATGTTTAAGAAAGGAGTTATCTAAGTCTAAACTCTTCCTAATCCCTAACCCTAAAACAATAACAAAACAAATAAGATCAAGCTCTCAAGCTCCTCAATCCATCTTCAAGTCTTCTACTATGCTCCTCAATGCTCCTCAGAACAATACCAAGCTCTCCAAGCCCACAAAGCAAAGCAAACAACAATTCAAGCCCACAAGGGCAACACAAACAATCATCAACTACAAAAATCATCTAAAAATAGTATACTACTATATTAAATCCTAATATAATTTCTAAGGGATCCTACATACCTACCCTTAATGCCCTATATGTCCCATAGTCTAATTTGTCCTATAAACCCAAAATTCTAGTGTTATTGTGCACCTATGTTGAAGTTTGACCTAATTCTACACAACCTAATGTCATCTAAGCAAAACTAACCTAAAATTCATCACAAAATTATTGAATAAATCCAGAGGGAAGGTAAAGCATATATCTAACTATCCTAAAAAGAATGGCCTAAAAATGTTAAGGGAACTACCTAAAAAAATTCTACAAATTCATGTATCAACATAAAAGAAATAAAATGCAATAAAAGTAGAAAATACACAAAAAATACTAAAAATGCATGAAAGGAAAATATTTTTATTTGATATTTTTCTAGACAAAAGTATGAAATAGGATAAAAATTTCCCATTAAAAAATATTTAATTTTCAAATTGATATGATTTTTCCAATATTAATGAAAAATAGAAGAAAATGAAATTAAGACATGGAAGGATGGGGTGCAGAGAGTAAACATATCTAGTTCATTACGCGCATGGGCCCAGACTGGGGGGTTCAGAAAGTAATGTGCTAAGCCCAATTCATCAATCAGAAATTAAATCAAAAAACATAAAGAAAAAGAAAAAACCACGGTGAGAATAGCAATGATTTCCAGTTTAAAACCTAATTGGGCCATGATTGGGGGTGTGGGAAGCAATCCAGCCCAAGAAACCTTTAATGAAACGCCGCATTTCATTGTAGTTCAGATTCCCTCCCAAAATGCAATTGAACACGGGCCGTTGGATTAGTGAGGAGTCAACTGGTCAAGCTAGCATCTGATGGCTGGGAAGTTATCTTCTTCCTTCAGCTAGGGTTTGCTGAAACTCCATGGAAATGCAGAACCCCGAGCTTCATCTTCTTCAAACACGAACTCCCTCAATTCCTCACGGAAAATGGAAATTCAAGACCCTATCCTGCCTAGAATTTTATGCTGAATCCATTTCTACTCTCAAAATCAATTGAAACTTCCTCTAACATGAAACACGATCCAAGATAAAAAATATACTCAGTCATCAATCTTAACAATTCTTGCAATTAACTATCTCAGATCACTCACCAACTCACACTGAATGATTCTTGATGTCTAGTTCATTCTATATCTCAATATAACACGAGTTCTTGGTCATCAAAGAAATGGGGTCCATAATTCAATCTTCACCAATTGCTCTCTAACTCTCCAAAATCCATCACCTATGTGTCTCTAACCTTTTTACACTAACAAACTAACCTAATTATGCATAAAACATGGTGTAAGGAAGAATTTGCAAACCTGGTTAATCTTGATGAACAGATGATGAAATCCACCAACTCAGACCTTGAAACTCTTCAGAAAGTTTCCCTAGATGCCAATCTTGCTACTGTTTGCAACAATTTTGATGGAGGAAGCCTCAATCTCAGAATTCGATTCTGACTTGCCACCTTGAAAGTTCAATCACCAACTCTTCAATTCACCATGGATTTGATCTCAATTCAATCTGCACAGCTTCACTATGATGTATGGAATGTGTTTGAATGGAAAGAATGAATGGAAATGAAGAAGAATGAAGAAATGGAACTTGACTTGCAATGGAAGATTCTTGATCTCACTCTATCTTCTCTGCACCAATTCTCACCAACCTTGCATCTGAGCAAGTTACATATGTTATATAGAGTGGTTTAGAATCATCTAGAACCATCTAGGACCATCCAATGAGTATTTGGAAATCTCATGTCATGACATTTTGATTTCAATTCTCCTTACATGCTATCTCATGCCAAGCTTCTTGTACCCTTTGTAACTGACTTGAAATTATCCCCATATGAGATTTATGATATGTTACAATGCATAACCAACTTGCTTATTGAGTTTTATTGAGTTTTGCTTTGGTACCTTAATATGCAAGTAAGCCAATTCCAAAGCAGCCCTATGATCTAAGCCTCAAATCAAAATTGCGGCTGAACCATTGTTCTTAGAATGTCATTTGGAGTCAAAATGACCTATTATATGACATGGTTTGGATTTATAGCTTGTGATTTCCAATTTTCAATTTCACCTTAATTAACTTATGCCTCCATTTTAGGCCATTTTTATCACTTTTTGATACACGCCTTTTCAACATCTCATGACCTCCCTACTAGCCTTAAAACATCATTCTAAGAAAGTTTGATGTTGAATATTTTTCCATTTGAAGCTTGGAAATAGGAGATATGGCCTTATGCTTGAAATGACCTATAACCTCCAAATGACCAATATGCCCTTGACTTGTCAAAGCCATAAGTTGAGTTCTACAAATCCTATCAAGGACTTATAGTACTCTCTAGAAAGATAAGAAGATGCTCTACAACATTCATGTTGACCAAGAGTTCATAGGAAGCATCCTACTAGGGAAAACGTCGGATGCAAGTTGGGTGACTTTCAAGGACCCAGATTCACATACCTCAGATGACCTGTAATTTGTCAAAGTCATAACTTGAGCTCTACAAATCCTATCAAGGACTTCAAGTACTCAAATTAAAGCTAATAACAAGCTCTACAACATTCATGTTGTGGGGAAGATGATATGACAATCACATCTTGAGCTAAACTGCCTTGAAGATATGGATCAAACTAGGGGATTTTACACTGTCAATCCTTAGAAACCCTAGCTTAAAACATCTCAAACTCCTCAATCATGATGAGTTGGTCTAGGAATAATCCTTATAGAATCTCAATGCATCATTCCATGATCACATGGCTCTTGGATTAGGTCTCAACCCTCTCCAAATCATCAGTTGGCCTAGGGTTGACCCAGTCAAACCCTAATTCCACCACTCATGGCTGAATCTTCTGAATTCTTGTACAATGACCTCTCTAGGCTTCATGATGGCTTTCAATACATCTCATAAGCTTTCTCAAAGCTTCAAGTTCATCCTCATAGTCTCAGAATCATCTGAGGAGCTCCCACAACTCTCAAGTTATGAGACACACAACCTTGGTTTCAACCAATCTCTCTGAGGATCTCTTGAGTTCTCTGACAAAGATATCAACCTTTGAACCTTTGAATAACCCTCTTGGCTAGCTTCAAAGTCTCATACAACTCTTGATGGGTAAATAAATGTTGGTCAAATTTCGGGGTGCAACACCCCAGTCGTCTCAAATGCTGAAGGTCTGTACAACAAACTAAGCAACCTCCCATAAGATACTCTGAACTCAGCCCTCACTCTCTCATCTGCTAGAGCAACTAATCCCAGCAAGGAACTGATATCTGGTGAATGCAACCGGTAAGCATCTGTCCTCTTCATGGACTCCATGTCTGGCCAGAAAATACACTAGAATCAGAGGGGAATAATCACACCTGCAACATAAATACACGTTAATGAAATGCAAACATGAAAATGCACATGCATATGCACATGCTGATGAACTGTGCTGCTCTGTACTGAAGCCTGAGAACCATCAAATCTTCGCCTCAAACCAAACCAACCACTCAAAAGAACCATGTAACCACATCTCACTGACAGAGATAAACCAGGTACTATGAGGTCAAAGGTTTCCTGCAAACAGACCTACCTACCCCTCGCTGGTATGTACTTAACTCGCAGACGAGGTACGACATCCTATGCGGGTTCAACGTCACAAACTTTCAAGAGCGATGATACGATACCCAGAAGGTGTGGAATCATCATCCCTTGAAGCAGCCTCACTTAGCTGAATCCCAATTAATAGGTCCCCAGAGTCGATAATCCTCGGGTCAGACAACTTGTCGAGCCCTAAGGGCCAGGAAAGAAGCATCAAAGAGAATCTCGTCCGAGCGCAGATTTCGCGGCTAGCTGGTGTGAGCTAAGCAAGCAGGCTAACCACTTCTCTCTACTTCTAAGTCTATGTGCAAACTCAAGCCCAGGTCCGACTTATCTCTCAATCTAACCCTCTTCCCAGCACAACAACAATAATAGAGTACTGAAAGTAAATGCAGAAAGGTAAATACATGCAAAACCCAGACGGGAAAACAAGCGCTAGGATTGACTCGCATAGGGAACCGCCAGTGTCCCCAGCAGAGTCGCCAGCTATCGCTACTGCGAAAATCGGCGCCGTCTATGACAGAAGAGTCGCCACCGTGCGTTATTTATCCCACAAGAGGGAAAGGAAACGCTCAGAGTAAACCTAACGCAAAGAGGGAAAGGAATGGTCATTGCAACCAAATCCTGGATTCGGGAGTCGGTTACGCAAGGGGAAGGTATTAGCACCCCTCACGTCCGTCGTACTCGACGGGATCCATGCTTGTTTTCTATCTAAGGGTTTGTTATTCTATCTACTCTACAGGTCTGGGTTAAAAAGAAAAGAAAATGACTCGGCAAAGTATCACACTTTATGCCTACGTATTCCCGTCTGGAACGAGAAATCAGAGCCAACGTAGTTCGCCTAACTACGGGTAAGGGGAGGGAGGTTGCTCGCTAGGATATCGCATCCTATGCCTACGTACTTTCATACAGCATGAAAGATCAGAGCAAACGTAGTTCGGGCTACGGAAACACAGGCTTGTCTGACAGTTTTTATCTCCTTCTGAAAAGGGTTTTCCTGATTAAAGGTCCAAGAGGACAAAAGCAGAGTTTGAATGTTTGTTTGAGTTTTTTACGAAAGAAATGTTTTTTAGTCTGTTTGTAACTTGTACTTACTAAAGACTTGTGATCTGAGAGTGACTACGTCGCATGTCACCCTAAGGGTACCATACTAAGCAGCCATATTACTGAAGAGTGACCCTCCAGCAACCTTTTCTCAAATAGCTTAAGGCTCGTAACGTACAACACGCGTTATCCTTATTACTGTGTTTTTGAATTGTTTTGAGATGAGAAGAGAAAGACGCTATAAAAAGCCTATGGTTGAAAGGGAAACTAGCCTAATGTTATCATGCATGGGTCCAAACCTAATGTCTGTCATAATTTCCTCTTGCACAGAGGAAATCATAGATCCTAGGGGATAAACAGCAAAAGACAGCAAGTAGTAAACAATAAACAGTAAACAGTGAACATGCATGCTATGCAACAGTACCAGAGGGGCAAGAGAGAAAACAATAGGCAAGAGGAGACAAGCTCCACCTCAAACCTAGAGGAAACAACACAAGCAAAAGACAATACAGAGAAAAAAAAACAAAAGATACAGAGGAGGCAGCCCAAGCAGCAGCAGCAACAAACTCCTACTGTAGACAGCAACAGCAACTCTAAACAGCAAAGGTGAAAGACAGCAAAGTTGACAGCAAGGGCTTCATCTTCAAGCAAGCTTCTATCCTCAAGCTTCATCAATCTTCAAGTTACAACAAGCACACTCCAAGAGGAGGATTAATCATCAAGATCAAGTTATAATATTAAGAAACTTAGTGACAACCAAAGGAAATCACTAAGAACTCAACATTGCAAATGAAAGGTATCCTCAAATTTCTACTCACTTGGGCATACCACTCATCCCTCCTAAGGAGAGATGGAGCTTCCCAAGAAGGACTTTATGTCATTGGATGGAATAGAGGCAAACAATGCACTCTATGTTTGAAGAAAGAAACAAAACTAGGTCTAAGGCATTTCCTAAAATCCTAGTTCTCTAAGCTCCTAAACAAAAGCTCCACAAGAGGCAAAACCTTCAACTCCAAGCTCCAATATTCAATCCCAAGCATCTTCAATGAATCCAGAAGCTCCACCAAAAAGAACTCAAGCTTAAACCCACTCCAAAACAGCCAACCAAACCAAACAATCCAAAGCACTCAAGAGAGGAAACCACAAACACAAGCCAATTGCAAAGAACAACTAAAATAGAAAATGAAGTTGCAAAATTCTAATAAAAATCCTAGGGGAACATACATGTTTGAACAACCTAGTGTAAAAAGATTGAAGCCTAAATCAACTTCTAAGTTATCTAAACAATTCCTACATTGAGATAGGTCAAGGGAATCCACAAGTTTGGGAGGGTCCTAATCTTAATACCTAAAACAGAACCTAATTTTGTTCTAAAAATTCACCAAAAATTCTAAGGGAACATACATGTCGACTCTAACACATACTAAAAAATCAAAGCCAAACTCATCACCAATTGGAAGAACTAAATTCAACAAAACAGGTGATCAATTATGCAAAAAATAAAGAACAAAATAAAATGTGAAAAATCAAATTAAATTGAAAAATGCATGAAATTGTATTTTGTTAATCCCAGAAAATCATAAATTCCATAAGGATCATGAGGATATTTTTAAAATAATTTTCTGATCAAAATTGGAATTAATATGATTTTTGGAATCAACAAACAATTAAAAGAAAACAAAATGAAATAAAAAAAATGAATTAAAATCAGAATTAAACATGGATGGTTGGATCAGGAGACTAGTCAAAGATCTGGACGCGCCACATGAAGCCAGCGCATTAGTGAAACGACAGCGTTTTGCTATCAGAAAATCCAAACCAACTTTAAGTCATGTGCGTTGGATCTTCAGGTCAGTCAATGGTCAAGGCAAGATCCTGTGGTCCAGACTGTTGCACCCCAAAATTTGCCCAACTTTTCTTTACCTGGCTTATGTTACATTTCATTCACATTAGCATTATCATTTGCATTTCATTGACATGTGTGCAGGAGATCAAGAGGTATGATTACCAATCAAGAGCTATACAAGACTATGAAGCTAGCTAAGAAGGTTATTCAAGTGTTCAAGGGTTGATATCCTTGTCAGAGAAGTTAAAAGATCCTCAGAGAGAATGGTTGAAACCAAGAGTGTGTGCCTCCTAACTTGAGAGTTGTGGGAAGTCCTCAGATGATTCTGAAGCCATGAAGTTGGAATTGAGGTCTTGAGAGAGCTCATGAGAAATGTTGAAGATCACTTTGAAGCATAGATAGGTCATTGTGCAAGAATAAGAAGACTCATCCATGAGTGGTGTAATTAGGGTTTGACTGGGTTAACCCTAGGTCAACTGATGATTTGAACAAGGTTGAGACCTAATTCAAAGGCCATGTGATCATGGATTGATACATTTAGATGTTATAAGGATGATTCCAAGGTCAACTCATCATGATTGAAGAGTTTGAGAAGTTTCAAGCTAGGGTTTCTAAGGCTTGACAGTGTAAAATCCCCTAGTTTGACCCCTATCTTCAAGGCAGTTTAGCTCAAGATGTGATTGTCATCTCATCTTGCCCCCAACATGAATGTTGTAGAGCTTGATCTTAGCTTTAATTTGAGTGCTACAAGTCCTTGATAGGATTTGTAGAACTCAAGTCATGACTTTGACAAGTTACAGGTCATCTGAGGTCTGTGGATTTGGGAACTTGAAAGTTACCTAACTTGCATCAAACGTTTGCCCAAGAAGGATGATTCCTATGAACTTTTGGCCAACATGAATGTTGTTCCTTATTCTCTTAGCTTTCTAGATAGTACTAGAAGTCCATGATTGGATGTGTAGAACTCAACTTATGGCTTTGACAAGTCAAGGGCATTTTGGTCATTTGGAAATTACAGGTCATTTCAAGCATAAGGCCATAACTCCTATTTCCAAGCTTCAAATGGGAAAATGTTCAACATCAAAGTTGTTCAAAATGATGTTTTTAGCTTGTCTAAACATCAAGTGTCCATTGATATGGGTTATATCAAGCATTGGTTGAAGAAACTTCACATGAAAGCCATTTTAATGAATTAAAATGAGAAAATTCAAAATAAATGAGATTAACATGTTTCCAAGTCAAATTTGTAGTCAATTTGAATGGAATTGATGTTTTAGAAAGATTGGCATTGCCACATTTTTGATTTGAGGTCCATAACATGGTCATTTGGATGGTTACTTCACAATTAAGAAACATATCATATACACTCCATATGTTAAAACCAAAGGAAAAAACCATTACATCACACTCGTTAATGATTAAGTGGATGGTTTGGATTGAGTTTAGAGCATGAGTAAGGCTTGAAGGCACACTTCCATGTTGAAATTTGGAAGGAAAGGTGAACATCCAAAATCCATAATTGGGCCTAGTTTGGGCTGGATATCCATCTGAACACACTATAAGTATGAATTAGAACGAATTTGGAAGGTTCTGGAGCAGAATTCTGTTAAGAATCCATTGATGTGAAGTGAAGAAAAAGCTTGAAAATTGGAAATGCGTTTTGGAGAATCAAGAGGTTTCAGCAAGAACTAAGCATCAAGAATTATCCACCATTACTCCTTGAAGGATTCTGCATAGTTTGAGAGAGAATTGAGGCGCACAACCACCACAATCCAAGCTTCAAGGTTGGTTCTAAGTTCTTGAGATATCTCTTTAATTACGCACTTTTAATCCATTAGAAGCATGTGGTTAGGTTCCCCTTAGCATGTAGATGAATTCTGGGTGGTTAATTTGATGGTTAGAGACAAGTTAGGGTTCCTTCCTTTTTCGGTTGAGATCTGGTTTTAGCGAATCATGCGTTTTCAGTATAAACTAGTGACATGGTTAGATTCCTGAGAAAATTCTGGTCAATTTTCACCAAGAAATCGCGCGCAAAGGTTGAGTGTAGAGATAGTTAGGGTATCATGAGATTTCCCGGTGGAACTCCGGCCGCCCTCGCCGGATTCTGCATCTTTCCCTCCTCTTGCACATTTGAAAGATTGAAGATGTAATCTGGAGCGTCCAAGCGTGTGGAAATGTAGACTGAGTCAAGCAATCCAAGGCTCAACATTGTGCCACGTCCCCCCCCCCCCCTTCAAAACACTGCGTTTTGATTAGTGAAATACCCCAGCCTTGTTCGTTTCGCTGCATGGACCAAGAACGAGCGAGTTCGAACCTTGGTGTGTGATGTTTCTAATTTTGTGAATTAAGAAGAGTGAGCGCATGGGCCTATGGATCAGTTGCTATCAGCACCCCTCTTTCAAGCCCAATGAGAGTTGTAACGTGAAATATATACTTAGCACACCCCACCTGGTCCTTTTGTTTGTGAACTGAAGTGAGAATTGGAGCGTGGGCTTTGGAATGGTTGATACCTGCACCCCCCTTTGGGGCCCAACATTGAAATGAACTGGGTTTTCTTGCTATTTGCCACACACGCCTATTAATTTCCATTATTTTCTTTTAATTTTTCATTTTATTCATGGTTCTTGATAAAATCATATAAAATTGAAAAATAATCCAATTAATCCCATTATTTTTGCATTATATTCATGATTGAGTCTAGTATTTTTTAGATAAAAAATATTTTCATTTCATGCATTTTCTGATTTTATGGGAATTTTACATTTTTAATTGATATTAAAATAGTTATGTTTGATCCTTAATTTTGTGTAATTTTGTGTGATCATGTGGTGATGATTTTGATCCTAATTTTTTGTGTGTGATTAGTTTAGACATGTATGCTCCCATAGCATTTTTCTCACATTTTTGTGATGAAAATAGGTGTGTTTTCTAGATTGAGCTTTAGGTGCTTCCTTTTAGGGTTTAGGTTTAGTACCTTATAGTGTAGAATTTATTTCTAGGTCTTATTTGATGATTTGATCTCTGGAATTAATATGGTAGAGTCATGATTGACCTAGGTTCCCATAGTTATTTTTGTAGGATTTTAAAATTGGTTTTAGTATTTTAGTTAGGATTAACTTTAGTACTAGGTTTTAGGTGATCCTAACTTGCTAACTCAACTAGATTAACTTCTTTAGTCCCCTTAGATTAGGGTTTTGCTTTGTTTGCCTTTGGTTGAGATTGAAGACAAGGTAAGGATGCTTGAAGTTGCTTGGAGCTTGGAGTTGCTTGTGCCTGAAGGTGTCAGATGAAGATTTAGGAGGTAGGAGACATAGGGAGAGCCTTAGAATTAGAATGACTTCTTTCACAAATATGGAAAGCATCTTGTGCTTCCATTCCTCCCAATGACTAAAAGTCCTTCTAAGATATTCACATCCCTCCTTTGGAGGGATGAGTGGCTTTATCTGGGAAGTAGAACTTTGAGGGAACCAGACTCTCATAATGATGAACCCTTACAGGCTTCCTTTGGTTGTCAATAAGCTGTTTATCATTTCCACTCATTCTGTTCAATCAATTGTCTTCTGGTTTGAGTATCTTGAAAGATGTTGGACTTGAGTTTGAAGATGAGGACTTCATTGAAGAGTGTGGAAGAGGATGATTCCTTGAGCATTGCCATTGCAGTTGAAGCTTGAAGAGCAAGAAGAACAAGTTGATACTTGTGAAGAAGATCCAATGGAGATTGAGTGAAGAGCTGAGGCTTGAAAAAGAATTGAAGGATGAAGTTGACACTTCCAGGTGATTGAAGACTACTCTGAGAAGCTGAAGCTTGTAGGAGAAGAAGACCAAGTTGATACTGGTAAAGCAAAGAGAGCTGAAGCTTGAAGACTAAGTTGATACTTATGAAGAGGATTCAATTGAGATTGAGTGTAGAGCTGAGGCTTGAGGAATAAAGGATAAGTTGACACTTGCACTGAGGCTTGGAGAGTCTGAAGGAATCAAGTTGATACTTGTAGTTAAGAGTGAAGCCTGAAGGTGGAATTGACTGAAGAGCTGAAGCTTGGAATTGGAAGGGGGAGCTGTTGATCTGCTTTCTCTCTTGTCTGTTTGCTTTTCTGTGTTGATGTGCCTTGTTTGACTTGCTTGACGCATTAGAATAAGTTCATATCTAGACTGACTTTAAGCTAGGAGCATGATTGCACTAGAGGTTGAGTTGTTCCCTCTGCTTGTATTTTACTGTATGGCTTTGCTTGCGGGTATTCGGTAGAGCCCTGCTCCCTTGCCCATGTGGTATCTTGCTTGATAGCATTTTATTTCTTCTGTATGATTGCAGTTTACTGTATCTTGCTTGATAGCATGTTATTTCTTCTGTATGATTGCAGTTTACTGTATCTTTCTTGATAGCATGTTATTTCTTCTGTATGATTATTGTTATTCATATCTGGCTTGAGGTCGAGACGAGCTTGTGGAGGCTGATGCCCCACACACATTTCCTCCCTCACTTGCATTGCATGCATTTTACTGTATATCTATTTACTGTTTAAGCTGATGCTTTATCTGTTTCTGTTTATCATTGACATGATCCCTTAGGAATCTCATTTCCTTTGATAAGGAAGTGATGATAGAACTTTAGGTTGAAACCTATGCATGATAACTTCTAGGAGTTCCCTGTTTCAAACCTCAACTATAGGATGAATCCTTGGCATGACAACAATAGGACTTGATAGTCTCCCTTTAGTTGAGCCCCTTCTCTTCTCATCTCAAAACAGCTTAAGATACAGTAATCATGAATGATTTCTTTCGTACGTTATGAGCCTTAAGCTATCTGAGAAAGGATTGTTGGAGAGCTTCTTTTCAACAGTCCGGATGTTTAGTATGGCACCCTTTGGATGACATGCGACGCATTCATTCTCAGGTCATAGTCTTTAGTGCGATTGAAATTGCAAACACAATAAAAAACAGTTCTTTCGTAAAAGACAGAAAACAAACTTCAAACCTTTTTGCCCCGTGGGACCATAATTCAAAGGAAGCTTTTCCGAAGAAAAGAGTGTCGTTAAACTTCAGCGCCACCGCAAACAGGCTTTGTCCCTAACTGCTGGAACTGCTGTTTAACCCTACTCGATAAAACAGATGAATCTGAATTCCCGTAATCCGTATTATCCCGAACTACGTAAGCTCTGATCTCTCATACCTGTTGAGAGTACGTAGGCACAATACTGACGTATTGGCGAGCCACCTTCCCCGTAACCCGTCGTAGGTCGATCCTAGCGCTTGATAGTTTCCTAGGATCCAACGTCCCTTATGCGAGTCAGTTTGGGGATCCAACGTCCCCTGCGAGAGTCAATCCTAGCGCTTGTATGATTACTTGTTGGGTTGTATTTATTTATCGCATTTTTATTTCCCGCATTTTATTTTCAGTATGATATGATTATTTGTACTGTTGTGGGAGGGACATTCTGATGAGTGAGAAGCCAGACCCAGGCTTGAGTGTACCTAGCATTAGTTGTGGAAATTAGTGGGCGCGTGCTTGCTTGGCAGGCACTAGTGTCTCATGAAATCCACGCTCATACAAGGTTCTCCCGGTTGACTTCTTTTTCAACCCTCTGGGTTGAGGGGGTTGTTGGTTTGAAGGATTGTCGACTCTGGGGACCGATCATTTGGGATTCAGCCGAGTGAGGCCGCTTCATGAGCTGGTGATGCCACACCTTCTGGGTATCGTATCACCCCTCTTGAATGTCTGTGACGCTGATGACCACATAGGATGCCGAACTTGAGTCAGTTTAGGTCCATACCTGTGAGCAGGGTTGGGTTTGTTGCAGGAAACTTTAACTTAGTCGAGAGGGCCTCAACTGAGCGGGATTCTCGATTTAACATAGTTGGGATTCAACTCCCTATAAGCCTCCTCGACTATATCACAATCCTATCTTAGTTTCTCTCAAGTTCGGGTGTAGAAATTTATCTCACCACTCAAGAATAATACCCAAAAAGGACAAACATAAGAGAAAATAAACAGTTTAAGCAAGTAGGCAGATATATAAAGCAGTAAACAAATAAAATAAGATAGGGAAACCCACTAGAGAGATCCCCAGTGAAGTCGTCATTTCTGTCGCGGTGAAAATCAGATACCAAACTATTGATTAGTTTGAATCTTTAATTCATTTTGCAACCGAACTTTGATTTGTCCAAAGGAAGGGATAAAGATCGAAATTCCCACGATGCAATGCAAATGCAAGCTAGATTGTTTAGGTTCGGGGGTTGGTTAAACTTAGGGAAGGTATTAGCATCCTAAGTTTCTGTAGTACTCTACAGGAACCTCTTGTTTTATGCTGTTTATTTGTAAGTGTTATCTGCTTAAAGGATTAGAGACCCTAGTGGTTTATTTCTAAGTATACTCGATAAGATGTCGCATCTTATGCCTACATATCCTTACGGGAGTGGAATCAGAGTATCTGTAGTTCCCCTAAAGGGTTAGAGGAGCTCTTTGACTGTGGTCAAAGTCCCTACGGGTTTAGGGTAGTTGTTTTGATTGGGTTTAGGAGAAGAGATGAGTCTTCATGTTAAGGGAGATGTAACCACCACAAGTGTAAAGGGGTTTGTAGGAAAATAGTCTTTGCATCGTCTTAAGAAAAGGGCTTAAGTACTCGGTTGTTTGACGAGTATGCCTTTATCACTCTTAAGGCAAAGTTCCTACATGTTTGATTGTATTATTGTGGGGGTGGAGATTATATCTCACTTAAGATGATTAACATCTATTCTCTATTGTGTTTGAAAACGTTGTATAGTGTTGTTTGTTTGTCTAAGTTGTAGAGATAATGGTCCTTCCTATGGGGTAGGATCTATCTTAAGCGATCAACTTGAATGGAATCAAGGATCGTGGGGAAATGATGCAAATGATGTGCACTACACACAAGTGTTGACTCCTGTGTAGGTTTTTCCTTTGGACGAAATGCGATGCATGAATATAAATTGATAATGTAAAATGGCGGAAAGTAAATTGCAGAAATATAAACCATACACATGCATGAAAGCGCTAAGGTGTAAGCGCGAGTGTCGTGGGGTGTATGATTAGATTGAGTTTTACGATGTTATTTGATTTTAAATCAAGATTAAGGGGATTGATTTTAATTGTTTTAAGGAACTGTTTGGGTTGGTGAAGTTGATTTTATAAAAGAGTGGTATTAATTATATTAGCTACGTGTTCTAGTAAAAAGGTTAGATGGTTAATTGATTTTTAAACAAGTCTAGATATCTAAGAGGTTTTATTTTTTTATAAAATTAATCTAAATGTGAAGAGACTTATCTTTAAGTAGGAATTGTTATTATAACATATTAAATTAAATTAAAAGGATTTTTCATAAAAGAGTTTTTAGTTATTATTATTAAATAGATCTTAAATTATTATAAAAAGGTTTTATTATTATGAAAAAAGTTAATTAAAATTAAAAAAGGGGATTAATTTAAATATAAAAGGATAAGTTATTAATTTAAATAATTGGTACATTATTGTGAAAGGTTTATTGGTTTATTGAAAAAAGGTTTGATTAATAAAATAGTTTAAGTATTGTCTAATTATTGGATTAAGGTTAATTAAGGGGTTAGGGAAAATATTAGTGTGATGTGTGCGTGTAGTGGGTGATTAGTGATTATAATCATTACAATAATAACAGCCGGAAAAGAACAAAACAAAAACCAAAACGAAACCCTAGGTTCCCCTCCCCATGAGCGGCCGATTTCTCTCCCTCATCGTACTCGCGCTGAAGTTTGTTCTTCACCTCCGAACCCGAAATCAAAACGAAGACCAAAACGAAGACATCAACAAGACAAGGATGTAAATGAGGATTAGAGTTTTACCAAAGTTTGTGTGTAGCGGCGGCGGAGTGGTGATGAGGTTTGCGGCGGACGGCGGAGAAAAGAGAAGATAAGTCCTCTTCTTTTCTTAGGTTTTCGAAATTGGTTCTTATGATGATTCTTGATTGATTGCAAATTTTTCGGTCGCTTTTCGTTCTCAGATTCTTCCTTTATATAGGCCTTAGGTTTGAAACCGTTTGAATCGATACTTGAATGCGGATTTGATTGCCGACTGATTGTTGATTTGGGATTTCCTTTTTGGGTTTATCCTGATTTGAATAATATGCCTTTTTTGTTGAAAACTTTCCCTCTTCGTATGCTTGCAATAATACGTGTTAACGAGAATCTCAATCTGGTGTTAATCTAGTTAATGCCTCGATTTGCTTAGCTGTTGCATCGTATCTCCTTTCAAGTGAATATTCTCTGAGGATTTTACTGATTCTAAATTGGTGTGGACAGGTGTGGATTTAGCAAAAGTGATTTGGGCCTCCACGAAAATGTTGGGGATGAGGTATTTCTTCTCTTCACATTTAGGATTTGAATTAGTCACTGCGAATGAGAAAGGTTTAGATTATGCGCATAGTTGAGAATAACTTGGTGTAGTTTGTCGTTTATTCCGCATTGTGATGTGAACTAAAGGTATGATGTCGTTTTTTGTTTTACGTTTGTAGACATATGATATGCATCAATCTCTTGGTTTTGAGTAACTGTCATGTGAAGTAATAGCTTATGTTTTTTTGTATTTGAAAATCCTTCTTTTGATCCATTTCTTGAGTCCGAACCGGTTTAGTTTCCTGATTTTGGTTGATATCACTTGTTGTGTGGCTTTCTTGGCTTGAGTTGTGATTAGCGTGAGGATTATGCAGCAACCTTTAATTCAACTGTGATTGACAGGGTCTTGTATTGTCACTGCAGGTTTAGTCCCATATCAGAGTTAGGAGGAGCTGGTGTTTTAGTTTTAGAATGTTCTTGCGTTTGATTATGAGCTCCGCGTGAGCTAACCGTTCTCTGAGGGGAACTTGGCCTTCAATTCAACCATAAGACATTGTGCAACTCACTAACTTCCTTAGTGCAAAACGTGGTTACGAAGCTTTAGTACATCCATTGAGAGGGTAATGCACAACTGGTTTGTTATGTGGAACTTTGCTTTCCTCCCAAAGCTTTTAATTTGCTCTATATCTTGAACTTTATGCATAGGATGACCAAACAACTCTTTTTGTCTTCTTAAGCTCTTCTATTTGATTGACAAGTTCAATTATCTCAGAATCTCGTACATCCATGTCCTTTACAGGGTTAAGCTTTGGAGGACTTTGAGGACAACGATTGCTCAGCTCCTGAATAGCAAGGGGTATGCTTAGCCGAGCTATGAAGGCAATGGTACGACGATCTTCAGTACATAATTTCTTGTAGATAAACCTCAGCTTACTTTCTGGTGTTTCCTTCTTCTATTTTGCAGGTAGCGGAGGCTTGGTGATCACTAATGGACCCGGATTTGCCAGAACAAGCCGAACCTCTCTCTTTTGAAGGCTTCTAAATAACTCTTCCAGAGCATGGATGCCATTGGTATCAGTATCAGTAACAGGTGACATCTCGACTACTCAAAGACCGAATTCGCGTTTGGTACTCTCTCTTCACTCGTTCTCAGATTTTCTTGCAATGGGATCTTAACAGGTTGCGAAGGGATAATGGGGATTGTCTTGATGAAATGGTGAAGACAAAACACTAGGTTTGGCGTGGGAATATGATATCATGTTGTTGTCGTTACAATTGATGCTCTTCTCTCGAATCGTGCCAGCGTGTTTGGATGTTCTTTTATTCTGTGCATGCTTTTGTTGCCTTGATTTTAACGCCTTTTATTTCTGCTATTTCTGTTCTTGTGTGTATGGTGTTTACGACTGTGAAAACGTGTGTTAGTTGTGACTGCCTCATGCTTTTGTATGAGGTATGTATGTTTGCGAGCCATGCGCATTTTCTCGTGCCTGCTGTTATAACTGTGTTGTGGTTGTTATGCCTTTTCCTGGTTTGGCAGGTGCCGTGCATATTCAACATTTTGTTGGTTTCTTAGCAGTTAGGACCTGCTTGCCCAATGCCCACTTGTTTTTTTATTGCTTTGGAATTGCATGAGGATTTGAGTAGTATGACCTGTTTGGCGGTGATGTTTATTGATTTCGAATTGTACTGACTTGTAGCTTTGTATCTCCGTTTTGATTTCCAGGTGTTTTGTCCCTTGACTAGGCGTCACGAAATTGTGACTAGTGAATTGGAACTAATGCTGGTGCTGGCGGACAAAATATCTTGTGTCAGGCCGCTGGTTTAGAGCTGCTGGTTTAAAATTGGATTGCACCAACTATAAGACGGCTGAACTTAGCTGAGGTTCTGCGACTAACTGGTGCAGATGCCACATGTGCTGCGATAAGTCGTGCTGACCATGTGGAAAGAAAAGGTATTGAGCTCTTTTAGAATAGTCTTCTGATGTGTTTGCTGGAACTGACTCTCCATATGGAATTGTTCAGGAACATGAGGATTGAGAATTTCCTTATGGTGTTCACTTTCAGCCTCTTCCTTCACCTGGTTTTCTAGATTAGAGAACAACTGAGACAACATTCATGACCAAATGCCGGGGCTGCTAACTATATAGCTTCAACTGAAGTTGCTGCGGCAATTGGGAAATATCGGCCTAGCTGTTTGCCGAGGGATGTTTGATGGCAAGTGATGATTTACGCGTCTGAGCTAAGAGCTAGCTTGAAGTGGCTGTTTCCGTCTTGGCTTGCTGCTGTCATAAAAAAAGATGGCCCTAATTGCCGAGACTTGCTCCTTGACGTTCTGGTGGGAGGATTGGTGACGACTGAGATTGTAATTTCTTCCTATCCTTATTCTTAGTCTTTCAAACTCTTGTCACATGAGTACCGTTACGGTTAGTTTGTGGGGGACACTGTCTCTTACTGTTTTTCCTTGGTTTTGCAGCTATCCTTGAGTTGTGAATAAGACTTGGAGCTGGCGCTCGCGTGGGAATAGGGGCTGGTGCATCTGGAATTCCATCTTGGCTCCCTTCGTTGTAGTGCAAGCTGAGTGGGCAAGCCACCGTGCTTACGCTTTCTGTGCTTCCCTATGGAGTGAATACTGGCATAACTCCTCTGGGTTATATTCAAAAGCAATGCAATAGGAAGTTGTATAGTTTTCTTAGCATGCTGTGTGAAAAAGTGTAGCTCGTATGGTTTCTCCACGGTTCGAGGATTTATACCTTCCTTGTAAATAAAACATCTTCCCTTATGAATATTGGAATTGTGTTGTAATACCAGTATGAATTTATATTAGAATTTAGACATTCCCATTTGTGTTGAAGAAAAAAAAGGAGTCTTATGCACTTTCCATACTTGGTTATAGACTATGTTCAAGAATTCTTAAATTCACAATACCATGAATCTTCAACCCTTTTGTAAAACTACAAATCATGATATGCCTCACACCTTGTAACTTAAGTGGTGGTCTTCAAACCTTGGCCATTTAATCACGCGCTAACCGATTCACTTGTCGTAGTATGGACAATATTAACACTACTTCCAATGTAAGATGCATTTACATCAAGTGTTGAAGTTGTAATCCTGATCTCGCGAATCACAACGAGATCTTATAATTTTGTCCTTAAAGTTGCGCTTTGTAAACCGAATTTGATGTAGCTTTGGCACTGCCTTTGCACGATGAGTGCCTTTAACCATTGGACCTTCATAAATTACAATCCTTTGACCCTTACTTTGAAGACTTGATGCTTAAGGTCTTGAGGGGTATTGCTCAAAACTTCTCTTGCTTTTTTTGTAATGGCGAGAGAGGATGTTGGTCTATTTGAGATCACTGCGTCTGCACAAGTTGGTTAGCCATACAAGCATAAATATTAAATCAATCAGATGGCAACTAAAACGCGAAAATAGGTGGGATCTTATGGTCAAAATTAGGGTGTGACAGATGCCCCTATTTAAGTTACTTCTATTCGGAGATATGGAGATTGAAATCTTCGTCTCGACGAGATGGGAGGGACTTAAATACAAACATTGCACGAATTTTTGGCCATAAGAAGCCGTCGAATGCACATGATATGCAATAATATGGAAATGCAAGATAAACGGGGGTCCTGTGGAGAAATAGTGCCACAGGGGAGTAATTGGACACAACACGGGAAGAAAAAAGAGCAAGATTCCACGAGGACAGGAAACAATCGCCAATGGGGACTCTTCAAAATAACAGTACTTCACACACTGGGGAGATGGTAATGGGAAAAAGCTTCTAGTCGAAAGATATACTTATTATCATAGTATTGTGGTTGGCAATAATCCAAATGAATTGAGTCAACGGTTCAGTTTTATTTTGGCATTTTTTCTTTCTCTTTTTCCTTGTTTTTGTATATATTATTTTTTGGAACTCAACTTGAGATAGTAAGATGTATAACTTCCCCGGGCGTCATGATACGGGAATCATGAGCTGGTCTCGGTCTCTGATGTAGAACTTCCCCAAGCATCATGATATGGGAATCATGAGCTGGTCTCGGTCTCTGATGTAGAACTTCCCCGAGCATCATGATATGGGAATCATGAGCTGGTCTCGGTCTCTGATGTAGAACTTCCCCGAGCATCATGATATGGGAATCATGAGCTGGTCTCGGTCCCTTCCCGAAATGATGAAAACTCGTGAGAGCACCTTCATAGGGGGTTGTAATTTTGTAGATTGTAGAAGTAGTTCGTTGTAGAACCCTGTAGATGTAGTTTGCTATAGAACCCTGTAGATGTAGTTCGTTGTAGAACCCTGTAGATGTAGTTCGTTGTAGAACCCTGTAGATGTAGTTCGTTGTAGAACCCTGTAGATGTAATTTGACGTGATCTGTAGCTGTAGTTGTAAATTTGTAAATGTGATTGTAAATGTAGATGTAGCTTCATCGGGGATCTTCGGAAGAGATGTGAGCCAGTTGAATTGTAACGTATGTCTTCTCAAGTACGAAGACTATTGTGGTAAACTTCTTTGACTTCTCTGGGGAGATGCCACTTGACGGAAGTGAACTTGTATGATGAACTTACTGGGGAAGTTATTCCTGAGAGAAATGTCTGTAACTGTCTAATGTTGAAGGATCTACTGACGGTAAATGATCTGTCTTGTGAAAATTTTCGTTTTGTCGTTTTGAATAAGATCCTAATCAAAACGAGTTGCTCAAATAAAGAGATTGACGTTCGATAAAATCTTGTTATGCCATTGTTGAAGAGATGTCTGTCTTTAGGAATATTCTTCTTGGGGAAAAGGGTGCAAAATAAATGCACACTTAATCCACTCTTAAAGGCTGGAGATGTCCATGATGTGATTGCCAAAGACCTAAGTTCAATTCGGGAAGTAGCCGAAAAGAAACTGTCAAGCAAGACTTGTCCAATGAGGTATGAACTCAAATGGAATTGTACTAAAATAACTGTCTTCCATGAGGGTTGAACTTCATGGGGAAAATGAAACATTGTGCTCTTTTTGCCTAGGGACGACTCTAATTGGAGGGATAAGACGCACCCATACACCTAGGGATAACTGTAGTCAAAGCGGTAGAGTAAAATAGACACAACGAATGTAAACAAATGCACATGCCATGCTGTCTACTTATATGCCACGCGTATGTTTATGCTGACAAGACAAGACGAAAAGGCAAACAGAGATGAGGCAAACATCTCAAAATAGACGTCCGACCATTCTTCGAAGGTAGAAGTATCACTGAGGATAGATGGAGAACTAAATATAGGATCCTAATCCTGCTTCAAGACTTCAAAATCTTTTGGGGATAGAAAGCATTCCACTCGGGGATATAACAACTTGATCTTGCTGAAGAGATTGTTGAGATGAATCAAAGCCATTCTGAGGTTTCGAAGGGGATAAAATAAATATCCATTTCAGTGGGGAAACCTGGATGACATAGTTGCCGGATATGTCGTAGAAACTTCACGGGGATGAAATAAACATCTGCCTCGCTTCAAATTTTCAAATGCGCCAAGTCTATGGTTTAAGAAACAACATCTAGAGAGGATTTTACAGAAAACTTGATGTCCAAATGCCCCACTGTTTTCAAACTCTCTAGAGATTCGCGAATCTCGACGTAACTGCCTCTGATTGGCGGTATAACTGAGTCATCCAATTTGGGCTTTAGATGAAAGCCAAACTCGTACGGATCAAACCTTTTGGAAAATAACCTGCCCCAGGTTGGCAAAGTCTTCAGATCCATCAATGTTCGTCTGTAATCTTTCTAAGATGTCAAGCGCATTTAGCAAGTCAGAAATGTTAATTTTGAAACGGGTAATGCAACACGCGTTTGTCTTGAAGTTTTTTTTGAGATATCCCAATAACTTGTGATCGAAACCACTAGTTAGGATAAACAATTTTATAAAGCCGATTTAATTGGAGCATAGCTCAAGGAGTCAGGAAACAATATCTCATCGAGTATGCTTTCGAACCAAACCTTACTTCAATTAGGACTTTGAAGGTCGTATGTGGATTTAGTTTATGACTTGTAAGTGGAGGAATAAAGGGTTAGTATATTTGAGCCCACCCAATTTGAAAAATGTTCATTTTTTTGATAGTACCCTGCCCCAGGCTAAAAACGAGATTTTGGTTTGGGAGAAAAAACAAATCTTTTCTCAAGGCTTGAAAAAGAGGGTTTAACTATGTTGGTGTTTAGGTGGTTGAAATAAGGCCTTACATCATCAGTAAGGTTCTTATTCGAAGCATACAACAAGAGATCATATGTTTTACTTCATCATCCTCCTTCCAACTCTCTGTCAGAGCAAGAGATCGGGTAAACATCGGCATTATAAATAGTTTTGAAAAACAATTTGAGTGAAAACGAATGGATTTCTTCAAGACAAATAGTTATTGCATTACTTATTCAAAATAGAAAGTTCTTACACGCCAAATATGCTTTCAACCAAAGAAATAAAATGAACAAAATGAAATAAACTTCTTCAGAGAGTCCTTTCTAGGATCTTTATTGTACTTTCATGTAGACTGGAGAGACATGCAGAAATGTCTGGTGCGCAGCTTTCAGACGTGGTGTTGACGACCTTGAATCATGCACGTGGAGGACGAACCTTGTTGAGATATGGGACTATCTCGCACGTAAGGGATGGAACCCTCAAAGAATAAGATTCCACATTTGACCAAACTTTGAACGTCTGCTTTCATACTGTAACAACTTTCAATGTCATGCCCCGGAGCACCTCGATGATACAGGCAAAATCTGTTGGCTTTGTACCAGTATGGAAACTTCTTAGGTACCTTAGGTGGAGCTCTTGTCTGGATATGACCTCTTTGAATCAGAGCTGGAAACAAGTCAGCATACTTCACAGGGATGGGATCAAACTGATGAATTACCTCTCTTGGAGTATCTAGAGGCATCCTTTGATACCTTTTCCGAAATCGTTGATTCTGTGGTTGATCTGAAGAGGCCAACCTCTGCCTAGGAGATGGTTGATGTTCGCGCCGAGCGGCCATTGCATACTGATGTTGAGGACGGGGGACCGGAGCTATGAATTCTCTAGAAGGTCCACTGTCGTCTTTATTGTCTGGGGATATGCCCAAATTGTGATGGTATTGCTTCACAAAAGCAACAGCTAAGTCTTCCCAAGACTGAATGCGGTTACTTTGTAGTTTCATGTACCAAGTCAAGGGTGCTCCACACAAACTTTCTTGAAAGCAGTGAATCATTAGTTTGTCGTTTCCAAGGTAAGCAGTCATCTTCTGACAAAACATCATCAAATGATACCTTGGACAAATTGTACCTTTGTACACTTCGAAGGTGGGCATTTGGAATTCCGGGGGGACAACTAGGTTTGGAACTAGGCGCAGGTCAGGAGCATAAAAATCAGGTGCGCGGTTCCTCTTCATCATTTTCCATCGTTCTTTGAGGTCACGAAGTTCATTCTCAAATGCTATAAGCCCAGGATCGTCCACTTCCTTCTCAGCATGAATATTCTGAAAGTCAGCAAACAGGTTGTCTCGCATAGGCTGAAGTTGCGCAGACACAAAGTCGTCGGAGGGACGGTGAAATGTCGGTTTAGACCTTACTCTGAAGCTAGTCATGCGATCCATATCTTCGTTCTCTTTGCTATCCTTAGGTAATACCTCGAGCTTGGTCAGATGGTCGAGACGGCGATTGACAGCAAATGATGGAAAACCGAAATGAGCCACAACAAAGGAAAGACACATGCACAAATGTAAAATGCCATACTAAATGCAGAATGTTAATGCAAAAATGCAGATGTAGGAGGAGACTTCAAGAAACTCAAAGTGTTTTTCAGTATTATAATGTAGAATAATTAAAAAACTTTTTATTCTTGAGAAACAATGTAAAGCAAAGTACTTTTTTAAGAGTTTATTACAACGAAAGCAAAAGAAAGCTTAGAACTCTATCCCACAGTCTTCTCCTTTGTACGGAGCTCCTCGGTCAACTGATCAATACGCTCCTGCAGCGCCGCTTTCTCGATGATGAGTCGTTCCACACACTCCTTCCAAGCCATGGTAGTTGAGGGGAGATCATCACTGGTGACAGCACTTGCAGAGGCATGAGGAGAAAATAAATCTCCTTGCACCTTTCTCTTTCTGGAAACCTCTATTTCTTGAGTCTTTTGAAGTCTTTCCTTCTCTACCTTGAGGGTGAAGAACTTATTCTTCCAAGCAGTCCTCAATTTCCGGACTTCATCTAAAGCAATCCTTACTTGTTCTATTTCATCCACATCGAACCAGTCGGGGTCATGAGTAGACAATACCATAGGTTCATGAAAAGGAAAAGGCATCTTGAGATCGAGAGCCCTTTCTCGCACCCAATGCAGATGATCCTCAGAAACAGCACAACTGGGGTATGCTGAAGCAGTTGTTCCTTCCATATCAATATATTTCCATGCATAAATGATGACAGTCTTTAGATCTAGATCCTCTTCTCCTTTGAAATAGATCTCTTCCAACGAAACCGGGTCGGGCACTTGGATCATAGGGTGTCCAAACTGTCTACGGGCCAAAGCGGGATTGTAAGTTATACGTCCTTCTCTTCCAATAAGCGGTACGTTGGGGAATCCTCCGATGCTAGGAATCATAGGTACGCCTCCATAGGCGGGATCATACCAAACAATGTCTGAATGGGTGAGGGCCATAAGTATCTCGGACCATCGAGGTGTTGCTACTTCATCCCAAAGGGACGGATACCAAGTCAAGCGAGCGATGAACCATGAGTACAGCAAGGCGGTACAACATACAATGTGTCCTCCTCCCTCGGCATTCTTCGAGTGAATCGAAAAGTATGTATCAGCGAGCAAGGTGGGTACTGGATTCTTGAGTATGAACAGCTTGATCGCATCCATATCAACAAAACTGTCAATTTTGGGGAACCAGAAAGTCCCATAAACCAACAAAGAAAAATTGGCTTCCAAGATGAGAACCTCCTTTCTTTCAGCATGGTAACGGACTTTTTCAATCAAAAAGTCAGCGGGGAACCCAAGGACTCCTTCCTTGGTGATCAAGTGTGTTCGAACATCTTCAAGACTGAGATGAGTGGAATTTGCAATTTCTTGGTGACTAGGCGTGTCTTCCCTTCCGGTGAATAGAGGTCGGACAGTCACAGGCATCCTCAAGAATTCTGAGTACTCTTCTAGAGTCGGCATCAACTGGTAGTCCGGAAAAGTGAAGCAGTGATACATCGGGTCATAAAACTGAACCAATGTTTCCAACAATCCTTCTTTCATCCTCAGCTCAAGGAAACAGAAGACTCCTCCATATTCTGCTGCGAAGGCAAAGCGATCCTCGACGAGTTCGGCTAGTTCTCTCAAGCTTTCGATGTTGGGACTCTGAAAAGTGTACTTCAGGGTTTCTCTTCTGAAATCCATGATTACAACACCTACAGAACGAAATTGAGTTTCTTGAAGTGAACAAGGGAAAAGAATGCAATGCAAGATGATTAGGACTTCATGGGATTTCTCTATTTATAGGCATTGCGGTAAAAGGAAACGTTTTATTAAATTTGAAACGGATTACATAAATATCCTTTTAAAGAGTCCCAAATAAAAGCTAAATAAAAGCTAGTAAAGACACTAAAGAAGCTTTGAATGCTGCTGCTTGAGCTGCTCTTCTAGTTGCGTCTTCTCACGGATAAGGTTGTCCACAATTAGTTTCCAAATAGTGCATTGTGGGTCGGAGAAAAATAAATCCTCCATGACTTTCCTCTTCTTGCAGGGGAGTAGCTCTTCATCCTTCAATTGTAGCTGTTTCTGAAGTTCATCCCTCTCCTTTTGAAGTTCAGCTTTCTGCTTCTGACAGTCATCATTTTCTGCCACTGCTACATGGTACTTGTTCTTCCAGGATTCCAGCTCATGTTGAGACTTCCTTAAGGACACCTCTAACTTCTCGGCTTCAGACATAAAGACATAAGTGGGCTCTCTCCTTGGAGCTATGGGATCTTGACGGGAATAGGGCATCTTTAGCTTGATTGCTCTTTCTCTGACCCACTGGAGGTACGGTTCTAAAGACACACAATTAGGCCTCCCTAGACTTCTTTTCCCCTTCTTGTGTACGCTACGCCATGCATCTAGAATCTTTCCTCGGAGTTCCATATCATTTTTGAAGAATATACCCTCTACTTGAACACTCTTGGGAGGTTCCTTCAACGGGTATCCCAACTGTCGACGAGCTAAAACAGGATTGTAGCTGATTCCTCCATCAAAGCTGAGCAATGGTACATTAGCAAAGTCACCACAACTATCAATAATTAATACTCCATCATACACTCGGTCGTACCAATCAATGTCATAATGAGTCAATGCCATAACTCTTGGAGACCAATGCTCTTTGCCAATATTTGTAAAAGAGCTAGTCTTCGGCAAGTGCGAAATAAACCACTTGTAAAGTAAAGGTACACAGCAAGTAATCATCCCTCCACCACGAAGGTTTCGGAGATGTATAGAGTGATATGCATTTCCCAACAGAGTTGGCACTGGGTTGTTCTTCATAAATATCTTGAATGCTTTGAGATCGATGAAACCTTCAAAACTTGGGAATAGAAACACCCCATAAACAAGCAAGGTGAAAATTGCCTCAAACGGAGCCTTATTGGAATAATCAGCGTAGAATGAAGCCTTCTCGACTAGGAAACCTGTCTTTAAACCAAGAACTCCATCCTTACTAACTAGGTTGGCTTTGACGTCAGATACCTTCAAACGGAGGGCTTTAGCAATATCTTTCTCATCAGGGTCCTTTTCCAAGAAGGGAAAAGGAGATTCTTCTAGGACAGGTAAACCAACCAAAAAGGAATACTCTTCCAATGTAGGTAACAGCTGAAAGTCTGGAAAGGTGAAACAATGGTAAAGAGTATCATAGAACTGTAGCAGAGTGGCAAGAAGTCCTTCATTCACTGAGCAACCCAACAAAGATACCAGCTTCCCATATTTTTTCTTGAATTCTTCTTGATCCTTGATAAAGCCCCACAATTTCTTTAGGTCATCCAATTTGGAACTCTTAAAAGTATATTTCACAGTACGTCTTTTATTTGAAGTCATAGTGACCTACAATGTTCATAAATGAAAGTGAATCCCATGAAGTCCAATGCAGAATGATGTTATATGAATGCAGCAAACACAAGTATTCACATAAGGACACAAAGATAAACAAACAAAGGGACACCCTAGGTTTACAACGAGCATGGAGCATAGGGTATACCCATCCCCAAAGGACGTGGACTAAAGGTTTGATTTGTACCTGCAGAACAAGGTTCTAAAGGGACTCAGAATCATCAGCCCATCTATCGGATATTATCAATTTCCCAATTACTCGAGGATTAATAATATTCTCAAGAGAACTTCTTTTGAGTGTAGCTTCGCGTAGCACTACTTCGGGAATACTCCCTCATAGTCCCGCACTATGTCCTAATAAAGGCCAAAGTTGGGTTAAGGTAACTACGGTCCTCAATATCATAGGCTCCAAAGTCGAAAATAGTGAGTGTCTTCACGATTACTCGTTCAACAGTACTATTTTGAGAGGGCCTCAACTTAGCGGGATTCTCGATTTAACTTAGCCGGGATTCAACTCCCTATAAGCCTCCTCGACTATATCACCATCCTATCTTAGTTTCTCTCAAGTTCGGGTGTAGAACTTTATCTCACCACTCAAGAATAATACCCAAAAAGGACAAACATAAGAGAAAATAAACAGTTTAAGCAAGTAGGCAGATATATAAAGCAGTAAACAAATAAAATAAGATAGGGAAACCCACAAGAGAAATCCCCAGTGAAGGGTGAAAATCGGATACCAAACTATTGATTAGTTTGAATCTTTAATTCATTTTGCAACCGAACTTTGATTTGTCCAAAGGAAGGGATAAAGATCGAAATTCCCACGATGCAATGCAAATGCAAGCTAGATTGTTTAGGTTCGGGGGTTGGTTAAACTTAGGCAAGGTACTAGCATCCTAAGTTTCTGTAGTACTCTACAGGAACCTCTTGTTTTATGCTGTTTATTGCTAAGTGTTATCTGCTTAAAGGATTAGAGACCCTAGTGGTTTATTTCTAAGTATACTCGATAAGATGTCGCATCTTATGCCTACATATCCTTACGGGAGTGGAATCAGAGTATTTGTAGTTCCCCTAAAGGGTTAGAGGAGCTCTTTGACTGTGGTCAAAGTTCCTACGGGTTTAGGTTAGTTGTTTTGATTGGGTTTAGGAGAAGAGATGAGTCTTCATGTTAAGGGAGATGTAACCACCACAAGTGTAAAGGGGTTTGTAGGAAAATAGTCTTTGCATCGTCTTAAGAAAAGGGCTTAAGTACTCGGTTGTTTGACGAGTATGCCTTTATCACTCTTAAGGCAAAGTTCCTACATGTTTGATTGTATTATTGTGGGGGTGGAGATTATATCTCACTTAAGATGATTAACATCTATTCTCTATTGTGTTTGAAAAAGTTGTATAGTGTTGTTTGTTTGTCTAAGTTGTAGAGATAATGGTTCTCCCTATGGGGTAGGATCTATCTTAAGCGATCAACTTGAATGGAATCAAGGATCGTGGGGAAGTGATGCAAATGATGTGCACTACACACAAGTGTTGACTCATGTGTAGGTTTTTCCTTTGGACGAAATGCGATGCACGAATATAAATTGATAATGTAAAATGGCGGAAAGTAAATTGCAAAAATATAAACCATACACACGCATGAAAGCGCTAAGGTGTAAGCGCGAGTGTCGTGGGGTGCATGATTAGATTGAGTTTTACGATGTTATTTGATTTTAAATCAAGATTAAGGGGATTGATTTTAATTGTTTTAAGGAACTGTTTGGGTTGGTGAAGTTGATTTTATAAAAGAGTGGTATTAATTATATTAGCTACGTGTTCTAGTAAAAAGGTTAGATGGTTAATTGATTTTTAAACAAGTCTAGATATCTAAGAGGTTTTATTTTTTTATAAAATTAATCTAAATGTGAAGAGACTTATCTTTAAGTAGGAATTGTTATTATAACATATTAAATTAAATTAAAAGGATTTTTCATAAAAGAGTTTTTAGTTATTATTATTAAATAGATCTTAAATTATTATAAAAAGGTTTTATTATTATGAAAAAAGTTAATTAAAATTAAAAAAGGGGATTAATTTAAATATAAAAGGATAAGTTATTAATTTAAATAATTGGTACATTATTGTGAAAGGTTTATTGGTTTATTGAAAAAAGGTTTGATTAATAAAATAGTTTAAGTATTGTCTAATTATTGGATTAAGGTTAATTAAGGGGTTAGGGAAAATATTAGTGTGATGTGTGCGTGTAGTGGGTGATTAGCGATTATAATCATTACAATAATAACAGCCGGAAAAGAACAAAACAAAAACCAAAATGGAACCCTAGGTTCCCCTCCCCATGAGCGGCCGATTTCTCTCCCTCATCGTACTCGCGCTGAAGTTTGTTCTTCACCTCCGAACCTGAAATCAAAACGAAGACTAAAACAAAGACATCAACAAGACAAGGATGTAAATGAGGATTAGAGTTTTACCGAAGTTTGTGTGTAGCGGCGGCGGAGTGGTGATGAGGTTTGCGGCGGCCGGCGGAGAAAAGAGAAGATAAGTCCTCTTCTTTTCTAAGGTTTTCGAAATTGGTTCTTATGATGATTCTTGATTGATTGCAAATTTTTCGGTCGCTTCTCGTTCTCAGATTCTTCCTTTATATAGGCCTTGGGTTTGAAACCGTTTGAATCGATACTTGAATGCGGATTTGATTGCCGACTGATTGTTGATTTGGGATTTCCTTTTTGGGTTTATCCTTATTTGAATAATATGCCTTTTTTGTTGAAAACTTTCTGTCGCTTGCGCGAAAATAAGGTGCCGGCATGACAGAAGAGTCGCCACCTTTCGTTATTTATCCCTCAGAGCGGGAAAGGAAACGATCGGAAAAACCTGATGAAAAAGGGTAAGACAAGGTCATCGCAACCATTGTCTGGATTCGGGAGTCGGTTACGCAAGGGGAAGGTATTAGCACCCCTCACGTCCGTCGTACTCGACGGGATCCTCGCTTGTTGGTTTACTTGGACGGGTTGGTTTTATTCTATCTACCTATCAAGGTTGGCTGAAAAAGAAAAGAAAAATGACTCGGCAAAGCGTCGCACTTTATGCCTACGTATTCTCATCAGAGAATGAGAAATCAGAGTCAACGTAGTTCGGCCTACGAAGGGTTATGGGGGAAGGTAGCTCGCCAAGACATCGCCAAGACATCCATGTTTAAGAAAGAAATTATCTACATCTAAACTCTTCCTAATTCCTAACCCTAAAAACAACAAAAAAAAAAGAAATAAGACCAAGCTTTCAAGCTCCTTAATCCATCTTCAAGTCTTCTACTATGCTCCTCAATGCTCCTTATAACAATACCAAGCTCTCCAAGCCCACAAAGCAAAGCAAATAAAGCAAACATGCCCTAAAGGCAACACAAACAATCAACCAATACAAAAATCAACCAAAAATAGCATACTACTATATTAAATCCTAATATAATTTCTAAGTGATCCTACATACCTACCCTTAATACCCATATATGTCCCATAGTCTAACTTGTCCTAAAAACCCAAAAATCTAAAGTTGTTATGGACCTATGTTGAAGTTTAACCTAATTCTACACAACCTAAAAGCATCTAACCAAAACTATCCTAAGAATCATCACAAAAATATGGAATAAATCCAGGGGGAAGCTAAAACATATATCTAACTATTCAAAAAAGATTGACCTAAAAATATTAAGGGAACTACCTAAACTAAATTCTACAAATTAAGGTATCAACCTAAAAGAACTAAAAAGCAATTAAAATGAAAAATATGCAAAAAATATCAAAATGCATGAAATGAAAAATGTTTTTATTTTATATTTTTCTAGACAGAAATATGAGATAGGATAAAAAACTCCCATGAAAAAAACTTTATTTTTCAATTTATTATGATTTTTCTGAAATTGAAATAAAATGGAGGAAAATAAAATGAGATATGAATGGCTGGGGTGTAACAAGCAACAATATGCAGTTCAAATTTCATTTGGGCTCAACATGGGGGGTTTCAATAACAAACGCGCCTGGGCCCAATATCCAAATTAGAAAACATTTAATAAATCCAATAAAAAGAAAAATATTTGGTGCGAATAGAAAAGAAAATCAGTTATAAAATGGATGGGCCTCACGAAGGGGGTGTTGATAGAAATGATGACTTAAGCCCAACATGCCAGGTTTTAATGAAACGCGGCGTTTCAGCCTGTTTTTGATTCCCTCCAAAATTCAAATTAAACGTGGGCCATAGGATTAGGTCTTGGGTCAATTGGTCAGCGCATCATCCAACGGTTAAAACATCATCATCAACCTTGGGTTAGGGTTTTCTGAAACTTCCATTAAAACACAGAGTTCATGCACCAAACTTCCTCCAACTCGTGTTCCTTCGTTTCTTCACCAATTTCCAAAATGTAAAACCCTAAGTTGCTCAGAATTTCACCCTGAACACGATCATGGTACTAGAATACATTGAAAGGGCCTCTATCATGCAACCCGATAGTGAAACTCCATGAATCTCAAAATATCATCAATCCTCAACTTCAACCAAACTCAGATTTCTCTACATCAAAATGATCCTTACGTTCCACTAATCAAAATCAACTAATAATCTTGCATTATCACTCATTAAATCACACGTTCTTGCTCCATCAAGAAATGACATCCATAGTTGAAACTTCATCAAATGCTTTCAAACTCTCCAAAATTGATCCCCTAGTTGTCTCTAACAATTCTACACTAATAATTTAACCTAACCATGCCTAGATTATGAGGTGAAAGAGATTTTGCAAACCTGGCTTCTTGATATGGTAGATGATGAAATCCTTGCTTTCAAGGCTTGAAACTCTCCAAGAATGATCCTTGGATGATGAAAACTCTTCTGTTTGCAAAAGTTATGAAGGAGAGAGCTTGTACTCCAAGATTCGATGGTAATTGCTTCTTTGCAAATTCAATGGGAACACCTTCAATCTTCCATCAATGGCACTTCAAATCAGCATGCACACACTCAGAAGGATCTATGGAAAAGGTTTGTGAAGAAAAATGGGATGGCAATGAAGAAGAATGAAGAAATTGAATGTGACTTGCAATGGAGGAATTTGGATCTCACTCTCTCTTCTCTACACCAATTAATACCAACCTTGCATCTGAGAAAGTTGTACTCATCTGATAGAGTGGTTTAGAATCATCTAGAACCCCCTAGAACAATCCAATGAGAAATTGATCTTTTCATGTCATGGTATTTTAATTTCTCATTCTCCTTACATGGTATCTCATGCCATGCTTCATGTACACTTCAATTCTGACTTGAATTTATCCCCACATGAGGTTTAAGGTAAGTTACAATGCATATCTTCCTTGTTTATTGAGTTTTGCCTTGTTTTTTGGTTTGGTACCTTAAGATGCAAGTAATCAAATTCCAAAGCAGCCATATGATGCAAGCCTCAAATCAAAATTGTGGCTGAACCATTGTTCTTAGAATGTCATTTGGAGTCAAAATGACCTATTACATGACATGGTTTGGACTTATAACTTGGGATTTCCATTTTTCAAATTCACTTTAATTAACTTATGCCTCATTTTTAGGCCATTTTTATCACTTTTTGATATGAGCCTTTTCAACATCTCATGACCTCCTTACTAGCCTTAAAACATCATTCTAAGAAAGTTTTATGTTGAAGATTTTTCCATTTGAAGCTTGGAAATAGGAGATATGGCCTTATGCTTGAAATGACCTATAACCTCCAAATGACCAAAATGCCCTTGACTTGTCAAAGCCATAAGTTGAGTTCTACAAATCCTATCAAGGACTTAGAGTACTATCTAGAAATCTAAGAAGATGCTCTTCAACATTCATGTTGACCAAGAATCCATAGGAATCATCCTACTAGGGCAAAAGTTGGATGCAAGTTGGGTGACTTTCAAGGACCCAGATTCACATACCTCAGATGACCTGTAATTTGTCAAAACGATAACTTGAGCTCTGCAAATCCTATCAAGGACTTCTACCACTAAAATTAAAGCTAAGAACAAGCTCTACAACATTCATGTTATGGGGAAGATGATATGACAATCACATCTTGAGCTAAACTGCCTTGAAGATAGGGATCAAACTAGGGGATTTTACACTGTCAATCCTTAGAAACCCTAGCTTAAAACTTCTCAAACTCCTCAATCATGATGAGTTGGTCTAGGAATCATCCTTATAGTATCTCAATACATCATTCCATGATCACATGGCTCTTGGATTAGGTCTCAACCCTCTCCAAATCATCAGTTGACCTAGGGTTGACCCAGTCAAACCCTAATTCCACCACTCATGGCTGAATCTTCTGAATTCTTATACAATGACCTCTATAGGCTTCATGATGGCTTTCAAGACATCTCATAAGATTTCCCAAAGCTTCAAGTCCATCCTTATAGTCTCAGAATCATCTGAGGAGCTCTCACAACTCTCAAGTTATGAGACACACAACCTTGGTTTCAACCAATTCTTCTGAGGATCTCTTGAGTTCTCTGACAAAGGTATCATCCTTTGAACCTTTGAATTACCTTCTTGGCTAGCTTCAAAGTCTCATACAACTCTTGATGGGTAAATAAATGTTGGTCAAATTTTGGGGTGCAACAGCTGCCCCTATTCAAACGGCTTGAACCTGACTGGGTGAGGAGCGAACGACTCTCAGCCAATCAAGGTGCGAGACGGTTGAATACCGGTAAACCCGGAAATTTTCCAACTGCGCAAGTACACGGTACTCCGCTGGGAACGGATCTTCGAACACTGAAATAATAGCTGCACGACAACTAGCTGGAGACATACTGATCTGACATCGCCGTCAGTTATCCACACACCTAACATCGCCGCTGGAGAACTAAAGAATCTGACATACCCAACATCGCCGTTGGAAAACTGAAGAATCGGACATCGCCGTCGGAAACAAAACACCCAACATCACCGCTAGAAAACTAAATCTGACATCGCCGTCGGAACCAAAACTCCCAACATCGCCGCTGGAAAACTAAATCACCTGACATCGCCGTCGGAAACAAACATCCAACATCACCGCCGGAGCTAAATCACTTGACATACCCAACATCGCCGCTGGAAAGATAAACCACCTGACATCGCCGTCATAAACAAACATCCAACATCGCCGCTGGAGAACTAAATCTGACGTTGCCGCCGGAAACAAAACTCTGAGAAACACCTGACATCGCCGTCAGAAAGAAACCATCCAACATCGCCGCTGGAGAACTAAATCGACTGACATCGCCGCCAGAAACAAACATTCATAACACCCAACATCGCCGCTGGAAAACTGAATCATCTGAATCGCCTGACATCGCCGCCAGAAGCAAACATCCAACATCGCCGCTGGAGAACTGAATCAACTGACGTCGCCGTCAGAAACAAACGTCCAACATCGCCGCTGGGGAACTAAATCTGACATCACCGTCAGAAACAAACGTCCAACATCGCCGCTGGGGAAATAGAGGATCTGACATCGCCGTCAACCAACTATAATTTTGAGAAACACCCAACCTCGCCGTCAAGTACTCAACATAATCTGACTTCGCCGTCAAAACAAACATCCAACATCGCCGCTGGAGAAATAGAGAATCACCTGACATCGCCGCCAGAAACAGACATCCAACATCGCCGCTGGAGAACAAACAAAAGAATCTGACATCGCCGTCGGAAACAAACATAATCTGACTTCGCCGTCGTAACAAAGAATCACCTGACATCGCCGCCAGAAGCAAACATCCAACATCGCCGCTGGAGAACTAAATCTGACATCGCCATCAACCAACCATAACTCTGAGAAAACATCCAACATTGCCGCTGGAGAGCTAAAGAATCATCTGACATCGCCGCCAGAAACGAACATCCAACATCGCTGCTGAGACAACAAAGAAACTGACATCGCCGTCCAGTACTCAACATAATCTGACTTCGCCGTCAATTCTCAACATCGTCTGACCTCGCCGTCAGGGTGAAGAAACTTCATTGGGGAATTGGTCACACGGTAACCGGTAGTACCTAGTCGATCATGCCATCGGGCATCCAAAGAACGTTGTCGGGCATCAGCCGGACTTCAACCATCAGGCATTCAAAAGACCTCGTCGGGCATCAGCCGGACTTCAACCATCCGGTTGATCATGCCATCAGGCATTCAAAGGAACTGTCGGGCATCAGCCGGCCATCATTAGCGAGTCGGGAATAGAATTCTTGGTCAATCATGAGCCAACTGGGAATATCTAAACCACTGCCATCAGGCACTCTGCATCAGCTGAGAGAACTGCTTCATTAACACGGTCAGACTTCAATCATGGAGTCTTCAAAGGGGATTTCGACTTCGCCGTCAGAAAACCTGCTGGGGAGGACGCTTCGCCGCTGGGGAATCTGGAGAACTATCAAGTAACTCCGCTCCGGGGGTCCAGAAATCATTCTGGAGGAATCAACTCTGCTGAGGACTTCAAGAATCATCTTGACCAAATAACTTCGTCGGGGACCTTCAAGAATCATCTTGAACCGATAACCATGCTGGAGATTTCAGGAATCATCCTGAGCAGACACTCTGTTGGGGATTCCAGGAATCATCCTGGGCAACTCTTCCTGGGGACAAACCAATCATGGCTTAAGCGGCTTCCAAGGATTCGGCTCTCTTGGGGCTTCAGGAATCATCCTGGGCTACCTTCACTGGGGACCCTACTGGGGAGCTTAAGAATCATCTTAAGACAATGGCCCTGCTGAGGAATTCAAGAATCATCTTGAACCGAAGACTTCACTGGGGATCTCAAGAATCATCTTGAGCACGCGACTTCGTTGGGGAGAATATCAGGAATCATCCTGAGCAATCAATTCTGCAGCGGAACACCTACAAAACAAGAACGGTAACAACCTAGATCATGTTTATTATGCATATGCTTCAGCAATGGCGCGATGCTCCACACGGTGGAAATGCTATGCGTTTATGATAAATGCTATGCAATCATGCATAATGATGCGATCCCGTCAGCAAAATAAATGCTGAAGGGAGAATCCTCCTGTCCAGGAGAAAGAACTACTCAGATAGAGGAATCGTCCTGCTGAGGAGAACATGGTCACGCCAATCTCAATTGGACTCCGCAGGGGACACAACTTCAGTTAACTGCTGCGGGGGAAACAACTTCAGTTGATTGCTGCAGGGGGACGAAGCTCTACGAGAACCTGGACCTGCTGAGGGAAAAGCGATGTCAATCGCGAGAATAAACTGTGTGGCCGTCTCGGCTACTCTTCTGGGGATAAGAGCTATGTGGGGAAACAACTTCAGTTGTTCAACACTCTACTGGGGAAAAAACCAATCATGGTCTGAGCAACTTCCAAGGATTCGGCTCTCTTGGGAATCTGCAAACTCGGCTGTGGAAGGAGAAATCATTTTGCTTCGCTGGAGGGTACGACCCTGGGGGAAATACAGCATCGACTGTTCAACACTCTACTGGGGAAAACCAATCATGGTCCCAACTGCTTCACTGGAGAGAGTACGTCTCTGCGGGGGAATCTCAATTCCGTTGGGGAAGAAGTAATCATCCGACTTCGGGGAGAGTACAACTCTGTGGGGAAACAGCTTCAGCTGTTCCAACACGCTGCTGGGGAAGAGGGAATCATCCGACTTCGGGGGAGAGTACAACTCTGGTGGGGAATTTCAATTCCGCTGGAGACTTCAGTCTGGCACTATCAATTGCTGCATACTTCGACGTACGAATAGTTTCCTACGAAACCTGCACTTGTGACCCGGTGCGGGGGGATGAACACGCTTCGGCGCTTGAACATTTTTGTGACACCTGCACTTGTGACCCGGTGCGAGGGGAAGAATTCACGCTTCGGTGCCTGACTCAACTGAGGGGATGACGTTCCTTCAGGACGCATCTGATTGGGGAAGAGAATCATCTCTGCCTGGGGAGACATATCAATGCTCACGATCTTGCGTTCAGACTCTGCGGGGAGAGGCCACTGAACTCTGCTGGAGAAGGAGGAATCATCCTGCTTCAGGGATGCGCACGACGCACTGTCTGGAATATGCTACACCTGTGACAACACAAACAAACAGACAAGATACCCTTCTCAAAGGGACCTATCGAGGTTATTATCTCATGACAATATTCAGGTAACTAATTGTTTCAACAATCAGTGGCCTAGGCCAGTAAGTTTATGTATGCGCATTTTATCAAAAACATCGGCGTTCTTTTTCGCAAACAAAACAGATAAATGCTAAACAGACAAACAGAATTGCTGAATAGTATGCATTTTATTGATAACGAACCCCTGAATGGGTAAAAATGTTTTACAACAGAGGCAAGCTCCCGGAATGAGGAAGCCGCGCAAAAATAAAACATAAATATACATCAGTATATACAAATGTCGGCAACGAGGCGTAGACGAACACCATGAGTTGATCCTTCTATGACCCACTCGACTTCGATACTTCTCTGACGCTTCAGCTTCGGAAGAGATTGATTCAGATAAACGGCCTTCAGGTCCTCCAAACCACTAAACAATGAAAGTCCATACGCGGAACGCAGTCATTTGATTTTTCAAATCCCTAACTTTTGCGTGAACCGCCCTTTGCGGGTTTTCAGTTCACCGGGATACCCTTTTTTGCCGAAGTCGCCCAGTGTAGGTTTTCGACTTCGCGGGTGTACATCTTTTCAATATATCCCTAATTTTTGCCCGAACCTTTTTTTCTGTTTTTGGTCGCCGGGATGCCCCTTTTTTGCCTGGACTCTCTTTTTTGTCCAACGGGTCGCTTTCAAGCAAATTATTTTTTAACTGCGTCCGCGTTCACCGGGGATGCAAAATCTTCACCATCCATCGTGGATAACAACAAAGCTCCTCCCGAGAAGACCTTGCTGACGACATACGGACCTTCGTAATTCGGAGTCCACTTGCCCCGGTGATCGGAGTGTGGAGGAAGAATCTTCTTCAGGACGAGATCACCCGTCTGAAAGCTTCTAGGACGCACCTTCTTATCATAAGCTTTCTTCATTCGGCTTTGGTACAGACGACCAAATGCAATTGATGCTAACCTCTTCTCGTCCATCAGGCTGAGTTGGTTTAGCCGGTTCGTAATCCATTCTGCCTCGTCGAGTTTCACGTCAACCAAAACTCGCAAAGAGGGGATCTCCACTTCTAACGGTAGGACAACTTCCATACCGTACACCAAGGAGAAAGGAGTTGCCCCGGTTGAAGTACGTACCGTCGTGCGATAACCGTGCAGTGCAAACGGCAGCATCTCGTGCCAGTCTTTGTAGGTCACAACCATCTTCTGAACAATTTTCTTTATGTTCTTGTTGGCTGCTTCAACGGCGCCATTCATCTTCGGCCGGTAAGGAGATGAGTTGTGGTGTTCAATCTTGAAACTCTGGCACAACTCCTTCATCATCTTGTTATTCAGATTCGAACCATTATCAGTAATGATCCGCTCGGGAACTCCGTAACGACAGATGATGTCCCTCTTTATGAATTTAGCCACCACCTGCTTGGTCACATTAGCGTACGAGGCTGCCTCCACCCACTTGATGAAGTAGTCGATAGCTACCAGAATGAAGCAATGACCGTTAGATGCAGTGGGCTCGATCTTGCCTATCATGTCGATGCCCCACATGGAGAACGGCCATGGGGAGGACATGACATTCAACGGGCACGGCGGCACATGAACTTTATCAGCATAAATCTGGCATTTATGACATCTCTTCGCGAATCTGAAGCAATCCGACTCCATCGTCAGCCAGTAGTATCCTGCTCTCAGGATCTTCCTCGTCATAGCATGCCCACCGGCGTGCGTACCAAATGTGCCTTCATGGACCTCCTCCATGAGCATACTCGCCTCTTTCTCATCTACACATCTGAGTAGCACGAGATCGTGGTTTCTCTTATACAACACTCCATCAGGATTGAGATAAAAGTTTCCAGACAGCCTCCTCAGAGTCTTCTTATCCTGGGTTGACGCACCCGCAGGATACTCCTTAGTCATAAGGAAAGTCTGGATGTCATGGAACCATGGCTTGCCGTCGGCGGCTGCCTCGATTGCAAAGACAAATGCCGGTCTATCAAGACGGGAAAGCACAATTCTTGGAGCCTCATTCCAAAAATTGACTTTATACATTGAAGCCAACGTGGCTAAGGCATCAGCCATCTGATTTTCTGCTCTGGGCACATGATGGAGTTCCACTCGATCAAAGAATGGAAGTAGCCTCCTGGCATAATTCATGTACGGCACCAAATTCGATTGACGAGTCTCCCACTCCCCTTTAATTTGGTTGATCACAAGCGCTGAGTCACCATATACGTCTAGGTTCTTGATTCTCAAATCAATTGCCTCCTCTAGACCCATAATGCATGCTTCGTACTCCGCCTCATTACTGGTAACTGGAAACGTCAGTCTCGCAGTAAACGGGATATGGGATCCGTGGGGAGTCGTGATGATAGCCCCGATGCCACTTCCATAGGAATTAACCGCCCCATCGAATATCAACTTCCACTGGGATTTCCTATCTGGCCCCTCGTCGGGCAACGACTCATCGCAATCCTTCGCTTTGAGAAACATAATATCCTCGTCAGGGAATTCGAACTTCATCGGCTGGTAGTCCTCGATCGGCTGCTCGGCAAGGTAATCAGACAATACGCTTCCCTTGATGGCCTTCTGGGAGACGTACTGAATATCATATTCCGTTAACACCATTTTCCATCTGGCAATCCTGCCCGAAAGAGCCTGCTTCTCGAAGACGTACTTGATCGGATCCATCTTCGAAATTAGCATGGTGGTGTGATTGAGCATGTACTGTCGTAGACGTTTGGCAGCCCAAGCTAGTGCACAACACGTCTTCTCCAGCATCGAGTATCGAGATTCAAAGTCAGTGAACTTTTTACTCAAGTAGTAAATGGCATGCTCCTTTCTGCCCGTCTCGTCGTGCTGACCGAGAACACACCCCATACTGTTCTCAAGAACTGTCAAGTACATGATTAATGGCCGTCCAGCCACTGAGGGTATCAAGATTGGAGGTTCTTGAAGATACTGTTTTATCTTGTCGAATGCCTTCTGGCAATCCTCATTCCAAGTAATCGCCTGATCTTTCTTTAAAAGCTTGAACATCGATTCACAAGTGGCTGTGAGCTGAGAAATAAACCTTGCAATGTAGTTTATTCGGCCCAAGAAACCACGAACTTCTTTTTCTGTTTTCGGCGCTGGCATTTCTTGAATGGCTTTTATTTTCGCAGGATCAACCTCGATACCTCGTTCGCTAACGATAAACCCCAGTAACTTTCCGGACCGCACTCCGAAAGTGCATTTGTTAGGATTCAGCCTCAACCTGAATTTCCTAAGCCTCTCAAAAAGCTTCAATAAGTTGACCAGATGCTCTTCCTCCATTTGGGACTTCACAATCATGTCATCAACATAGACCTCAATCTCATGATGAATCATATCATGAAACAAAGTTACCATTGCTCGTTGGTAAGTGGCCCCTGCGTTCTTCAGACCGAAGGGCATTACCTTATAGCAGAATGTTCCCCAGGGGGTGATAAACGTCGTTTTCTCCATGTCCTCCGGCGCCATCTTGATCTGGTTGTAACCGGAGAAGCCATCCATGAACGAAAACACGGAGAACTGGGTTGTGTTGTCGACCAACACATCGATATAAGGTAACGGGAAATCATCTTTAGGGCTCGCCATATTCAAATCCCGATAATCGACGCACATGCGTACCTTACCGTCCTTCTTCGGTACAGGTACTATGTTGGCGACCCACGGAGGGTAAGTGGTGACCGCTAAGAAGCCAGCATCGAGCTGTTTATGCACTTCTTCTTTGATCTTAACGACCATATCTGGTCTCGTCCTCCTAAGCTTCTGCTTGACGGGAGGGCAATCTTCTCGTAGCGGCAAGTGGTGGACCACGATGTCCGTGTCAAGTCCGGGCATATCTTCGTATGACCAAGCAAAGACGTCACTATACTCTCGAAGCATCTCAACCAGTCTCTGCTTGACATCCTTCTGCAACGCAGCCCCTATCCTGACATTTCTGACGAGCTCTTCAGAACCCAGATTTACAATCTCAATCTCCTCCTCATGAGGCAGAATAACCTTTTCCTCTTGTTTCAACAAGCGGGCCAACTCTTCAGGAAGGTCTTCGTCTTCATCAATCTCTTCTTCGGCTTGATAGATCGGGCAATCGAAGTCGAAGTGAGCCGTAGAAGGTCCAGAGTCGATGTCATCTGTTATGTGGATCCTGCAATAACAAGGGTTAAGTTTAAAACAGGAATATGCAGGTTAGCACAAACCCCATTGCCATTTTACTATTTTTCAAAACAAACATAAAACAGAAATAACAGAGATCACAATATTTGAATACGAAGAAAACGCCTTTGATTTATTAACAAAATGCATGTACATAATCCAACAAGGCCCTGACAATAAAACCGCTATGCCCCGGGTAGGACATAGGGTTGTACAATGATTGAAAAAAGTAAATCATTACTCTTCACTTGTCATCGGGATGATATCCTTGATGGTCCAATTGTTGAGGCCCTTGTCCGGCTTGCTTGGCTGAATCCAAGAGTCGAGATCACAATCGCTATCCCCGCTGTCTTCAGACGTCGCGTTGATGCTTTCGAAAATCACTCCGCCACTGGTAAATAGGATCGGCCCCTTACCACGAGACGCGCTGCTAGACGAAGAAGAAGAAGCTTCAGCTTCAGGAGAATACCCCAACCCAAACTTATCTTGCTTGATTGGTATCTCCAAAATATGCCCCCAGCCTGGGGTGGATCCGGCTTCGACGACGACCCGAGCTTCTTTGAATAAGGAGAGATTCATCTCTGGCTTCTCTGTGACTACAGGAGCTACCTCTTTCACTTTGACGGCTTCAAATGCTTGGCAGAGAGTTTCATGGATTTCGCCATCCATTTCAACATAATTAAAGGATGACAAATGGCTCACCATTATGTCCTCCTCGCCACACACGGTTACTATGCTTCCTCCGACAGCATATTTGAGCTTTTGGTGCAACGTGGAGGTCACGGCACCAGCATCATGGATCCATGGCCGGCCCAAGAGACAACTGTAGGCAGGCATGATATCCATAATATAAAAGACCGTGTCGAACGTTTCCGGACCAACTTAAATCGGCAGGGTCACCTCCCCGAAAACGTGGCGTTTAGTTCCGTCAAATGCTTTCACCACCAGATCACTGGGTGTGCAAAGCAATCCGCGAGTGTCCAACTTCATTAATGCCTTCTTCGGAAGCACATTAAGCGACGAACCCGTGTCCACCAGGACATGCGACATGATTGTGCCCCTGCACTCTATCGAGATGTGCAAGGCGCTGTTGTGACCCCTTCCTTTAGGCGTCAGCTCTAAATCTGTGAAACCTAGCCCATTGCCAGCATTGACGTGGGCTACCACCTCTTCTAGCTGATTCACCGATATCTCTTGCGGTACGTAGACAGCGTTCAATACCTTCAGCAACGCATTGCGGTGCGCTTCAGAACACAGCAACAGGTTGAGAATAGAAATCTTCGAAGGCGTTTGATGGAGATGGTCTACAATCTTGTAGTCGCTCTTTTTGATCAACCGCATAAACTCCTCGGCGTCTTTGACAAGCAAATCTTTCTCTACCCCACATGGGACCTCTTCGACGACTTTGCTTTTACCCTTGTCAGCCGCATCAGCTCTGACCGCTTTATCTGTCACGACCTCTGGCGGCGCAAACACTCTTCCGCTACGAGTAATACCACTGATTCCTGCGAGATTCTCCACGGTCGACCCGTACGGCCCTAGCTCCAACCTCTGTCCGTTGCAATAGACTTCAGCCCCATAATGCCACGGAACGGCGTTAGTGCTCTCGAACGGTATCAGCCCAGCTTTGGTAATAGTGATTGTAGGCGGTCGGGGTGCAGAAATGGTTATTGGCCGGCGAGGGATGGTGATGGTGGCGACTTCATCGGCCTGCTTCAACACTACCTCTCCTGATACACTTTCAGCCCTCCGGCTAAACTTCAGAATCCCCTCAGCCATCAAGCTTTGGATTCCTTCGACCAACTGCTCACATCCATCAGAATGTGTAGCACAGTCCATGCATAACTCTCCGCATCCTGGAAAGAACCCTTTCTTCAACAACTTAGCTTTGACGAAGCTAAGCGGCGTCTTTAGGTCTCTGACATCAGTCAACAGATCTGCAATTTCTTCTTCGATAATGGCGTTCACTCCGCCTCCCCTATGATTCGGCATAGGATTCTTTGTGACATTGGGCACATTATCGGAGAAGTTAATGATCTTGGCATCCACTAAATCCTGCACCTTGTGCTTAAAGGCTTTGCAGTTCTCGATTGTGTGGCCAGGTGCCCCTGTGTGGAAGTCACAAGTGGCATTTGCATCGTACCCTGGTGGAGGTGCCCCTGTCAAGGGAGCCATCGTCCTCTTCTGAACCAACTGAAGCTGAAGCAAAGTCTGCAAGAGTTGCGCGTACGACATAGGCGGTGCTTCGAAGTGACGGTTTGTCAAAGAAGCTCGATTCTGGTACTTTCTATATCCCTGTTGATTCGGTTGCTGCTGCTGCTGCTGCGGAGCTGCTGGGATATTTATACTGGCTATCTGCTGCTGAGGGCATTTGCCCTTCCTTCGAGCGTTGGTCACAGCGCTCGCATCTCCTTCTCGTCGTTTACCAGCATAAGGTTTCTTTCCACCTCCTTCAGCTGAGGATGATTCACCTTGGATTTTCCTGATCTTGATTCCATTCTCGACATGCTCGCCCATGATAATGAGAGATGAAAACGTCCCAGACATACCGCTGACTAACTTTTCATAGTAAACCCCTGGGAGGGTAGCAACAAACATCTGCACGAGCTCGCGTTCAACCATCGACGGCTGAACCCGGGCTGCCAACTCACGCCACCGCTGGGCGTACTCCTTAAATCCTTCATTATTCCTCTGCGAAAGGTTCTGGAGCTGAACTCGGTTCGGGGCCAAGTCGCTATTGTACTGGTAATGGTGGACAAACGCTTCAGCGAGATCCTTCCATGTGCGCACGCTAGTGGGCTCCAAACCCATGTACCACTCGAGGGATGGTCCGGAAAGACTGTCCTGGAAGAAGTGCATCAGCAGCTTCTCGTCCTCTGAATAGGCAGACATCTTCCTGTAGTACAATCTCAGGTGGACACGAGGGCAAGTGGTGCCCTTATATTTCTCAAAGTCAGGCACCCTGAACTTAGGAGGTACCTTGAAATCAACAATTAACCCCAGCTTGGACATATCAACGCCCAAAGTATTCTGATTCTCAATATCTCTCATTTTATCTTCAAGTGCTTTGAATCTGAGTCGCGCTTCAGCATTCAACTCCCCTTCCGCACCCCTTTGAGAGAACACATCATCCTGATGATCCTCAAGCCATGGTTGAGGCACCAACAGATTCCCGACGCCTGCATTGCCGTTGCCCGGCCCGATGTTGACATTAGCTCCCAGACTCCCATGACCGACGCCCGTCGTATTGAGTCCGATGTTGGCCATCACATTGCCATTAGCACTGCCGTTTCCCCCGGCCACGGGGACACCATTCTGCGGAGTATCAACCGGTGGAGGAGTAGGCACAGCCCCGCCATGGAGTATGCCGTTGCTATCAACCTTGGAGATCAAAGGCTGAACCAAAGTCCTGAGCTGGTCTTGACCATTGGCGACCACCTGCATAAGTTCCATAAAGCGATCCATCCTCTCGCGGAGCTCCTGGACATCTGTCTGCACTTGATCCATGATCCTGGTCTGATTAGCTCGAGTCGGATAACGGTGAATTAGTCTCTGATCAATCCTGGAACCACCGGAAACAGCCTGGGACCTGTAAACCTGAAAAACCTGTAAACACTAAAGGTTAGGAAAAACAACAAAATGCTCGTCATGCAAATGCTTCATGCAGATGCATGCGTGTGTCTATGTTTTTGGGAGATTTCCCCCGATCCTAGTGCCTGAGTGCCAGTGCTGATAATAATAAGGAGAAGAAGTCTGAGCCCAATCATGGAAACATCAATCTCATATATAAAGAAAGCCTATCAAGGCAGTACATAACATCAGCGAGTACAAGACGAATCAACAGCGTGACCTCAGCCAACAAGCCTGGTGATGGTCAGCATACAACAATGATCAAAACAAAAGGAATACAAATAGTCAAGTACGACCACGGGCGCGATACTCTTCTAACAACTCCTTCGTCTCTGGATGATCTGGCAAAATGAGCAACCCCTCGACGAGTAGTTCCCTCTGCACAATGGTATACTGAAGTCCCTGAACTGAACTTTCCCATGCTCCTTCGCCGAAGCAATCTTCCAGTTTCCGCTTTTTAGACTCAAACGTCAGCTTCCGCTCCTTCAGGTTAGCGAGAGCTTTGTTGAGCTGGCCTTCGGCGGCGTATCTGCGGGCAGTTTCTTCATCAAACCTCTGTTCACTGTCCTTCAGCTCAGCTTCCAGCTTGGAGATCTGCAGCATCAACTTATCCTCCCGCTCTTTCCTGGTGGCCAGGGAAGCCTTCCAGTGCTGGTTGAACTTAGATATCCTCCGATATGCCTCATCCAAATGCTGCTTTTTCGTAGCCAGTACGTCGTTGACAGCTCTGAAGTCTTGACCCATGCGTTCGCGCTCGGCTATCTGCTTCGTCAGGTCTGTACCCAGCTGGTTCACCAGCTCTGTCTGCCTTTTGAAAGAATGAACGGCCTCGTTCCTCTCACTTCGGAGCAGAGCTAACTCCTTCTCCAGTTCTTTGTTCGCCCACTTCAATTCATCCCGCTCAGCTAATACCTGGTTATGCTGATGAATGGGCACAATAGTAGGCTCTTCGATCATTGGAGGACTTTCTGGCTTGTCATGAGGAAACGACATTCCTATAGCATTGGCTCTGGCTCTGATCCAAGTCAAATACGGAGGGTAGGCTTGATTGTTGCTTTTTCCCAACAAAGGCTTTCCTCGCTTACCGATACTATTCCACGCGCGCTGAAGCTTGGACAACATATCCCCTTCTAGAGTACCAGTGAGGTACAGAGATTCCTGTACCTCTTCATCCTTCGGCAGATTCCTCAAAGCATACGCGAACTGTCGAACTAGCAACGACGAATTGTAGTTTATACAGCCCTTCCTACCTATCAAAGGTACATTAGGAAACCCGCTGCAACTAAAGATCACCTCAGTACCCAACCTATCTCTGTCGAACCAATCAATATCCTCTGCCGATAAACCCATCAGACGCTCAGGCCATTCAGCTGTGGCAGCAGACAAGACAAAAGGACCCCTCTTGGGCAGATGACTTTCAAGCCATTTGTACAGCAAGGGTACGCAGCACGAGACATTCTTCCCCCTCCTGTTCTTGTTCTTGTAGTGGACTGAGTGATAGACATCTCTTATCAGGGTAGGGACTGGATTCCCTGAAGCGAAGATGTGAAATGCATCAAAGTCTACAAAATCGGGCATGTTGGGGAACAGAATAATGCCGTATATGCATAAAGCGAGGATGGCATTGAATGCGACCCAACATCCTTCCTTGGCACACTGCTGAGCTTTACCTACCAGAAACTGCAAGGAGAACCCAGGAACCTTGTTCCAACTAGTCAGTACTAACTCGGAGGCGTCCAGGTGAAGTGAAGGAGCTAAACCAGCCAGATCAGGCTCAACATCCATGTGAACAAAAGGCCTCTGCCTCTTGATAGGCACACCTAGCAAATCAGTATACTCTTCCAGCGTCGGCGCGAGAACGAAGTCCTGAAAAGTGAAACATCTCAGTGGAGGGTCGTAGAACTGCAGCAGAGCGTGCAACCCGTTCAACTCGAACACAGAAGGCTTGCAAACCAAACTAAGCAACCTGCCGTAAGATTTCCTGAACTCATCCTTCACAGAATCACCTGTCAGAGCTATCAAACCAGTCAACTTAACCACATCAGGGGTAGGGAACTTGTAAGCCACGGTCTTCCTCAGAGAGCCCATAACAATACAATAGGAGGCAAGAAATCTTAGATCGAGGAAAACGGTACCTGCAACATAGACACACGTTAATGAAATGCAAATGAACCTGCAAACTAATGCAAAATGCAATCATGCAATAAGAGATCCGGGTAGCTGGTGCTGTGGAGATTCTGTATCAACAGTCACTGATGAGAAGAAAACCCCGGTGTAGGACCACAAATCTGATCTGCCAAGAACAACCATCTGATAGGACCATATACACATGATCATAATTCTGCTTTGTCAAGAACAAATGTCTGATAATAAGGACCTCTGATGTATGATCAGGAAATATCTGCTGATGAGGTCTTCAGACCCCAAATCAAAAATCTGCCCTATCAAGAACAAACATACAACTGCTGATGAGATCTTCAGACCCCACTCAAAATCTGCTCTATCAAGAACAAACAACATCTGCTGATGAGATCTTCAGACCCCAAAAATCTGCTCTATCAAGAACAAACAACATCTGCTGATGAGATCTTCAGACCCCACAAATCTGCTCTATCAAGAACAGACAACTGATGACAATACTCTGCTCTATCAAGAACAACCATACACCTGATGATAAGATCCTCTGATCAAAACCTGCTCTATCAAGAACAGACAAATCTGCAACTGAGAAACCCTGGTACCAACAAAACTGATCCACTGTCAAGAAAACTAGGTAGTCTGAAGGTCAAAGTTTCCTGCAATAAACCCAACCCTGCTCACAGGTATGGACCTAAACTGACTCAAGGTACGACATCCTATGCGTTCATCAGTATCACAGACTTTCAAGAGGGGTGATACGATACCCAGAAGGTGTGGCATCACCAGCTCATGAAGCGGCCTCATTTAGCTGAATCACAAATGATCGGTCCCCAGAGTCGACAATCCACCAAACCAGCAATTGTCTCAACCCAAAGGGTTGAAAGGGAAGCCAACCGGATGAACCTCGTCTGAGCGTGGATTTCATGAGACACTAGTGCCTGCAAAGCAAGCACGCGCCCACTAATTTCCACTCTAAGTCTATAGTGCACTCAAGCCTGGGTCTGGCTTCTCACTCATCAGAACTCCTATCCCACAACAGCACAAATAATCATATTATACTGAAAATAAAATGCGGGAAATAAAGAGTGAGAAGTAAAATGCGATAAATAAACGTAACCCAACAAGTAAACATACAAGCGTTAGGATTGACTCTCGCAGGGAACCGTGAAAGTCCCCAGCAGAGTCGCCAGCTGTCGCTTGCGCGAAAATAAGGTGCCGACATGACAAAAGAGTCGCCACCTTTCGTTATTTATCCCTCAGAGAGGGAAAGGAAACGATCGGAAAAACCTGACGAAAAAGGGTAAGACAAGGTCATCGCAACCATTGTCTGGATTCGGGAGTCGGTTACGCAAGGGGAAGGTATTAGCACCCCTCACGTCCGTCGTACTCGACGGGATCCTCGCTTGTTGGTTTACTTGGACGGGTTGGTTTTATTCTATCTACCTATCAAGGCTGGCTGAAAAAGAAAAGAAAAATGACTCGGCAAAGCGTCGCACTTTATGCCTACGTATTCTCATCAGAGAATGAGAAATCAGAGTCAACGTAGTTCGGCCTACGAAGGGTTATGGGGGAAGGTAGCTCGCCAAGACATCGCCATCTTGTGCCTACGTACTCTCAACAGGCATGAGAGATTAGAGCATACGTAGTTCGGGAAACTACGGTTTATTTCCTGTCTTTTACGAAAGAAGTGTTTTTTATTGTGTTTGCGATTTCAATCGCACTAGAGACTATGACCTGAGAGTGGATGTGTCGCATGTCACCCAAAGGGTACCATACTAAACATCCAGACTGTGGAAAAGAAACTCTCCCACAATCCTTTCTTAGATAACTTAAGGCTCGTAATGTACGAAAGAAATCATTCATGATTACTGTATCTTAAACTGTTTGAGATGAGAAGAGAACAGGCCCAACTAGGAGGGAGACTATCAAGTCCTACTGTTGTCATGCCATGGATTCATCCTATGGTTGAGGTTTGAACAGGGAACTCCTAGAAGTTGTCATGCATAGGTTTCAACCTAAAAGTCTATCATCAAATCCTTATCAAAGGAAATGAGAGTCCTAAGGGATCATGTCAGTGATACACCAAAACAGACAAAGCATCAGCTTAACAGTAAAATGCATGCAATGCAAGTGAGGGAGGAAATGTGTGTGGGGCTTCAGCCTCCACAAGCTCATCTCAACCTCAAGCCAGAATGAATAACAGTAATCATACTGAAACATAAACAACATGCTATCAAGCAATAACAGTAAACTGCAATCATATAGATAAAATGAAATAAAATGCCATCAGGCAAAACAAACCACATGGGCAAGGGAGCTGGGCTCTACCGAATACCCGCAAGCAAAGCCACACAGTAACAGTACAAGCAGAGGGAGCAAGTCAACCTCTAGTGCAATCATGCTCCTAGATTCTATCTATTCTAGATATGAACTTATTCTAATGCATCAAACAAGTCAATCAAAACACAGCAATACAGAAAAGAAAACAGAAAAGAAGGCAGATCAACTCCTCTCTCAACTTCAAGCTTCAGCTTTTCCAACAGCAACTCAGTCTTCAGACTTCAATCACTCTTGACAAATATCAATTGCTTTTCCAGGTTTCAACCCTTCAACATGAGTTTCAACTCATCTTCTCCCTTAAGCTTCAGCTTCTTGATCAGCTCCACCTTCAGGCTTCACCTAATCTTCAGGGATCTTCAAGTATCAACTTGCTCTTGTTGCTCTTCAAGCTTCAGCTGGAATGGAAATACCCAAGGATTCATCCTCTTCAACACTCTTCAATGAAGTCTTCATCTTCGACTCAAGCTCTGCATCTCTCAAGAATAATCAAACCAGAGAAAATCACTTACTGGATAAGTTGGGGGATATTGAACTGCTTATTTGACCACCAAAGGTGACCTATAAGGGTTCAACATCAAGGGAATGGTTCCCTCAAAAGTTATACTTCCTAGGTACATCACTTATCCCTCCAAAGGAGAGAGGTGTATACCATGGAAAGACTTTGAATCATAGGGAGGAATGGAGGTGAATGATACCATCCATGTTTAAGAAAGAAGTTATCTACATCTAAACTCTTCCTAATTCCTAACCCTAAAAACAACAAAAAAAAAAGAAATAAGACCAAGCTTTCAAGCTCCTCAATCCATCTTCAAGTCTTCTACTATGCTCCTCAATGCTCCTTAGAACAATACCAAGCTCTCCAAGCCCACAAAGCAAAGCAACTAAAGCAAACATGCCCTAAAGGCAACACAAACAATCAACCAATACAAAAATCAACCAAAAATAGCATACTACTATATTAAATCCTAATATAATTTCTAAGGGATCCTACATACCTACCCTTAATACCCATATATGTCCCATAGTCTAACTTGTCCTAAAAACCCAAAAATCTAAAGTTGTTATGGACCTATATTGAAGTTTAACCTAATTCTACACAACCTAAAAGCATCTAACCAAAACTATCCTAAGAATCATCAAAAAAATATGGAATAAATCCAGGGGGAAGCTAAAACATATATCTAACTATTCTAAAAAGATTGACCTAAAAATATTAAGGGAACTACCTAAACTAAATTCTACAAATTAAGGTATCAACCTAAAAGAACTAAAAAGCAATTAAAATGAAAAATATGCAAACAATATCAAAATGCATGAAATGAAAAATGTTTTTATTTTATATTTTTCTAGACAGAAATATGAGATAGGAGAAAAAACTCCCATGAAAAAAACTTTATTTTTCAATTTATTATGATTTTTCTGAAATTGAAATAAAATGGAGGAAAATAAAATGAGATATGAATGGCTGGGGTGTAACAAGCAACAATATGCAGTTCAAATTTCATTTGGGCTCAACATGGGGGGTTTCAATAACAAACGCGCCTGGGCCCAATATCCAAATTAGAAAACATTTAATAAATCCAAGAAAAAGAAAAATATTTGGTGCGAATAGAAAAGAAAATCAGTTATAAAATGGATGGGCCTCACGAAGGGGGTGTTGATAGAAATGATGACTTAAGCCCAACATGCCAGGTTTTAATGAAACGCGGCGTTTCAGCCTGTTTCTGATTCCCTCCAAAATTCAAATTAAACGTGGACCATAGGATTAGGTCTTGGGTCAATTGGTCAGCGCATCATCCAACGGTTAAAACATCATCATCAACCTTGGGTTAGGGTTTTCTGAAACTTCCATTAAAACACAGAGTTCATGCACCAAACTTCCTCCAACTCGTGTTCCTTCGTTTCTTCACCAATTTCCAAAATGTAAAACCCTAAGTTGCTCAGAATTTCATCCTGAACACGATCATGGTACTAGAATACATTGAAAGGGCCTCTATCATGCAACCCGATAGTGAAACTCCATGAATCTCAAAATATCATCAATCCTCAACTTCAACCAAACTCAGATTTCTCTACATCAAAATGATCCTTACGTTCCACTAATCAAAATCAACTAATAATCTTGCATTATCACTCATTAAATCACACGTTCTTGCTCCATCAAGAAATGACATCCATAGTTGAAACTTCATCAAATGCTTTCAAACTCTCCAAAATTGATCCCCTAGTTGTCTCTATCAATTCTACACTAATAATTTAACCTAACCATGCCTAGATTATGAAGTGAAAGAGATTTTGCAAACCTGGCTTCTTGATATGGTAGATGATGAAATCCTTGCTTTCAAGGCTTGAAACTCTCCAAGAATGATCCTTGGATGATGAAAACTCTTCTGTTTGCAAAAGTTCTGAAGGAGAGAGCTTGTACTCCAAGATTCGATGGTAATTGCTTCTTTGCAAATTCAATGGGAACACCTTCAATCTTCCATCAATGGAACTTCAAATCAGCATGCACACACTCAGAAGGATCTATGGAAAAGGTTTGTGAAGAAAAATGGGATGGCAATGAAGAAGAATGAAGAAATTGAATGTGACTTGCAATGGAGGAATTTGGATCTCACTCTCTCTTCTCTACACCAATTAATACCAACCTTGCATCTGAGAAAGTTGTACTCATCTGATAGAGTGGTTTAGAATCATCTAGAACCCCCTAGAACAATCCAATGAGAAATTGATCTTTTCATGTCATGGTATTTTAATTTCTCATTCTCCTTACATGGTATCTCATGCCATGCTTCATGTACACTTCAATTCTGACTTGAATTTATCCCCACATGAGGTTTAAGGTAAGTTACAATGCATATCTTCCTTGTTTATTGAGTTTTGCCTTGTTTTTTGGTTTGGTACCTTAAGATGCAAGTAATCAAATTCCAAAGCAGCCCTATGATGCAAGCCTCAAATCAAAATTGTGGATGAACCATTGTTCTTAGAATGTCATTTGGAGTCAAAATGACCTATTACATGACATGGTTTGGACTTATAACTTGGGATTTCCATTTTTCAAATTCACTTTAATTAACTTATGCCTCATTTTTAGGCCATTTTTATCACTTTTTGATATGAGCCTTTTCAAAATCTCATGACCTCCTTACTAGCCTTAAAACATCACTCTAAGCAAGTTTTATGTTGAAGATTTTTCCATTTGAAGCTTGGAAATAGGAGATATGGCCTTATGCTTGAAATGACCTATAACCTCCAAATGACCAAAATGCCCTTGACTTGTCAAAGCCATAAGTTGAGTTCTACAAATCCTATCAAGGACTTGTAGTAATCTCTAGAAATATAAGAAGATGATCTTCAACATTCATGTTGACCAAGAATCCATAGGAATTATCCTACTAGGGCAAAAGTTGGATGCAAGTTGGGTGACTTTCAAGGACCCAGATTCACATACCTCAGATGACCTGTAATTTGTCAAAACCATAACTTGAGCTCTGCAAATCCTATCAAGGACTTATACCACTCAAATTAAAGCTAAGAACAAGCTATACAACATTAATGTTGTGGGGAAGATGAGATGACAATCACATCTTGAGCTAAACTGCCTTGAAGATAAGGATCAAACTAGGGGATTTTACACTGTCAATCCTTAGAAACCCTAGCTTAAAACTTCTCAAACTCCTCAATCATGATGAGTTGGTCTAGGAATCATCCTTATAGTATCTCAATACATCATTCCATGATCACATGGCTCTTGGATTAGGTCTCAACCCTCTCCAAATCATCAGTTGACCTAGGGTTGACCCAGTCAAACCCTAATTCCACCACTCATGGCTGAATCTTCTGAATTCTTGTACAATGACCTCTCTAGGCTTCATGATGGCTTTCAAGACATCTCATAAGCTTTCCTAAAGCTTCAAGTCCATCCTTATAGTCTCAGAATCATCTGAGGAGCTCTCACAACTCTCAAGTTATGAGACACGCAACCTTGGTTTCAACCAATTCTTCTGAGGATCTCTTGAGTTCTCTGACAAAGGTATCAACCTTTGAACCTTTGAATTACCTTCTTGTCTAGCTTCAAAGTCTCATACAACTCTTGATGGGTAAATAAATTTTGGTCAAATTTTGGGGTGCAACACTTTCCCTCTTCGTATGCTTGCAATAATACGTGTTAACGAGAATCTCAATCTGGTGTTAATCTAGTTAATGCCTCGATTTGCTTAGCTGTTGCGTCGTATCTCCTTTCAAGTGAACGTTCTCTGAGGATTTTACTGATTCTAAATTGGTGTGGACAGGTGTGGATTTAGCAAAAGTGATTTGGGCCAGAAGGTGGATTAAAAGCCCAAAGTCATAACGACTCGTCTCTGATGCATTGGTGAGGGCCTCCACGGAAATGTTGGGGATGAGGTATTTCTTCTCTTCACATTTAGGATTTGAATTAGTCACTGTGAATGAGAAAGGTTTAGATTATGCGCATAGTTGAGAATAACTTGGTGTAGTTTGTCGTTTATTCCGCATTGTGATGTGAACTAAAGGTATGATGTGGTTTTTTGTTTTACGTTTGTAGGCATATGATATGCATCAATCTCTTGGTTTTGAGTAACTGTCATGTGAAGTAATAGCTTATGTTTTTTTGTATTTGAAAATCCTTCTTTTGATCCATTTCTTGAGTCCGAACCGGTTTAGTTTCCTGATTTTGGTTGATATCACTTGTTGTGTGGCTTTCTTTGCTTGAGTTGTGATTAGCATGAGGATTATGCAGCAACCTTTGATTCAGCTGTGATTGACAGGGTCTTGTATTGTCACTGCAGGTTTAGTCCCATATCAGAGGTAGGAGGAGCTGGTGTTTTAGTTTTAGAATGTTCTTGCGTTTGATTATGAGCTCCGCGTGAGCTAACCGTTCTCTGAGGTGAACTTGGCCTTCAATTCTACCATAAGACATTGTGCAACTCACTAACTTCCTTAGTGCAAAACGTGGTTACGAAGCTTTAGTACATCCATTGAGAGGGTAATGCACAACTGGTTTGTTATGTGGAACTTTGCTTTCCTCCCAAAGCTTTTAATTTGCTCTATATCTTGAACTTTATGCATAGGATGACCAAACAACTCTTTTTGTCTTCTTAAGCTCTTCTATTTGATTGACAAGTTCAATTATCTCAGAATCTCGTACATCCATGTCCTTTACAGGGTTAAGCTTTGGAGGACTTTGAGGACAACGATTGCTCAGCTCCTGAATAGCAATGGGTATGCTTGGCCGAGCTATGAGGGCAACGGTACGACGATCTTCAGTACATAATTTCTTGTAGATAAACCTCGGCTTACTTTCTGGTGTTTCCTTCTTCTGTTTTGCAGGTAGCGGAGGCTTGGTGATCACTAATGGACCGGGATTTGCCAGAACAAGCTGAACTTCTCTCTTTTGAAGGCTTCTAAATAACTCTTCCAGAGCATGGATGCCATTGGTATCAGTATCAATAACAGGTGACATCTCGACTACTCAAAGACCGAATTCGCGTTTGGTACTCTCTCTTCACTCGTTCTCAGATTTTCTTGCAATGGGATCTTAACAGGTTACGAAGGGATAATGGGGATCGTCTTGATGAAATGGTGAAGACAAAACACTAGGTTTGGCGTGGGAATATGATATCATGTTGTAGTCGTTACAATTGACGCTCTTCTCTCAAATCGTGCCAGCGTGTTTGGATGTTCTTTTATTCTGTGCATGCTTTTGTTGCCTTGATTTTAACGCCTTTTATTTCTGCTATTTCTGTTCTTGTGTGTATGGTGTTTACGACTGTGAAAACGTGTGTTAGTTGTGACTGCCTCATGCTTTTGTATGAGGTATGTATGTTTGCGAGCCATGCGCATTTTCTCGTGCCTGCTGTTATAACTGTGTTGTGGTTGTTATGCCTTTTCCTGGTTTGGCAGGTGCCGTGCATATTCAACATTTTGTTGGTTCCTTAGCAGTTAGGACCTGCTTGCCCAATGCCCACTTGTTTTTTAATTGCTTTGGAATTGCATGAGGATTTGAGTAGTATGACCTGATTGGCGGTGATGTTTATTGATTTCGAATTGTACTGACTTGTAGCTTTGTATATCTGTTTTGATTTCCAGGTGTTTTGTCCCATGACTAGGCGTCACGAAATTGTGACTGGTGAATTGGAACTAATGCTGGTGCTGGCGGACAAAACATCTCGTGAGTCAGGCTGTTGGTTTAGAGCTGCTGGTTTAAAATTGGATTGCACCAACTGTAAGACGGCTGAACTTAGCTGAGGTTCTGCGACTAACTGGTGCAGATGCCACATGTGCTGTGATAAGTCGTGCTGACCATGTGGAAAGAAAAGGTATTGAGCTCTTTTTGAACAGTTTTCTGATGTGTTTGTTGGAACTGACTCTGCATATGGAATTGTTCAGGAACATGAGGATTGAGCATTTCCTTATGGTGTTCACTTTCATCCTCTTCCTTCACCTGGTTTTCTAGATTAGAGAACAACTGAGACAACGTTCATGACCAAATGCCAGGGCTGCTAACTATATAGCTTCACCTGAAGTTGCTGCGGCGATTGGGAAATATCGGCCTAGCTGTTTGCCGAGGGATGTTTGATGGCAAGTGATGATTTACGCGTCTGAGTTAAGAGTTAGCTTGAAGTGGCTGTTTCCGTCTTGGCTTGCTGCTGTCATAAAAAAATATGGCCCTAATTGCCGAGACTTGCTCCTTGACGTTCTGGTGGGAGGATTGGTGACGACTGAGATTGTAATTTCTTCCTATCCTTATTCTTAGTCCTTCAAACTCTTGTCACATGAGTACCGTTACGGTTAGTTTGTGGGGGACACTGTCTCTAACTGTTTTTCCTTGGTTTTGCAGCTATCCTTGAGTTGTGAATAAGACTTGGAGCTGGCGCTCGCGTGGGAATAGGGGCTGGTGCATCAGGAATTCCATCTTGGCTCCCTTCGTTGTAGTGCAGGCTGAGTGGGCAAGCCACCATGCTTACGCTTTCTGTGCTTCCCTATGGAGTGAATACTGGCATAACTCCTCTGGGTTATATTCAAAAGCAATGCAGTAGGAAGTTGTATAGTTTTCTTAGCATGCTGTGTGAAAAAGTGTAGCTCGTATGGTTTCTCCACGGTTCGAGGATTTATACCTTCCTTGTAAATAAAACATCTTCCCTTATGAATATTGGAATTGTGTTGTAATATCAGTATGAATTTATATTAGAATTTAGACATTCCCATTTGTGTTGAAGAAAAAAAAGGAGTCTTATGCACTTTTCATACTTGGTTATAGACTATGTTCAAGAATTCTTAAATTCACAATACCATGAATCTTCAACCCTTTTGTAAAACTACAAATCATGATATGCCTCACACCTTGTAACTTAAGTGGTGGTCTTCAAACCTTGGCCATTTAATCACGCGCTAACCGATTCACTTGTCGTAGTATGGACAATATTAACACTACTTCCAATGTAAGATGCATTTACATCAAGTGTTGAAGTTGTAATCCTGATCTCGCGAATCACAACGAGATCTTATAATTTTGTCCTTAAAGTTGCACTTTGTAAACCAAATTTGATGTAGCTTTGGCACTGCCTTCGCACAATGAGTGCCTTTAACCATTGGACCTTCATAAATTACAATCCTTTGACCCTTACTTTGAAGACTTGATGCTTAAGGTCTTGAGGGGTATTGCTCAAAACTTCTCTTGCTTTTTTTGTAATGGCGAGAGAGGATGTTGGTCTATTTGAGATCACTACGTCTACACAAGTTGGTTAGCCATACAAGCATAAATATTAAATCAGTCAGATGGCAACGAAAACGCGAAAATAGGTGGGATCTTATGGTCAAAAATTAGGGTGTGACAGGTCTCATCAGCAGATGTATGTTTGTTCTTGACAGAGCAGAGTGTTGGTCCTGTATCAGAGGTGCTGATCTTCAGGTATGTTTGTTCTTGACAGAGCAGAGTTTTGGTCCTGTATCAGAGGTCCTTATTATCAGATATTTGTTCTTGATAGAGCAGAGTTTTTGGTCCTGTATCAGAGGTCCTTATTATCAAATGTGTGTTCTTGACAGAGCAGATTTATGGTCCTGTATCAGAGGTCCTTATTATCAGATGTGTGTTCTTGACAGAACAGATTTGTGGTCCGATACCGGGGTTTTCTTATTATCAGATATAGTGGTTGTTCTTGATAGAGCAGGATTATGGTTTCGTTGACACAGAATCTCCATAACACAGTTGTCTTGATCTCCTGCTGCATGATTGCATTTTACATTACTTTGCATACTCATTTGCATTTCATTAACGTGTGTCTGTGTTGCAGGTACCGTTTTCCCCGATCCAGGTTTTCTTGCCTCCAATTGTATTGTTATGGGTTCTCTGAGGAAGACTGTGGCTTACAAGCTCCCTTCCCCTGATGTGGTTCAGCTGACTGGTTTGATTGCTTTAGCAGATGATTCTGTGAGAGATGAGTTCAGAAAGTCTTACGGCAAATTGCTCAGTTTGGTTCGTAAACCTTCTGTGTTTGAGTTGAATGGGTTGCACGCCTTGCTGCAGTTCTACGATCCTCCGTTGAGATGCTTTACTTTCCAGGATTTTGTTCTTGCACCCACGCTAGAGGAGTATGTTGATTTGTTAGGTGTTCCTATCAAGAGTCAGATGCCCTTTGTTCATCTAGATGCTGAGCCTAATCTGGCTAGTCTAGCTCCTTCACTTCATCTAGATGCCTCCGAGTTGGTCTTGTCTAGTTGGAACAAGGTTCCCGGTTTCTCCTTACAGTTCTTAGTGGGAAAGGCTCAGCAGTGCGCCAAGGACGGATGTTGGGTCATGTTCAACGCCATCCTCGCTCTGTGCATACATGGCATCATTCTGTTCCCCAATATGCCCGACTTTGTGGACTTCGACGCCTTCCACATTTTTGCATCAGGGAATCCAGTCCCTACCTTGATAGGAGATGTCTACCATTCCATCCACTACAAAAACGAGAACAGAAGGGGTAAGAATGTCTCATGTTGTGTGCCCCTGCTTTATAAATGGCTTGATAGTCATCTACCCAAGAGGGGTCCCTTTGCTGTGTCTGCAGCCACAGCTGAGTGGTCCGAGCGTTTGATGAGTCTATCAGCGGAGGATATTGACTGGTTTGACAGAGATAGGTTGGGTACCGAGATTATCTTCAGCTGCAGCGGGTTTCCGAACGTGCCTTTGATAGGCATGAAGGGTTGTATAAACTATAATCCGTCTTTGCTGGTCCGACAGTTTGCTTATGCTTTGACAGCTCCGCCGAAGGATGAAGAGGTGCAGGAATCTCTGTACCTCACTGGTCTTCTAGAAGGGGATATGTTATCCAAGCTTCAGCGCGCTTGGAATGGTATCAGTAAGAGGGGAAAACCATTGCTGGGGAAAAGCAATAGTCAAGCCTACGCTCCATACGTGACGTGGATCAGAGCCAGAGCAGATGCTATAGGGATGCCGTTTCCTCCTGCCAAGCCAGAAAGACCTCTAGTGATTGAAGAGCCTACCACCGTGCCTATTCAACAACATAATCAGGTGCTAGCTGAGCGAAATGATTTGAAGAGGGCAAATGAAGAACTGGAGAAAGAATTGGCTCAGCTCCAAAGCGAGAGAAGCGAAGCCTTTATTCCTTCAAGAGGCAGACCGAGCTGGTGAACCAGTTGGGGACAGACTTGACTAAGCAGATAGCTGAGCGCGAGCGCATGGGTCGAGACTTCAAAGCTGTCAATGATGTGCTGGCCACGAAGAAGCAACACTTGGACGAAGCGTATCGGAGGATATCCAAGTTTAACCAGCATTGGAAGGCCACCCTAGCCAACAGGAAAGAGCGGGAGGATAAGCTGATGCAACAGATCTCCAAGCTGAAAGCCCAGGTGAAGGCTAGTGAGAAGAGGTTTGATGAAGAAACCGCTCGCAGATATGCCGTTGAAGGCCAGCTTAACAGGGCTCTTGCTAGCCTGAAGGAGCGCAAACTGACGTTTGAGTCCAAGAAGCGGAAGCTAGAAGATTGTTTCGGCGAAGGAGCATGGGAAGATTCGGTTGAAGGTCTTCAATACACCATTATGTAGAGAGAGTTACTCGTTGAAGGGTTGCTCACTCGGCCTGATCATCCAGAAACGAAAGGGTTATTAGAAGAGTTTCGTGCCCGTGGCCGTGCTTGACTATTTGTATTCCTTTTGTTGTGATCATTGTTGTATGCTGACCATCACCAGGCTTATTGGTTGAGGTTATGCTATTGATTCATCGTGTACTCACTGATGTTGTGTACTGCCTTGATGGGCTTTCTTCATATATGAGATGTTATTTCCATGATTGGGCTCAGACTTCTTATTATCAGCACTGGCACTCAGGCACTAGGATCGGGGGATACCTCCCTAACACACAGACACACGTTTGCATTTGCATGAAGCATTTGCATGGCGAGTGTAATACCCCAAATTTTGCCCTAAGATTTGTCGTCGCATTTCATTGCATTTTTATTGCATTTAGACAATTACTAACAAATTTGTGTAGTCGTTTGACTTTTTGCAGGTAAATATCATATGGCATGCATTTTTTTTCTAAAAAGTAAAAATGGTACAATTGGCAAGAGGACATGTGTAAGGAGTTGTGAGTGTGAGAGGGGGGCGGAAGGTTCAGACAGAGAGAAGAAGACCCAGAGAAGGAAAAAGGCTGCTGTTCTTACAACGCACAACCCTCATTGGCTTTAAAGGATCGGACCTCTGAGCTCTCCAGTGTTCTCTTATTCAAACCAAACCAACATTCACCGAAGCACGCCTCCGCTTCGAAGGTTAGATTCCTAAATCCTTTGCATTTTTCATATTTATTTGCATCCTTGCCATGTTAACCTTCATTGTTGTTTAGATCCATAGATTTTGATCTGTATGAACCATGATTGTGTCGTATAGGATTGTTTGCATGTCCATTAATTGTCTGTTTGCATTTGCAATTCTATTGTTATTTTTTATCAAAACCTTTTTCAAAATCAAAACCTTTTTTTATTAAAACTAAGACTTTTTTTTTCTAAAAACCTTTTTGTCCCCGTAAACATTTTTTCCCAAAAAAAAACCTTTTTTTTATTCCCAGTTTTGTTCCCGTAAACATTTTTTTCCCAAAAAAAAACCTTTTTTGTTCCCGTAAACATTTTTTTTCAAAAAAAGCCTTTTTTTGTTCCCATAAACATTTTTTTCCAAAAAAACCTTTTTGTTCCCAAAAACTTTTTTTTTTTTTTATATAATTTAAACTTAACATTTTTTTTATAATTTAAACTTAAATTTTTTTAACTAAGTAATTCCATTTTAAAATTAAAACCTTTTTTTATATATATAATTAAAATATTAAAAAAATTAAAACTTTTTTTTACATAATTAAAATATGAAAAAAATTAAAACCTTTTCGTAAGGAACTTCTGATGTTTGATGTTTGTCGTGTCATTTTATGTGCCCTTTTATTACTTTTCTTTCTTTTGGCATTTCATGTGCATGCTCGAGGTTGAGATGTGCTTGTGGTGGCCACAGCCCCACACTATTTTCCTCCCTCACTTCATTCTAAGTGTCATTACATATTTTCATATTCTTCATGTTTCTTTGTTTCTTTATACCCTCTGCCTTTATTACTTTTCTTATTTCTGTACCTTAATTATTCCTCCATATAATGATTTGTCATATTTTCACATTTTTTTACAGTTTTATCCTTCCAAAGGATTAGGTCCATCCTTTTGGCCGCCGAGTCAATAGCCTTACCCCTTTAATGGATCAAACCCTGTTTAGCCTAGGTGTCCCGCCGTGGGCAAAATTGCTTTTATCCTAGTGTTGGCCAAAAGAGTCGCCGTACTCTGTTTTAGGGTTTCCCGCCGCGGAATCCCTAACCTAATCCTAATGCACTTAACAATTTATAACATAGAGATCGGAGTTTAAGACTCCATGTAAGCGTGTCCTTAAGATGCGTTTATTCCCCTTAAGACCTTGACCACAGTCAAGAAGTCTCTAACCTCCCTTTTGAGGGGAACTACAGTTACTCTGATTCCATTCCCGTAAGGATATGTAGGCACAAGATGCGATGTCTTGCCGAGTAAACTTAGAATTAACCCCTAGGTCTTTTAATTTTCAATCCTTTGTATATACCCTTAAGCAAAATAATTAATGAAATAAATAAAAAAAATAAACAAAAGGTTCCCGTAGAGTACTACGGAAGTTTAGGGTGCTAATACCTTCCCTAAATTTAACCAACCCCCGAACCTTAGATCTCTCCCTTTTAGGTTTTTCCTTTCTTTAACCTTTCCTTCGGATAAATCAAAGACCGGTTGTAAATGAATTAAGATTCAAGTTAATCAATAGCTTGACATCCAAATTTCACCGCAACAGAAAATGGCGACTTCACTGGGGAGTCCTAATTTTTGAGGGTTATCCCTATCTTGTTTATTTTTCTTCATATATTTGTTTCATTAATATTTTTACTCATTTGTATATACGTTGTTCAGGGTACCTGCTTGGGAGTTACTGTGTTGTGAGATAAGTCCTACACCCGGACTTGAGTGACATTATTATAGGATGGTGATATATTCGACGAGGCTTATAGGGAGTGAGTCCCGACTAAGTTGACTCTAGAATCACCGCTCAGTTGAGACACTTTCGAAAATGGTTCGGTTGATCGAGTGTAATCGTGAAAACTTTTACCATTATCGATTGGAGTCTGTGATACTGGGAACCGTAGTACCTTTACACCATCTTGGCCTTATATAGGATGTAGTGCGGGAACTATGTGGGAGTAGTCCTACAATGGTTGCTACGCGATACTACACTCGAACGAGGTTCTCTTGAGAATATTATCGACCCTTGAGTCAGTCGAGAAGTTGATAATATCCAAAAGATGGGCTGATGACTTTGGGCACTTTTTAGAACCCTTGTTCTGCAGGTACAATCAACCTATAGTACATACCTCTTTGGGAAGGGTAGACCTTAACTCCATTCACTGTTCCTCTAACTTAGGACCTTTGTTTGCTTATGTGTATTTGTACATTGCATCCATAAAGCATCATATCATTCCTAGTTTCAAGGAATCCGACAGTCCCTTGCAAATTCAAGAAGCCCTACATTTCAAAGTCTAAAAATTTTTCCAGCCTTCCTAAAAGGGAATATTTGCAATCGACCGTTGAAATTCTTGGAACCATTGCATGGCATCAACATCACATTTTTCCATTGCATTTGTCCCCCAGTTTCTCCTTCTTGGTCCTATCGTCTTCTAGTGTACCTTTGAATCGTCAAGCTGATTCCTCGACACAGATATCAGACCAGAAACGAAACAGGAGTCACTTTGATCCTATTCTCATGACTTACATAGAGCTATATCCTGACTTAGTCCGGCAAGGACTGATCACTACAAAGGCTTTACCACCTCCTCTTAATCCTCCAGTTGGATTTAGGGCTTATCTAAAGTGTGCTTTTCATGAGGGTGCCTTAGGCCACGACTTGGAGCATTGTTTTGCATTGAAAGCTAGGGTGCGTGAACTGATTAGAGCCGGAATACTTGATTTTACGGATAGTCGTCCGAGCGTCCAGACAGATCCCTTGCCAACACATCAGAATTGAAGCTTTGTCATTGGGCCTTTTTTTTTCTCGTTGTTTGCATTTTCCTTATTTTGTTTAAGTTGTTTGCTTTCAATTATGTTTGTACTTTCATTAATGAAATAAGCATTGCGACTTTTGATTCAATTCATTTCCGTCCATTTATTTGCATCTTTATGCTTTATTTTTCAAATGTTTACTTCTTGTCCAAAATTTTGATATGCTAAGATCGGAGGGAGGATGACGAAAATGTTATACCCATAACTGCTGTCAGTATGCTTTCAATTAAACCTTGTTGACGATGTAAGGCATTGTTTCAATTCCCAAACACTGGAGAAATAAGGAGGTTAATCCCTCGTTACCCCCTTCGAGCCTAGAAGTTGGAGTTTCTTTCGTTACAAAAAACCCACAATTTTAACCTTGGGATGGGTAGTTCTCAGTTAACTAACTTGGTTGTGTGTTCATACGATACACCTTTCATTAACAAATTTTCCTTCGCACACGTCAAACAAGTATCGAAGATGTTTTCTAATCAAAAGGTCGATGATGGTTCACCGTAATCATTAAAATCAAACAGTCACTTTCCTTCACACAAAAAAATAATATAAAAAAAATCAAAAGAAGCCCGCTAAGTCAAAACCTATGAAGGAGACTTAGGCAAAACTGGGGCATCCCGCTGACTGTAAACTCTAAAATAAACAGTTCAGGCAAAATTTAGGGATAATACAAAGAGATTTTTAAATCCTTATCTTGAAAATCCTCAATGTCAAAACAATCAAATGTTATAGGGGAGTAGTGGCTGCCTTTTCATAGGTCCCTTTGACTTCTGAATCATCACTGCGACGATCAATGAAATCCCTAACTTATGGGAACCTGAATGCATAGTATGAGTTAACTGAGCATAGGATTGAAGATCATCACGTAGATTGGGTGGGTACAAATAACTTTTGAGCCTTTATCTTTTGTTTCATAAACCGTGAACCAGGCCACATTACAACCCTCAAAAGACCTAATTGAAGCAAGGTTATTTTGAAAGTATACTACAGCAAGGTTGCGTAACCTGACTCCTAAAGATCTTTGTGAATCATTTATTTTGGCAGTACACCTTTGTTTTAAACTTTGAGCGTCTTGAACCGTTGTGTTCTGACTAACGACTCATGTATTTTCCATCTTTCAAAAATAATTTTGATTTCAAAAGTCGCATGAACTTTGCATTACCATGTTTGTATGAATATTTTTGTTTGCAAACTGGCTTTCCTCTAAGGAATTTTCAAACAATGAGAAACTTGGTCAAGTGATCTTATCAGGGGCAAGTTCCTTTTACATCCTGTCAAAGAATTAGTTCAAGATTTGTTCAAGGCAATATCTTCTCAGATTTGGTTTATCCAGAGAATTGTTCAAGACTCAGATTGGGGCAAGCCCTCCGAGGATACAGCAAAACAGTCGATTCCACGAATCAGACAGCTGAAGCAATTATCAATTCATTTGACCTGGGGCAGTTTACTTGCATAATCCCCAAGTAGTTATTCATCATTCCTACAGTGACTATCAACTTGATACAGTTTAACAGAATGACAGTGATCTCCGTGTTGAGGAATCAGTCCTCCAGTTTTGTCATCTCACAGAAAGAGTCGAGTCTTGTCGTCGACGTCTGCATTTGCATTTGATCATATGTCATAGCATAATTCCTATACATGTCTATCTTGGGTGCTTTACTCCCCATTTACATTTCTATCTTGGGTGCTTTACTCCCCATTTACATTTTTATCTTGGGTGCTTTACTCCCCATTTACATTTTTATCTTGGGTGCTTTACTCCCCATTTACATTTTTATCTTGGGTGCTTTACTCCCCATTTACATTTTTATCTTGGGTGCTTTACTCCCCATTTACATGTCTATCTTGGGTGCTTTACTCCCCATTTACATGTCTATCTTGGGTGCTTTACTCCCCATTTACATTTCTATCATGGGTGCTTTACTCCCCATTTACATGTCTATCTTGGGTGCTTTACTCCCCACTTACCTTCTATCCTTGGGTGTTTTATCCCCCATGTACCTTTATCCCGGGTGTTTTATTCCCCGTTTACCAGATATTCCTGGCTTTACCTAACATCATGGTGTTTTACCCCCATTTGCTTTTTTTTTCTCCCTGAGGTCGTGTTTTACTCGTGTCCTACCTTGTGGGTAAAAGTTATTTACTTGGCATCATGGGTGTTTTATCCCCATTTGCGTTTTTCTCCTGAGCTCGTGTTTTACTCGCGTCGTACCTTGCGGACAATTTCTAATTTACTTGGCACCTATCAACAATTCTGTGTCGTGTCTACCCGACGTTCTTCCAGATATGACATGTCTTCTTCCCTAGTGCAATTCCTCGGTGGGTAGTCCCCTGTGACGTTGTTTCGTCTGTATCCGTGCATTTGTCATTTTCATCATACGCATCATATCAGATTCATATTATATTTAGCATTATAGTTCGTTTTGTTTTGTCCATATCATTGCATAGCACTGCGTCTAAAGGCAAAATTTTTGGTTATTTGTATTTAAATCCCTCCACCATGATTTCTCGAGTCTCCGTTGCTCAAATCACCCGGTGAAGTTATTTAAATAGGGGCAACTGTAATACCCCAAATTTTGCCCTAAGATTTGTCGTCGCATTTCATTGCATTTTTATTGCATTTAGACAATTACTAACAAATTTGTGTAGTCGTTTGACTTTTTGCAGGTAAATATCATATGGCATGCATTTTTTTTTCTAAAAAGTAAAAATGGTACAATTGGCAAGAGGACATGTGTAAGGAGTTGTGAGTGTGAGAGGGGGGCGGAAGGTTCAGACAGAGAGAAGAAGACCCAGAGAAGGAAAAAGGCTGCTGTTCTTACAACGCACAACCCTCATTGGCTTTAAAGGATCGGACCTCTGAGCTCTCCAGTGTTCTCTTATTCAAACCAAACCAACATTCACCGAAGCAAGCCTCCGCTTCGAAGGTTAGATTCCTAAATCCTTTGCATTTTTCATATTTATTTGCATCCTTGCCATGTTAACCTTCATTGTTGTTTAGATCCATAGATTTTGATCTGTATGAACCATGATTGTGTCGTATAGGATTGTTTGCATGTCCATTAATTGTCTGTTTGCATTTGCAATTCTATTGTTATTTTTTATCAAAACCTTTTTCAAAATCAAAACCTTTTTTTATTAAAACTAAGACTTTTTTTTTCTAAAAACCTTTTTGTCCCCGTAAACATTTTTTCCCAAAAAAAAAACCTTTTTTTTATTCCCAGTTTTGTTCCCGTAAACATTTTTTTCCCAAAAAAAAACCTTTTTTGTTCCCGTAAACATTTTTTTCCAAAAAAAGCCTTTTTTTGTTCCCATAAACATTTTTTTCCAAAAAAACCTTTTTGTTCCCAAAAACTTTTTTTTTTTTTTTATATAATTTAAACTTAACATTTTTTTTATAATTTAAACTTAAATTTTTTTAACTAAGTAATTCCATTTTAAAATTAAAACCTTTTTTTATATATATAATTAAAATATTAAAAAAATTAAAACTTTTTTTTACATAATTAAAATATGAAAAAAATTAAAACCTTTTCGTAAGGAACTTCTGATGTTTGATGTTTGTCGTGTCATTTTATGTGCCCTTTTATTACTTTTCTTTCTTTTGGCATTTCATGTGCATGCTCGAGGTTGAGATGTGCTTGTGGTGGCCACAGCCCCACACTATTTTCCTCCCTCACTTCATTCTAAGTGTCATTACATATTTTCATATTCTTCATGTTTCTTTGTTTCTTTATACCCTCTGCCTTTATTACTTTTCTTATTTCTGTACCTTAATTATTCCTCCATATAATGATTTGTCATATTTTCACATTTTTTTACAGTTTTATCCTTCCAAAGGATTAGGTCCATCCTTTTGGCCGCCGAGTCAATAGCCTTACCCCTTTAATGGATCAAACCCTGTTTAGCCTAGGTGTCCCGCCGTGGGCAAAATTGCTTTTATCCTAGTGTTGGCCAAAAGAGTCGCCGTACTCTGTTTTAGGGTTTCCCGCCGCGGAATCCCTAACCTAATCCTAATGCACTTAACAATTTATAACATAGAGATCGGAGTTTAAGACTCCATGTAAGCGTGTCCTTAAGATGCGTTTATTCCCCTTGAGACCTTGACCACAGTCAAGAAGTCTCTAACCTCCCTTTTGAGGGGAACTACAGTTACTCTGATTCCATTCCCGTAAGGATATGTAGGCACAAGATGCGATGTCTTGCCGAGTAAACTTAGAATTAACCCCTAGGTCTTTTAATTTTCAATCCTTTGTATATACCCTTAAGCAAAATAATTAATGAAATAAATAAAAAAAATAAACAAAAGGTTCCCGTAGAGTACTACGGAAGTTTAGGGTGCTAATACCTTCCCTAAATTTAACCAACCCCCGAACCTTAGATCTCTCCCTTTTAGGTTTTTCCTTTCTTTAACCTTTCCTTCGGATAAATCAAAGACCGGTTGTAAATGAATTAAGATTCAAGTTAATCAATAGCTTGACATCCAAATTTCACCGCAACAGCGAGCACTTTGTCATTTTTCCTAACCCTTTTGTGTTTTCAGGGTTGTTTCAGGTTATTCCAGGATTGATCAGAGACCCATCCACCGCTATCCAACCAGAGCAAATCAAACCAGAATCATGGAGCAAGTGCAAACTGATGTTCAAGAACTCCGCGAAAGAATGGACCGCTTCATGGAGCTCATGCAAGCTGTCGCCAATGGCCAGGATCAGCTCAGAACCTTGGTTCAACCTCTGATTTCAAGGGTTGATAGCAATGGCGTACTCCATGGTGGGACTGTGCCAACCCCTCCACCTGTTGAAACTCCTCAGAATGGCGTCCCCGTGACCGGGGGGAACGGCAGTGCCAACGACAATGTGATAGCTAACATGGGACTCAACGGCAATACGACGGGCGTCGGTAATGGGAATTTCGAAGCTAACGTCAATATTGGGCTGGGCAACAGCACTGTGGGTGTTGGAAATCTGCTCGGGCCTCAACCGTGGTTAGAAGACCGTCAAGACGATGTGTTCTCACAGAGAGGTGCTGAAGGGGAGCTGACTGCTGAAGCACGACTTAGGTTCAAGGCACTCGAGGATAAGATGAGAAATATCGAGAACCAGAACACCCTGGGCGTTGATATGTCCAAGTTGGGACTGATTGCTGATTTCAAGGTGCCCCCCAAGTTCAAGGTACCTGACTTTGAAAAGTACAAGGGCACCACTTGCCCTCGCATCCATTTGAGATCATATTACAGGAAAATGTCCGCTCATTCTGAGGACAAGAAGTTGCTGATGCACTTCTTTCAGGACAGTCTGTCCGGGACCTCCCTCAAATGGTACATGAGTCTGGAACCTACCAGTGTGCATACGTGGAAGGAACTTGCCGAAGCCTTCGTGCACCACTACCAATACAACAGTGACTTGGCCCCGAACCGAGTCCAACTGCAGAATCTGTCGCAAAGGAACAACGAAGGGTTCAAGGAATACGCCCAGCGGTGGCGTGAATTGGCAGCCAGGGTTCATCCGCTGATGGTTGAACGTGAGCTTGTGCAGATGTTCGTAGGCACCCTCCCGGGGGTTTATTATGAGAAATTGGTCAGCGGTATGTCCGGAACCTTCTCAGATCTCATTATCACGGGTGAGCACATTGAAAATGGGATCAAACTGGGGAAAATTCAAGGTGATTCATCCTCAGCGGGAGGAGGCGGAAAGAAACCTTATGGTGGCAAAAGACGGGAAGGAGAAACGAGCGCCGTGACCAACGCTCAAAGGAAGGGTAAAGGCCCTCACCAACAGGTGGCCAGCATAACTATCCCGGAAGTTCAACAGCCACAACAGCAGCAGCAGCAGCAACCGAATCAACAAGGGTACAGAAAGTATCAGAACAGGGCACCTCTGTCGAGCCGTCACCTTGAGACACCGCCCATGTCCTACGCTCAACTATTGCAGACTTTGCTTCAGCTACAGTTGATCCAGAAGAGAACCCTGGCTCCCTTGACAGGGGCACCTCCGCCAGGTTATGATGCGAACGCAACTTGTGAGTTTCACTCAGGGGCACCGGGCCACACAATAGAGAATTGCAAAGCCTTCAAGCATAAGGTGCAGGACATGGTGGATGCCAAGATCATCAACTTCTCCGATAATATGCCAAATGTCACGAAGAACCCTATGCCGAATCATAGGGGAGGTGGAGTAAACGCCATTATTGAAGACGAGAGTTTGGATTTGTTGACTGACGTCAGAGATCTGAAGACGCCGCTTAGCTTCGTTAAAGCTAAGCTGATGAAAAGAGGTTTCTTTCCAGGTTGTGGAGAGTTGTGTATGGGCTGTGCGACAAGTCCTGATGGATGTGAACAACTGATAGAGGGGATTCAAAGTCTGATGACTGAAGGGATTTTGCAGTTTAGCCGGAGGGCCGAAAGCGGATCAGGAGAGGTAATGCTGAGGCAAGATGATGAGGTTGCCACCATCACCATCCCTCGCCAGACGATAACTATTTCTGCACCCAGGCCGCCCATGATTACCATCACCAAAGCTGGGCCGATACTGTTCAAAAGCACCAATGTTGTCCCATGGCATTACGGGGCAAAGATCTACTGCAACGGACAGAAGTTGGAGCTAGAACCGTTTGGGTCGTCTGTGGAGAACCTAGCGGGCGTTAGCGGAATTACTCGCAGCGGGAGAGTATTTGCACCACCTGAGGTCGTGGCGGACAAGGCGGACAGAGCTGATGCAACTGATAAAGGGAAAAGTAAAGTCGTTGAAGAGATCCCGCGTGGGGTAGAAAAAGACTTGTTAAAGACGCCGAGGAATTTATGAGGTTGATTAAAAAGAGTGACTACAAGATCGTGGATCATCTCCATCAAACGCCCTCGAAAATTTCCATCCTGAATTTGTTGCTGTGTTCTGAAGCACACCGCAACGCACTGCTGAAGGTGTTGAACGCCGCATATGTACCACAGGAAATATCGGTAAACTAGCTGGAAGAGGTCGTAGCCCACGTAAATGCTGAAAATGGGTTAGGGTTCACTGACCTAGAGCTGACGCCGAAGGGGAGGAACCACAATAGCGCCCTGCACATCTCGATAGAGTGTAGGGGAACGATTATGTCTCACGTGTTGGTGGACACGGGGTCGTCACTCAACGTTCTTCCGAAGAAGGCATTAATGAAGTTAGATACCCGCGGAGTGATTTGCACACCCAGTGATCTGGTTGTGAAAGCCTTCGATGGAACCAAACGCCATGTTTTCGGGGAGGTGACGTTGCCAATCCAAGTCGGGCCGGAAACATTCGACGTGATCTTTTACATTATGGACATCATGCCTGCCTACAACTGTCTCTTGGGCCGGCCATGGATCCATTCTGCTGGTGCCGTGACCTCCACGTTGCACCAGAAACTCAAGTACGCTATCGGAGGTAGCATCATGACCGTTTGTGGCAAGGAAGATATAATGGTGAGCCATTTGTCGTCCTTCAAATGCGTAGAGATGGATGGGGAAATCCACGAAACCCTATGTCAGGCGTTCGAAGCTGTTAAAGTCAAGAATGTGGCTCCTGTAATGACTGAAAAGCCAGAGATGACTCTCTCTTCCTTCAAGGAAGCCCGGGCCGTTGTCCAAGCCGGGGGCGAATTTTGGAAATATCTAACAAGCAAGACAAGTTTGGGTTGGGATATTCTCCTGCGGCTGAAGCCTCCTCTTCTTCTAGCAGCGCGTCGCGAGGTAAAGGGCCGATCTAGTTTACCAGTGGCGGGGTGATATTTGAAAGCGTCAATGCGGTGTCTGAAAACAGCGGAGATAGCGACTGTGATCTAGACTCTTGGATCCAGCCAAGCAAGCCAGGCGAGAGCCTCAACAACTGGTCCGTCAAGGATATCATCCAGATGACAAGCGAAGAGTAATGATTTACTTTTTCCAATCATTGTACAACCCTATGTCCTACCCGGGGCATAGTGGTTTTATTGTCAGGGCCTCGTTTGATAATGTACATGCATTTTATCAATAAATCAAAAGGCGTTTTCTTCGTATTCAAATGTTGTGATCTCTGTTATTCCTGTTTTATATTTGTTTTGAAAAACAATAAAATGGCAATGAGGTTTGTGCTAACCTGCATATCCTTGTTTTAAGCTTAACCCTTGTTATTGCAGGATCCACATAGCAGATGACATCGACTCTGGACCTTCTACGACTCACTTCGAATTCGATTGCCCGATCTATCAAGCCGAAGAAGAGATTGATGAAGACGAAGACCTTCCCGAAGAGTTGGCCCGCTTGTTGAAACAAGAGAAAGTTATTCTGCCTCATGAAGAGGAGATCGAGATTGTGAATCTGGGTTCTGAAGAACTTGTCAGGAATGTCAGGATAGGGGCTGCATTGCAGAGCGATGTCAAGCAGAGGTTGGTCGAGATGCTAAGAGAGTACAGTGACGTCTTTGCTTGGTCATACGAGGATATGCCCGGACTTGATACTGACATCGTGGTCCACCACTTGCCGCTGCGAGAAGATTGTCCTCCCGTTAAGCAGAAGCTTAGGAGGACACGACCAGATATGGCCGTTAAGATCAAAGAAGAAGTGCAAAAGCAGCTTGATGCTGGCTTCTTAGCGGTCACTACTTACCCTCCGTGGGTCTCCAACATAGTGCCTGTACCGAAGAAGGACGGTAAGGTGCGAATGTGCGTCGATTATCGGGATTTGAATAGGGCGAGCCCTAAAGATGATTTCCCGCTGCCTCATATTGATGTGTTGGTCGACAATACAACTCAGTTCTCTGTGTTTCCGTTCATGGATGGCTTCTCCGGCTACAATCAAATCAAGATGGCGCCGGAGGACATGGAGAAAACTACGTTTATCACACCTTGGGGAACATTTTGCTACAAGGTAATGCCTTTCGGTCTGAAGAACGCAGGGGCCACTTACCAACGAGCAATGGTTACTTTGTTTCATGATATGATTCATCATGAGATTGAAGTCTATGTTGATGACATGATTGCGAAGTCCCAAACGGAGGAAGGACATCTAGTCAATTTGCTGAAGCTTTTTGAGAGGCTTAGGAAGTTCAGGTTGAGGCTGAATCCTAACAAGTGTACTTTCGGAGTACGATTCGGAAAGTTACTGGGGTTTATCGTGAGTGAAAGAGGCATCGAGGTTGATCCTGCGAAGATAAAAGCGATACAAGAAATGCCAGTGCCAAAAACAGAAAAAGAAGTTCGTGGTTTCTTGGGCAGAATAAACTACATTGTGAGGTTTATCTCTCAGCTCACGGCCACGTGTGAACCGATGTTCAAACTGTTAAAGAAAGATCAGGCGATTATTTGGAACGAGGATTGCTAGAAGGCATTCGATAAGATAAAACAGTATCTGCAGGAACCTCCGATCTTGATACCCCCAGTGGCTGGACGACCCTTAATCATGTACTTGACAGTTCTTGAGAATAGTATGGGGTGTGTTCTCGGTCAGCACGACGAGATGGGCAGAAAGGAGCATGCCATTTACTACTTGAGTAAAAAGTTCACAGACTGTGAATCTCGTTACTCGATGCTGGAGAAGACGTGTTGTGCACTAGCCTGGGCTGCCAAACGTTTACGACAGTACATGCTCAATCACACCACCATGCTAATTTCGAAGATGGATCCGATCAAGTACGTCTTCGAGAAGCAAGCGCTTTCGAGCAGGATTGCCAGATGGCAACTGGTGTTGAGGGAATATGACATTCAGTACGTTTCCCAGAAGGCCATCAAGGGAAGCGTATTGTCTGAGTACCTTGCCGAACAGCCGATCGAAGATTACCAGCCTATGAAATTTGAATTCCCTGATGAGGATATCATGTTTCTCAAAGCGAAGGATTGCGATGAGTCGTTGCCCGACGAGGGTCCAGATAGGAAATCCCAATGGAAATTGATATTTGACGGGGCGGTTAATTCTTATGGAAGTGGCATTGGGGCGATCATCACGACTCCCCACGGATCTCATATCCCGTTCACTGCGAGACTGACGTTTCCGATCACCAATAATGAAGCGGAGTACGAAGCATGCATCATGGGTCTAGAAGAAGCAATTGATTTGAGAATCAAGAACCTAGACGTATATGGTGACTCGACGCTTGTGATTAACCAGATTAAAGGGGAGTGGGAAACTCGCCAATCGAATTTGGTGCCGTACATGAACTATGCCAGAAGGCTGCTTCCGTTCTTTGATCGAGTGGAACTCCATCATGTGCCCAGAGCTGAAAATCAGATGGCTGATGCCTTAGCCACGTTGGCTTCAATGTATAAAGTCAATTTTTGGAATGAAGCTCCAAGAATTGTCCTTTCTTGTCTTGATAGACCTGCGTTCGTTTTTGCAATCGAGGAAGCCTCCGACGGCAAGCCATGGTTCCATGACATCCAGACTTTCCTTATGACTAAGGAGTATCCTGCGGGAGCGTCAACCCAGGATAAGAAGACTCTGAGGAGGCTGTCTGGAAATTTTTATCTCAACCCTGATGGAGTTTTGTATAAAAGAAACCACGATCTCGTGCTACTCAGATGTGTAGATGAGAAAGAGGCGAGTATGCTCATGGAAGAAGTCCATGAAGGCACATTTGGTACGCACGCCAGCGGGCATGCTATGACGAGAAAGATCCTGAGAGCTGGATACTACTGGCTGATGATGGAATCAGATTGCTTTAAATTCGCGAAGAGATGTCATAAATGCCAGATTTATGCTGATAAGATTCATGTGCTGCCGTGCCCGTTAAATGTCATGTCTTCCCCGTGGCCGTTCTCCATGTGGGGCATCGACATGATAGGCAAGATCGAGCCCACTGCATCTAACGGTCATCGCTTCATTCTGGTAGCTATCGACTACTTCATCAAGTGGGTGGAGGCAGCCTCGTACGCTAATGTGACCAAGCAGGTGGTGGCTAAATTCATAAAGAGGGACATCATCTGTCGTTACGGAGTTCCCGAGCGGATCATTACTGATAATGGTTCGAATCTGAACAACAAGATGATGAAGGAGCTGTGCCAGAGTTTCAAGATTGAACACCACAACTCATTTCCTTACCGACCGAAGATGAATGGCGCCGTTGAAGCGGCCAATAAAAACATCAAGAAGATTGTACAGAAGATGGTCGTGACCTACAAGGATTGGCACGAGATGCTTCCATTTGCACTGCACGGTTATCGTACCACGGTACGTACGTCAAACGGGGCAACTCCTTTCTCCTTAGTGTACGGTATGGAAGCTGTCTTACCGTTAGAAGTGGAGATTCCTTCTTTACGAGTTTTGGTTGATGTGAAACTCGACGAGGCAGAATGGATTAAGAACCGACTAAACCAACTCATCCTGATGGACGAGAAGAGATTAGCATCGATTGCGTATGGTCGTTTATACCAAAGCCGAATGAAGAAAGCCTATGATAAGAAGGTGCGTCCTAGGAGCTTTCAGACGGGTGATCTCGTCCTGAAGAAGATTCTTCCTCCACACTCCGATCACCGGGGCAAGTGGACTCCTAATTATGAAGGTCTGTACGTCGTCAGCAAGGTCTTCTCGGGAGGAGCTTTGTTGTTATCCATGATAGATGGCGAAGATTTTGCATCCCCGGTGAACGCGGACGCAGTTAAAAAATACTTTGCTTAAAGAATGACCCGCTGGAAAGAAAAAGAGTATTCAGGCAAAAAATGGGGCATCCCGGCGAACCATAAAAAAGGAATAAGGTTAGGGAAAAAATTAGGGATATAAATTGAAAAAAATGTACACCCGCAAAGTCGAAAACCCGGATGGGCGAATTTGGCAAAAAAGGGTATCCCGGTGAATCGAAAACCCGGAAGGGCGATTCAGGCAAAAGTTAGGGATTTGAAAAAGCAAATGACTGCGTTCCGCGTGTGGACTGTATTTGTTTAGTGGTTTGGAAGACCTGAGGGCCGTTCATCTGAATCAATCTCTTCTGAAGCTGAAGCCTCAGAGAAGTATCGAAGTTGAGTGGGTCATAGAGGGATCAACTCATGGTGTTCATTTACGCCTCATTGCCGACATTTGTATATACTGATGTATATTTATGTTTTATTTTTGCGCAGCTTCCTCATTCCAGGAGCTTGCCTCTGTTGTAAAACATTTTTACCCATTCAGGGGTTTGTTATCAATAAAATGTATACTATTCAGCAATGCTGTTTGTCTGTTTAGCATTTATCTGTTTTGTTTGCGAAAAAGAACGCCGATGTTTTTGATAAAATGCGCATACATAAACTTACTGGCCTAGGCCACTGATTGTTGAAACAATGAATTACTTGAACATTGTCACAAGATGATAACCTTGATAGGTACCTTTTGAGAAGGGTATCCCGTCTGTTTGTTTGTATTGTTGCAGGTGTAGCATATACCAGGTAGTACGCCGCATGCGTCCCCAAGCAGGATGATTCCTTCTTCTCCAGCAAGTTCAGGAGCCTCTCCCTGCAGAGTCTGAATGTGAGATCGTAAAGCATTGATATGTCTCCCCAGGAAGAGAAGATTCTCTCCCCAATCGGATGTATCCTGAAGGAACGTCCTATCCCTAGCTGAGTCGTATACTGAAGTGTGCAGCAATTGGAAGTTCCAGACTGAAGTCTCCGGCAGAATTGAAATTCCCCACAGAGTCGTACTCTCCCCTGTAGGCAGGATGATTCCTCCCTTGCCCAACCGAGTTCGCAGTTCCCCAAGAGAGCCGAGTCCTTGGAAAGCTGTTCGGGCCATGATTGGTGTTCCCCAGTAGAGTGTTGAATAACTAATGTTGTATCTCCCCACCGGAGTCGTTATCTCCAAGAAGGGTTAGTCGCGAATGCCATGCAGTTTATTTCTGCGATTGACATCGCTTTCCTCAGCAGGTCCGGGTTCTCGTAGAGCTTCATTCCCCTGCAGCAGTCAACTGAAGTTTGCTTCCCCATGCGGAGTCCGATTGAGATTGGCGTGACTTCTTCTCCTTGGCAGGATGATTCCTTCTCTCCACCAGAGTGGTTCTTTCTCCTTGACAGGAGGATCCTCCCTTCGGCATTTATTTTGCTGATGGGGTCATAGCATTTTGCATGATTGCATAGCATTTACCCAAAAAGCGCGTAGCATTTCCACCGTGTGGAACATTGCGTCGTTGTCAAAGCATATGCATATGAAACATGAGCTAGGTCGTTACCGTTCTTGTTTTGCAGGTGTTCCCCGCAGAGCCGCTTGCTCAAGATGATTCTTGAATTCCCCTAGAAAAAGTCGTTTGCCCAAGATGATTCTTGAATTCTCCCGCAAAGGCGTTCGTTTAAGATGATTCTTAAAATCCCCTGTGAAGTCGCCAGAGAGGTTTGCTCAAGTTGATTCTTGAAGTCCCCGGCAGAGTGATTGCTCGGGATGATTCCTGAAATCTCCAGCAGAGTTATCGGTTCAGGATGATTCTTGAAGTCCTCAGCAGAGTTGATTCACCCAGAATGATTTCTGGATCCCCGAAGCAGAGTTACTTGATAGTTCTCCAGAATCCCCAGCGGAGATGCGTCATCCCCAGCAGGTTTCCGAACAGCGAAGTTGAAACTTCCCCTGAAGACTTGATGATCGAATTCCAACCGTATTGACGAAGCAGTTCCCCCAGCTGATGCGGAGTGCCCGATGGCAAGAGTTTGGATATCCCCAATTGGTGCATGATTGACTAAGAATTCCATTCCCGACTTACTGATGAAGTCCGGCTGATGCCCGAAAATTTCTTTGAATGCCCGATGGCATGATTAACTTGATTGTTGACCTGATGAGTCCCAAGGAATCTTGATGCCTGACAGCATGATCGACCATGTATTACCGGTTACCGTGTGACCAATTCCCCAGCTAGTTGCCGTGCAGCTATTATTTCAGTTTTCGAAGATTTGTTCCCGTCAGAGTACCGTGTACTTGTGCAGTTGGCAAATTTCTGGGTTTGTTGGTATTCAACCGTCTCGAACCTTGATTGGTTGAGAGTCGTTCGCTTCTCACCCAGTCAAGTTCAAGCCGTTTGAATAGGGGCAGCTGTTGCACCCCAAAATTTGCCCAACTTTTCTTTACCTGGCTTATGTTTCATTTCATTCACATTAGCATTATCATTTGCATTTCATTGACATGTGTGCAGGAGATCAAGAGGTATGATTACCAATCAAGAGCTATACAAGACTATGAAGCTATCTAAGAAGGTTATTCAAGTGTTCAAGGGTTGATATCCTTGTCAGAGAAGTTAAAAGATCCTCAGAGAGAATGGTTGAAACCAAGAGTGTGTGCCTCCTAACTTGAGAGTTGTGGGAAGTCCTCAGATGATTCTGAAGCCATGAAGTTGGACTTGAGGTCTTGGGAGAGCTCATGAGAAATGTTGAAGATCACTTTGAAGCATAGATAGGTCATTGTGCAAGAATAAGAAGACTCAGCCATGAGTGGTGTAATTAGGGTTTGACTGGGTCAACCCTAGGTCAACTGATGATTTGAACAAGGTTGAGACCTAATTCAAAGGCCATGTGATCATGGATTGATACATTGAGATGTTATAAGGATGATTCCAAGGTCAACTCATCATGATTGAAGAGTTTGAGAAGTTTCAAGCTAGGGTTTCTAAGGCTTGACAGTGTAAAATCCCCTAGTTTAACCCCTATCTTCAAGGCAGTTTAGCTCAAGATGTGATTGTCATCTCATCTTGCCCCCAACATGAATGTTGTAGAGCTTGATCTTAGCTTTAATTTGAGTGCTAGAAGCCCTTGATAGGATTTGTAGAACTCAAGTCATGACTTTGACAAGTTACAGATCATCTGAGGTCTGTGGATTTGGGAACTTGAAAGTTACCTAACTTGCATCAAACGTTTGCCCAAGAAGGATGATTCCCCTGAACTTTTGGCCAACATGAATGTTGTTCCTTATTCTCTTAGCTTTCTAGAGAGTACTAGAAGTCCATGATTGGATGTGTAGAACTCAACTTATGGCTTTGACAAGTCAAGGGCATTTTGGTCATTTGAAAATTACAGGTCATTTCAAGCATAAGGCCATAACTCCTATTTCCAAGCTTCAAATTGGAAAATGTTCAACATCAAAGTTGTTAAAAATGATGTTTTTAGCTTGTCTAAACATCAAGTATCCATTGATATGGGTTATATCAAGCATTGGTTGAAGAAACTTCACATGAAAGCCATTTTAATGAATTAAAATGAGAAAATTCAAAATAAATGAGATTAACATGTTTCCAAGTCAAATTTGTAGTCAATTTGAATGGAATTGATGTTTTAGAAAGATTGGCATTGCCACATTTTTGATTTGAGGTCCATAACATGGTCATTTGGATGGTTACTTCACAATTAAGAAACATATCATATACACTCCATATGTTAAAACCAAAGGAAAAAAACCATTACATCACACTCGTTAATGATTAAGTGGATGGTTTGGATTGAGTTTAGAGCATGAGTAAGGCTTGAAGGCACACTTCCATGTTGAAATTTGGAAGGAAAGGTGAACATCCAAAATCCATAATTGGGCCTAGTTTGGGCTGGATATCCATCTGAACACACTATAAGTATGAATTAGAACGAATTTGGAAGGTTCTGGAGCAGAATTCTGTTGAGAATCCATTGATGTGAAGTGAAGAAAAAGCTTGAAAATTGGAAATGCGTTTTGGAGAATCAAGAGGTTTCAGCAAGAACTAAGCATCAAGAATTGTCCACCATTACTCCTTGAAGGATTCTGCATAGTTTGAGAGAGAATTGAGGCGCACAACCACCACAATCCAAGCTTCAAGGTTGGTTCTAAGTTCCTGAGATATCTCTTTAATTACGCACTTTTAATCCATTAGAAGCATGTGGTTAGGTTCCCCTTAGCATGTAGATGAATTCTGGGTGGTTAATTTGATGGTTAGAGACAAGTTAGGGTTCCTTCCATTTTCGGTTGAGATCTGGTTTTGGCGAATCATGCGTTTTCAGTATAAACTAGTGACATGGTTAGATTCCTGAGAAAATTCTGGTCAACTTTCATCAAGAAATCGCGCGCAAAGGTTGAGTGTAGAGATAGTTAGGGTATCATGAGATTTCCCGGTGGAACTCCGGCCACCCTCGCCGGATTCTGCATCTTTCCCTCCTCTTGCACATCTCAAAGGTTAAAGATGTAATCTGGAGCGTCCAAGCGTGTGTAAATGTAGACTGAGTCAAGCAATCCAAGGCTCAACACTGTTCCACGTCCCCCCCCCCTTTCAAAACACTGCGTTTTGATTAGTGAAATACCCCAGCCTTGTTCATTTCACTGCATGGACCAAGAACGAGCGAGTTCGAACCTTGGTGTGTGATGTTTCTGATTTTGTGAATTGAGAAGAGTGAGTGCATGGGCCTATGGATCAGTTGCTATCAGCACCCCTCTTTCAAGCCTAATGAGAGTTGTAACGTGAAATCTATACTTAGCACACCCCACCTGGTCCTTTTGTTTGTGAACTGAAGTGAGAATTGGAGCGTGGGCTTTGGACTGGTTGATACCTGCACCCCCCTTTGGGGCCCAACATTGAAATGAACTGGGTTTTCTTGCTATTTGCCACACACGCCTATTAATTTCCATTATTTTATTTTAATTTTTCATTTTATTCACGGTTCTTGATAAAATCATATAAAATTGAAAAATGATCCAATTAATCCCATTCTTTTTGCATTATATTCATGATTGAGTCTAGTATTTTTTAGATAAAAAATATTTTCATTTTATGCAATTTCTGATTTTATGGGAATTTTACATTTTTAATTGATATTAAAATAGTTATGTTTGATCCTTAATTTTGTGGAATTTTGTGTGATCATGTGGTGATGATTTTGATCCTAATTTTTTGTGTGTGATTAGTTTAGACATGTATGCTCCCATAGCATTTTTCTCACATTTTTGTGATGAAAATAGGTGTGTTTTCTAGATTGATCTTTAGGTGCTTCCTTTTAGGGTTTAGGTTTAGTACCTTATAGTGTAGAATTTATTTCTAGGTCTTATTTGATGATTTGATCTCTGGAATTAATATGGTAGAGTCATGATTGACCTAGGTTCCCATAGTTATTTTTGTAGGATTTTACAATTGGTTTTAGTATTTTAGTTAGGATTAACTTTAGTACTAGGTTTTAGGTGATCCTAACTTGCTAACTCAACTAGATTAACTTCTTTAGTCCCCTTAGATTAGGGTTTTGCTTTGTTTGCCTTTGGTTGAGATTGAAGACAAGTCAAAGACAAGCTAAGGATGCTTGAAGTTGCTTGGAGCTTGGAGTTGCTTGTGCCTGAAGGTGTCTGATGAAGATTTAGGAGGTAGGAGACATAGGGAGAGCCTTAGAATTAGAATGACTTCTTTCACAAATATGGAAAGCATCTTGTGCTTCCATTCCTCCCAATGACTAAAAGTCCTTCTAAAATATTCACATCCCTACTTTGGAGGGATGAGTGGCTTTATCTGGGAAGTAGAACTTTGAGGGAACCAGTCTCTCATAATGATGAACCCTTACAGGCTTCCTTTGGTTGTCAATAAGCTGTTTATCATTTCCACTCATTCTGTTCAATCAATTGTCTTCTAGTTTGAGTATCTTGAAAGATGTTGGACTTGAGTTTGAAGATGAGGACTTCATTGAATAGTGTGGAAGAGGATGATTCCTTGAGCATTTCCATTGCAGTTGAAGCTTGAAGAGCAAGAAGAACAAGTTGATACTTGTGAAGAAGATCCAATGGAGATTGAGTGAAGAGCTGAGGCTTGAAAAATAATTGAAGGATGAAGTTGACACTTCCAGGTGATTGAAGACTACTCTGAGAAGCTGAAGCTTGTAGGAGAAGAAGACCAAGTTGATACTGGTAAAGCAAAGAGAGCTGAAGCTTGAAGACTAAGTTGATACTTATGAAGAGGATTCAATTGAGATTGAGTGTAGAGCTGAGGCTTGAGGAATAAAGGATAAGTTGACACTTTCACTGAGGCTTGGAGAGTCTGAAGGAATCAAGTTGATACTTGTAGTTAAGAGTGAAGCCTGAAGGTGGAATTGACTGAAGAGCTGAAGCTTGGAATTGGAAGGGGGAGCTGTTGATCTGCTTTCTCTCTTGTCTGTTTGCTTTTCTGTGTTGATGTGCCTTGTTTGACTTGCTTGACACATTAGAATAAGTTCATATCTAGACTGACTTTAAGCTAGGAGCATGATTGCACTAGAGGTTGAGTTGTTCCCTCTGCTTGTATTTTACTGTATGGCTTTGCTTGCGGGTATTCGGTAGAGCCCTGCTCCCTTGCCCATGTGGTATCTTGCTTGATAGCATTTTATTTCTTCTGTATGATTGCAGTTTACTGTATCTTGCTTGATAGCATGTTATTTCTTCTGTATGATTGCAGTTTACTGTATCTTGCTTGATAGCATGTTATTTCTTCTATATGATTACTGTTATTCATATCTGGCTTGAGGTCGAGACGAGCTTGTGAGGCTGATGCCCCACACACATTTCCTCCTTCACTTGCATTGCATGCATTTTACTGTATATCTGTTTACTATTTAAGCTGATGCTTTATCTGTTTCTGTTTATCATTGACATGATCCCTTAGGAATCTCATTTCCTTTAATAAGGAAGTGATGATAGAACTTTAGGTTGAAACCTATGCATGATAACTTCTAGGAGTTCCCTGTTTCAAACCTCAACTATAGGATGAATCCTTGGCATGACAACAGTAGGACTTGATAGTCTCCCTTTAGTTGAACCCCTTCTCTTCTCATCTCAAAACAGCTTAAGATACAGTAATCATGAATGATTTCTTTCGTACGTTACGGGCCTTAAGCTATCTAAGAAAGGATTGTTGGAGAGCTTCTTTTCAACAGTCCGGATGTTTAGTATGGCACCATTTGGGTGACATGCGACGCATTCACTCTCAGGTCATAGTCTTTAGTGCGATTGAAATTGCAAACACAATAAAAAACAGTTCTTTCGTAAAAGACAGAAAACAAACTTCAAACCTTTTTGCCTCGTGGGCCCATAATTCAAAGGAAGCTTTTCCGAAGAAAAGAGTGTCATTAAACTTCAGCGCCACCGTAAACAGGCTTTGTCCCTAACTGCTGGAACTGCTGTTTAACCCTACTCGATAAAACAGATGAATCTGAATTCCCGTAATTCATATTATCCCGAACTACGTAAGCTCTGATCTCTCATACCTGTTGAGAGTACGTAGGCACAATACTGACGTATTGGCGAGCCACCTTCCCCGTAACCTGTCGTAGGTCGAACTACGTTGACTCTGATTTCTCATTCTCTGATGAGAATACGTAGGCATAAGTGCGACGCTTTGCCGAGTCATTTTCTTTTCTTTTTAAGCCAGCCTTGATAGGTAGATAGATAAAACAACCCGTCCAGTAAACACAACAAGCGTGGATCCCGTCGAGTATGACGAACGTGAGGGGTGCTAATACCTTCCCCTTGCATAACCGACTCCCGAACCCAGACAACGGTTGCGATGACCTTGTCTTATACCTTTTTCGTCAGGTTTTTCCGATCGTTTCCTTTCCCGCTCTGAGGGATAAATAACGAAAGGTGGCGACTCTTCTGTTTTGCCGGCACCTTATTTTCGCGGAAGCGACACAAACATCATCTTCTCCAAATCTCAGGCAGGCCAGGTGGAGATTCAGGCTGGTGGTTGGTGGTTGCCGGAGAAGACTCCGGTCGTCTTCTCCGGCGAGAGTCCAGGTTCAGGCAACCAAAAATAACAAACTATATACCAAATCAACTCAGTTTTTCACGTACATTCCAAATCTCCACTCAAAATCATCCAATTCTTAACAAGTAAGCAAACACGATTCAAGTTTCAGAAATAGCATCATCAACAACTCTCACTAAACTCAAAATTAATGGTATAGAAATCATCCTCATGTTGCCTACATCATCCTGATCTAAACATTTAACATTAACTCCTCATGAATGAAGAGATTCAGGTCCAAACAGATCTTACATGTCATCTTCAATCATCATCAATTGAGTCTAAATCAAGCCTAAAACGATCTATGTCATGTGTAGATCCTAACCACAAGTCTCAATCTAATCATCGCATGCTAAATCATGCTGAATTTTGAGAAATGCAAACCTGGTATAGATCTTGAAACAGAGGTACTTAGAGCTCGTGGCTTGCTTCCAAATGCTCCAGATAGCTTCAATGATCCACAAGGAAGAGATTGCACACCTCAATTTGGCTTGAATTGGCTCCAAACTCAAAATCCAATTTGAACTTGCAATTGTGAAATTTCAATTGCTCTTTCTTGCTCTGGCGCGAAATGATGCTCAAACTTGATCAGAACTCACTCTAATGAATATATAGAAGAGTTTCATGGGCTTTTGGATCCAAATTGAAGCCCAAAATAGTGGTTTGCATTTTCTGGTTTTTTCATCCAAAGGCAATGTATCAGTTGTGTATTGCAAGCTTCGCATTGGTTCTAGAAGGTTCTCACACCTTGCACATGTTATTTAGAATGAGTTTGGATGGAGAAATTGGCCTGAATTGTCTTGTGTATGATTTTGCATATGTGACTTATTTATGAAGTAACAACATTGAAAGTCATGGAATTATGCCTCAAATCAAAAATGTAAAAGTGCCAAAGTGTTCAAAATGAAATTTCCAATCATAAAATGTACTCATTTGACATGTTTTAGTCTTCTAACTCAAAATCCCATTTTCCCTCCTTTCCATATTTGAATTTTCTTCATTTTCAAGCCATTTCAAGTGGCTTTTTGATATGAGCCAAACCAAACTCTCATGACCACTTGGTTGCACTCAAAACATCATTTTAAGCAAGTTCCATGTTGAACAATTTTCCATTTGAAGCTTGCAAGTTGGAGATTTTGGCCTATGCTTGAAAATGACCTATAATCTCACTTTCCCAAAATACCCCTGACTTGTAAACCTCATAACTTGAGTTCTACAAATCAGATGGAAGACTTCTAGTACAATTTAGAAAGCTAAGATCATGAGGAACAACTTTCATGTTGACCAGAAGTTCAGGTGAAACCCCCTTCTAGGTCAAAAATAGCCTTGAAGTCAGATAATTTTCACAGACAAATTTCAAAAGCATTTGAGGACTTGTAACTTGTCTGGACCATAACTTGAGTTCTATAAATCCCCTTGAGGACTTCTAGTACTCAAATTAAAGGTATTGAGATGCTCTACAAGTTCCATGTTGGCTAAAAATCCATTTGAAACTTGTATCTTGACTTATGTGGCCTTGAAGTTAGGCACTAAACAGGGTAATTTGCAATGAAACCCTAATTTAGCAACTTCCCACATTCTTGATTCTTCTTGATTTGATCTTGGCACAACACCACAAATGTCTTATCACATCATTCCATGAACTCCATGACCTCAAAGTAGGCTTGAATGCTCTTCAATTGCACAACTGACCTAGGGTTGATCCAAATGAAACCCTAATTGCTTGCACCTCAACTGTGGCTCTTGCATTTGACACAATGACTTGATTTAGCTCCAACATGGCTCTCTAGGAACTCCATGAGCTCTATACAAATCTCATATTCACAGCTCATGCTTCACATCCCATTGATGGTCCTCAGCTGATCAAGACCTCCCACCACCTTCTGATGACTTGGATGACTTCTCAAGCTTGGATAAGATTTCTTGCTAGGCTTCTTTTGATAATAATCACACTTGATCCCCTGTTGGATGAATGATATGACATGATATACAAATGATAGAACTATGCAAATGATAATGCAATGAAACATAAACCAGGTACAAGATGTTGAGCAAATTTTGGGGTGCAACAGAACCGTATGAGATTGTGTTGGTACCACATGCATTGTGTCGAGTCAGTGAGTTGCATTGCATTATTGTAATTGAATGTGGGATATGAATGCCAAGTGATGTAGGTGGCACGTGTATGTACGTTAATTATATATGATTGTATGTGTGGTGTGTAACTACTCCTTAGCATGTGTATTTCACCGTTTATTTATTGAATGTAGTTCTCACCCCTCTTTGTTGTTGTGTCTATGCTCTCTTGGGAGTACAGGTGACCAGGTACCTGAGTAGTGCTTGGAGTGTGTTGCTATTTGATCGAGTCTTAGGAGTCGCTCTGATACGTAACATGGGATGACGGGATTTCGTTGTTATTTGACTACTTTATTTGTTTATTGTTACATATCTTCATTTATTGGACTTATGTTATATGACCTCGTGCAGAGGAGAATTATATTGGAGAACTGATTTGTATTTCGCTGCTTACTTGAAAACTAAATAATATTGATTATTTTAATGAAATGAAGTGACTTAGTGTGATATCCCACTGTGTTGGAGAACTCTGATGAATTTCATGAATTATTCCTGTATATTTATTATATTCCACGTACGGGGTAAAGTGGGGTGTTACAATTGGTATCGGAGCAAGTCGGTCCATCCGGCCAGTGTTGTAGTAGAGTCTGACTATAGAATGTTTATAGTCATGTGTGTGTTTGAATTGTCCAGTGTTGATCTTTGGTAAGGATTTTGGAGTGGACTTGAATTGTTTACCACTCAGCAAGTTGGATGTTATTTTAGGAATGAATTGGCTTGAGAGTAAGATGCGAGAGTCGTATCCGGAACCGTTCTCATCAGGTACATTTTCGAGGACGAAAACATTTTAAGTGGGGGAGAGTTGTAACACCCTATTTAAATTATTCAGTGAGGTGTAGTTATGTGGTGTCCTTAATTAAGGGTATGAGGTTAGGAGTAAGGGAGAGAGGTGACCTTAGTTGGGGTACTGTGGACCTAGATAAAGAAGTAAGTTAATTATGATATTGAGAGTATTATAGTGATTAATATTATTCCAACTATTATTAATAATAATGTTAATGAGATTATCATTATTATTATTATTATTATTATTATTATTATTATTATTATTATTCATATTAATAATATTATTTGGTGAAATATTATTATTATTCATATTATTACTATTAGTATGAATATTATTATTAGTGAGAGAATAATATTAGTATTATTATTATTATTATTATTATAGAATTTAAATAATAAAATAAGAAATAAGGGATTAAAGGAAATAGAGAAGTTTTTTTGGGGAAAGAGAATTAGAACACGATAAACTGCCAGAGAAAGGTTTTGGGAGAAAAAGTGAGAAGAAGGACAAGGAGGAAGAGAAAAAGGCTAGGGCTGTCAATCCTTCAAGATTCTTCAACGATTGAGCAATTAATCGAGGTAAGGGGGGAGAATGGATTTCAATATGGGTGAATTAACATGAGAGGGTAGTGAGAGGTCATTTCTCTCATAGGAATTATGTGTTCTTGAGGATCCTTGAATCCAATTTTCGTAACTTGATTTGTTCTCAAATTTTCTGTTATTGTTGAATACTGTTTGTATGATGTTTTGTGTATCCGAAACCAGAATTAATATGGAATTCGTGTGAGAAATGCTTGATGCTGTCATAGAATACTAGTGAGTAGTAGATCTGGAAATCTGAACTTTTAGGGATTTGGGCAAATATGTAGAAATGAATGTGTTATATCGTTATTAGTACGATGCTCTAAGGTTTCCCTAAGGTTTAGAGATTTGGGTTAATTGTGGGAAATAGGGAGGTAACTGTAAGAATCTGAGGTTATGGCCAAATGGCCAAATGATATGTATCGTTGAATATTAATATGTGCTTGTAGGGAAAAACTTATGGGAAATTGAACCTTCGTGACCAGAACCTTGACATTGTTATATGTCTGACCCTGAAGGGTTAAATATTAGATAGTGAGTAATTTTAATGTCGTAGGGTGTAATTGAAGGAAAAATTGTGATATGTTGTCCTTATAGGAATAAGAATATTCAAATGTGAGTAACTCTGAAGTACTCAGAGTAATTGCAGGAAATAGTGTTTTATGTGTTGCAAATGTTGCCAGATGAGCCTAATAAATCATAGAAGTTGTGCAGTTATTGCCGTATAACCTTAGGAATGTTTTAGCGATGTTTTGGGTGCTTTGAGTAAGTAATTCGTAAGAATAAATGAGCGAAAATCAGTTCTGGAGCGTAACTTTGGACCCGTAAGTCCGTTTTGACCCCCGTTCGAAGCATTGGAAAGCTAATGAACAAAGCTATAACATAGGATAGATAATGGAATTTTTTTCCCAATATTTTATATCTAATTATGTTTGAGAAGTCAATTGTGTATATGTTTTAGTAACGAATCATGTTCTGGTTCAATGATGTCTTGGTGTTTTGATAGATGTGGGCGAAGATGGTCGAATGTGGACAATCTTGTGCGATTGTGGTAATTCCCGAGAGGATTACGGTGAGCGGATGGCTCGTGTGGATCAAGATTGATCGTGAATTATGCATGATGTATTACATTGCATAATTGTGTTGACATGCATTTCATATCATGTGTCTTGTGGAGATGGCTAGGTGGGAATCCATGATGGGTGCCTAGTTTCATCCGGACTTCATTGTAGAAGTTGTTGTGGAGATAAGTTGTAGTTCAGAGGAACGTATATACGACTTATCCGGATTCCGACGGGAATCGGGTTCTAGTGTGAACCGATGAGATTGTGTTGGTACCACATGCATTGTGTCGAGTCAGTGAGTCGCATTGCATTATTGTAATTGAATGTGGGCTATGAATGCCAAGTGATTGAGGTGGCACGTGTATGTGCGTTAATTATGTATGATTGTATGTGTGGTGTGTTACTACTCCTTAGCATGTGTATTTCACCGTTTATTTATTGAATGTAGTTCTCACCCCTTTTTGTTGTTGTGTCTGTGCTCTCTTGCGAGTACAGGTGACCAAGTACCTGAGTAGTGCTTGGAGTGTGTTGCTATTTGATTGAGTCTTAGGAGTCGCTCTGATACGTAACATGGGATGACGAGATTTCTTTGTTATTTGACTACTTTATTTGTTTATTGTTACGTATCTTCATTTATTGGACTTATGTTGTATGACCTCGTGCAGAGGAGAATTATATTGGAGAACTGATTTGTATTCCGCTGCTTACTTGAAAACTAAATAATATTGATTATTTTAATGAAATGAAGTGACTTAGTGTGATATCCCACTGTGTTGGAGAACTCTGATGAATTTCATGAATATTCCTGTATATTTATTATATTCCGCGTACGGGGTAAAGTGGGGTGTTGCACTCTCCATGCCTTGCTGTCTAAAGACTTCAAGAAGGCTATCATCCTAGGTTTCCAGTAGTCATAATTTGAGTTGTCCAGAATTGGTGGTCTATTTGTGAGTCCTATATCCTTGTCCATAGTACCAGAATTTATCTTCCCTAGATCTAACCCAGAAAATAACAGGCAGGGTGCCTGCTCTGATGCCAATTCAAATTCTAGGTACCCAACCGTGGATGTTATCAAGGATGTTATGACATCCACTATAACACAGACTACAAAGCTTAATGACAAACTGTAAATAAAAATAGTAAATAACACAAGTAATTGTTTACCTAGTTCAGTGAAAACCACACCTACATCTGGGGGCTACCAAGCCAGGGAGGAAATTCACTATTAGTAGAATTAATTCAGAGTCAAACAACCAGTTTTCACTTTTCACTTAAGACCTATCCAATGACACTTCAGCCTAACACTAGACCTGAGTTACCAACTCACTCCCCCTCAATCGCAGCAGTGATATCAACCAATTCAAAGTTACAAATGGCAATGAAGTCACACTTCAAACACACCTTGATCTGCTTCACAACTTTGATCAAGAGAGACAACTCTCGTGCTTAAAAGCTTAGAGTGAACACACACAGAGTACAGTTCAAACACACTAGTCCAAAGCAATCATCCAAGAGATAATTGCTTGGCTCACAAGGAATCCTAGGACTCAAAAACACACGTGAAGAACAACTGCACAACATAAAATTCTTCACTCACAAAACACTGTACTCTCCAATCTCTGTCCCTAAGCCCTAACGAATTAGGATTGCTACTTCTGTATATATAAGCAGCATACATTCCTTGGGCCTAGGTGTAGAAATTAGGTTTACCCAAGATAAACCTCTCTTCATGAAGCTGCGCACATCCAATTAGGTCAGGGGCATTCCATGTTATCCTCAACAATGCCTGACATGTCGCCTGAGATAACTAGGCTTCCTAAAATGTTTCCTGAAGTATAGCCTGAGCTAATACCAGAAAACTTAAACACGCGCCCTGATGTCATACGCTTGAAGTCATAACATCCAGCATGACATCCAGCTTAACTTACTCTTAGCTATCCCAACTTACCCTGCAGAACACCCTTCATGTATGTCATAATATCAGTTATGACATTCACACATACTCCAATGTTTTGCCACAAATGTAGCCAATTAAAAGCATCTACAGATCTAAAGGAGGAGAAAGAGAGGGAGATCAACTAATCGAAACGAAGTTTCAATTAATTAATCAAAATGAGAGATATGCTAACAATTTTCCAAAGGGATGAAAAATCATTAAAGCAAAAGGGTGAATTATTGGTTATACAAGATTAAGCTCATTCCTAAGAGAAACAATCTTAATGCAAACATAAATAGAAGTGAAAAAACAATACCAAAATCATTTGGCATGCATCACACACCATGTACATGTGATCAAAGAAAAAGGTAAACATATGCTCATACAATGCCAAGAATGCGAACAAATGCGTAATTGATAAAATTGAGCATCGAAAAATGCATAAATATGCTTCAAATAGAAGTTAAAACATTCATAAAAATCAAATACATCAATCCATGGGAGTTGAAAGAAGAAAGAAAGCCAAACATACATGAAAATGCACAAACATGGTAATCTGGAGCAGTGTTAATCGATTAACACTTTGCCAGTGCAAAAGTGTTAACCGATTAACCCTTTTGCGAAGGAAATTTTTGCTGAAAATAATAGTGCTAATCGATTAACACTTTACTAGTGCAAAAGTGTTAGCCGATTAGCCATAGAGCAGAGGTTGAAATTTGATTTTTTAAAAGCACTTTTGGCCACTTATGATTTGTGCAATCCTTCACATGTTAGGGCAAACAATTATGCATGAAAATCAAGTTCAAAAACAGAAAATAATCACTTATGGAATCAATTAACACATCAAGATTGAAGATCAAATCATGGCATAATCAATTCACGAACACGAAAAAGCATCGAAACTACATCGCAAATGATACGACAACGATCAAAACAGTGCAAAGAGTGAGCATTAACCAACCTACAAGGCTGAGATTTTCTTTGGATGTTGTTTCAAATGTATTTTAATGAAGATACTCAAATAAATCCAGAGAAATCATAATTCACAATCGAATCGTAGCGAATTCGAGCAAATTACGACAAAAACTCCGAAATTGAAATAAACTTAAAGTAATCACTTGAGATGAATCCAAATCCAATATAACTCCAAAAAAGCAAGAAGAATTAGAAAAATGATGATGGCTAAGCTCAAGAGAAATCACTTCCAATAAAGAAGTTGCTACTCTTTAATGGAGGATTTGAGCTCTAGTGTGGTTTGGGAAGAAAGAGAAGATGAATATGAGTAGAAGTTGCACAAAATTCATAGAGAATGTGAGAGAATTGAGAGTGATCAATGAAGAACTTTGGAGAATGATTGAGGATCCCGTGTGAAATGGTGGTGATTTGCTTATATAGAGTTTTGCTTTGGAGTTTCTAGGTTCAGAGTGAGCTTTGGATGTAGCTTTGGAACTAGCCTTAGAGTTAGTTAGCCTCAACTCACTGAGTTGGAGGTTAACTCAGTTAGTTTGGTAGTTGACTTGGTAACCATCCCAATGAAAACTTGAATCTAAGGGCTCACATGTTTGGAAATAGAGCAACATGGTGGTCTTAATCCAAATTGATGTATTGGAGCAAATGCCTTAAAGTGTTTAGAAAGGTCTTGAAGTGTCTAGAGTTGTCTAGAATGTACCACACAATGCTAGAGCCAAGTAGACCCAAAAAATGTGAAGTGCAAGTTGTTGTCCTGAAAATGCAGCAGATTCTGCATTTTTTACAAGGGTTAATCGATTAACCCATTTGCACTAGCAAATGGTTAATCAATTAACCAAGCTAAAACTTGCCCAATTTTCCTGAAAGATGATGTTGTGGTCATGACTTCGATTTTCGACCTTTTACTTTGATAAATAGGCATAAAACCCTTGTTTTATGCTTGTGTTGATGATGTGATATATTTGAGAGGAATTGATTAATCGGGCTCAGAAAACCTGGATATTCCTGCAACAAAGATCATAGACGAAAAGTGTGAATGTGTATTCCAATGATGCGAATGCACATGCTTATGCAAAAGGAAAAAAAGGAGGTCAAATTTCAGGTTAAAACAACTGTCTTTGCATTGGCTATTTACGGAATTGTCCTATTTCCCAATTTGGACGACTTCATAGACATAACTGCCATCAACATCTTCCTCATGAAGAATCGCGTACCAAATCTGTTGGCGGATGTTTTCTATTATCTGAGTTGGAGGCATGCGAAGAAGAGAGGGATGATTTCATGTTGTTCTCCTCTTTTGTACAAATGGATGTGGATGAATATTCCAAAGAAAAGACCTTTTGTGGAACAAGTTGATATTAGTTAGGCCCAGAAGATGGGATCTCTCAGATATGATGACTTCTCATGGTATTATCAATCGTATGGTAAGGTCATATCTAGCTATTGTAAATTCCACAATGTTCCCCTTATTGGGACCCGAGGCTGTATTAATTTTAATCCTGCTTTATCTGTGAGACAACTTGGATATCAAATGGAGAGACTTACTAAATATAAAGCGCTAGAGGCCTTCCTGCTGCATGATTTGGGAATCGAGGATCTTGACTTGTTGAAGAAAATCAAGAAAGCTTGGAAAAATGTTAATAGAAAGGGAAAAGCTGACTTAGGGAAGAGAAACAGTATCCTGAAAGAGCCGTACTTTCAGTGGGTTAAGGAAAGGGTGAAGGTGATCAAAGTTCCTTTTGATATCAAGATGCCTACCCCTATACCTAAACCTAAGCCTACTCATACCCCTATTGAGGAGGTTGAGGAGCTCAATGTTACCATATCAAAGTTGGTGAAGGAAAACAAAGAGTTGCAAGTAAAACTTCAACATGTCACTAAGGAAAACAACAAAATGAAGTGGGAGCTTGATCGTAAGAACACTCAACTTGGAGTAATTTGGGAAAAGGTTAACAAGGAAGAGTACAAAAAAAAGAAGACCAGGGTGTGCATTGAGCAGGCTGATAGTCGTCTGAGTACCCTGAAGGAAGAGTTAAAGTATGCTGAGAGGGAATGCTAAAAGAATGAGAAATGGTGGTTTCCTGATACTGAGGAGAATTAAAAGATAAGGGATGAGCTTATAGCCAAGGTTAAAGAACTAATTTCTTCTCTCCATCACTCGAGGGAAAATGAAGAATGAGAGCGCCAACTAAAGGAGATAGCCACACGAGCTTCTCAAGTCACGCCTGATGTATGGGAACAGAAGTGCCGAGAAGTGAGGGATGCCAATTGGAGTGTTAACTATTGGAAGAATAAATTTGATGCTCTACTTAAGGATAACCATGTATGATTGGCAGAAAGAGAGTGCATGGTTAGAAATTCTGAAGCCTATGAGAAGCCTACACACATTTTGAAGAATGACAAAGACGTGTACCATGCAAAGCTCAATAGTCTAGCAGTACTCTACAACTGGTTAGCCTAGGACATGCCTTGGAAACTCATGGATGCTTTAGAGGCAATGGATATGGACACCTGCCCTCTTTCTATCAGTAACTTCCTCTTCCTCTGTAAGGAGATGCTGAATAGATTTAAAGAATAGTTAGAAGAAAGCGAAGCCTGAAGACCTGCAGTTTGATGTTGTTTGCTCTTTGTACTTTTTCCTTTTAAGATTTATAGAATTTTGAGATTTATTTAACTTAAGCTCTTGTGACTTTGTAATATGTACTCGCTAGATAAATGAATGATGGTTGAGTTTGCTTCATGATTGTTTATTATATCCCTTATATTTATGAATAACTAACAACTAATTCGAATGATTCCCTGAAACACAAAACTGCATACCATTTGCATACATAACAAGCATCATGTCATTCCATAACAAAAAAAAAAACTTATACATTCTACCCTTTCTCATCTATACATTTTTGTGACTTTGTAATATGTACTCGCTAGATAAATGAATGATATTTGAGTTTGCTTCATGATTGTTTATTATAACCCTTATATTTATGAATAACTAACAACTAATTCGAACGATTCCCCGAAACACAAAAATGCATACCATTTGCATACATAACAAGCATCATGTCATTCCATAACAAAAAAAACTTATACATTCTACGCTTTCTCATCTATAAAAATGACTACTCGATATCGTTACAAGACTCGCCACAACTACAAGATGACATTGGAGCATAATGAGGCTAACTAGATGTCAATTAGAATAGACATTGACTCACTTCGAGGCAAGATGGACCAGTTGCTTGAAGCCATGCTGACATTGGCTCAAAAAGAAAGTGATGTTGAAGCTGCTGTTGAAACCTAAATTTTTTTAATCAGATTAGAACCTCAGGGGTGGTTAACCTCGACGGAAGTTTTGGACGTATTAAGGGAGGATATATTCCCATTCTTCTACCTAATATGGATCCTCTAGTGAATTCTATTGCGTCGGCTCGACAAGGATCTGTGATTGATACTGACGAGTAATATGATAACTTTTTCATGCCACCACCAGTTGAACACGCTATTGGAACTCTTTCTGACACGACTGCTTAGAGGCTACATACCTTGGAAGAGAAATTCAAGTCCTTGGAGGTTCACACTACTCTAGGCTTGGATGGCGTTGACATGTGCCTAGTGCCTGGACCAGTGATTCTGCAGAAGTTCAAACTTTCTGATTTTGATAAATACAAGGGAATCAGCTGCCGTAAGACTCATCTCCAAGCCTATTTCCGCAAGATGGATGCTCACATCAACAACGACCAGCTCCTCATTCACTACTTCCAAGATAGCCTCAGTGGGGCATCTTTGGAATGGTACATGCAGTTGGAAAAAATGACACGTCAGCTCTTGGAGAGATCTCAGTGAGGAATTCCTTAAGCATTATAAGTATAATACTGATCTGGATCCAAATCACACTCAATTGGTGGATATGACTCAGCGTATTAATGAGTCATTTAAGTAATATGCCCAGAGGTGGAAGGAGCTTGCTGCTCGCGTCCTCTTCTTGACAAGGAATTGATGGATATGTTCATGGGAATGTTGCAAGCTCAGCATACGGAAAAGATTATGGGATCCAACTTTCCGAATTTCTCTAAGATTGTGTCTGTTGGTGAGAGAATCGAGAGCCAGATGAAGAAAGGGAAAACATTTGTTGCTGCTACATCAGGTAGAGGGAAGAAACCTTTTCGAAATTCCAAAAGAAAAAGGAAGGAGAAACCAACGCTGTTATGAGAGGCACAAGAGGAAGTGTCCTGCAAAATATTCCATATCAATAAGTGGCTACCGTTGAACAAGTTCCATACCAGCAACCCGTTCCACAACAATAGGCTTATCCATAACAGCCTCCTTAACAATATCAACCAAATTCCCTCGCGTAACGACAATTCTGACAAAGAACTCCACGAAGATACATTGATCGAGTGCCTATGCCATACAATCAGATTTTCCCTTATCTTCACAAAGGTGGATTATTGACCCTAAGGGATTTGCGCCAAACCACTTTCCCTTATCCACATGGATATGACGTTAACGCTTATAAAGAGTTCTAGAAGGGTGCGCTCGACCGTACAATATATAATTGTTATGCCTTTCAAAATCGTGTACAAGATCTGGTCGAGTCTAAAGACCCTACTTTATCTTGAAGAGGCCCGAATGTCAAAAATAATCTTGTGCCTGTGCATGGGGGGGGGGGGGGGGGGGGGGAGGGGGAGGAGGAACTGTTAGCGCTATGGAAGAAGATGTTGAACAAGAAATGATTCAGAAAGTTGAAGAAATCCAAACTCCTATTGTTGTGATAGGAAGCACAACTAAAGAAATATGGTTTAATCTCGTTGAATGACAAAATTGATGGTACCTCTGGTACAACTGATGAAGACCTTGAGAAATGTGTACAAGAACTCCTTGATCAAGGCACAATCCAAATTGGATGCCCTGATAAGGAAAGGAAGAAGGTGAAGTCAGTAGATGTGATTGACATCCCATATGAAGTATCACAAATGCAAGTTCCTGTCACCCATTAATCATCCAGTACCTAACTGCTTTTGCTTGTGAATATGATAAAGTTATCCCGTGGATGTATCAGCCCAAAGCTTTTAAGCAGAGGTAGGAGGACTAACCTTTGGTTATCAGTGAACCAAATGTAACATCTATAGTGGAACCTAGTGGGATGTGTAACACCCTTTTCTACTCCACAAATGTAATGGAAAATTAATCACATTTTTCAGAGTAAAATATTAAACACAATAAAAATCACCTCAAAGGGCGTACATTTCTCAATAACTCAAATAAAAGTCAATGCTCCGTAAACAACGGGTTTTCCCAAAGTTACTCAAAAATTGCTCAAAAGGCAGCGAAACTCAAAAAGGAAAAATCCAAAGTTTTCCTTGCGCAACAACATAATCAAAATAACAATAATCAATAAAACATGGTTTAACTCAAAGACCCCAACCCGATGTTACACTATCAGAGCAAGATCCTCTAAGTCAACCAAAAGTCAAAAACTCCAAAAAGTCCTCGACGACATCCACAGCTAAACCAGATCATCTGCACGTTACCCACGTGGAGACAACATTCAAACAGGCAGGGTGAGTAAAACGATTCATAATAATCAATATAGGAGTCAATATATAAAATAACGTCATTTTCGTATTCAACATCATCATAATCATCAAGGAAACATCAAAAAGCCATAATATCATAAATTACCCCAAATTGTCACATAAATACAAATGCAACAAGACTCATGCATGTGGTACGAATTCATAAAAGTTCGATGGACACTGGGCCATCAACCCTCCATAGATCCCCATCAATAGGATCAATTCTACACAAGAACCGGAGCACAACAAAATACTTCACATCCGCACAATGGGATTGAAGCCACAAGAATCAAACACTAGACCGAAGTCCGGAATACATGATGCACACATCAATATCATCCTTATAATAAACTCGTTAGGTGCATCATCATTCATCAAAATCATCATAATAATCATGTCATCATATAATCATCAAAAACTCATGGAATCAACATCATAACTCATCATCATTACTCACAGGAATCATCATACAATAATGTATTAATCACATATGAATCACAATCATACTCAAGGTAATTCATCCAGAAAATCACAGCATCAAAGCATCAAGACAACACTGCACAAGAACACAATTCGCGAAACTCTACTACGTTCGCTGGACAGTTTGCCGCGCGAGTTTGGGGAGAATGCTCGCTGTGCGAAGCATCATTTGCTGTGTGAACTCACGATTACAACAAATCATTGCTACGCAACAGTAGCAAAGTCAGTCCAAAGGTCCATACGATTTCCTTCCCCAATGCTCCAAAAACATCCCCAAATCATTCCTAAGGTATTACGGCGATAAAGACATAAAATCTACGACTTATTAGGCCAATCCTGTATCATATTTACGCTTTCAATTCCCATAAACTCCTTACAATTTTCCCATATTCATTAGAGTTCTCATAATCAATTTCCCTACACGATTAAAACCTCAACAACATATTTTGGTCACGAAGGCCTAATTTCGGTTACTCCCAAATCAGCCTCAAACCTATCAGACCATCAGTTCAAATCCCTCAAACTTATTAAACTCACCAGAAAGGCAACAACAATTCAATACTCAAAATCCCTAAACCCTTAAATCAGCTTTAAATACATTGAATCACATATTGAAAACAATGAAGGCAATACTCCCCATACTTAAACAACCTCAAAAATAGATTTGGCCACAAAGGCCTAATTTCCTCAAACTCAAAAACCTCCTAAATCCTTAAATCAACTTTAAATACATTGAATCATATATTGAAAACAATGAAGGTAATACTCCCCATACCTTAATTGCCGACTCTAAGCATTTATCCTTGATTCTTAGAAACCTCGCGAAGCTTTTGCCTCAATCCTCTTCCGCAAAGCTCTGGCCTCTATTTCTTCCTTTTTCACAGTCTAACAAGAATGAATCCCAATTCCCTCAAAATCCCTTTTGGTTAAACCTAACTTTGGGCCTTTAAAATGGGCTTTCCAATTTCACCCTCACTAACTCCTCCTCAAATGTCCACTTTGCCCTTAAATTAACTTATATTTATTTAAATTAATAACAATACCAAATATATTTATATTATATACTATTATTTAAATAAATAACTCAAAACTCCATAATTACAAATATTCACACCAACCACAGAACCAAAAATAGGAATATTCATATTTAAATAAATTAAATAAATATTTCGAGAATTTGGAGTGTTACAAGATGACTCGCAGTGGCTGAGTGTTTGCATCCAAAATTGAAGAAACACCCGTTAAAGCCAAAGGAAATGAGGTTGCCATAAATGTTCCAACTCCTACTCCTAACGCTGAATCTTAAGAAGCATTTGTGTCTCCAAAAGCTACATTTACTCAAAAAGAGGTTGAAGAGTTGTTAAAGATAATTAAGAAGAGTGACTACAATATAGTCGACAGCTAAATCAAACTCCTTTGAAGATATCTATGCTCGCTCTGTTGCTCAGCTCTGAAGCACATAGGTCGTCCTTGTTAAAAGTGTTGAGTATTGCTCACATTACAAAAGACATCACCGTGGGACCGTTTGATGATGTGATAGAAACTGTAACTACTGGAAAATTCTTAGCGTTCAATAATGATGATTTGCTTTCCGAAGGAAAAGACCACAATAAAGCTTTGTATATCTCTTTGAGATATGTAGATACCCTGTTGTCAAGAGTTTTGGTGAATATAGAGTTTTGGTGAATACCTTTGGAAGGAATTAACTCGAGGACAAACATTTTGATAGTGAAGACGCTGATGGCTTGAGAAGAACAGTGATTGGGGAAGTTGACATGCCAATAAAAAATGGTCCAACTACATTCACCATCACCTTTCAAGTAATGGACATACATCATAGGAATAATTGTTTGCTGGGAAGACTTTGGATTCATGCTGCTGGCATAGTCACCTCGATGTTGCATCAAAATTTGAAATTCATTACTAATGATACGATGACCGTAGTTGGAGGTGAAGAGGATATCCTAGTCAACCACCTGACTTCTAGATACATTTATATTAAAGGAGAAATCATTGAAACACCATTCCAATCCTTGGAGGTGGTGAATGTGTTAATCGTGTAACAAGGTCCTGAACAAAAAGGGTCTGAGCTATCAATGGCCTCTTGGAAGGGAGCAAAAGCTATGGTAGAGTTTTAGAATGCCCAAGGTTGGGGCCAACTAATTGAGGTGCATGGAAAGAAGGATAAGTATGGGCTGCTATACAAATCTTCGTCAAGCACAACGCTCGTGCAATATGGAAAGAAGCAAATTCCTACAGTTGAAGAGACATTCACAAGTGCTGGCCATATATTTGGTCGTCATGTGGCAATGGTCAGTGAAGAAGAGAACCATGAAGCGACATCTATCTGGATTCGCCAAGCTGAGCCTGACGAAGAGCTAAAGAATTGGAAGACTGTAGAGATCCCTCAGTTATTTTATCATAAAATGTAATTTTACTGTTTTTTTTTCAAAACCCTATGCTCTGCCCAAGGCATATTGGCATATTGTAAGAGCCCTCCAAATGTTTTTAAACTTTGGTTATCATTAATAAATTGACAGTTTGCATTCAATTATGTTCCTTTTCTTTCACATATTTCTTTTTATAATAAAATGGCAATGTTTTTATGCACGCACTTTCTAAAATAAGCTGCATAAATCATAACATGCAGAAACACCACCGAGACCATTGGTAACGATGCAGCTATGGTCCTATATGACTTAGATTGTCTAATCAACCATTCTAAAGATGAAGGTGAGGAGGATTGTGAACTCTCTAACGAGTTGGCCAGACTACTCAGGCGGGAAGAGAAGGTCATCCAACTGTACCAAGAGGACATTGAAGTTATTAACTTGGGGCCCGAGGAAGACAAAAGAGAAGTGAAGATAGGCGCCTCACTTCAAGCTGCGATAAAGACAAAACTGATAGAGCTTCTCCAAGATTATGCTGATGTATTTGCTTGGTTATATCAAGATATTCATGGGTAGGATATTGATATTGTTGTGCATAAGTTTCCACTCAAGGAAGATTGCTCTACTGTTAAACAAAATCTAAAAAGAACTTATCCAGACATGACTCTCAAGATCCAAGAGGAAGTGCAAAAATAAATCGACACTAGATTCTTAGCCATAGCCAAGTACCCACAATAGGTTGCCAACATTATGCCGGTACTGAAGAAGGATGGAAAATTTTGCGTGTGTGTTGACTATCAAGATTTGAACAAAGCTAGTCCTAAAGATGACTTACCATTACCTCATATTGACGCATTGGTTGATAATACAACTCGATTCTCGGTATTTTACTTCATAGTTTCTCCAGATACAACCAGATCAAAATGGATCTGGAGGTCATGGAGAAAACAACATTCATCACTTCATGGGAAACCTTTTGCTACAAGGTGATGCCTTTTGGATTAGAGAGTGCTGAGGAAACTTATCAACATGCAACGGTGACTCACTTTCATGACATGATTCATAAATATATTGAAGTGTATGTTGATGATATGATTGCCAAATCTCAAACTGAATAGGAACACATCACCAATCTGCAAAGTTATTTGCCCGATTGAGGAAGTTTTGGCTGAGGCTTAACCCCTACGAAATGCATATTTGAGGTTCAATATGGAAATATTGGGTTTCATCATGAGCCAAAAAGGAATTGAAATAGATCCTGATAAAGTCAGAGCCATTCAAAACATGCCTACGCGAAAAACATATAAAGAAGTTTGTGGTTTCTCGGGGAGATTGAATTACGTTGCTAGATTCATCTCACATCTCATGCCATGGGTAAACCAATTTTCAAACTTCTGAGGAAAGATCAAACGATTGAGTGGAATGATGAGTGCCAAGTATCCTTCGACAAAGTCAAATGATACTTGCAAGAACCACCAATCTTGATACTCCTGTTCTAAAAAGGACACTTATCATATATTTAACAGTGCTCGATGAATCTAGGGTCTGTGTGACGGGGCAACAAGACGAGTCTGGCAAGATACTCATTGCTTGAAAAGACTTATTGTGCACTTGCATGGGCTGCTAAGTGTCTCAAATAATACATGTTGACTCACACCACATATCTAATCTCCAAGATGGATCCTATCAAATACATATTTGAGAAACAACCTCTCACTAGCAGAATTGCCCGATGGAAAATTCTTTTATCAGAGTACGACATGCAATATGCCACTCAAAAGGCCATTAAGGGTAGTGTGCTAGCGGATCATCTTACCCATCATCCGAATGAAGATTACCAGTCTTTGAAGTTCAGTTTTCCAGATGAGGGTGTCGCAACTGCGAAAAACACATGGTGGGAAAATAGATGAGTCAACACTGAACATTATTTATCTCGACGGGGAAAGGTAACGATCGAAGAAAACCTCAAAGAAGGGAGAAGCCATGGTCATCGCAACCAAGTATTGGGTTCAGGAGTTGATTACGCAAGAACCACCCCACTGAATGAACCACCCTACTGTCATTGACTCTAAGAGCGTTAATAAGAGGCTGAACCAAATTCCTCAATTGTTCTTACCCTTGGGCCACGTTCTACATCGACTTTATAAACTGAGTCATGCGAGTCTGCACTTCCAATAACTCTACTTGCATCTAATCCATAATCCTCTTCTAATTTCCTCTTGTATGATACCTGTGAATACGAGGATCTACTATCATGCTTAAGAAACCCAGATAGATATGAGAAAATCCATCCCAGAACACCTACGATGCAAATGAGTATGATAATGCGAATGCAAATGTCATGTTTTAATATTTCCAGGGTGTTATAAACCTTAAATCAAGTTTAAATAGCAATAAACAAGAGAGATGGATAGAAAACTGGTAAAACTACTCATAGATTGATTAAGAAAACCAAGTCAATACATAGTCAATACAGCAGAGATAACATCAAATACACAACGTCAATGACCCCAATCAGCAAGCCTGACGGTGATCAATATAAACAGAATAAAGACGACTACAACATATCATCAATATCCACCAAGGACAAACCTCCCTAGTCACTATGCTCCTTGCACCAGGCTTGAACCTCCTTGAACAACTTCTTGGTGTCAGGATGCTTCGGTCTCTGAATCAGCTCCTGAATGAGAATATCTCTCCTGTGCATGATCCCTTCCAGATAGCGATAATGATCCTTCCAAGAATCTTCTTCAAAGGCGTCTTCAAGCTTAGGCTCCTTCACCTCCCTTGAACTTTGAGCTCTTCTAAGGCTGACAAAGTCTCCTTAAACTGCTTTTCACATCTGTACCCGTGAGACGACTCCCTTCTGACTTCTCTTTCTTTAACTTCGAACTGCAGCTTCGAATTTTCAATCTGGTCACAAAGTTCATCTTCTTTCATCTTGTGGGTCGTTCCGGTGCATTCCATTGACTGTTGAACTTGGAAATATCGAGGCGAGCTCTGCCCAGATATTTTTTCTCTGTTGCAGGATGCTATTGGTGCTCTTTAGATCTTAGCCTATCTTCTCTCTGCTCTTGATTTCATCTTCTAGTTCTTTCTCTCTCTTGACTTGAAGTTCCATTTTTACCTTGGATACATAGACTGCTTCATTATGAGCATGACCTAACTGAGAGATCTCCATCTTCAATTCTTCATTCTCTTTACGAAGTTCTTCATTATGAGCATGACCCGTTCCATAATGAACGCGGATCTCATGTCAACAGTATGTATCAAGCGCTACGCATGCCAACATAAGCTCATTCTAATCCTATGTGTAGACTCAAGCTTGGGTAATGGGCTTATCTCTCATGAAACTATCCCACCCAACAGCATAATAGCAGCAGAGCAATATGATAATAGTAATCAAATGCAGTAAAGATGCAATAAAAAATGTACATAAAAGCATTACATAAGATTCTCTAGCGAACATTATTTATCCTGACGGGGAAAGGAAACGATCGAAGAAAACCTTAAAGAAGGGAGAAGACATGGTCATCGCAACCAGAACTTGGGTTCGGGATTCGGTTACGCGAGAGGAAGGTATTAGCACCCCCCCCCCCCCCCCCCCCCCCGCACCCGTTATACTCAATGGGATCCATGCTTGTTGTCTAATCAAAGAGTGTGTTATCTAAAGCCTACTGCTAAATGGAAACACAAAAGAAAAAAGAAAAAAAAGGATAAGGAGACTCGATAGGACTTCGCCGTCCTAGGCCTACGTATTCCCTCGTGCAATCGAAAAGTCAGAGTCAACATAGTTCGGAGAACTACGGGTGATGGGGGAAGTTTGCTTGCCAAGAAATCATCGTCTTGTACCTATGTATCCTTGGTATGAGAAATCAGAGCAGCTGTACTTCGGCTCACCACAAGTTGCTTAGTGTTTCTTTATGAGCGACGTTAAGTTTCCATTCCAGCAGTTAGGGTCGACGCCTGTTTGCAAAAGAATGGAAAAATAACATACTCTTTTTGAAAATGGTTTGAGACATGATCCTAAAGGATGAAAATGATTTGAGTTTGTATGTGAGTTTTAGAGAAGTGAATAAACTTTATTTGGGACATGCACCACACTAAAGTCTATGACATAGGATCAAATACTCCATCCTAACGATCCAAGCGTTTTGCACATAAATTATCCTAATATGAGGTTAGAAATTCATTATCTTTATTAAATGTTTTGATGTTGTTTTGATAGAGAAGATAAAGACGCACGAAAGGTCTAAGGGGAAACTCGGCCTTAACGTTGTCATGCAAAATGGCCCTAAGGCCGGGATGCGAAAGGAAATCATATCCTAGCAAGTAGCACAACAACATTTAACAACTCATGTTTCAGCACATAACAGGTGTTAAAAGCAGCAGGCAGAATAGGTGCACATTTAACAGCATATGAAGATCCAGAACAACAGGTGTAAAAGGCCAGGCAACAAGCACACATCAATCATGAAGCAACTCATCAAGTAAGTAATGATCATCAACGAGCATGCATAACATAATGAACATGTAGGTGCACATTCACCAAAAATACCATACATATCCAACACCAATGAATCGTTTCAAAACACATGCATTTGCGGAATCAGAGACAAACAACTAGCATGCAACACAAATCCAGCAAGATGAACATCAATAATCAACAATTAAAAAGGCACAAATGATTATGCAATATGATCATCTCATAAAGGATGTAACATTATGATCAAAGATATTCAACAACGAAAATCAAAATTTGCACGTCGAAGAAACTCAAGCATGTTATCAAGAACGACGCAATAGGTCAAAAACAGTCCACATATAGGCATCGTATTAATCCATGAAGATTAGAAATGGAAAGGAATCAAAACAAGCTTGAAAATGAACAAAAATCACCTTCTGCATCAGTGTTAGTCGATTAACCATTTGCAGTGTAAAAGTGGCTAACCGATTAACCATCTCTGAAAAGCCAAAAAAAATTGAAATTAACACTGGTTAATCGATTAACCAGATTTGCACTGCAACAGGTTAATCGATTAACACTGACACAGTAGCAGAAAATCACCAATTTAAAAGCATTTTTCAGCAATTAATCACTTATGTATCCATCCACATGCTTAGGCAATCAAATATGCACGAAAATTATGTCCAATCACAGTAATGAAACATCAATTGGATCCAACAAACACCAAAATCATAGATCAAAACAAGCAATGGACCAAATATCATCAACACACCAAGGATCTACATTGTGAAATGCAAGATTAAGTAAAATCAAAGCTAGATCTAGGATTTACCTACCTGCAAAGCTGAGATTTTCTCTGGTGAATGTTGTTATGTTGTAATTAACAGATCCAAGCAAGAAATCCAAGGATCTATGGAGCTTTAGCAAGAAAATTTGAAGATCCAAGCAATAATCCACAAATAAGCAAAATCTCCTTCAAAAGTCATTCCAACAACTTAATTCAAGATCCAAATAAGCTTCCACACCAGACTTGAACCAAGGATGAAGATGCAATGAAGGTTTAGCTCAAGAATTCACAAATTGAAATGAATAATTTGTGAAGCTTTTGGATATGGAGCTCTGGTGAGGGTTTTAGAATGAGAGAAAAGTTGAGGGAATTGAAGTGAGATGTGTAGAAAAATCAGAAAATGAGTGAGAGTTATGAGAGGTTTGGAGTGAATTTGTCTAAATAATGCCTAGGTTAGGAATTTAAATGTGGTTTGGAGTGTGGGTTAGTGGGAGGAATGAAAATTAGGAGTGGAATTAGGAATTGAAAGTTTGAAATTAGAAGGAATTTAAATTAATTGGAAAATAAATCAAATTAAAACCACTTCTAGATCCTTCTACTGGTGTGAGAATTGAAACTTAGTGATTGAAATTGAGTTGAAATTCTGCAGTGCTGAAAAATGAACATTCTGGGCAAATTTTGCACTGGTTAATCGATTAATACTTTGCTGGGAAAAAGTGTTAATCAATTAACACATAGAACATTTGAATTTCTTGGCGCCACAAGGAGGGAAACCTGGGGAATCAACCGTTGCCACCTGTTCTGAGCATAGTTTGGCCTCTGAAACTTGTCTTTTGATATTGCACCTATATAATACCTGAAATACACCGTGAACTGTCTCTTGCGCTCGAAATACCCTGCTGAAAAATATAACCCAACATCCAATTGCTGAACAAAACAACTGTTAAAGCCTCTAATACTTGCTGCTTGTAAACTTGGGATAAAAGAAAACCTTGAGCCATAGAAACACCTTGATCCCATGTCTCAAGAGCCAATGACATGATATGCACAATGATGCAAATGAAGGAAACATAAACCAGTTACGATTAAAACAAAAAGGAAAATTTTGGGGTGCTACAACTGCCCCTATTTAATCGACTTAAACCTAAAGGGATGATAACATTAGCTTTCAGACGTTCGAGGTAGAAGGTGATTGAATACCAAAAGAACCCGAAAATTTGCACACTGTGGGGAGTAACAAATGTAAGATACCAACCATAAGTTAGAACGAAGGATACTAACCAAAAGTTAGGATACAACAAAGGAAGAACGTCGACCGAAGGCAAAATCACATCAAAGGATTCCAACCAAGAGTTGGAATTCAACAGAGGGTACCAACCAAGAGTTGGCATAACAAAGGATACCAACCGGATGTCGGGAAACAAGATACTAACCAAAATTTAGGATTCAACGGAAGATACCAATAAAAATTTGGGAAACTAGATACTAACCAAAAGTTAGAATAACAAGATACTAACCAAGAGTTAGGATTCAACGAAAGATACCAACCAAAAATTGGGAAACAAGAATGTACTGACCAAAAGTTAGGATACCAAGATACTAACCAATAGTTAGGATTAAATGAAAGATACCAACCAACAGTTGGGAAACAAGAAGGTACTAACCAAATGTTAGGATAACAAGATACTAACCAAGACTTAAGATTCAACGGATGATACCAACTAAAAGTTGGGAAACAAGAAGTACTAACCAAAAGTTAGGATAACAAGATATTAACCAAGAATTAGAATTCAACGGACGATACCAACCAAAAGTTGGGAAACAAGAAGGTACTAACCAAAAGTTAGGATAACAAGATACTAACCAAGAGTTAGGATAAACAAAGGGTACTAACCAAAAGTTAGGATAACAAGATACTAACCAAGAGTTAGGATAAACAAGGGGTACTAACCAAAAGTTAGGATAAGAAGAAAAAGAACGTCGATCGAAGACAAACTCACCACGAAAAATACCAACCAAGAGTTGGGTCAACAAAGGGTACCAACCAAAAGTTGGGATGGAACAAGGGGTGCCAACCAAGAGTTGGAATACCAAAAAGGGTACTAATCAAAAGTTAGGATAAGACAAAGGTTACCAACAAAAAGTTAGGATACAACCAGGTATTAACCAAAAGTTAGGATAAACGGAATATACCAACCAAAAGTTGGGATACAACAAGGTACTAACCAAAAGTTAGGATAAAACAGAGGATACCAACCAAAAGTTATGAAATAACCAAGAAGTAAAATAAACGACCTTACAATCTGAAGAGAAGATGACTCCGCTGAGGAAAAAGAAGTCTAGATAGACAACTCTGCAGGGGGATACAAGATAACTCCTTCGAAAGGAAATAACCAATAGGATGAACAAATCCATGGCTTGGGGAATAAAGTGAAACGATATCTCCTGATATATGACACTCTTTACTGGAGAAAAGACCTGGCGAGAGGAAATCAAACCTGGCTTATGCTTCGAATGCATATGTTTGAGAATGGCGTAATGCTCCATACGAAATGGAAATGCTACGCATTTAGAGGATGATGCAAAAATGCTTATGATATGCAAGAGACACTCCTCTAGAAAGAGTGTTGAACAACCGAAAACCAAACTCCGTTGGGGAAGACAAACAGAACTGCCTTCAAAACACAACCTCTGATGGAGAAACTTTAAAGTGAACTTCCATCATGCTGGGAAGACAAAAACAACAAACACCTATTGGGGATACGACCCAAGAACCAGATGAAGAAAAATGCCAATGACAATTGGATGTTGACCCTGTGGGGAACACGCCAACCACTTCTGTCTCACCTGTCGAGGAAATCAGAAATGAATTCTGCTTGGGGAAAAAGAGTAGTGATACCAACCCTGCTAGGGGACCATGCTGAACTCACTCCTCTGCTGGGCATCCGCTTCTACCTTTACTCTACTAGGGATAAGGGAAAATATATGGAGACGCGAACACGACTGGGAAGCCCAAGAAAATCACTACTATCTTGTCTGGGGAGAGAGCTTCTAACATTCGTTGGGAGCAATAAACCACACACGACGTTGGTTGGGAGAGAGTAAACTTTTGAACTCTTGTTGGGGACTTCACTGGGGAAGACAACAAACAAATCAAAATGCTTTTCTGAGGAAGGCAACACTTCTGTGCCGTTTTCCGGGGAGAGAAACTCTTGAACTTTTACTGGAGAGGAAAATCATAATCTTAGCTGAAGATGACAACACTTCAGTAGTCTCCGCCAGGGAGAATAACTCTACTATGGAAGAGTAATCACGCCATCCTGCAAGAACATACCAAACAAGAAAAAGAGTATATGCGGCATGTCAACCTCAGTTATCACCCAAGACACTCACAATTTAAGAAATTTCCAATGTTTTTTAACCTGCTTCGTGAAGCTTCAATGTTTTCACATGCAATGTTTATCAATATATCGGATGTTTTGCAAACAAAACAGTAAAGTAAAAACAAGGATGGACAACTGAATGAAGTGAAATTTTATTGATTGAATAGCCTGTAAATAGGCAATTACATAAGGAAGAAATTCCTGAAAAGAGGTAATTGTGCAAAAAGAGAAAAGAGAATACTTAGGTTGGCAATGTGGAAACAAATTTCCATCAGGTTCTGACTCAACTATCACCCATATATCCTTGACGCTCTCGAATATTTCTGCCTTCAAAAGAGACTGATTAGACTGATTCCTATCCTTCAGGATTCCCATGTATCAAGATGAGCTCATAGATCGAACGTAGATCGCAACCTCTCGCTTTCAAATCCCTAACTTTTTCCTGGACCGCCCTTTTGAGTTTTCAATCCACCGGGATACCCATTTTTTTCCAAAGTTACATTTGCAGGTTATTCAATTATTTCCGTTTCTTTTATCCCTAATTTTTGTTTGAATCTTTTCTTTTTGTGATTCTCAGGGACACCGTTTTTAACTGGACTTTTCTTTTTGTGGTCCAACGGGTCTTTTTATACGAAGTATTTTTTTACTGCACCTGTGTTCACAGGGGATGTAAAATCTTCACCATCCATAGTTGAAAGCAACTAGGCTCCGCCAGAGAAAACCTTTCTCATAAAATATGGTCCTTCGTAATTTGGAGTCCATTTTCCCCTGTGATCTGTCTGAGGAGGAAGGATCCTTTTCAAAACCAATTCACCTGTTTGGAAACACCGAGGAAACACTTTATGATAAAAAAGATTTCTTCATCCTGCTCTGATATAAACATCCGTGTGCAATGGCTACCAATCTCTTCTCTTCAATGAGGTTCAATTGATCCAACCTGGTTTGTATCCATTCGGCTTCGTCAAGCTTCACATCAGCCAAAATCCTTAAAGAAAGAATCTCAACTCCTAATGGTAGGACATCCTCCATACCATACACCAGTGAGAAAGGAGTTGCCCCTATCAATGTATGCACCGAAGTACGATAACCATGCAGAGAAAAAGGCAACATGTCGTGCCAATCCTTGTATGTTATAACCATCTTCTGCACAATCTTCTTGATATTCTTATTTGATGCCTCAACATCACCATTCATCTTTAGATGATATGGAGAAGAATTGTGATGTTCAATTTTGAAGCTCTGGCACAACTCTTTCACCATCTTGTTATTCAAATTTGAACCATTATTAGTAATGATTCTCTCTGGGATACCATAACGACAGATGATGTCCTTCTTTGTACACCGGGCGACTACCTGCTTAGTTACGTTGGCAAACGAGGCCGCTTCCACCCACATGGTGAAGTAATCAATGGCAACCAAAATAAAACGATGCCTATTGGAAGCTGTAGGCTCAATATTTCCAATCATATCAATGCCCCACATAACAAAGGGCTAAGGAGATGTCAACACATTCAGAGGATTCAGTGACATGTGCACCTTATCAGCATAAATATGGTATTTATGGCACTTTCTAGCATATTTATAACAATTAGACTCCATTGTCATCCAGTAATACCTTGCTTTCAACAACTTTCTGGCCATAGCATGCCCACCGATATGAGTACCTAAAGAACCCTTGTGAATATCTTCCATCAATAGGCCTGCCTTATTTTCAACAACACAACAGAGCAAGACCATATCAAAGTTGCTCTTGTACAACACATTGTCCTTGTTCAGACAAAAATTACCAGCTAGCCTCCTCAGAGTCTTCTTATTTTTGCTGGATGCCCCTGACGGGTATTCTTGACTTTTAGAAAGCACTTGATATCATGAAATGAAGGTTTACCATCTGACACGTCTTTGACAGTGAATACTAAAGCAGGTATATCAAGATGCATAATGCTGATTGTCGGAACCTTATTCCATTAATTCACCTTGTACATTGACACTAATGTTGCCAACGAATCTGCCATATGATTCTCAGCCCGAGGCACATGATGAAAATCAACTCTGTCAAACAACCTTCTGGCATAATTCTTATACAACACCAGGTTTTCCTGACGAGTTTTTCATTCGCCCTTAATCTGATTAACCACTAGCACTGAATCGCCATACACATCAAGATTCTTGATCCTCAGATCAATGTCCTCTTCTAAACCCATGATGCACGCTTCATATTCCGCTTCATTGTTGGTGCAAGTGAATGCCAATCGGGCAGTGAATGGTATATAAGAACCGTGAGGAGTAGTAATGACTGCCCTAATTCCGTTACCATATGAGTTGACATCGCCATCAAAAATCAAACTCCATTGAGATCCAATTTCAGGAACCTCGTCGGGAAAAAGGATCATCACAATCTTTCATTTTCAGAAACATGATATCTTCATCCGAAATTTCAAACTTCATCAGTTGATAGTCCTCAATCGGTTGTTGTGTAAGATATTATGACAGAACACTTCCATTGATGGCTTTTTGGAAAACATACTGAATATCGTATCCTGTCAAAACCATCTGCCAACGGGCAATCCTTCCAGTGAGTGCCTTCTTCTCAAACACATACTTAATCGGATCCATCTTCGATGCAACAGGGTTGTGAAATTTAACATATACTGCCTCAAAAGCTTAGATGTCCAAGCGAGTGCACAACATGTTTTCTCCAACATTGAGTACCTCGACTCACAATTAGTGAACTTCTTACTCAGGTAGTAGATGACATGCTCTTTTCTATCTGTCTCGTCCTGTTGACCGAGCACAACCCCATTGAATTCTCAAGAACCATCATATACAAAATCAAAGGTCTTCCTTCTACCGGAGGCATGAGGATCGGAGGCTCCTGCGAATATTCTTTTATCTTTTCAAATGCTTTTTGACAATTTTAATTCCACCTTACTGCTTTATCTTTTTTCAACAATTTGAATATTGGTTCACACATGGTTGTGAGGTGAGAGATAAATCTAGCAATGTAGTTCAACCTCCCCAAGAAAACCACGAACCTTTTTTTTTTTTGTTCTCGGCTCAGGCATCTCTTGCATAGCTCTTATATTGGCTAGATCAACCTTGATACCTCTTTCGTTGACAATGAAACCTAGCTGTTTACCAGATCTCACCCCAAAGGTGCACTTGTTTGGATTCAACCTCAGCTTGAATTTTCTTAACCTTTCAAACAACTTCGACAAATTAACCAGATGCTTTTCCTCCGTCTATGACTTTGCGATCATGTCATGAACATAGACCTCAATCTCTTTGTGAATCATATCATGAAAGAGAGTCACCATACCCCCCCTGATAAGTTGCCCCAACATTTTTCAATCTAAAGGGCATCACCTTATAACAGAACGTCCCCCATGGTGTTATGAACATTGTTTTCTCCATGTCTTCTGGGGCCATTTTGATTTGGTTGTATCCAGAGAAGCCAGACATGAAGGAAAACACAGAAAAATGATCAGTATTATCCACTAACACGTCAATGTGAGGGAGAGGGAAATCATCTTTCGGGCTTGCTCTATTCAAATATCTGTAATCAACATACATCCTGACCTTTCTGTTCTTATTAGGCACAAGCACAATGTTAGCAACCCACGGAGGATAATTAGTCACAACAAGAAATCCGGCGTCCAACTGTCTCTGAACCTCTTCTTTGATTTTAACAGCCATATCCGGTCTTATTCTTCTCAACTTATGCTTGACTGGAGGATGCTCCTTTCTGAGAGGAAAATGGTGTATAACGATGTCCGTGTCAAGCCCAGGCATGTCTTGGTAAGACCAAGCAAAGATATCCACATGCTCTCAAAGCATTTAAACCAATCTTCTCTTGGTACTGTCTTCCAATGTGACCCCAACTATGACTTCCTTCTTAGCGTCCTAGGTACCCAAATTAATGATCTCGATATCCTCCTGATAAGGCTGAATGATCCTCTCCTCCTGTTTTAATAGTCTAGATAATTACTCAGGAAGTTCATTGTCTTCGTTAGTCTCCTCTCCAGTATGGTAAATAGGGCTGTCAAATTCATACCGAGTCATAGATGAATCATTATTGATGGAATCCTACAGAGTGGATTTGCATGAATGATGTTTTATGTTTTATTAAGAATGCAAAGATAAATAAAACAAAACAAAAACACATTGCCATTTTTAAAGATGCAAAAGTTAAAAAAAATGAAAAACAGGGAGCGAAACATTTGAATGCAAAACGTCCTTTATTCATGATAACATTACAAGTAAAACATGTGTGGCCCTACAAATGAGTCACTATGTCTTGGGAAAAGCGCGGGACTTGAAAGATGGAAAAACAAGAAAAATTACTCTTCGCGAGTGACCAAGACGACTTCCTCGGAAAACCAGTTGCACAAATCTTGGCCTGGGATGCAGGGGAGGATCCAACTATCCATGTCGCAATCATTATCAACCTTGTCTTCCCTTATTGTATGAATATGATAAAAAATGACCCCCACGTTTGTGAACTTGATAGGACCCCTAAACCTAGGCGGAGCTTGTGAAGGCGTGTAACCCAGTCCAAATTTATCATTCTTCATCGGCACTTCAAGAACCTGACCCCATCTCTTGGAACTTCCAGCCTCAACCACAACACACGTTTCTTTCAAAGAAGACATTGAAACCTCAGGCTTTTTATCCTCCACAGGAGGCTCCTTTTAAATATGAACTGCTTTGAAAGCCTAACAGAGGGTCTCATGTATCTCCCCATCAACCTCAACATGCTTAAATGATGACAAATGGCTAACCATAAAATCTTCCTCTCTATAGATGGTAACAAACCTTCCTTCAACTATATACTTAAGCTTCTGATGCAGAGTTGAAATAACTGCCCCAACATAATGAATCTAGGAACAGTCCAACAAATAGTTGTAGGTAAGTTGGATCCATGATGTAGAAGGTTGTTTCAAAAACATCCGGTCCAACTTGAATAGCCAAAACCACCTTACCGAATACAGACTTTTTAGATCCATCAAAGGCCCACACTACCAAATCACTAGGTCTGCAAATTACACCCTGGGTATCCAATTTCATAAGAGCCCTTTTTGGCAACACGTTCAATGACGACCCAATATCTACCAACACATGGGACAACAGTGAGCCCCTGCACTCGATGGAGATATGAAAGGCCTTATTATGATTCCTTCCACCGGTGTTAAATCCAGATTGGTTAACCCAGACCATTCCTTGTGTTCACATGGGCAACTGCCCCTTCAAGCTGATTTACCAAAATCTCCTGAGGAACATAGGCAACACTCAACACCTTCAACAATGCATTTCTGTGTGCCTCGGAACACATAAACAAAGAAATAATAGAGATCTTAGACGGTGTTTGATTCAACTTGTTGACAATCTTATAATCACTCTTACAAATCAACCTCATAAATTCCTCTACATCTTTTGAGAAAGAAGCATCACCTGATTGTTGTTGCACGAAATCATCCACAACTAACTTTCCTTTACCCTTATCAGATCTATCAACATTAACATTTAGCAAAGAGAGGATTCTACCACTGGGCAGTGATACACCCAACACTAACAATATTGTCCACAGCAAACCCAACATCCGAAGAGCCCAACAACTCTTGTTTCTGTCCATTACAAAACACCTCATCCCCGTAGTTCCATGGAATTGGTTTGGTACTCTCATACGGTATTGGCCCCAGAGTAGTAATAATGACAGGTGCTTGTCGCACGGGTGTTGAAATATAGACGGTCTTGTACGAAATTCATATCGTTTCAATGTCCCTACCATCATCATTAACCACTTCGTTAACATCATCAACGACACTAGTTTTGTCAAACTGTGACTGTCCATCATCCATAAGTTTTTGTATACCATCCCTCAACAGGTCACAACCCTCGGGCTGCAATATACATCTCTAACAATCGAAAGCACGACCTGGGAAAACATCCCTCCTCAACAGAATCTCTTAAACAACCTATAGAGGAGTCTTCAAATCATTCACATTGGCCACTAAATTTAACTGTTCCCCATCTCCAATAGCATTGGCCCTTGCCACACCATGATTTGGCATAAGTCTTTGAATCACATTGGGTCCATCATTACTGAAATTAATGGCCTTGGAGTCAAGAAAATCCTGCACTTTATGCATGAATGCCTCACAGTTATCAATATGGTGCCCTGGCTCCCCAGAATGAAACTCATATTGAGCATTGGCATCATATCCTGGTGGAGGAGTGCCAATGAACGCGCCATTTCTCTTTTCTGAACTAACTACAACTATAGTAAATGTTGTAGCAATTGAGAATATGGCATATGTGGAGTCTTAAACTGCCTATTTTCCATCGTTGGTCGATCTGGATATCAACGAGGAACATTATGTTGTTGCTGATGTGCAGCCGAAATGGCCACAGTAGCAACCTGCTATGTATAATTCTGATTGGCTATTCCTTTACCCCGATAAGAAGAAATATAATTAGTGTCCCCTTCTCTCTTCTTGGAACCTCCAGCATACAACTTCTTATTTCCTCCAGATGAGGAACCATTACTATTCCAAATCTTCCCAGCCCTGATTCTACTTTCCACTCTTTCTCTAGCCATTACCAAGTCTGAAAACCCTACAAATGCGCACCCGACCAGCTTCTCGAAATAAGGCCCTTGAAGGGTACCCATAAACATATCAATAAGTTCTCTCTCCATCATCGAACGTTTAACTTTGGCCGCTAACTCGCGCCATCTCTGGTTATATTCTTTGAAACTTTTATTTCCCTTTCAGAACCATATTCTGTAATTGAGTTCTATTGGGTTCCATATCACTGTTGTACTGATAATGCTTGACAAAAGCTTCAGCAAGATCTTTCCAAGTTCTGATGTAAGTTCTTTCTAACCCCATATACCACTCCAAAGATGCCCCAACCAGGCTATCTTGGAAGCAGTGCATGAGCAGCTTCTCATCCTCGGAGTAGGCAGACATCTTTCGATAGTAAGCCCAAATGTGAGTTTCGGGGCAAGTCGTTCCCCTATACTTGTCAAAGTCCGATAATTTGAACTTGGGTGGAATCATCACACGTGGGACCAAACCAAGATCAGTCATATCAAGTCAAAAGGCATTCTGGTTCTCATAAGCACACATTCTTTCTTCAATCATCTTGAATTTCTTATATGCTTCATATGGGATACCAACATCTAGGTCACGTATAGAAAATGCGTCCTTCTGTCTGTCTTCCTCCCACTGATGGTTATAAGCTCTGCCAGCTCCATGGACAGCACAAACATTCCACCACCAATACCACCTGGAATTCCACCAGTAACACCTCCGCCTGGACTAACAACAACACCTGCGCCATTATCGCCCGGAGGAATGACAACACCAGCACCACCTCTGCCCAGAGGGATAACAACATTAACACCTGGATGAACCACCCCACTGTCATCGACTCTGGGAGCGTTAATAAGTGGCTGAACCAAATTCCTCAACTGTTCTTGCCCTTAGGCCACGTTTTGCATCAACTCTACAAACTGAGTCATGCGAGCCTGCACTTCCAATAGCTCTGCTTGCATCTGTTCCATAATTCGCTTCTGATTTCCTCTTGTGTGATACTTATGAATACGAGGATCTACTATCCTACTGAAGAAAACCAGATAGATATGAGAAAAGCCAGCCCAAGACACATACGATGCATATGAGTATGATATGCGAATGCAAATGTCATGTTTGAATACTTCCAGAGTGTTCTACACCTTGATTCGAGTTTAAACAACAATAAACAAGAGAGGTGGATAGAACACTGGTAAAACTGCTCATAAATTAAATAAGAAAAATAAGTCAATACAGAGTCAATATAGCATAGATAACATCGAATACACAACATCAATGGCCCTAGTCAATAAGCCTTATGGTGATCAATATAAATAGAATAAAGTCGACTACATCATATCTTCAATATCTACCAAGGACAAACCTCCCCAGCCACTATGCTCCTTGAATCAGGCTTTAACCTCCTTGAATAACTTCTTGGTGTCAGGATGCTTCGGCCTCTGAATCAGCTTCTGAATGTGAATATCTCTCCTATGCATGATCCCTTCCAGATAGTGACATAGATCCTCCCAAACATATTCTCTAAAGGCATCTTCGAGCTTAGGCTTCTTCACCTCCGCTTTAACTTTAAGCTCTTCTAAGGTTGACAAAGTATCCTTAAGCTTCTTTTCACTTCTATACCTGTGAGACGACTCTCTTCTGACATCTCTCTCTTTAACTTCGAGATGCAGATTTAACTTTTCAATCTGGTCACAGAGTTCATCTTCTTTCATCTTGTGAGCCGTCACGGTGGTGTTCCATTGACTGTTGAACTTGGAAATATTGAGGCGGCTCTGCGCAGATCTTTTTTTCTCTGTTGCAGGATATTGTTGGCGTTCTTCAGATCTTGACCTATCCTCTCTCTGATCTTGATTTCATCTCCTAGTTCTTTCTCTCTCTTTCTTAGAAGTTACATCTTTACTTTGGATACACAGACTGCTTCTTTTTGAGCATGACCCAACCAAGAGACCTTCATCTTCAATTCTTCATTCTCTTTATGGAGTTCTTCTTTTTCGGCACAAAGCTTGTTATACCTTTCAATCTCCATCGTAATAGTTTGTTCGATCTCTAGAGGATACATAAGTGCTTATATGTGAAAAGGCTCTCACAACTGCGAAAAGAGGGTCCGACGGAAACAAACAGAAGAGTCACCACCGAACGTTATTTATCCCAAAGAGAGGGAAAGGAAACAATTGAAGAAAACTAAGAGAACAGGAAAAGACAAGGTCATCACAACCAAATCTTGGGTTCGGGAGTCGGTTACGCAAGGGGAAGGTATGAGCACCCCTCACGTCCATTGTACTCAATGGGATCCACTCTTGTTGTCTAATCTATGGGTGAAAGCTATCTAAAAGCTACTGCTAAACGGGGGTGGAAAGAAAGAACAGACTTGATAGGACATCGCCGCCCTATGCCTACGTATTCCCTCGTGCAATGGAAAAGTCAGAGTCAACGTAGTTCGGGAAACTACGAGTGATGGGGGGATGTTGCTCGCCAAGACATCGTCGTCTTGTGCCTATGTATCCTCATATGGTATGAGAGAAGTCAGAGCAAACGTAGTTCGGGAAACTATAGGACAAGGTTGGTTAAGTATTTTTGCGAGTGATGTTAAATCTCCATTCCAGCAGTTAGGGACGATGCCTATTTGCGGTAGAACGGAAAAGTAATGTACTCTAGAGAAAGGGTGGAAAAGAAAGAAGAGTGCTCGCTAGGATTATCATAATCCTATGCCTACGTACTCTCAACAGGTATGAGAAATTAGAGCATCCGTAGTTCGGTCAACTACGAAAAAACGGGGTCTTAATCACACGGATGCGAGAGAAAAAGGTCCTAGGCCTGGAACGCCTTAACAGAAGTGAATTAACTTGGTTTGGGACTCGTACTGCACTAAATCCTAAGACGTAGGAGCAAATGTGTCGCATATTACCTAAAGGGATTACACTAAACACTCTAGACAAGTGAAGAAAGACCTCCCCACTTAACATTTCCTACGCACCTAACACTTGTGGCTCACAACACACATCGCGATTTATTAAATGTTTTGAATTACTGTTCAACGGTGTTAATGAATTGAATCGGGACAAATGTAACACTAAACCGCCGTAGCTCGACTTATGAGGGAATTCAAACTATAAGAGGACGCGTGAATTGATATCCGGGCTATGGACAAGATGGAGAAATGATATTGAGGATCTTTCTCCGATTTAATCGTGCCGCACAGACCAAAAAAAGGTGGGATCTCGTCTTAAACACAAATATTATATTGATTAATCGAAGGTAGCCTATCGCGATCCCAAAGTAAAGAAAATGACCCAAATGGTCATTTTCCATATATTTGAAATCGGGAAGGCTATCGACTTCGGTAAGCCGACGCTTGTGAATAAAAGACTTCATAGATCGAAAGAGTTTAAATAAAATAGAAAATAAAGAAGAAATGAAAGAGAAACGGAAGGTGGTCTTGGGCAAACCGTCATTTATCAATAATTTGACCAATGATGGTTTTGTGGTCTTGTTATCGACCGGAACGAAGTAATAAAGATGAATAAAAATCGAAAACAAAAATGAAAAGAAAATTTGGTCTCAGATCTTTCGTTTTTCATCAATAATTTGACTGAAAAACTTAGAGGTCTCTTCATCGACCAAAACGATAAAAGTGAGATAAAACGCATAAAATCGAAAAATGAAAATGAAAAGAAAGTTTGGTCTCAGATCTATCGTTTTTCATCAATAATTTAACAGAAAAATTTAGAGGTCTCTTCATCGACCCACAAAAATGAGGTATTGCAAAGCCTCACAGAAAATAAACACTAAAATCTAGCTTCTAAGAAAAATATGTTAAAATTCTAAAAAGAACCAAAATTTAGAAAAATGTATATACAAAAACTCTAAACTTTGTTAGAAAAATATTGAAATTCTAAAAATTAATTTAATGAAATATATTAAAAACTTCTAACTAACTAAATTAGAAAAAAAAACTTATTTACAAATCTTAAAAGAAAAAGAAAACTAAAACTAAAATAAATTAACAATTCTAAAAAAAAAGGTTTTAGAAAATAAATTACATTAATAAAGGGGGGGGGGGGAGGCTGTGATTATAGTGTGTCAAACAAAACTGGGGGATTGGAAGGTGACTTCACGAGCTCAAAAAAGGAAACCCAATAACCTCATAGTTATAACTTTTACAAAACAAAAGTTAAATGCAAAATGGAAAAGCATCTTAAACCAAAACCGTATGGCACCGCATCATCAACCATCAAAACAAGAAAAGAAGAACGTCTCGTCTCTCTCGCTTCAGCTTCAAATTGCTTTTGATTCGTTTCTATATTTAAACGGTTCATATTGTGTCATTTTTCTTCTCTGATTTTCTGCCTCTGTTGCGGGTTTTGACGGGTTTGAGTTGACGGTGGAGGGTTTGGCTGGGTTTCAAAGGTTGATGACAATTTGAAGGTTGTTGGATATGTGTTTCGTGTGGTTGTTTTGAAGTATGAATAGGAAGAAAGAGGGCGAGTTGTGGTTGCTGGTCAAAAAATCCAGAGGAGGGCGTCGTTAATGGAGAAAGGTTGCGTTTTGAGCGGGTGAAGTTGTGAGGGATTGAAGGTTTGAGGAGGTTGAAAGTTGAATGGAGATTTCACGGGTTTTGAAGAAGAAGGGGATGCACGACAAGTGGACGTTTTCGGAGTTGGAAGAAGAGAGGTATGGACAGAGATGGCGGCGCCAGGTCTTGCGCATGAAGAAGATGATGATGAACAGTGATTGGAGGCTGCTTCTAGGGTTGTCCAACGAAGAAGAAAATGAATAGTGTTATATATGCTGAAGAAAACGACACGTGCCCCTGCTTTTGATTTTTTTGATTAATTTTGCTGTACTAATTCTGGTTAATAATAAATCTAACCTAATTCAATTCTAATCCTAATTAAAAAACTAATTCTAATCTAAAATCAATGCTAATTCTAAGTTAAAACTAATTAAAGCTAATATTCTAATATAACTATTCTAAACCTAATATTAAAGTTCTAATCTAATCATTAATTAAAATTCTAATTAAAACTAATCTAAATTAATAATTAGAATATAATCTAATTTCTAATTAAAAACTAAATAATTCTAATAAACAAATTCTATTTCTAAACTAAAATCTAAATTAAAATTCTATTTAAAACTAATTACATTCTAAACCAAATAAATTATATTCTAGTTTAAAATCTAATTAAGTTCTAATTAAGAAAATCTAACCTAATTTCTAATCTAATAAGAAAAATCTATTCTAAATTAATCTAAAATTCTAAGTAAATTCTAAACAAGTAAAATAAAACTAAATAAACAAACGAAATAAAAATGAATAAAAAGGGGCAAGCACCGAAATGCAACAAAATTATAAGCACGGATTGAAACACCAGGAAGAGAACAACCTTTCACTCGATTTCGAAATAAATCTCATCCTTTGAACCGGTTTAACTGATTAAAATGTGAACAAAGTGGTTGTAATCCCGATAAATCCATTCTGGTTGACAACATGAATAGTATGCGAGAAATGATCGACCTAGATGATATGCAGATGAATGCGAAGCAAAAGCCAGTCAAAGTTAGAAAAAGCGAGGGAAAACTTTGGGGTGCAACAGCTGCCCATATTCAATCGACTTGGATCTGAAGGGATGAAAAGCAAACGCTTTCAGACATTCAAGGTAAAAGGTGATTGAATACAAAAAGAAACCCAGAAATTTGCAGTCTGTTGGGATGTATGCAATTGGAGCCCATTCATACGTCGTTAGATAGAAAACATACCCAAAAGAAACACATCATCAATATGAATTGACGGAAAGAAAACCATCCAAAGAACCACATTGTCAATCGGAATTGACAAAAAGAAAAACCATCTCCAAAGAACCACATCGTCAATAGAAATCGACAGAAAGAAAACCATATCCAACGAACCACATCATTAATAGAAATCGACGGAAAGAAGCGCCATATCTAAAGAACCACATCGTCAATAGAAATCGACGGAAAGAAACGCCATACCCAAAGATCACATCGTCAATAGAAATTGACGGGAAGAAACACCATATCCAAAGATCACATCGTCAACAAAATTTGACGGGAAGAAACACCATATCCAACAATCACATCGTCAATAGAAATTGACGGGAAGAAACACCATATCCGACGATCACATAGTCAATAGAAATTGACGGGAAGAAACACCATATTCAACGATCACATCATCAATAGAAATTGACGGGAAGAAACACCATCTGCAAGGAACCACGTCTTCAATAGGAATTGACGGAAAGAAAACCGTATCCAAAGATCACATCGTCAATAGAAATTGGCGGAAGAAAACCCTGTTGGGGATGTCGTCATCGAAGGGTTGATGGACAAAGTATGACTGACGTATGATACGAAACCCAAAAGAAAGCAAAGGCTGATGGAGATATGTCACTGTCTTGATTGAAGGGTGATTCAGGTTGCCACAAAAGATAACAAAACTGGCCTATGCTTCGCATGCATATGTTTAAATTTTTTTTGGGCGTAATGCTCCATACGAGATGAAAATGCTACACATTTGAGGATGTAATGCAAATATGATAACTATATGTAGAAATGTAGATGCAGGCTCGGGCTGTTGGGGAAAGAAAGATGCCCTAGATATGATTGGACTTATGCTGGGAAAGTTAGGTGAAACCCGACGGTGATAGGTTTTTTGAAGGTGAAACTTTTCTGGGTACCAATGGAGACTGGATTTTCTGGTGGTTGCCAACAGGAATTGGACTTTAGGTTATCTGTGAGGGGTCAGGTACAGCTGACATTGGAAAATGTCCTGTCTGGGTACAAGGTTTATGATTGAAGGGTCAGGGAATGGTTAACATGACTTCCCGACATTCGTCTTGAACTTGAAGGTTAACTAAACCTGCTTGAATAACCTTGAGTAGCTATGAAGATATGGAGAGGAAAAGTTATTTTGTTTTCCATTTTGCCCCAGCTTGTGGGACCTCTATAAAAATCTTCCTCGAAAGGAGACCTGAAATCTCTATACCCTGCTGGTTTAAGATGAATTGCCTCAACATTTTGAACCTCGGAGAGGTGCTTCAGATTAATTGCATTTGGATAAGGAGTTGTGCTCTTGGGGTGGCCTTCCCCAGCCTTCAAATGACTATGCCCTTGATTGGTTCATCTGTGAAGAAGTGCCTCTGACTGACTAACCTTCGAGAGATTTGATGAATCTCGACCTGGTTGCCCCAGATTAAATGAATCTTGGAATAACTGACTCCCCTTATATGGACATTTGATATGACTTTCCCTTGTTCAACAGAGTACTCAGGCGTTCTGCATCTTATCTCGATCAAACTTTCCATTGTAGAAACTCTCCTGATGTCAAGTGCTTACCAGCAAGTAAAACAAATTGTTTTGAAAAGATAATATTAATACAATGCATATGACAGTTTTGAAATCCATGTCTGTTCACTGGAAAAAAGGTTGTGATATATAGTGAATGAATCACTTACCAGAATGTCAACATCAATACCCACAAGGTAAGAAAATCCTCTTAGGAGTCAGTTTTGACGCGACCTTTACTGAAGTATGCTTTCAAAATAAACCTGCTTAAACTAGGTCTTTTGAAGGTTGTAACATGGTCTGGCTCACGGTTATAGAAAGAAAGGATATAAGGCTCAAAAGTTCTGTTTAAACCCACCCATTCTCCTTGATGTTCGCCAGTCCTAAGTTCAGCTAATTTGACACAAGCGCTCACCTTTCAAAGGTTGAATGACAGGAGTGATGGTTTAAGGAAACCACAAGGTTTTCGGAGTGACAGTCACTCGCTTTTTGTTTTTGGTGTCTGGAATCACACGAATTGTTCTTCATCCTTTTTTTTTTGATTTCCGTATTATTTCCTGGATTGACTCTTTTGAGTATATCTTTTTGAATTCGAAGTCTAGCGGGATGCCCTAATTTTTGCCTAAGCCATTTGTTTTCAAGTTATCGACTTATCAGGCTCCCTTTTTTATTTTTTATTTTTTCGGAACAAAACGTGTGACACCGGCTTGTCTGACTTGTTGAAAGGATTGTGACTGCCTAACTCCTTGGTTGATGACGGATAACCACTGTAAGATTTTGAGGTATGACTTCTACAAATGTGATTGATCCTTGAATGGGAACACTCCTTTTGCAATTTGGATGTTTAGTCGAATTAACTGACACCTACCCTGCCCCAGGTTAATATTAAGGGTTTTTCATTTTCAGAAAGAGACTCCTACTACTAGGCTCAATGGGGTTTGACAAGGGATTATCTTCCTTATATCTCAGGTGTTTAGGAATTTGAAGCAATGCCTGTACATCATTAGTAGATGTTTTATTCAAAAGCATACCAATCAGAAGCTTTGCGTCATTTGATTTTTTCATCCTCCCTCGGATTCTGCTTAAACAAGCGTTTGACATCAATACAAAAGTAATGAGTGAACATGAATGGATTTAATCAAAACATGCATTTTCATTTCATCATCATTATCAATTGAAAACAAATAAATTCACAAATAAGTTTGCACTTTAACAGAAAAGAAACTACAAATGCAAAGAAATGACATGATATAAAAGATTGTCGCTTCAAAGAAACTACAAATGCAAAGAAATGATATGATATAAAAGATTGCCGCTTCTGGGAACCGGGATTTCCAATCTTGATTTGCTACTGAGCTAGCCATCTTCAGAATTGCTCGTCAAAGTCAGCCTGATATTCGGATGAACCCACATGACTGGATGAAGGGGGATTGTTGATCTGGATACCCTGAGGTGTGACTGAGAACATATTAGAGTCAAGAGGAGTCTGAATCTTACTCTTAAGTACCTTACAATCTTCAGTTGAATGCCCTTGTGCCCCAGTATGGTAATCACAATGGGTGTTGACATCAAAACCTGGCAGATATGGAGGAATCACTGGGTTAATCACCTTTGGCATTATTAATCCACCTCTGATCAAATCTGGCAACATCTGACTGTACGACATTGGCAACTGAGTGAAATGCTTCTCTGGCTTGTTTGGCCTCTGTCGAGCGTGCCGACTGGGCTGATGATGGTATGACCGTTGACTCTGGAGGGGAACAGATATCTGATACACAGACCCAACAGGTTGCTGACTATGAACATCCAAAATGTCTGAAAACTGAATTTGAGGTACTGGGGATTCCCAGATAGAATTACTTTCTTTCTCCCATTCTTCTTGAGAACTGACAATTGATTCGCTTTCATAAGCTGCGATGTCTGAGATGTCTCGAATCTTTCCACTCTTGAGTCCGCTCTCAATATGTTCCCCCAATTATTACCAAGGCAGAAAAGTTTAATGCCCCACTACCAATCATCTTATCGAAGTAAGGACCTCGCAAAGTATCCGTGAACAGGTCAACCAATTCTCTTTCTAGAAGTGGTGGTTGAACGCGAGCAGCTAATTCTCTCCATCTCTGCACATACCCTATGAAGGATTCATTGTCCGCTTGAGATAAGTCTTGCAATTGCATGCAGCTAGGATTCATGTCGAGATTGTAATTGTACTGCTTCATAAAGGCATTGGCTAGATCTGACCAGGATTTGATGCAACCACTCTCTAACTGCATGTACCAACTCAGCGATGCCCCACTTAGACTGTCCTGGAAATAGTGAATCATAAGCTTGTCGTTGTGGACATGTGAAGTTATTCTTCTGCAAAACATCACCAAATGCCGCTTCAGACAACTATCCCCTTTGTACTTCTCTAAATTTTGCGTCTTAAACTTCAGAGGCATCACAAGGCCTGGCACCAAACACATGCTTGAAGCATTCAGATTAAGAGTATCCTGACCCATTAGGGCGTCAAGCTTCTCCTCCAACAAATGATATCTTCTCATAAACTCAACAGTCTGTGAGTCCTTAGGATTAATCTTTGGAACAACCCCTTGGGAATCTGGCACAGAGAATGTGAAATTGTGATAGTCCGTGTCATTGAGAGAAGATGCATGCCTATCTCGAGCAATGGTATGCTCTTGATCTCCAACAGGAATCTGCACAGGCTGATCTTGAGCAACATTGTTCACAGAAGGTGGAATAACATTCTCATTAACTGGAGTCCTCTGAATATTAGCCCCTCCCCTCGTCATAGCTGTCATGGCTTCCAAGAGCTGATCCGACTGATTCTTCATCAATTCAAACTTTGCCCTTGTAACAACTGAATTCTTCTCTCCTGAGTTCATGATCCTTCTAAAAGCTAATTCAAGTCCAGTACGAGTGTCAGGAAATCAACTGCGGGTTGGACAAAAGACGGGTGAGCTCTCTATTCCCGACTGAGGATGGATATGCAAGAATGAAATGCAAATGCAATGCAAAATGCTAATGCAACAGACAAGGGATCAAAACTCTGACAAAGCTCTGAATAACTACTGTGCTGCTGACTAGATAAGTTCATAAGTCTACTCTTGAAGAGAATACCAGAATACCAGGTTGGTTGAAGGTAAAAGTTTCCTGCAAAAACCCTTCCAGCTCACAGGTATTACCTAATCTCTGAAGAGGTACGACATCCTATGCAGGTCGTCATTATCATGGACTCTCAGATTGAGAAATGATGATACGTTCACCATTTCTAGTTTGGCATCATGGTCAAACGAGGAGGCCTCAACTGACTCCCCAATGAACGGTCTCCAGAGTCGTTAGTTTTCAGATCCAACATCCCCTCAACTGTCCAAAATGCACAGGATAGGATGTCTTCAAAGAAAACCTCGTCTGAACGCGAATTTCATGAGGGGTCTTGCATGCCAAACATGCAAGCCTGCACTACTCTCCACACTAATACTAGGCGTGTACTCAAGCCTGGGTATTGGGCTTATCTCTCAATGGAACATGCCACCCAACAACACAACAACAATATAATAATAAAGTGCAGAAGGTAAAAATGTAAATGCAATACTATACAACAATAAAATATACACATACAACACACATATGCACAAAAATAAACACACTAAGACATAAAATAGACAAGCGCTAGGATTGACTCGTATAGGGAAACAGAATCCCCAATATAGTCCCCAGCTGTGCAATTGCGAAAAGAGGGGCCGACAAAAACAAACAGAAGAGTCGCCACCGAACGTTATTTATCCTAAAGAGAGGTAAAGGAAACGATAGAAGAAAACCTAAGAGAACGGGAAAAAACAAGGTCATCGCAACCAAATCTTGGGTTCGGGAGTCGGTTATGCAAGGGGAAGGTATGAGCACCCCTCACGTTCGTTGTACTCAACGAGATCCATGCTTGTTGTCTAATCTATGGGTGAAAGCTATCTAAAAGCTAATGCTAAACGGGGGTGGAAAGAAAGAACAGACTCGATGGGACATTGTCACACCCTAATTTTGACCTTAAGATCCCACCTCCTTGCGCATTTTCTTACGTGTTATCTTTTTGCTTTTTATATATATGTTTATTATGACTAACCAGTTGGTGCAGGTGCGATAATGACAAGTGTAGAGGCCTATTATGATTCCAGTGGGTGGCTACATCGCAGGTTGTGTCATTATTTTCAAGGAGAAATTGGGGACGTTCTTAATGGTGGTTTGTGATCAATTTGTTTTAAGATGTTAAGATTGCATGAGATCTTGAACTGAGTCTTGGCAAGGAACACTTTTAAGGAATTCACGAATCTTGATCTTCACAAAATCTAAATGCTCAAACTTCCGGCTATAATAAGATTCACCTAAGTTGCCTCTCATTCACGAGTTTCATTTACAAAGAGTTCGTTTTATTATGAGTGAGATTGATTCACGTCAAGAATTTCATTATATGAAAGAAGTATCTACTTGCTATTAGTGATTAAGGTATTGGAGAGCTTATATTGAGGTTGCCTTTTTCGACCCTTTTGCCTCAAGACCCTGCGGTTTACAACTTGGCATTATCTCATATCTTTTGCCAAATTGCTTTTGGATCATTCTAGTGCTCCGTTACACCAATTTGCAGGGCTAGTTATTAAGTACTATTGGCAGTTTTGTTTTACAATTTGAGGGGATTCAACAGGAGGGCATTTGGGTTACTAGTCCACCGTATCATTTCTATCTACACTTTGACAGTAGAGATGTAAAGGACTAAATTAGTATGAGGATAATTACAATGTCATAATTTGCAAAGGAACTCATGAGATTCAATCAAGCGTCCGTATCTTTTTCATGTTAATTCAATACAGTGTGCATACACTTACTACATAGACAAAATAATGATACATCTTGATATGCCCTCTTTCGCTGACTTATGTTTTTCCTAAAGAGTAAGCAAACACAATGTTACTCAAATAACTGGGTGTAAAGGACTATCGAACAATTTATTAAGGCGACCGTTGAAGCTTGAAATATATTGAAAGTTCAACCAAGACTTTTCCACGCCCCAAAACCAAATTCTCCGTAGCAGCCATGCGTTCGGACTCAGGTGGTAGCATTAGCCCTTAATTTACCTGTGTAATACCCAAAAGAACAAGGGTCAGTACCTCAGCCAACCAAGAAACCAAATTGCGCGCTCGGCGGTTTAATTTGCAAATAACTTGGTTTAGTTCCTACTTTCCAACATGGGCCGACATGCAATGTGAAGAAGGAAAGTAACAGAAGATGTTGAAGGCTTTCCCAACAGACTTAACTTCAACCAGGAACCTATAATGGAACCACCACATGTGAAACTCCTCGGTGGTAATCCAGAGTAGTATCTAGCCAGAAGCAAAGTTTGTTGTTTCCTGCAAAGAAGGAAATTAAAGCAGTCATTAGGCAGCAAAGTCGAAACAGGAAATTCAGCGGCTAAACCCAACATTGTTTGATTTTAGGAACTAGGCGTTGAATCAACAAGACCATCAGTAGCTTCCTTACGACCCCGCTAAACAAAACTGAAACATCTATCCCATTAGAAAAGCAACTCAATTTATAAGCCTTCCGCATTGTGTATGAAAGAAAGAGGCATCCTTAAATTCACCTTGTCCAAGAGTGAAGTCCTCATTCTTGGACCCAAGTATAAGCTGCAGATTTTGAATAAAAGAACTTGTCTGTGCTCTTTGGCTTTCTACAGCCACATGTGCTTTGAAGAGCATATCATTACCTGCCAAGACAATACCCAACATGATCAGTTTAAAAAGGAAGGTTATTAAATCACACAAAGCGAATTTCAATTGACAACCGATATAGTCAGAAAATTTCGAACCAAAAGGGAAAGGGGATTCATTATCAATTAACATCTTTTGGCTCAAAAACAACCTATATAAGGACTCAGAATTGAGATGAAGAGGGGGATCCATTCACAAGCCGCAATCAAAAACCACAGAAGATCCAAAAAAAAATGGTAAACTCTAAACATTTTTTAAGAGAAAAGCTAAAGGACTTATCTTCTCTTTTCCTCCGCCGCGAGATCACAAACCACTCCTTCAGCCATCACCTTAGAAACCTGCAAGAATCCACATCAAACCATGAGAGTTTTTTCTAACATTTTGACTCTTCTTTGTTGTTTTGTTCGATTTATGTAGGAACAAGGGAGAAGAACACACGGAGGAAAAGAAGGAGAAGAATGGTGAATAACAAGAGAACAGATATTGAAAGAAGACGATAGAGAGGAAATGGAGAAGACAGAATCGCAGAAGAAAGGAAGGAAATGAAGAAGTGGAGAGAAGAGAGTAGCGGTGGATCAGAGAAGAGGAATTGATAGATTTAAGGTTTCAGTTCTTTATTTTTTTTATTTTATATATTGTAATTACATGCACGCGAGCCCATGACAACTCCCATGCACCGTCACAATCATCACCATCCGTCCTTTACCTATCCAGATCACGCGATCACAACGCGCACCACACGGTGCACCCTCGCATCATCCTGCACACTGGATCATCCGCCCAGTCTCTCTTTATCTTTTAATTTCTTTTTATGTTCGTTTACTTTTAGTTGTAGTATTTTATTTGTAATTTTTAATTAATTATTAATGAAATACTAACTAACTACTAACCAACTAACCCTAAAAAATAAAATATATAAGAATTTGAAAAATATTTTTAAAATTTAATTAAAAACGAATTTTAATAATAATGTGAGATTTAGCTTAAGTTTATTTTTATTAATTTAATGTCTAATTTTATTTTGCATACACAGAAAAACACAAACAATGCTTATTTCTTTTTCTTAATATAAAAAAATCAAAAAAAATTTTTTCATGAAACTTAGAACTTTTCTTTTTTAAAATGAATAAATTCTCTCCGTTTAGCTTAGGATCAACTATTAATTCTAGTTTTTATTTAACTTAGATTTATTTTAATTTCATATTTTCTCTTAAAAAATAATAATAACTAAAATCAATTGAGCAATTAACATTCAAATTCTAACATTTTCTTTTCTTTCTCAATAAATTTCTACTCAAAACAATTTCACTGCTACTCATACTCACCGTACAATATTTGCATATTTCATCACTTATTTGCATTCTCAATTATTCATCCGCTTTACCGCTTATCCCTCCGAAGGAAAGGTTACCCTGTTTGACCCCGGTGTCAATGCCTTAACCCTCACCCTAGCCTTAGGATTCGAGTCTCCGTACTCACCTTTTAGGCGTCCCGTCGTGTTCACACTCGCACCCATTTTCAATTCAACTTTCAACGTAGATGGGAGTCTCCGCACTCCAAGTAAGAGGTTCCATATGAACACTTATTCCCCCTTTGGAACTTTGACCCACAGTAAATAGTTCCTTAAACCCTTTAGGGGAACTACAAATACTCTGATTCCATTCCTGTCAGGATATGTAGGCACAAGATGCAACGTCTTGGCGAGTATACTTAGAAATAAACCATTAGGTCTTTCATCCTTAAGCAGATAACCCTTAGCAATAAATAACATAAAACAAGAGGTTCCTGTAGAGTACTACAGAAACTTAGGATGCTAGCACCTTTCCTAAGTTTAACTAACCCCCGAACCTATAACTCTCTAGATTTTGCATTTGCATTGCATCGCGGATAATTCGATCTTTTTCCCTTCCTTTGGACAAATTAAAGACCGGTTGTAATGAATTATGATTCAATCTAATCAATAGCTTGGTATCCAATTTTCACCGCGACAGAAATGGCGACTTCACTGGGGAAATCTCCTTGTGGGTTTCCCTAACTTGTTTATTTATGTTTATTTATTGTCATATTTGATCATCTGTTTATGAATTGCTCTTTTTTATGCTTTTGGGTTGATATCTTTGAGGGGTGAGACAAAGTCCTACACCCGGACTTGAGAGAAATTATAATAGGAAGGTGATATATTTGACGAGGCTTATAGGGAGTGAGTCCCGACCAAGCTGACTTGAGAATCACCGCTCAGTTGAGGCCCTCTCTAGATGGTACTGTTGAACGAGTCAGTCGTGAAAACATTCACTAATTTCGACCTTGGAGCCTGTGATATTGAGGACCGCAGTTACCTTTAACCCCGCTTTGGCCTTTATTAGGACGTAGTGCGAGGACTGTGAGGGAGTTTTCCCGAAATAGTTGCTACGCGATGCTACACTCAAAAGAGGTTCTCTTGAGAATATTATTAACCACCGAGTTAGTCAGGAAATTGATAATATCCGAAAGATGGACTAATGATTTTGGGCACCTCTTTAGAACCTTGTTCTACAGGTACAATCCACCTTTAGTCCACATCCTTTGGGAATGGGTATACCTTTGCTCCATGCTCGTTGCAAACCTAGGGCTCTCCTGTTTGTTTATCCTTGTTTCTGTATGCTTGCATGTGTTTGTGCATCCATAAAGCATCATATTGCATTGGTTTCACGGAATCCCGAATTTATTTATAAACATTACAGAACCAGTATGGATTACAAAAGAAAATATTTTGAAATATTCTTTTAAGAGTCCTAATTTGGATGTCCTGAGGAAGTCAGAAGCTCTGTTTGAAGATAAAGAGAAATTCAAAGACAAATACAAGAAACTTTTATTCTTAAAGATCCAGATGGACAAGGGATTTCTTCCTTACTTTCCTAGCAAGAAAAGAAGGGAGATGGAGGATTTATTTTCCTCTATCAAACTACCCCTCAAAAGTGGATCATGGACAACTTATCTTCAAGAAGATCCAACTGGAAGAGTAGATCAAGAAGCCCAAAGCAAGACTTCCTTAGGGCTTTAGTAGCTTTTATTTAGCTATTATGTCAGGGCTCTTTTAAGAATATTTTCTATAATCCGATATCAAAAAGATAATAAATGAATTTTTCTTTGGTATTCTGTGATGTTTTCCATGAAACCTTTCATTTCTGTATTCTGCATTTTTGCATAGCATCTCTCATTTAGCATTTGCATATGCATGTATCTCTGTTGTGGCTCATTCGACTTTCTGTCTTTGTCACGTCAATTGACATCTTGACCATCTGACCAAGCTTGAAGTATTATTGAAGGATAGTAAAGAGAACGAAGGATATGAATCCCATGATTGGTTTTAGAGTAATGACTAATCCGATATTTGATCTTCCCTCTGATGACAATGCTCAACAAGTGGACGTTCCTATACAATCTCAGCCTAGGCAAAACAACCTGATCAAGTTGATAGAAGAGATTCCCAATTTCCACGGTGTATACCAAATCCTCAGAATGTTCATACTGAGATGATCGACTCGAACACCAGCTGTGAATTTCATGACGGAGTGATGGGGCATTCGATCGAAGAATGCAAGATATTCCAAGAAAAAGTTCGAGAGATGATTAACGACAAATTGTTGACCTTCAAAAGAGGAAGCCTAGTATTGAATGGAACACCATTGTGTTGATAAATACACAGACATAATAAAATCTTTTAGAAGGGCTTGTTTGGCAGTTCATTTTGTTTGCTTATATGTACTTTTACTTCTTTGATTAAAAGCATCATTGGCATGTAAGAATTTGTTTATTTTGAAGGTTAATGCAATTAAAGTGTTTGTCTTGAAGAAATCCATTCGTATTCACTCATAAAATGATTTTTCATGTTTTATAATGCCAACTTTACCCAATCTCTTGATTTGATAGAGAATTGGGAGGAGGATGACGAATCAAAAACGCAAGATCTCTAGTTGTATGCTTTTAAATGAAACCCTGTTGATGATGTAAGACATTGTTTCAAATCCTAAACACTGGAGATATAAGGAAGATAATCCCTTTTTAACCCCTTTTGAGCCTTGAAGTAGGAGTTTTCTTTTCCAAATAAAAACCCTCAATTTTAACCTGGGGCAGGGTAATTTTCAGTTAAGTTGATCGAGAGCTTAGACTTTAAAGAGGAGGAGTAGACATTCGAGAATCCATCTTATATATCCTTAACATATTAGGAGGATGGAAGTCAAAAGACGCAAATGATTATCCCTCAACTATCTAAAGAGTGAGGCAGTCACAATCCTTTTAAAAAGAGTCAAAATGACTCAGAGTCACACGACTTGATAAAAAAAAATGAATGAAAAAGAAAAATTCCGCCAAGTCAAAACCTATGAAGGAGACTTAGGAAAAATTGATGCATGCCGCTGGACTTCTAAGTCAAAATCCAAAAGAATCTATCCAGGCAAAAGTTAGGGAATGAAAAATGCGAAAAGCAAAATCAAAGGATCACAAAGAAAATCTTATGTAAAGAACAACGTCGTGTGATCAAACACTAAAAGAAAATAGGTGAGTGACTGCTATGACAAAAGCCTTAATCAGTTCTCGATCATATCAAAATCCTCTTGAGAGATGAGTGCCCACATCAAGTTAACTGAATGTAGGATTGGAGAACATCACGAAGAAGGGGTGGGTATAAATAAACTTTGAGCCTTTATCCTTTGTTTCTTAAACCGTGAACCAAGCCACGATACAACCTTTAAAAGACCTAATTGAAGTAGGGTTTATTTTGAAAGCATACTCGATGAGATAACGTTTCCTGACTCTTATGAGCTATGCTCAATTTGATGTTGCCTTGGTAAATTAAATTCATATCCTAACTAGTGATTTGGTCACAAGTTATCGTGATATCTTTTTCAAAAAAAAAAGAAAACAATTCAAGACAAACATATATGTTGCATTAAAAGTTTCAGAATTAACATTCCATGCGTGTTAATTTTTGCCTGATATCTTAAAAAATTTACATATAGACATTAAAGATGAAACTTGAAGATCCTGCTGTACAGGGCCAAGTTATTGCCAGGTCGCCCGTTTACAAGCCTGACTGTCCTCAGAAGCAAGCTTTGAAGACTCAGTCATAATACCGTCAATCTGGGCCAGTTATGTCGAGATTCGACGAATCTCTCCAAGAGTTTGAAAACAGTGGGGCAATTGCACTCCATGTTCTCTGTAAAATCCTCTTGGAACGGCTTGTTCTCATAAAGCATGTACTCTGGGGAATTTGAGAAATGAGGATTACGTTATCCACTCACAACACTTATTGTTCAAAATGGTGACTATTACGAAGTTCATCAAGACCAAAACTACTTTGTTTTCACAACATTCTCCATGTCTCCGATGAATCTTATTTCAAGTGGTCATGATTCCTCCGATGGATCTCTATTTCAAGCAGTGATGACCAATGCAAGAAATATCCAGTAGGTGACTTGATAATCCTCAGCGAATCTTCTCGAACTTCACTTCCCCAATGAAATGGACGTTATTTCCCTCCTCAGTGGATCTTTCACAACGCTAGTTTTCCCCAGCGAAGCGAATGTTTATTTCATCCCCATGAAGTTTTGACTTTGACATCTTCAACAACTTTATTAACTCGGGTCTCCCCCATTGAAGTGGATATTTATTTTGATCCCCCGCGAAACCTCTGTTTGGGTATCTTCATCTACAACTTCAGCAGAAATCCCTCCAGTGAAGCAAGATATTTATTTTATCCACAAAGTTTCCTCTAAAAAGAGATTCATCTTGACAAACCCTTCAAGATCAAGATGTTATACCCCAAGTGGAATATTTTCTATTACCCAGAACTTTGAAGCCCTGAAACAGGACTGTGATCCCATATTTGATTCTCCATCCATCCCCGATGTTGCTTCTAAATTTGAAGATTGGTCGAATGGTTACTTCGAGATGTTTAGTTCATCTCCGTTTGCCTCCATTTGTTTATTTTATCAGCATCGGCATACAACATACGCATAGTGTAACACCCTTTTTCTACCCCAAAATTATCAAGGCAAAATAACACATAAATCAGAGTGAATAAATAAATCTCATTAAAAAGCCACAAAAGGGCGTACATTTCTCAAAGTCAACAAAATTGGTCAATACTCCATAACGACAGGTTTTCCTCAAAGTACATCAAACAACATAAAACAACGGAACTCAAAGCATAAATCAAGGTTTCTCCTCAAAAGGGAACATCAGTAAAATAACCCAATGATATAAAATCAACTCAAAGAACCCAACCCGATGCTACATATCAGAGCAAGACCCTCTAAATTAACCATAAAGGCTAACGATTCTAAAACCCCAAAATACTCCTCGACGGCGTCCACGGCTAAACTTGCTCATTTGCATGTTACCCACATGGAGGTAACATTCAAACATGCAGGGTGAGTAAAACAATTCATAATAATCAATGTATAACAATTAATGCATAAACGACATATTACTCATAATTATATCCAACACATTGATATCCTCCAAATATGCCTCAAAGGCCATAACATCATAATTCATACAAAAAGACTCATAGATGCAATGCGACACAACTCAATGCATGTGGTACCAATCATCATAGCACGATGGACACTGGGTCGTCAACCCTCCATAGATCCCCATCAATAGGATCAATTCTACTATAGAACCTGAGCACATCAAAATATCTCACATCCATACAATGGGATTGAAGCCAAAAGAATCGAGGTCTTGAACCGAAGTCCGGATGCACATGAATGCATGATGCACACTTCACAAATCATCCTCATAATAACATCATAGGTGCATCATCATTCATCATATTCATCATATTCATCACCATCAAACGTCATAATTCATCATATTAATCATCATACAACATATCATCATAATTCATCATATTACCCATCATACAACATATCATCATAGTTCATCATTTTAATTAATCTCACACATCATGTCATCATATAATCACGCATAAATCACATATTAGCTCATAGTCATATTATCACATGTTATCCCATTTTAATTCATAATACTACCCCCATATCATCTCATATAAATATATTAAATTATACTCACGGTAATCCTCACACTATCGCCTATTAATCACATAAACTTCACAGTTCTACTCATGTTAATTCGTCGTATCATCACATAGTATTCACATATTAATCCCCAATATCATCTCACATTGCCTCATATTAATTCATCATAATTACACTCGCGGTAATTTTCATACTATCACTTATTACTCACGCAACCTCACTGTCATACTCATAGTAACTCATCACAGGAATCCCATAATCAAACATCACGGTATCGCTGCACACGATCAATATTCGCGAACTCTGCTGCGTTCGCTGGCTTGCTCGCTAGGGGAGTTGGTAGCGAACCTTCGCTGGCTTGCTCGCTAGGCGAGTTTGTGGTGAGCCTTCGCTAGCTTGCTCGCTAGGCGAACAGAGCGATGACAGCAAAACCTGCTACGCAGCAGAACTGATTTCTACCCTAAAACTCATACGATTCACATACCCAATGCCCCTAAAACATCCCCAAATCATCCCTAAGATCATACGACGATAATAGCACAAACCCTATGGTTCATTAGGCTAATCCGGCAACATTTGCACTGCCTAAAACACTATTTTCCTGCAATTGCTCTGAGTGCATCAGAGTTACTCACATTTGAATATTCCTATTCCTACAGGGTCAAACATATCACAATCCAAGGTTTTGGCCACGAAGGCCTAAGGTTACCTCGAAGTTGCTTCTCGTTCATCAACTTGAACTAGCAATGCCTCAACAGTCAAATTATCTCTCACTTGTACACCATCCATCTGAATAAATGCACTTCCTCAACTTAGGCACATGCCACATCATGTAAATTCACAAGCGACAGTGGTAAAATAGTCTAACATGCTACTTCTCCCACGCTTCCGCTGCGCCACTCTGATACAAATCAACAAAACATGGTGTGTGCTTCCGAGACTTCAAAGCTCGACCAACACCAGTCACCATCGTAACTCTCAAAACACGTCTTTTCGTGGATCTTCTTGATCTTTTCAATCGTCTCTTACACAATTCTCAGGTCTGAGCACATCACTCTTGCCTGAATCATATCAACACAAAGGAGTTCTACACCTCCTACCATACAAAGCCTCCTACGGTGCCATTCCGATACCAGAATGATAACTGTTACTATAGGTAACTCAATCAATGATAATTAACTATCCTAGGATCCACCTTGATCCAACACACAAGCTCTCCACAAATCCTCTAAAGACTGGATAGTTTTCTCTGTCCGTCCATCCGTCCACGGATGATAGGCAGAGTTCAACTTCAACATGGTACTCAAAGCGTCTGCAAACTCTCCTAAAATCTTGATGAAAACTCAGATTCCCATATGACACAATATTCGACGACATCTCATACAACTTCACAACTTCATCGATATACATCTCAGCTAGCTTCAAAATAGAATGATTAATCCTCATTGGTAAGAAAAGAGCCAATCTAGTCAATCTATCCAAAATCACCCAATTAAAATCATATCCCTCCAATTCTTCGGAAAACCCAACACAAAATCCATGGAAATACTACCCGATTTCCAACCTGGAATATTCAACAGTTGCATAAGACCCAATGGTCTCTGACGTTTATTCTTCGACTTCCGACAAGTCTAACCAGCATATACAAACTCAACCACTTCTCTCTTCATCTATGGCCATCAAAATAATTTCCTCAAATCCGGTTACATCTTTATAGCACCGGGATGGATACTCCATCTACCTCAATACTCTTATTTCGCTTAATAATATCTAGAACATAAACTCTATCACGGCATCTCATGATACCATTTCCATTAATCCGAAAATCAGCCCTTCGATTTTAATTCATCAGATTCAACCAATCTACCAACTCAAACCAGAGTTCTGACCTTATCGAATCTCATCAAGAATACCACTAGTAAAGTCCAACATATTAAGCTTAACTCCATAAGAAGTCTCTTCACACACCAAACTCATATCACAAAATTGCTCAATCAGTTCTAACTCTTTTCACCATCATCATCATCAGTATATGCAAAGATTTCCAAATCAATGCATAAGCTACCACGTTTGCTTCACCCGAATGGTAATTCAATCCAAAACCATAATCCTTCAGGAGTCCTAATTATTTTCTCTGCCTCATATTCAACTCTTCCAAATCAAGCAAATACCTTAAGCTCTTGAGATCACCAAACATTTCAAATCTCAAACTAACCAATTGAAGCCTCCAACTCCGGCACAAACACAACAACAACCAACTCTAAATCACTCGTCAGATAATCCCTCTTATGTACTTTAAATTGCCTTAAAGCATAACTAAAACTCGCTGATGTTGCACTTAATATATCTCCCAATCACATCAACAAAGCATCACAAAATACAACGAATAGTTTTGTCGGATTCAGCAAAAATCAACACACGAGTTGTTGATAGCTCTCCCAAAAACTCTTTGAACTTTCTTCACAGTGGCATATCCCTGCTTCTTCTCCAACACTGATAACTCAAGTTCCTGATGCTCAACATGATCCTCTATACTCTTTAAATATATAAAAATATCATCAATTAACATAACCACTGACTCGCTCAAATAAGTATGGAAAATCCCATGCCAAACGAAATTCTATTTTCGACCGTCACATGACTTCCGGGTGTCCGATTTCGATTCCGTAAAAAGCTGCAATCTCGGAATTCGACGTACAACAACAATTTTACACTTAGAAGTCCATTTCAACATATCTTCAACTCTTGAAATATTTAAAGGCCTAATTATACCAATATTGCATTCCACATCTTACTTTCTTTAATAATCATCAGAAGTCACTGTCCACCTTTAATATACTCGACCTCACACTCTGTTGCCTTAGCACACACACCAGACACAAGTCTCACCACTACTCAATCAGTTTAATTCCTTGACCATCCAAAAAGACATATAATATGGAGCTCTCAATCTCAGACTAGTTTCCGTAACTAAGTCGATCACAACTCCACTTCACGTCCTGGCTGTATATCACTATCTTGTCAGGATAACTTCCAGACAACCATAATTAATCGGCAAACCACCAACTTCCCCACTTTCATTAACACTCAAAATTCCTATCAAAATTAAACATCTCAACACTGTCCTGCGCCGAATCATCAAAACACTTCTTAAGCACTTAACTTAATTCAAGACAATTCACTGCTCACGCCATCTAAGCTTGCAAGACACGTCTATCCCACCCAACATGACCCCGTCTACTATCAACAAGAGATTAAGGGTGATCATTTCCTTAATTTGTCAATAGACAGTCGGAAATCATGATGGGGTATAAACCATATTTACCAAACTATAAGAGCGTTCAACCACACACTGAGCTACAACTCCACACTTGCAACATCCTGGAGAAGCACAAGCTTCTCCCCCACTTGAATAGTTCCCACTTCTGCAGACAAAGGTTAGACAACAAACATGTACCGACAGTGTTTTCACACACATGTCGCATACAAGGGAACAACCAACATTATACAACTTGGCCGGACGGACCGACTTGCTCTGATACCACTAATGTAACACCCTTTTCCTACCCCAAAATTATCAAGGCAAAATAACACATAAATCCGAGTGAATAAATAAATCTCATTAAAAAGCCACAAAAGGGCGTACATTTCTTAAAGTCAACAAAATTGGTCAATACTCCATAACGACGGGTTTTCCTCAAAGTACATCAAACAACATAAAACAGCGGAACTCAAAGCATAAATCAAGGTTTCTCCTCAAAAGGGAATATCAGTAAAATAACCCAATGATATAAAATGAACTCAAAGAACCCAACCCGATGTTACATATCAGAGCAAGACCCTCTAAATTAACCATAAAGGCTAACGACTCTAAAACTTCAAAATACTCCTCGACGGCGTCCACGGCTAAACGTGCTCATCTGCACGTTACCCACGTGGAGGTAACATTCAAACAGGCAGGGTGAGTAAAACAATTCATAATAATCAATGTATAACAATTAATGCATAAACGGCATATTACTCATAATTATATTCAACACATTGATATCCTTCAAATATGCCTCAAAGGCCATAACGTCATAATTCATACAAAAAGACTCATAGATACAATGCGACACAACTCAATGCATGTGGTACCAATCATCATAGCGCGATGGAAACTGGGTCATCAACCCTCCAGAGATCCCCATCAATAGGATCGATTCTACTATAGAACCGGAGCACATCAAAATATCTCACGTCCACACAATGGGATTGAAGCCAAAAGAGTCGAGGTCCTGAACCGAAGTCCGGATGCACATGAATGCATGATGCATACTTCACAAATCATCCTCATAATAACATCATAGGTGCATCATCATTCATCATATTCATCACCATCAAACGTCATAATTCATCATATTAATCATCATACAACATATCATCATAATTCATCATATTACTCATCATACAACATATCATCATAATTCATCATATTAATTAATCTCACACTTCATGTCATCATATAATCACGTATAAATCACATATTAGCTCATAGTCATACTATCCCATATTATCCCATTTTAATTGATAATACTACCCCCATATCATTTCATATTAATTTATCAAATTATACTCACGGTAATCCTCACACTATCGCCTATCAATCACATAAACTTCACAGTTCTACTCATGTTAATTCGTCGTATCATCACTGTTGCACCCCAAATTTTGAACTCTTAGATTCTCATCATCATTTTAGGAGCATGCTCATAGGATTACCTAACCTTAACCCAGTTCAAGTCTATCTTTGTCAAGTTATAGATGAATCAGGGTTTAGTACAATGAAATCGAAGCTTCAGGGTTTGTGATCAATCAAAGTTTTAGGCTAATTCAATCATGAATCAAGATCAAGGGTATCATATGATGTCAATTGAGAATCCAATTTGAAATTGTCACTCCAGAATCAAGAACAGTGCAGTCCAGGAGCCCCGATTAGGGTTTTTGACCGGTAAAAGTCAACTATAGTTTGACTTTGGTGTTGGAAGGTGTTTTAATGGTGGGATCATGGTCCATGAAGTTCATATAGCTTAATAAATCTCATTCAAGAAGTGTCAAAGTCTCAGGAGGTCCAGAGTGTCAACAGGCGACTCGGTAGTCACCGGTCGATCGTACGGTTGACCGAAACGTCAACTCTTCAAATTTAAAGAATTGGACTTAAAATTGTGAATAAAAATGTTCCTTATGTCATATTGCACTTACCTATCAATTTTCATGACCATTGGATCAAGGATGAGGAAGTGATCAAAAAATCGGGAAATTAGGGTTTTGAAAGGGGCAAGACCATAACTCCTTAACCACACATCCATATGAAGTGGTTCAAAGCTCGTTAGAAAGCTCTTGACAAATCCTACAAAAGCCTCAAAGTGGTCCATGACCAGAAAATGCATAGATTTGGAGTTATGACCAAATTCATTTTAAGAAGGGAAAAAGACAGAAAAATTTTACTTTTAAGCTCATTTTTTAGCAACTTTGAGAGGTTTTTTGGCCAAGTTCCTTTGAGTATTTGAAACTCATGAAAACATGAATGTTTTAGATCTATTTGAGGGATTTCTAAAAAGTACTAGAACATCTCAATAGCATTTGTGAGTTGAGAGTTATGGATTTGGCAAGATGGTGTTTTCATACTTGAGTCCCACATTGACAAAGTTTCAAAAATCCATTCTTTCATCAATTGGACCAATCTCAGCTATTGAATCATGTTTTATCTGATATGTAGAGACTTTGTAGCATGGAAGTACAAAGGAAATGCAGAGGAAATGGAATTGGCCAAGTTTGCAAGTGGACTTGCAAGTTGCCTTGCAACTTGCATTAAAATATCATAAAACAAGCAAGAGGTGGAAAGTAAATTCTGAACCAACCATGAGCCTACACACTCTAGCCTTCATTTAGCCACTCTAAACTCATCATGATACTTGACTTCAAGCTTACCTCCAAGCCAAGAAAGCCCTTTTTGGAGATTTGATTCAAAAATGCAAAACCTTTCCTTCCTAAGAAGGAAACCTCAAATCTGCCCACTACCTCTCATTTGCCTATAAATAGAGGCACTCCCCACCTCATCCAACAGAAAAGAAATCTTCTAAAAACCAGAGAAGTTGAAAGCTCACCCTTTTCACACTTTGTCTCCAAAATCACCAAAATCACAAAGTTACAAAACCACAAAAATCTGTCTTGCTACAACAGCTGCCAAAACCATTTCCCTACATTCAAACTCACCAACAATCATTCACACAATCCCTAAATATGGTATAAAAGGTGTCCAAGCCCTTAGACTATTCAAAAACCTCACCATTCAAAAAGTCAACTTCCATACCAAGCAACTTTGACCACAATGCACAAAATCAGTCAAAACTTGTTCCAGACATTTTCTTGATGTTCTAATCACTCAAACACCTCATATATATCATATCTCAACTGTCTAAAGCATTGAGGATCATTGGTACAACCTATTTCTTAAACTGTCACAAAGTTTGCATTCTTGCTTAAAGAGGAAGAAATCTCCCAAGCTAGGTGCCATTTGAAGTTCCTATGGGTTTCTTGGTGTTTCAATCTGCTCAACATAGTCTACAAGAGGTATGTAGACAATCAACTCCCTCCTTTATGTCATAAATCTCATGTTTGGCATTTTGAGTATTGTTGTGTTAAAAAGGTGTCATTTTCATGTCATATGTCAAAATTCTGTTTTAGAGGCAATATGTTTGATGGGTGAGTTGGATCATGCTCAATTCCTTATTTATGATGTGTATATGTGATTGGTATGACCTGTTTCAATTGTTCTTTTACTTTTCACATCCAAATGCCTCATATGCATCTTAATGGCCACCAACATATCAAAACTGTTTCCATTTGAAGTATGCTTGTTTTTTGAGTTTGGTTACACTTAACTTCATATGCATGATGTGTATGTATGACTGACATGATTTTGTTCTCACCTGTTTTGCTTTCCACTTCTAAAAATGCATCATTTTCATTCAACAAGCCATCAACACAACAGTTTGGTTTTTAAAGGAAGTTTGCTTGGATTTTGAATACAAAGCTAAATGTTATCATGTATATTATGTATGCACATCATTGTCTTGATTTAAGCTTCATCATTTTTGGAAAACCACACCTGCTTCATCATTGTCTTGATTTAAGCTTCATCATTGCCACAAAACAGTTTTTTTTGCATAACATCAACATGTCAATTTTTGTTTGGATTGAAATGTGCTTGAACTTTAAGAGTGATCTCTATCATTTCCATGAATATGATGTGTATGTGTGATCTAATTGGACTGATTTTGCTTTCAACCTGAATTGTACTCTTTGATGCTTCACACCTGTCAAAATTTACACTTTGAGCATCACTTTTCATTACAGACCATTTTGAACTATCCTTGGTGTTTGAAATCATCCCTCAACATGCATATAAGCTGTAGGCATAACTTGTTTGATCAGAATATGTTTAGAACCTGGTTTTGAACTTTTCATGCATTGCCTCAAAATACCATTTGGCAGCCTGTGTATCATTTTTTATGCCAAGCTGTTTTGGAATCATTTTTCTTGCTTAAACTCACTTGTCTACAAGTATGCAAGATGTATATGTGATCTATTTGGTGTAAAGGTGCCTAGAATTAATTTTGAACATCCTACTGTTTTGCAAAAACACCAAAATGCAATTTGAAAGTCATTTTTTATGCCAAACTATTTTGAATCATTTTTCTTGCTTGAACTCACTTGTCTACATATATGTGAGATGTGTATGTGATTCATATGATCAAAATGTGCTTGAACCTGATTTTGAAGTTCCTACTGCTCTCATACATACCAAAAGCAGCTTGAATACCATTTTTCACAAACAGTCATTTTGAGATCAATTCTTTTGTTGCACTCACCAACATGTATGAAATATGTGTATATGTTTCATTTGGTCTGAGGTTGCCTTCAACATGAAGTGAACATCTTTGTGCATCATACTTGTCAAATTTGCAACTAGAAAGCCATTTTCTATCACAGACCACTTTGAACTATTTTCGGTGCCTAAACTCATTCAATAGCATATATGTGACTTGTATGTATGATTCATTTGATTGGTATGTGCCTAGAATCAGAACTGAACATCATGATGCATTACATATGTCAAAATTACAACTTGATGATCACTTTTCAAAACAGACTGTTTTGGACCTAATCTTTTGCCTAAATTCACTCAATGACATGTATATAGTGTGTGTATATGACTTGTTTGATCTGAAAATGTTTGGAATTGAAATTGGACATCATCATGCATCTGCACAAGCACAAATTGCAACTTGACAGTCAGTTTTCACTACAGTATGATTTGAACTCCATTTTGTGCTTGAGATCATTCATTGGCATGTTTATAGTGTGTGTGTGTGTGATTGGTTTGAATTGAAAGAGATTAGAACAGGTCATGAGTTTCAAAATGCATTCCAAACATCTCCAAAGCATGTGCTATCGTGTTTTCAAATGGGGAGGGTATTTCAAAAAACCAATGCCATCATCATGTTCCTTGTGAAATTCTACACAATTGAGACTAAAAGTTTATGAAAATCCATTAAGAATTGATTGAGTTACATCCAAAATGCAAATCCAAGTTTTGTGTGTTTTTCTTGCCCAGCCTACCATGAAATCTTACCCTATATGTTTAATGGGGTGGCTTCACCAATGGATGTATAGCCACCCCAGTGGTAAGCACACTTGCCAAAACGCGCCTTGTACCAGCTGAACCTGGGTTCAACCCCTGAGGAGGGCAACCCTTTTATTATTTTTTACCATTTTTCATCCAAACTTCAAAAAATCACATCTCACTCATTTTTAATAATTTTGCACCCATTCTTTTTGAATTGTGTTTGTTTTTATGTCTATTTGTATGAAGTATTTTAAAATTCCATGTTTGCCCAATTTTTTTATCCTTTTTAACCACTTTCAAGTTAAGTATGTTTTGTGATCGTTTTCACGTATGCAGATGAATTCTTTCTTGTGATACTTGTGATTGTTTGTGATATTTGTTTACATTCATATCCTTAAATGTTAGTCAACATGCTAGGATTTTATTTTTGGTTGTTACCATGTTCATTTTGCTTCCTCTGAGGAATTTACTTGAGCTTGATCTGCCGTCGCATTTCTTGCTTAATCAGTTGCTTTGGTTGTCATCAATGCATATCCTGTGTTTATCTTTAACATGTTCATTTGATGGTTGTCACCATGCTTTTATCTTAATCATGTTATTACTTTGATTAAGTGTTTTCTTTTCCCCAAGTGATGAAACTTATTAGTTCTCATCCAAGTTGCCTCCCCGTTCTCCTTCCAAAGGAAAAGTCTTTCCCTTGACCTCATGTCATGGATAGCTCATTTACCTTTCTCTTGACTTTGTTAAGTCACTTTAACCTTAGTTTAGAAGCCATTAGACTTTTATTTAAGTCTAAGAAACCCATAAGTACTAGGAGTGTTCTTCAACTAGAACCCTAGGATAAAGTTTGTCAACTCTATGTAAGAGTCATTGTCATGATTTCTTACTTCCCCTTCTGAGTGTTATAATTTAGATTAGGGAGTTTTGTCAAACTCCACATAAACATTGTCATGTTTGTCTCCCCCTTGAACCTTGATCATCATCAAGTGTTCTTCATCCCTTGTGAGGTGAACTACGATTGCTCTGATTCCATCCTAGTTAGGATACGTAGGCAGAAGACGCGACGTCTTTGCGAGCAAACTTAGTGTATATATCTTTAGGTTTTAACCTACACTTTTTTTCCCAATTCCAAACCATAGCAAATATTTGACAAACATAGCAAGCAATCAAACAAAAGGTTCATGTAGAGTACTACAGATGCTTAGGGTGCTAACACCTTCCCTAGGTATAATCAACCCCCGATCCCCCGAATCTCTTAGCATTGTCGTTACATTGCGAAAAGGGTTTTTCTTTCTTTAGACCTTTCCTTTGGATAAAATAAAGTTCGGTTGTAAAAGAATTAAGGTTAAAGTTAATATAATAGCTTGATATCCAATTTTCACCGCAACAGAAATGGCGACTTCATTGGGGAAAAGTATAGCTTGCTTACTTTGAGGGTTTAGCCTATCTTGTTTGATTACTTGCTATATTTGTGAATACTTGTAAATATGTACATCTGTGCTTTGTTGGATCTTGGGAACTTTGTATGGTGAGACAACATTATACCCGTGCTTGAGCGTACTTATGATAGGAAGGTGGTATATTCAAGAAGGCTTATAGGGAGTTGATTCCCGACCAAGTTGACTTGAGAAAACCACCGCTCAGTAAAGGCCCTTTTGAAAGTTAGTATTATTGATCTAGTATTTGTAAACACAATGCTACTTTCTACATGGGAGCCCATGACACTGAGGACCTTTAGATTACCTTTTCCCCACTTTGGCTTTGTTAGGATGTAGTGCGGTGACTATGAGGGAGTAATTCCGAAATAGTTGATACGCGATACTACACTTGGACGAGACTCTCTTGAGAATATTATCGACCGCCGAGTTATTTGGGAAATTGATAATATCCGAAAGATGGGTCGAAGACTCTGGGAACCTTTTAGAACCCTGTTCTACAGGTTTGAAAAACCCTAGTACATACCTATGGGATGGGTAGACCTTGGCTCCACGCTCATGTTCTCCAAACCTAAACCTTCACTTGTTTACCTATGTGTATATGTGAATCTGTGCTTACCTGTGTTTGTGAATTCATGCATTCATGAGCATCATATCATAAAAGTTTCATGGAACTTAGACTTTTGTTTGTAAACATTAGGATTATCATGGATAGTGGAAAAAATAAAACTATGAAGTACACTTACAAGAGTCCTAACTTGGATGACATAGAGAGGTTGAGCACTTTGATAACAGATCTAGAAGGATCCAAGAGCAGGTATGGGAACTTATTATCATTGTTGAGGGTAAAGAAGAAGATGGATCTGGGACTTCTCTCCACACTTCTCCAGTTTTGTGATCCGCTCTACCATTGTTTCACTTTTCCTGATTATCAGCTGGTACCTACACTTGAGGAATATTCTTGCTTGGTTGGGTTACCCATTCTTGATGAGTCTCCTTTCCCAATCATGGAGAAGGACCCTAAGGAGGAAGAAATTGCTAAAGCTACACGTTTGGGATTGGTGGATATTCAGAAAAATATGGCTACTAAAGGAGGAGTCTTTGGTTTAACTACATAGTTCTTGGTTGGGAAAGCCCAATACTATGCTGATCATTTTAGTATGGATGCATTCGAGGCTATCCTCGCCTTGATCATTTATGGGATCTTCTTGTTTCCAAGTTTTGATAATTTTGTGGATCTCAACGCCATTAAGATTTTCTTGAAGAAAAACCTTGTGCCTACTTTACTAGCTGACGCCTATCATTCAGTTCATCTGAGGAATTTGCATAAGGGGGAATGATTATCTGCTGTGTCCCTTTGTTATACAAGTGGTTTATTTCTCACTTACCTAAGGTTCATGCTTTTTGGAAGAAAGGTTGGTGGTCTCAGAAGGTTATGGCTCTCACTCACTCTGATATTGATTGGTACAGCCGTAATTACGATGGAATAAAGATCATTGACAGTTGTGGAAGTTTCGGTAACGTACCTCTTCTTGGTACAAATGGAGGAATCAGTTACAACCCTGTTCTCGCTCGCCGACAGCTTGGATATCCTTTGAAGGACAAACCCAATAGTGCTCATGTGGAGAATATTTTCTTTAAGGGAAGTTCAGAGTTGAAAGAAGAGATCCTAAAAGCTTGGGGTCATGTACATAAGAAAGGAAAGGAAGACTTAGGGAAACCTAATTGCGTCTCTCTCGAGCCTTATCTCCCATGGGTCCGAAAGAGAGCTATTCAGCTGAAGATGCCTTATCCTCAGCAGGAACCCATGGTTTTGAAGGAGGAACCCCCATTGATCTTTATGTCTGAAGAGGAGAAGTTGAAGATTGCTTTGAGAAAATCACAACAAACTGAAGTAGCCTGGAGATACAAGTACCAAGTGGCCGTGGAAGAAAATAATGAACTCCGTAGACAACTTCAGATGAAGGATGAAGAAATGATTGCTTGTAAGAAGAGGAAGGCGCATGAAGATTTATTTTATTCCAACCACCAGTCAACTCCATGGAAGTTAATGGTGGACAAGCTCATTCTTGAGAAGACACAGATAGAAGAAGAACTCAAGAAGATCAAAGCAAGAGAGGAATTTTTGTTAGAATATCTTTAGCTCTATGTTTAGGACTTTTTGTAAGATGTACTATTTTGTAATTCAAAACTTGAAAATCAATGAAATGAAATGATGTTTTGATATTTACAAAATCTGAGTTCCATGATACTTTGCGCATTTGCATTTGCATTTATTTAATCATTCAAGGAACTAAAGATTGTTTTGCAGATATTATAGGATGGATTCTGGAAAGAAAGCAGAGATTATGTTCCGAAGCCCAAAATTGGAGAACTTGAAGAAACTGGGAAGTTTAGTAGAAGACCCCGAGGCATTCAGAGAGAAGTATGGGAATATGCTGTCTTTGCTAGAAGTTCAAGTATATGAAGAGATGTTGTCCGCACTCGTGCAGTTCTATGATTCAACCTATCACTGTTTCACATTTCCAGATTATCAGTTGCTGCCAACCTTGGAAGAATATTCCGCCCTGATGGGAGTAGGCGTCACTCCTAGACCATTTTCTGGAAGAGAAGGGACTCCTATGGAGAGGCCGCGTATTTGGAGGTGGACGAAGTACGATCTCATATGATTGCTAAGGGAGGGTTGTATGGATTTCCAGCTATGTTCCTGTATGAAAAAGCTCAAAGCTATGTCGTGTCGAAGAATTCTGAAGCCTTTAAGGCCATCCTGGTTTTACTAATTTACGGATTGTTCCTGTTCCTGACTGCTAATGATTTTGTAGATGCAAATGCAATCAACCTCTTCTTAATCAAGAATCCTGTACCTACCTTGTTGGCTGATGTGTACTTTTCCATCCACCGTAGGAACCGTTATGGAGTTGGTCAGATTGAGTGTTGCACCGTTCTCTTACACAAGTGGTTTATTTCGCACTTACCAAGAATTCCAGCACTCTGGGATAGGCAGAATGGGCTCTCATGGATTGAAAAACTGTTGTTACTCAAACATTCAGATATTAAGTGGTATGACCCTATGTATGGGGGGGTTGCCATGATCCAAAGCTGTGGGGATTTCCCGAATGTACCGCTCATCAGCGTTAATGGTTGCATCAGGTATAATCCTATTTTAGCTCGCCGCCAGTTGGGGCACCCGATGGAGAATGAACCAGACCCATACTTTTTGAGAAGCTTCTACATTGAAGAGGGGAAGAATCCCGCTTACTGGGCTCGGATTGTGTATGCTTGGCATCATGTCCACACAAGAGGAGTAACTGCCCTAGGTTACCACGACACTACTGTTTTAGAATCTTACTTATCATGGGTGAAAGAAGCAGCGTTGAAGATGTTCTATACTCGCTTTGAGCCTGACTCACCCAAACCTACTCTCGTAGAAGAATTGAAAACTGCTTTGGCAAAAGCTGAAAAAGAAGGAAAGACTTGGAGAGATAAGTATTTCAAGGTTATGCAAGAGAAGGAGGAGCTTCAAGAATTGATCCATCAAGGTGGAAAGAAGAATCATCCAGAAGACGAAGGGCCCTCCAACCAGAAGATCTAAGATCCTTTTGTTTTCCGTTCTATTTCATCATGTATTTGTATTGAAGACTTGTATTTCAGTTTCAGAATCGTTGTTGTAAAACTCTCAGTTATTAATCTATGAAGGCTTTGAATTTGCTTTATTTCCCCATTGTTATAATGTTTGCAAATATTTCTTTGAATTCCTTGAATGATTAAATTTCGCATTTTGCATTTTTGCATTCATAAGCATTGCATGTGCATGTTCTTGTGTTGTGTCTCATCTCGCTGTCTTGTCTTCAGAGAGAATCACACTGAATCCTCAACACCGATACAATACCTGAGCCCAAGCTCGCCTAAGAATGGAAGGACATAATTTGGATGTGGACATAATTGACAATGAACTCGGAGAACTACGAGGAGGCATGGGGCAGATCATGGAAGCCCTACAGGTCATTCGTGCAAAGTTGGACACTCAAGCCACTGTTGTTTCTGAAATCACTGGCATAGCTGTGTAGCCGATCCCAATGGCAGTCACTGTTGCAAATGTTCCACCATACGGGTTACCACCTGGCTTTGTACCTCCACCAGCAGTCAACCAACAAGCAGTTCCCCTAGGGGCAGAATTTCCTCAAGCTGTTCCTACATATACTCCAGCTTCTGTTCAAGCCCAAGTACGCCATGTTTTCCATAACCCTCCACAAGTGTATGAAGGTCTTGATGGGTCTGAAGAAGAGAGTGGATGACATGAAAAGTTGAAAGAGAGTGTAGAGACCATAGGCAGAAAAGTCAGAGCAATGGAAGGGAATGACATCTTTGGTACTGATGCCAGAGATATGTGCTTAGTGTCTGGATTGGTAATTCCGCCGAAATTCAAAGTTCCCAATTTTGATCAGTATTCTGGTGCTACTTGTCCTCGAACGCATCTAATTATGTATTACCGAAGAATGGTCGCGCACGTAGAAGATGACAAGTTAATGATTCATTGTTTCCAAGATAGTTTGAAGGGAGCTCCTGCTAAATGGTATTTGGGTCTGGATCAGTCTCGTATTCACAGTTTCCAAGACTTAGCCGATGCTTTCATAAAGCATTACAAGTACAATATGGATTTGGTCCCTGATAGAAGACAGTTACTGAGTATGTCGCAAAATAGTTCGGAATCCTTCAAAGAATATGCACAACGGTGGAGGGAGACTGCCTCTCAGGTAGAACCTCCTTTGAGTGAAAAAGAGTTGACAGATTGGTTTGTCGATATGGTAAGACCAGAGTTTTATAAGAAGATGATCAGTAGTGTAACTGCAAGTTTCTCAGATATAGTAGCAGTGGGGTGAGAGTGGAGTTAGGAATGAAGAATGGAAAGGTGGCTAGTAGTTCCAGCAGTTCTGGTAACAACAATGTCAAGAAGTTCAGCAGTAATTTTCATAAAAAGAAAGAAGGGGAGACAAATGCCATAACCGTGGGAAGAAAGAATCACACCTGGAGACAGCCTTACCAACAATATCATCAACCTCAGCAAGGCTTTGTTCAGCAGCCTCAACCAAGTTATGTTCAGCAATCTCAGCAACAACGACTAATGTATCCGTTGCAGTATGCCCAACAACCATATGTGGCAGCTGTAACACCAGCTTTCAATCATCCTGTTCCCAATTATCAGGCAGTGCCAGCACCCGTATATCAGCCAATTCAACAGGGGTATCAACGAGCGCCCAACGCTCCACCCTATCAGCCACATCATCATCCTAGAGCTCAGGCACCCAGACAGAACTACCAGAATCGGAGACCAACAACAAAACCTCCACTCCCTCAGATATCGATGACTTACACAGAGTTTCATCCCTCCTTGGTGCAACAAGGATTGGAAACAACGCGACCGTTAAATCCAGACACTACATCTCCTCACTATAATCCAAATGCTCATTGTGCCTTTCATGAAGGTGCTGCCGATCATGATTTAGAAGGTTGTCTTGCTTTAAAACATCTTGTCAGGGAGTTGATGGAAAAGAAGATCTTGTCTTTTGATGATGTACCCCCTAACGTTAAAAGTAATCCATTGCCGAATCATGGAGGGGTTAATGCTGTAGAAGAAGTTTCAGATGAAAGGATAGTCTGAGGTGTGTCAGAGATCAAGACTCCGGTAAGGTTACTTCACGAGAAGCTGTTGAAAGCAAGATTGATAGAAGGTACCCATGATGATTGTGAAGAATGTTCTATTGATTCTAAAGGGTGTGATGTAGTACAAAGGGATATACAAAGATTGATTGACGATGGAGTGTTGCAAGTGTGTAGCAAGGTGAGAAAAGAAGAAGTTTCGGTAATTGAGCCTGTTTTTAATTTACCAAAGAAAGGTGAGAAAGTTCTGGTGTTCAAAATGACCAACAAAAGTGTGAAGTCTGTTTTTAGCAAGTCGGCTATCGATCAACCTCGACCGGTTATTATTTTGAAACCAAGACCATTTCCTTTTGAAAGCACAAAGGTCGTTCCATGGAAATATGACATGATTGTGATAGACCGAGGATCTGGGAGGGTTAGTCAGAAAGAGACAGTGAAAGATGACCAAGTGGACGTGGCAAATATTGCAGGTACAAGCAAGATGACCCGTAATGGTCGGATTTATCAGCCAAAGATAACAGTAGTCACTCCAAAAGAGGTCACTCCTGCTGCGACAAAAGAAAAAGAGGTACCAAGTACTGAGGGAGACGACGAGGAATTCTTAAGGATTATTCAGAAAAGTGATTACAGGGTTATTGATCAGCTTCACCAAACCCCATCGAAGATATCGATCTTGTCTCTCTTGATGAACTCTCCAGCCCATAGAGAGGCTCTGCAAAAAGTATTAAGGCAGGCACATGTGACAAAAGATATAACTCTCGGCCAATTTGACTCAGTGATAGCCAACATTACGGCATGTAACACCCTGAGTTTTAGTGATTCAGAGTTGCCAAAAGAAGGACGTAATCACAACCGTGCGTTGCACATATATGTCAGGTGCCAAGAAGACACAATGGCACGAGTTTTAGTCGAAACTGGATCCTCATTAAATGTATTGCCCGCAAAGTCGCTCGCAAGGTTAACATATGCAGGGGCAGAAATGAAGCCGACGTCGTTGATTGTAAAAGCTTTTGACGGTTCAAGAAGAACGGTTATTGGGGAAGTGGAGTTACCAATCATGATAGGACCTCACGAGTTCGATATTACATTCCAAGTCATGGACATTAACCCAACTTATAGTTGTTTGTTGGGACGACCGTGGATTCACGCAGCTGGGGCAGTGACTTCCACTTTACATCAAAGAATGAAATTTGTTGTGAATTACAAACTGGTGATTGTACACGGTGAAGAGGACCTAATGGTGAGCAATCTGTCATCATTCAAGTATATTGAGGCAAATGAAGGCGCGTTAGAAACTTCCTTTCAGGCACTCGAGATAGCTAATGCAGTAATGTTAGAGGAAACAGTGGCTAAGAGCGGTCCATCTTTTGCATCCGCTCAGAGCATCAAGTCTACACTAGAAGAAGGTACTCCTGCAGGTTAGGGAGAGGTTATTGAAGTGAAGCAAAAAACAGATTGCCAAGGGTTGGGTTACAAACCAACTCATGTTGAAGCACCAACACATGACAAAGGACGCCCAAAGACTATACAAGAAGTATTCATCAGTGGAGGATTCCAAGTCAGTACTGTGGAAGAAGATTTTGAAGATGAAGAACTTGAACAGTTAGTGTATCATGGTGAATCTACTTTGAGCAACTGGGAAGCTATTGAGATTCCTGTGGTCTTTCCTGAGTTAAAACTAATTTGTTTGTCTTTCTTTTCTTGTTGTTGTTTTGAATCTCCATAGCCATGCCCAAGGCTATAGGAATGTTTTGTAAGGGCCCCGTGCTTTCAAGAAAATCAATGAAAAATGAACTATTTTGTTAAAATTCCTTGTGTTATTTCCTTTACTGTTTTTGCTTTCATTTTAAAAGAAAAATGGCAATCTCAAAACAATTTTCTCTTTTGTGTGCTGCATTTATCTTTGTGTGTTTTAATAAATTAAGTCATTCCAACGTACAGTGATGTCCTAAAACCCATTGAATCCTATGACTTTGCATTCCCTCCTGACTTTGATTCACCAATATACCAAGCTGAAGATGAGGACGAAGATTTTGAAATCCCTAATGAACTGGTAAAATGGGCACATTATGAGTACACAAAGCTTCAACCCTACAAAGAACAGGTAGAAGTCATTAATCTTGGCACCGAAGAAGACAAGAAAGAAGTCAAGATTGGGGCAGCTCTAGGGGCAGAAGTCAAGCAGCAACTAGAGAAGCTTCTGAAAGAGTATGTAGATGTATTTGCCTGGTCATACCAAGATATGCCGGGTTTAGACACTGACATAGTGGTTCACAAATTACCGCTTCGACCAGAATGCCCACCGGTTAAATAAAAGCTCCGAAGAACAAGACCTGACATGGCTCTTAAGATTTGAGATGAGGTGAAGAAACAAATTGATGCGGGTTTCTTAGCAATTTCCAAATACCCCGAATGGGTGGCCAATATTGTACCTGTACCGAAAAAGGATGGGAAAGTCAGAATGTGTGTGGATTATAGGGATCTAAACAAGGCCAGCCCGAAGGATGATTTCCCTTTGCCGCATATTGATACGTTGGTGGATAATACAGCTCATTTTGCAGTTTTCTCATTTATGGATGGTTTCTCCGGTTACAATCAGATTAAGATGGATCCCGATGACATGGAAAAAACTACTTTCATTACTCCGTGGGGGACTTACTGTTACAAAGTCATGCCTTTCGGTCTGAAGAACGCAGGTGCTACTTATCAAAGAGCCATGGTGGCTTTATTTCACGACATGATGCACAAAGAGATAGAGGTATATGCTGACGACATGATCGCCAAATCTCAGAGTGAAGAGGACCATTTGGAACATCTTTTGAAATTATTTAAGAGACTCAGAAAATATCAGTTGAGACTGAATCCAGCCAAGTGTACCTTTGGGGTAAGATCTGGGAAGTTACTCGGTTTCATTGTCAGTCACCGAGGGATTGAGGTAGATCCAGATAAAGTCTGAGCCATTCAAGATATGCCAGCTCCACAAACTGAGAATTAAGTCAGAAGTTTCCTTGGAAGGTTGAACTATATATCCAGGTTTATTTCTAACATGACTCCTACTTGTGAGCCCATCTTCAAATTGTTACGCAAGGATCAGATGGTCGTTTGGAATTCAGATTGTCAGCAAGTGTTTGATAAGATCAAGGGTTACCTTCAAGAACCTCCAATCTTGATACCTCCTGTTCCGGGAAGACCTCTTTTCATGTATTTGACAGTGCTCGAGAATTCAATGGGTTGTGTGTTAGGTCAGCAGGATGAGTCCGGACGAAAAGAACATGCTATTTATTATTTGAGTAAGAAGTTTACTGATTGTTATCGCTTTCGCGAAAATAAGGTGCTGGCAAAACAGAAGAGTCACCACCTTTCGTTATTTATCCCTCGGAGCGGGAAAGGAAACGATCAGAAAAACCTGACGAAAAGGTATAAGACAAGGTCATCGCAACCGTTGTCTGGGTTCGGGAGTCAGTTACGCAAGGGGAAGGTATTAGCACCCCTCACGGCCGTCGTACTCGACGGGATCCACGCTTGTTGTGTTTACTGGACAAGTTAGTTTATCTATCTACCTATCAAGGCTGGCTTAAACAGAAAAGAAAAATGACTCGGCAAAGCGTCGCGCTTTATGCCTACGTATTCTCATCAGAGAATGAGATATCAGAGTCAACGTAGTTCGACCTACGACGGGTTACAGGGAAGGTGGCTCGCCAATACGTCAGTATTGTGCCTACGTACTCTCAACAGGTATGAGAGATCAGAGCTTACGTAGTTCAGGATGATACGGATTACGGGAATTCAGATTCATCTGTTTTATCAAGTAGGGTTAAACAGCAGTTCCAGCAGTTAGGGACAAAGCCTGTTTGCGTTGGCGCTGAAGTTTAACGACACTTTTTTCTTCAGAAAAGCTTCCTTTGAATTATGGGCCCACGGGGCAAAAAGGTTTGAAGTTTGTTTTCTGTCTTTTACGAAAGAAGTGTTTTTTTTATTGTGTTTGCAATTTCAATCGCACTAAAGACTATGACCTGAGAGTGAATGCATCGCATGTCACCCAAAGGGTGCCATACTAAACATCCGGACTGTTGAAAAGAAACTCTCCAACAATCCTTTCTCAGATAGCTTAAGGCTCGTAACGTACGAAAGAAATCATTCATGATTACTGTATCTTAAGCTGTTTTGAGATGAGAAGAGAACAAGCTCAACTACGGGGAGACTGTCAAGTCCTAATGTTATCATGCCAAGGATTCATCCTATAGTTGAGGTTTGAAACAGGGAACTCCTAGAAGTTATCATGCATATGTTTCAACCTAAAGTTCTATCATCACTTCCTTATCAAAGGAGGTGAGATTCCTAAGGGATCATGTCAATGATACACAGAAACAGATAAAGCATCAGCTTAAATAGTAAATAGATATACAGTAAACGACTGTAAAATGCATGCACTGCAAGTGAGGGAGGAAATGTGTGTGGGGTATCAGCCTCCACAAGCTCATCTCAACCTCAAGCCAGAGATGAATAACAGTAATCATACAGAACAGTAACATAAAGTTCTATCAAGCAGAATATAATAACAACTGCAATCATACAGAGGACATAAAATGCTATCAAGCAAAATAAACAACATGGGCAAGGGAGCTGGGCTCTACCGAATACCCGCAAGCAAAGCCATACAGTAACAATACAAGCAGAGGGAACAACTCAACCTCTAGTGCAATCATGCTCCTAGATTAAAGTCAGTCTAGATATGAACTTATTCTAATGCATCAAGCAAGTCAACAAGGCACATCAACACAGAAAAGAAAACAGACCAGAAAACAGGTCACCCCTCTCTTAATTTCAAGCTTCAACTCTTCTAACATCTATCTAGTCTTCAGACTTCAATCACCTTTCAAGGCTATCATCCTCCATGACAAGTATCAACTTGCTTCTCCAGGGTTTCAATCCATCAAACATAAGTATCAACTTATCCTCTCTTCTCCAAGCTTCAGCTCTTCAGTCAATTCCACCCTCAGGCTTTGCTCCCAACTACAAGTATCAACTTGATTCCTTCAGGCTCTCCAAGCATCAGTGTGAGTGTCAACTCCTCCTTTATTCCTCAAGCTTCAGCTTTACACTCAATCTCAATTGAATCCTCTTCATAAGTATCAACCTAGTCTTCAAGCTTCAGCTCTCTTTGCTTTACCAGTATCAACTTGGCCTTCAAGCATCAGCTCTCTTTGCTTTACCAGTATCAACTTGGTCTTCTTCTCCTACAAGCTTCAGCTTCTCAGAGTAGTCTTCAATCACATGGAAGTGTCAACTTCATCCTTCAGTCTTCAAGCCTCAGCTCTTCACTCAATCTTCATTTGGGTCTTCCAGTATCCTCAAGCTCTTCAAGCTTCAGCTACAATGGCAATGCTCAAGGAATCATCCTCTTCCACATTCTTCAATGAAGTCCTCATCTCCACACTCAAGCCCAACATCTTTCAAGATACTCAAACCAGAAGACAATTGATTTAACAGGATGAGTGGAAATGATAAACAGCTTACTGACAACCATGGGAAGCCTGTAAGGGTTCATCATTGTGAGAGACTAGTCCCCTCAAAGTTCTACTTCCCAGATAAAGCCACTCATCCTTCCAAAGGAGGGATGTGAATATCTGAGAAGGACTTTTAGTCATTGGGAGGAATGGAAGCACAAGATGCTTTCCATATTTGAGAAAGAAATCATTCTAACTATAAGGCTCTCCCTATGTTTCCTATCTCTTAAATCTTCATCAGACACCTTCAGGCACAGACAAATCCAAGCTCCAAGTAACTTCAAGCAACTTCAAGCATCCTCACCTTGTTTTCAACTTGTCTTCAATCTCAACCAAAGGCAAACCAAGCACAAACCCTAATCTAAGGGGACTAAAGAAGTTAAACTAGTTGAATTAGTAAGTTAGGATCACCTAAAACCTAGTACTAAAGTTAGTCCTAACTAAAATACTAAAGTCAATTGTAAAATCCTACAAAAATATCTAGGGGAACCTAGGTCAATCATGACTCTAACACATCAACTTCAGAGATCAAACCATCAAATTAGACCTAGAAATAAATTCTACATTAGGAGGTATCAAACCTAAACCCTAAAAGGAAGCACCTAAATATCAATCTAGAAAGCACACCTATTTTCATCACAAAAATGTGAGAAAAATGCTATGGGAGAATACATGTATAACCTAATCACACACAAAAAATTAGGATCAAAGTCATCACCACATGATCACACAAAATTCCACAAAATTATGTATCAAACATAACCATTTTAATATCAATTAAAATGTAAAATTCCCATTAAATCAGAAAATACATGAAATGAAAATATTTTTTATCTAAAAAATACTAGACTCAATCATGAGTAAAATGCAAAAAGAATGAGATTAATTGGATTAATTTTCAATTTATTATGAATTTTCCAAGAACCATGGATAAAATGAAAATTAAAAGAAAATCAATGGAAATTAATCACACGCGCGGTGCAAATAGAAATAAAACACAGTTCAAACCATGGGTTGGGCCATCAGGGGGTGTGAATAGCAGCTATTTCACTAAGCCCAAAACCACTGATTAAATGAAACGGTGCGTTTCATAATCAGAATTCCTTCACAAGCTGAGTTTAAAACATGGCCGTTGGATGAGCTTCTAGTCAAAGGTCCAACCAAGATCCAATGGTCCCAGAGTCATCTTCTCCATTTCAAACCTCTGCAACTTCGCGACCAGCTCCGGCCAACACCGGTGGTGCTCCGGTCGTCTTCCTCAACCCTAATTCCCTCTAGGAGCCTCCATTGCAAATGGTCAATACATGAAACTTGTCCCAAATCTTGTCACGAGTTCAACCATACCCTTTATTCAACCTAAATCCTCAAGATTTACCATATCCCAATCTCAACCGAAAATGGTAACACACCTATTTTGTCACTAATTCTCAAATTAACTATCTGAAATCAATCCTACACCATTCTACAATGAATCTAACACCTTAATTCACCTTGATTCTACCTAAATCATGCTAGAGGAAGAAAGTTACCAACCTGAAAATCTTGGATGAACAGATGCACTAAACCTCCAATTCAAGCTCTCCAATCTTTCAGACACGATCAATGAACCCTATCCTTGCTTCTGTATGCAAAAGAACCGGTTGAAAGCTCCTAAATCTTGAAATCCAGTGGTGAGTTGCAGGTGGAAAATTCTGAGTTCAAGAGCACCAATTAGCCACGAATTCTTCTTGCTTATGATCTGGACTCAATCCTTAGCATCCATGGAAGAAGTTTCAATCAAGAAAATGGATGGAAAGTGAAGAATTTGGTGAAACCGAATCCAATTGCAAGCTATGAAATCTCAATCTCAATCTATGCTCTCTCCTCCAATCATCACCAACCTTTGCATTGGATCAACTCTATTCAATATATAGATGATGTATGAGTGATCTAGAACCCTCTAGATCCTTCTAATGATAGTTTCCACTTCTCATGTCATGAGATTTTCAATCACATCTCATGATATGCATAATTCTGTTTGCAGCTTGAAACCAACCTTATTCACTTTCAATTTCTCCCCTAGTTACATTTTGAAAGAGTTTAGCTTGCAAAGGCTCTTGGTTATGCCTTGATTCTATGTTTTGCACATGTTACTTAATATGCAAGCAAGTACTTTCCAAAGCAAGTCCACAAATTGAATCTCAAATCAAAAATGTGGCTAAACCAATGTTCTTAAAATGATTTTTAGAGTCAAAATGATATATTACATGCCATGGTTTGGATGTGTAGGTTGAAAATATCAATTTCCAACTTTGGTTTATTTAACTTATGCCCTTATTTTAGGTCATTTTTGCAACTTTGAGCTACAAGCATTTCCAACATCTCATGACCTCCTTACTAGCCTTAAAACATCATTTTGAACAAGTTTTATGTTGAACATTTTTCCATTTGATGCTTGGAAATAGGAGTTATGGCCTTATGCTTGGAATGACCTGTAATCTCCAAATGACCAAAATGCCCGTGACTTGTCAAAGCCATAACTTGAGTTCTATAAATCCTATCAAGGACTTCTAGTACTCTATAGAAATCTACGAGGATAAGGAACAACATTCATGTTGACAAAAAGTCCATAGGAATCATCCTTCTTGGGCAAACGTTTGATGCAAGTTGGGTAACTTTCAAGGCCCCAGATTCACATACCTCAGATGACCTGTAACTTGTCAAAGTCATAACTTGAGTTCTATAAATCCTATCAAGGACTTATAGTACTCAAATTAAATCTAAGAACAAGCACTACAACATTCATGTTGGGGGTAATATGAGATGACAATCACATCTTGAGCTAAACTTCCTTGAAGATAGGGGTCAAACTAGGGGATTTTACACTGTCAAGCCTTAGAAACCCTAGCTTGAAACTTCTCAAACTCTTCAATAATGATTAGTTGACCTTGGAATCATCCTTATAACATCTCAATGTGTCAATCCATGATCACATGGCTCTTGAATTAGGTCTCAACCTTGTTCAAATCATCAGTTGACCTAGGGTTGACCCAGTCAAACCCTAATTACACCACTCATGGTTGAGTCTTCTTAATCTTGCACAATGACCTATCTAGGCTCCATGATGGCTTTCAAGACATCTCCTAAGCTCTCTCAAGGCTTCAAGTCCATCCTCATGGTTTCAGGATCATCTGAGGTCTTCCCACAACTCTCAAGTTAGGAGGCACACCTTCTTGGTTTCAACCATTCTCTCTGAGACTCTTTTAACTTCTCTGACAAGGACATCAACCCTTGAGCACTTGAATAATCTTCTTAGCTAGCTTCAAACTCTTGTATAGCTTTTAATTGGTAATCATACCTCTTGATCTCCGGCATACATGTCAATGAAATGCAAATGACAATGCTAATGTGAATGAAATGAAACATAAGCTAGGTAAACAAAAGTTGGTCAAATTTTGGGGTGCAACAGCTGCACCTATTCAAGCGGCTTGGACCTGACTGGGTGAGAATCGGACGACTCTCAACCAATCAAGGTGCGAGACGGTTGAATACCAACAAACCCAGAAATTTGCCAACTGCACAAGTACACGATACTCTGATGGGAACAAATCTTCGAAAACTGAAATATTAGCTGCACGGCAACTAGCTGGGGAATTGGTCACACGGTAACCGGTAATACATGGTCGATCATACCGTCAGGCATCAAGATTCCTCGGGACTCATCAGGTCAACCATCAAGTTAACCACGCCATCAGGCATTCAAAGAGAACTTTCGGGCATCAGGCGGACTTCATCAGTAAGTCGGGAATAGAATTCTCAGTCAATCATGAACCAATTGGGGATATCCAAACTTTTGCCATCCGGCACTCCGCATCAGCTGGTAGAACTGCTTTGTTAATACGGTTGGACTTCAATCATCAAGTCTTCAAGGGAAGCTTCAACTTCGCTGTTCAGAGACCTGTTGGGGATGTCACATCTCCGCTGGGGATTCTGGAGAACTATCAAGTAACTCTGCTTCGGGGATCCGGAAATCATTCTGGGTGAATCAACTCTGCTGAGGACATCAAGAATCATCTTGAACAAATAACTCTGCGGGGACTTCAAGAATCATCCTGAACCAATAACTCTGCTGGAGCTTTCAGGAATCATCCTGAGCAAACACTCTGCCGGGGACTCTAAGCATCAACTCGAGCGACCCACTCTTGCGACTTTACTGGGGATTTCAAGAATCATCTTGAGCAAACGACTTTGCTGGGGAGAATTCAAGAATCGTCTTGATCAAACCGTTCTTCTAGGGGAATCCAAGAATCATCTTGAGCAAGCGGCTTTGCGGAGGAACACCTGCAAAACAAGAACAGTAATGACCGAGCTCATGTTTCATATGCGTATGCTTTGACAATGACGCAATGCTCCACACGGTGGAAATGCTATGTGTTTTTTTTGATAAATGGTATGCAATCATGCAAAATGCTGCAACCTCGTCAGCAAAATAAATGCTGAGGGGAAAATCTTCCTGTCAAGGAGAAAGAAACACTCTGGTGGAGAGGAGGAATCATCCTGCCGAGGATAAAAAGTCACGCCAATCTCAATCGGACTCCGCACGGGGAAGCAAACTTCAGTCGACTGCTGCAGGGGAATAAAGCTCTACGAGAACCTGGACCTGCTGAGGAAAGCGATGTCAATCGCGGAAATAAACTGCGCGGCCTTCGCGACTACTTCCCTGGAGATAACGACTCCGACGGGGAAATACAGCATTAGCTATTCAACATTCTACTGGGGAAAACCAATCATGGCCCGAACTGCTTCCAAGGACTCAGCTCTCTCGGGGATCTGCAAACTCGGCTGGGGAAGAAGAGATCGTCCTGCTTCCTAGGGAGAGTACGACTGTGGGGAATCTCAATCCCGTCGGAGACTTCAGTCTGGAACTATCAATTACTGCACACTTCAGTGAATAGTCTCCTACAGGACCTGCACTTGTGACCCGGTGCTGGGGGATGAACACACGCTCCGGCGCCTGACTCAGCTGGGGAGATGCCGCTCCTTCAAGATACATCTGCTTGGGGAGAGAATCTTCTCTACCTGGGGGAACATATCAATGCTTTATGATCTCCGGTTCAGACTCTGCGGGGAGAGGCTGCTGAACTTTGCTGGAGAAGAAGGAATCATCCTGCTTGAGGACGCATACGGCGTGCTGCCTGGAGTACGCTACACCTGCAACAACACAAACAAACAGACAATATACCCTTCTCAAAGGGACCTATCAAGGTTATCATATTGTGACAATGTTCGAGTAATTCATTGTTTCAACAATTAGTGGCCTAGGCCAGTAAGTTTATGTATGCGCATTTTTTCAAAAACATCGGCGTTCTTTTTCGCAAACAAAACAGGTAAATGCTAAACAGACAAACAGAATTGCTGAATAGTATACATTTTATTAATAACGAACCCCTGAATGGGTAAAAATGTTTTACAACAGATGCAAGCTCCTGGAATGAGGAAGCCGCGCAAAAATAAAACATAAATATACATCAGTATATACAAATGTCGGCAACGAGGCGCAGACGAACACCATGAGTTGATCCCTCTATGACCCACTCGACTTCGATACTTCTCCGACGCTTCAGCTTCAGAAGAGATTGATTCGGATAAACGGCCCTCAGGTCTTCCAAACCACTAAACAATGAAAGTCCACACGCGGAACGCAGTCATTTGCTTTTTCAAATCCCTAACTTTTGCCTGAATCGCCCTTCCGGGTTTTCGATTCACCGGGATACCCTTTTTTGCCAAAGTCGCCCATCCGGGTTTTCGACTTTGCGGGTGTACGTTCTTTTCAATTTATATCCCTAATTTTTGCCCGAACCTTTTCCTTTTTTATGGTTCGCCAGGATGCCCCATTTTTGCCTGGATATTCTTTTTCTTTCCAGCGGGTCATTTTTCAAGCAAAGTATTTTTTAACTGCGTCCGCGTTCACCGGGGATGCAAAATCTTCGCCATCCATCGTGGATAACAACAAAGCTCCTCCCGAGAAGACCTTGCTGACGATGTACGGACCTTCGTAATTGGGAGTCCACTTGCCCCGGTGATCGGAGTGTGGAGGAAGAATCTTCTTCAGGACGAGATCACCCGTATGAAAGCTTCTAGGACGCACCTTCTTATCATAAGCTTTCTTCATTCGGCTTTGGTACAAGCGACCATACGCAATCGATGCTAGTCTCTTCTCGTCCATCAGGCTGAGTTGGTTTAGTCGGTTCTTAATCCATTCTGCCTCGTCGAGTTTCACGTCAACCAAAACTCGCAAAGAAGGGATCTCCACTTCTAGCGGTAGGACAACTTCCATACCGTACACCAAGGAGAAAGGAGTTGCCCTGGTTGACGTACGTACGGTCGTACGATAACCCTACAATGCAAATGGCAACATCTCGTGCCAATCTTTATAGGTCACAACCATCTTCTGAATAATCTTCTTTATGTTCTTATTGGCCGCTTCAACGGCGCCATTCATCTTCGGGCGGTAAGGAGATGAGTTGTGGTGTTCAATCTTGAAACTCTGGCACAACTCCTTCATCATCTTGTTATTCAGATTCGAACCATTATCAGTAATGATCCGCTCGGGAATTCCGTAACGACAGATGATATCCCTCTTTATGAATTTAGCCACCACCTGCTTGGTCACATTAGCATATGAGGTTGCCTCCACCCACTTGGTGAAGTAGTCGATAGCTACTAGAATAAAGCGATGACCGTTAGATGCAGTGGGCTCGATCTTGCCTATCATGTCGATGCCCCACATGGAGAACGACCATGGGAAGGACATGACATTCAAAGGGCACATGAACTTTATCAGCATAAATCTGGCATTTATGAAACCTCTTCGCGAATTTAAAGCAATCCGACTCCATCGTCAGCCAGTAGTATCTTGCTCTCAGGATCTTTCTTGTCATAGCATGCCCGCCGGCATGTGTACCAAATGTGCCTTCGTGGACTTCTTCCATGAGCATACTCGCCTCTTTCTCATCTACACATCTGAGTAGCACGAGATCGTGGTTTCTTTTATACAAAACTCCATCAGGATTGAGATAAAAATTTCCAGCCAGCCTCCTCAGAGTCTTCTTATCCTGGGTTGACGCACCCGCAGGATACTCCTTAGTCATAAGGAAGGTATGGATGTCATGGAACCATGGCTTGCCGTCGGCGGCTTCCTCGATCGCAAAGACGAATGCAGATCTATCAAGACGAGAAAGGACAATTCTTGGAGCTTCATTCCAAAAATTGACTTTGTACATCGAAGCCAACGTGGCTAAGTCATCAGCCATCTGGTTTTCTGCTCTGGGCACATGATGGAGTTCCACTCGATCAAAGAACGGAAGTAGCCTTCTGGCATAATTCATGTACGACACCAAATTTGATTGACGAGTCTCCCACTCCCCTTTAATCTGGTTAATCACAAGCGTCGAGTCACCATATACGTCTAGGTTCTTGATTCTCAAATCAATTGCCTCTTCTAGACCCATGATGCATGCTTCGTACTCCGCTTCGTTATTGGTGACCGAAAACGTCAGTCTCGCGGTAAATGGGATGTGGGATCCGTGGGGAGTCGTGATGATCGCCCCAACGCCACTTCCATAGGAATTAACTGCCCCGTCAAATATCAATTTCCACTGGGATTTCCTATCTGGCCCCTCGTCGGGCAATGGCTCATCGCAATCCTTCGCTTTGAGAAACATGATATCCTCATCAGGGAATTCAAATTTCATCGGCTGGTAATCCTCGATCGGCTGTTCGGCTAGGTATTCAGACAATACGCTTCCCTTAATGGCCTTCTGGGAAACGTACTGAATATCATATTCCATCAACACCATTTGCAATCTGGCAATCCTGCCCGAAAGCGCTTGCTTCTCGAAGACATACTTGATCGGATCCATCTTCGAAATTAGCATAGTGGTGTGATTGAGCATGTACTGTCGTAAACGTTTGGCAGCCCAGGCTAGTGCACAACACGTCTTCTCCAGCATCGAGTAACGAGATTCACAGTCTGTGAACTTTTTACTCAAGTAGTAAATGGCATGCTCCTTTCTGCCCGTCTCGTCGTACTGACCGAGAACACACCCCATACTATTCTCAAGAACTGTCAAGTACATGATTAGGGGTCGTCCAGCCACTGGGGGTATCAAGATTGGAGGTTCCTGCAGATACTGTTTTATCTTGTCGAATGCCTTCTGGCAATCCTCGTTCCAGATAATCGCCTGATCTTTCTTTAACAGTTTGAACATCGGTTCACACGTGGCCGTGAGCTGAGAAATAAACCTTGCAATGTAGTTTATTCTGCCCAAGAAACCACGAACTTCTTTTTCTGTTTTTGGCACTGGCATTTCTTGTATCGCTTTAATCTTCGCAGGATCAACCTCGATGCCTCTTTCACTCATGATAAACCCCAGTAACTTTCCGGACCGTACTCCGAAAGTACACTTGTTAGGATTCAGCCTCAACCTGAACTTCCTAAGCCTCTCAAAAAGCTTCAGCAAATTGACCAGATGTCCCTCCTCCGTTTGGGACTTCGCAATCATGTCATCAATATAGACTTCAATCTCATGATGAATCATGTCATGAAACAAAGTGACCATTGCTCGTTGGTAAGTGGCCCCTGCGTTCTTCAAACCGAAAGGCATTACCTTGTAGCAGAATGTTCCTCAGGGAGTAATAAACGTGGTTTTCTCCATGTCCTCCGGCGCCATCTTGATCTGATTGTAGCCGGAGAAGCCATCCATGAACGAAAACACGGAGAACTGAGCTGTATTGTCGACCAACACATCGATATGAGGCAGCGGGAAATCATCTTTAGGGCTCGCCCTATTCAAATCCCGATAATCGACGCACATTCGTACCTTACCGTCCTTCTTCGGTACAGGTACTACGTTGGCGACCCACAGAGGGTAAGTAGTGACCGCTAAGAAGCCAGCATCAAGCTGCTTTTGCACTTCTTCTTTGATCTTAATGGCCATATCTGGTTGTATCCTCCTAAGCTTCTGCTTAACGGGAGGACAATCTTCTCGCAGCGGCAAGTGGTGGACCACGATGTCAGTATCAAGTCCGGGCATATCCTCGTATGACCAAGAAAAGACGTCACTATACTCTCTTAGCATCTCGACCAATCTCTGCTTGACATCACTCTGCAATGCAGCCCCTATCCTGACGTTCCTGACAAGTTCTTCAGAACCCAAATTCACAATCTCGATCTGCTCTTCATGAGGCAGAATAACTTTCTCCTCTTGTTTCAACAAGCGGGCCAACTCTTCAGGAAGGTCTTCGTCTTCATCAATCTCTTCTTCGGCTTGATAGATGGGCAATCAAAGTCGAAGTGAGTCGTAGAAGGTCCAGAGTCGATGTCATCTGCTATGTGGATCCTGCAATAACAAGGGTTAAGCTTAAAACAAGGATATGCAGGTTAGCACAAACCTCATTGCCATTTTATTGTTTTTCAAAAAAAATATAAAACAGGAATAACAGAGATCACAACATTTGAATACGAAGAAAAACGCCTTTTGATTTGTTGATAAAATGCATGTACATAATCAAACGAGGCCCTGACAATAAAACCACTATGCCCCGGGTAGGACATAGGGTTGTACAATGATTGGAAAAAGTAAATCATCACTCTTCGCTTGTCATCTGGATGATATCCTTGACGGACCAGTTGATAAGGCCCTCGCCTGGCTTGCTTGGCTGGATCCAAGAGTCTAGGTCACAGTCGCTATCTCCGCTGTCTTCAGACACCGTGTTGACACTTTCAAATATCACCCCACCACTGGTAAACTGGATCGGCCCTTTACCTCGCGACGCACTACTAGAAGAGGAGGCTTGCTTGTTAGGTATCTCCAGGAGAGTATCCCAACCCAAACTTGTCTTGCTTGTTAGGTATCTCCAAAATTCTCCCCCAGCCTGGGGTAGATCCAACTTGAACAACGGCCCGGGCTTCTTTGAATGAAGAGAGAGTCATCTCTGGCTTCTCAGTGACTACAGGAGCTACGTCCTTGACTTTAACAGCCTCGAACACTTGGCATAGGGTTTCGTGGATTTCCCCATCCATCTCAACATACTTGAAGGACGACAAATGGCTCACCATTATGTCTTCCTCGCCACACACAACCACGATGCTACCTCCGACAGCATACTTGAGTTTCTGGTGCAACGTGGAGGTCACGGCTCCAGCAGCATGGATCCACGGCCGGCCCAAGAGACAGCTGTAGGCAGGCATGATGTCCATAATGTAAAAGACTGCGCTGAATGTTTCCGGCCCAACTTGGATTGGCAGGGTCACCTCCCCGAAAATATGGCGTTTGGTTCCATCCAACGCCTTCACAACCAGATCACTGGGTGTGCAAATCACTCCACGAGTATCCAACTTCATCAATGCCTTCTTCGGAAGGACATTGAGCGATGACCCTGTGTCTACCAACACGTGGGACATAATCGTTCCCCTACACTCTATCGAGATGTGCAGGGCGCTATTGTGATTCCTCCCCTTCGGCGTCAGCTCTAGGTCAGTGAACCCTAACCCATTTCCAGCATTCACGTGGGCTACGACCTCTTCTAACTGGTTTACCGATATTTCCTGCGGTACATATGCGGCGTTCAACACCTTCAGCAGCGCGTTGCGGTGTGCTTCAGAACACAACAACAAATTCAGGATGGAAATCTTTGAGGGTGTCTGATGGAGATGATCCACAATCTTGTAGTCACTCTTTTTAATCAGCCTCATAAATTCCTCGGCGTCTTTAACAAGTAAGTCTTTTTCTACCCTGCGAGGGATCTCTTCAACGACTTTACTTTTACCTTTATCAGTTGCATCAGCTTTGTCCGCTTTGTCTACCACGACCTCAGGTGGTGCGAACACTCTCCCGCTGCGAGTGATTCCGCTGATTCCCGCAAGGTTATCCACAGACGACCCAAACGGTTCTAGCTCCAACTTCTGTCCGTTGCAGTAGACTTCAGCCCCATAATGCCACGGGACAACATTAGTGCTTTCGAACGGTATCGGCCCAGCTTTGGTGATGGTAATCGTGGGCGGTCTGGGTGCAGAAATGGTTATCGTATGGCGAGGGATGGTGATGGTAGCAACCTCATCATCTTGCTTCAGCATTACCTCTCCCGATCCACATTCGGCCCTCCGGCTAAACTGTAGGATCCCTTCAGTCATCAGACTTTGAATCTCTTCTACCAACTGTTCACATCCATCAGGACTTGTCGCACAACCCATACACAGCTCTCCGCAACCTGGGAAGAAACCTCTTTTCATCAGCTTAGCTTTAACGAAGCTAAGCGGCGTCTTCAGATCTCTGACGTCAGTCAACAAATCCAAACTCTCGTCTTCGATAATGGCGTTCACCCCGCCTCCCCTATGATTCGGCATAGGGTTCTTTGTGACATTTGGCATATTATCCGAGAAGTTGATGATCTTGGCATCCACCATGTCCTGCACCTTGTGCTTGAAGGCTTTGCAATTCTCTATTGTGTGGCCTGGTGCCCCTGAGTGAAACTCACAAGTTGCATTCGCGTCATAACCTGGCGGAGGTGCCCCTGTCAAGGGAGCCAGGGTTCTTTTCTGGATCAACTGTAGCTGAAGCAAAGTCTGTAACAGTTGCGCGTACGACATGGGCGGTGTCTCGAGGTGACGGCTCGACAGAGGTGCCCGATTTTGATACTTTCTGTACCCTTGGTTATTCGGTTGCTCCTGCTGTGGCTGTTGAACTGCCGGGATAGTTATGCTGGCCACCTGTTGGTGAGAGCCTTTACCCTTCCTTCGAGCGTTGGACACAGCGCTCGTTTCTCCTTCCCGTCTTTTGCCACCATAAGGTTTCTTTCCGCCTCCTCCGGCTGAGGATGAATCACCTTGAATCTTCCCCAGTTTGATCCCATTTTCAATGTGCTCACCCGTGATAATAAGATCTGAGAAGGTTCCAGACATTCTGCTGACCAATTTATCATAGTAAACCCTTGGGAGGGTGGCTACGAACATCTGCACAAGCTCACGTTCAACCATCGGCGGCTGAACTCTGGCTGCCAATTCACGCCACCGCTGGGCGTATTCCTTGAACCCTTCGTTGTTCCTTTGCGATAGATTCTGCAGTTGGACGCGGTTCGGGGCCAAGTCGCTATTGTATTGGTAGTGGTGCACGAATGCTTCAGCAAGGTCCTTCCACGTGCGCACACTGGTAGGTTCCAGACTCATGTACCATTCGAGGGAGGGCCCGGACAGACTGTCTTGAAAGAAGTGCATCAGCAACTTCTCGTTCTCAGAATGAGCTGACATTTTCCTGTAATATGATCTCAGGTGGACGCGAGGGCAAGTGGTGCCCTTATACTTCTCAAAGTCAGGTACCTTGAACTTGGGAGGCACCTTGAAATCAGCAATCAGTCCCAACTTGGACATATCAACGCCCAGGGTGTTCTGATTCTCGATATTTCTCATCTTATCTTCGAGTGCCTTGAACCTTAGACGTGCTTCAGCAGTCAGCTCCCCTTCAGCACCTCTCTGAGAGAACACATCGTCTTGACGGTCTTCTAACCATGGCTGAGGCCCAAACAGATTCCCGACACCTGCATTGTCGTTGCCCAGCCCAACATTGACATTAGCTTCAAGACTCCCATTACCGACGCCCGTCGTATTGCCGTTGAGTCCCATGTTAGCTATCACATTGCCGTTGGCACTGCCATTCCCCCCGGTCACGGGGACGCCATTCTGAGGAGTTTCAACTGGTGGAGGGGTTGGAACAGTCCCACCGTGGAGTACGCCATTGCTATCGACCCTTGAAATCAGAGGCTGGACCAAGGTCCTGAGCTGATCCTGGCCGTTGGCGACTGCTTGCATGAGCTCCATGAAGCGATCCATTCTTTCGTGGAGTTCTTGAACATCAGTTTTCACTTGCTCCATGATTCTGGTTTGATTTTCTCTGGTCGGATAGCGGTGGATAGGTCTCTGATCAATCCTGGAACAACCTGAAACAACCTGAAAACACAAAAGGGTTAGGAAAAACAACAAAGTGCTCGTTATGCAAATGCCTCATGCAAATGCAAACGTGTGTTTGTGCGTTAGGGAGATCTCCCCCGATCCTAGTGCCTGAGTGCCAGTGCTGATAATAAGAAGTTCGAGTCCAGTCATGGAAATAACATCTCATATATATGAAGAAAGCCCATCAAGGAAGTACATAACATCAGTGAGTACAAGCTGAATCAATAGCGTGACCTCAGCCAACAAGCCTGGTGATGGTCAGCATACAACAATGATCAAACAAAAGGAATACAAATAGTCAAGCACGACCATGGGCGCGAAACTCTTCTAACAACCCCTTCGTTTCTGGATGATCAGGCCGAGTGAGCAACCCTTCGACGAGTAACTCTCTCTGCATAATGGTGTATTGAAGACCTTCAACCGAATCTTCCCATGCTCCTTCGCCGAAACAATCTTCTAACTTCCGTTTCTTAGATTCAAACATCAGCTTGCGCTCCTTCAGGTTAGCAAGAGCCTTGTTGAGCTGGCATTCAGCGACATATCTGCGAGCGGTTTCTTCATCAAACCTCTTCTCACTAGCCTTCACCTGAGCTTTCAGCTTGGAGATCTGTTGCATCACCTTATCCTCCCGCTCTTTCCTGTTGGCTAGGGTGGTCTTCCAGTGCTGGTTGAACTTGGATATCCTCCGATACGCTTCGTCCAAGTGCTGCTTCTTCGTGGCAAGTACATCGTTGACAGCTTTGAAGTCTCAACCCATACGCTCATGCTCAGCTATCTGCTTAGTCAAATCTGTCCCCAGCTGGTTCACCAGCTCGGTCTGCCTCTTGAAGGAATGAACGGCTTCGTTTCTCTCGCTTCTGAGCTGCGCCAATTCTTTCTCCAGTTCTTCATTTTCCCTCTTCAATTCATCTCTCTCAGCTAACACCTGATTATGTTGTTGAATGGGCACGGTGGTAGGCTCTTCAATCACTGGAGGGCTTTCTGGCTTGGCAAGAAGAAACGGCATCCCTATAGCATCTGCTCTGGCTCTGATCCACGTCACGTACGGAGCGTAGGCTTGACTATTTCTTCTCCCCAACAATGGTTTTCCCTTCTTACTGATACCATTCCAAGCGCACTGAAGCTTAGATAACATATCCCCTTCTAGAAGACCAGTGAGGTACAGAGATCCCTGTACCTCTTCATCCTTCGACGGAGCTCTCAAAGCATATGTGAACTGTCGGACCAGGAAAAACAGATTATAGTTTATGCAGCCCTTCCTGCCTATCAAAGGCACGTTCGGAAACCCGCTGCAGCTGAAGATAATCTCAGTACCCAACCTATCTCTGTCAAACCAGTCAATATCCTCGGCTGATAGACTCATCAAACGCTTGGACCACTCAGCTGTGGCTGCAAACGAAACAAAGGGACCCCTCTTGGACAGATGACTATCAAGCCATTTATAAAGCAAGGGCACACAACACGAGACATTCTTGCCCCTTCTGTTCTCGTTTTTGTAGTGGATAGAATGGTAGACATCTCCTATCAAGGTAGGGACTGGATTCCCTGATGCAAAGATGCGGAATGCGTCGAAGTCCACAAAGTCGGGCATATTGGGGAACAGAATGATGCCATATATGCACAGAGCGAGAATGGCGTTGAACACGACCCAACATCCGTCTTTGGCGCACTGCTGAGCTTTTCCCACCAAGAACTGCAAGGAGAAACCGGGAACCTTGTTCCAACTAGACAATACCAACTCGGAAGCATCCAGATGAAGTGACGGAGCTAGACCAGCCAGGTTAGGCTCAGCATCCATATGAACAAAAGGCATCTGCCTCTTGATAGGCACACCTAACAAATCAGCATATTCCTCTAGCGTGGGTGCGAGAACAAAATCTTGGAAAGTAAAGCATCTCAACGGAGGATCGTAGAACTGCAGCAGAGCGTGCAACCCATTCAACTCAAACACAGAGGGTTTACGAACCAAACTAAGCAATTTGTCGTAAGACTTTCTGAATTCATCTCTCACAGAATCATCTGCTAAAGCAATCAAACCAGTCAGCTGAACCACATCAGGGGCAGGGAGCTTGTAAGCCACGATCTTCCTCAGAGAACCCATAACAATACAATAGGAGGCAAGAAATCCTGGATCGGGGAAACGGTACCTGCAACACAAACACACGTTAATGAAATGCAAATGAGTATGCAAAGCAATGTAAAATGCAATCATGCAGCAGGAGATCAAGACAACTGTGCTGTGGAGATTCTGTATCAACAAAACCATAATCCTTCTCTATCAAGAACAACCACTATCTCTGATAAGAAGAAAACCCTGGTATCGGACCACAAATCTGCTCTGTCAAGAACACACACACATAGGACCATAAATCTGCTCTGTCAAGAACAAACATCTGATACAGGACCTCTGATACAGGACCAAAACTCTGCTCTGTCAAGAACAAATCTGATAATAAGGACCTCTGATACAGGACCAAAACTCTGCTCTGTCAAGAACAAATCAGATAATAAGGACCTCTGATACAGGACCAAAACTCTGCTCTGTCAAGAACAAATATGATAATAAGGACCTCTGATACAGGAGCAAAACTCTGCTCTGTCAAGAACAAATCAGATAATAAGGACCTCTGATACAGGACCAAAACTCTGCTCTGTCAAGAACAAATCTGATAATAAGGACCTCTGATACAGGACCAAAAACTCTGCTCTGTCAAGAACAACATACATCTGCAGATGAGATCCTCAGATCCCAGTCATAAACCTGCTCTGTCAAGAACAAGCATACATCTCTGAAGAGAAGGTCCTCTGATACCGGACCATAGCTCTGCTCTGTCAAGAACAATCGTATATCCGATGATGAGAACCTCCGGTACCAACAAAACTGATTCACTATCAAGAAAACCAGGTAGTCTGAAGGTTAAAGTTTCCTGCAACAAACCCAACCCTGCTCACATGTATGGACCTAAACTGACTCAAGTTTGGCATCCTATGCGGTCATCAGCGTCACAGACATTCAAGAGGGGTGATACGATACCCAGAAGGTGTGGCATCACCAGCTCATGAAGCGGCCTCACTCGGCTGAATCACAAATGATCGGCCCCCAGAGTCGACAATCCTCCAAACCAACAACCCCCTTAACCCAAAGGGTTGAAAAAGAAGTCAACCGGGAGAACCTCGTCTGAGCGTGGATTTCATGAGACACTAGTGGCTGCCAAGCAAGCACGCGCCCACTAATTTCCACAACTAATGCTATGTACACTCAAGCCTGGGTCTGACTTCTCACTCATCAGAATGCCCCTCCCACAACAGCACAGATAATCATATCATACTGAAAATAAAGTGCGGGAAATAAAGTGCGATAAATAAACACAACCCAACAAGTAATCATACAAGCGCTAGGATAGACTCTCGCAGGGGACGTCGGATCCCAGGAAACTAATCAAGTCCCCAGCAGAGTCGCCAGCTGTCGCTTCCACGAAAATAAGGTGCCGGCAAAACAGAAGAGTCGCCACCTTTCGTTATTTATCCCTCGGAGCGGGAAAGGAAACGATTGGAAAAACCTGACGAAAAGGTATAAGACAAGGTCATCGCAACCGTTGTCTGGGTTCGGGAGTCGGTTACGCAAGGGGAAGGTATTAGCACCCCTCATGTCCGTCGTACTCGACGGGATCCACGCTTGTTGTGTTTACTGGACAAGTTGGTTTATCTATCTACCTATCAAGGTTGGCTTAAACAGAAAAGAAAAATGACTCGGCAAAGCGTCGCGCTTTATGCCTACGTATTCTCATCAGAGAATGAGAAATCAGAGTCAGCGTAGTTCGACCTACGACGGGTTACGGGGAAGGTGGCTCGCCAATACGTCAGTATTGTGCCTACGTACTCTCAATAGGTATGAGAGATCAGAGCTTATGTAGTTCGGGATAATACGGATTACGGGAATTCAGATTCATCTGTTTTATCGAGTAGGGTTAAACAACAGTTCCAGCAGTTAGGGACAAAGCCTTTTTGCGTTGGCGCTGAAGTTTAACGACACTCTTTTCTTCAGAAAAGCTTCCTTTGAATTATGGGCCCACGGGGCAAAAAGGTTTGAAGTTTGTTTTCTGTCTTTTACGAAAGAAGTGTTTTTTTTTATTGTGTTTGCAATTTCAATCTCACTAAAGACTATGACCTGAGAGTGAATGCGTCGCATGTCACCCAAAGGGTGCCATACTAAACATCCGGACTGTTCAAAAGAAACTCTCCAACAATCCTTTCTCAGATAGCTTAAGGCTCGTAACGTACGAAAGAAATCATTCATGATTACTGTATCTTAAGCTGTTTTGAGATGAGAAGAGAACAGGCTCAACTACGGGGAGACTGTCAAGTCCTAATGTTATCATGCCAAGGATTCATCCTATAGTTGAGGTTTGAAACAGGGAACTCCTAGAAGTTATCATGCATAGGTTTCAACCTAAAGTTCTATCATCACTTCCTTATCAAAGGAGGTGAGATTCCTAAGGGATCATGTCAATGATACACAGAAACAGATAAAGCATCAGCTTAAACAGTAAATAGATATACAGTAAACGACTGTAAAATGCATGCACTGCAAGTGAGGGAGGAAATGTGTGTGGGGTATCAGCCTCCACAAGCTCATCTCAACCTCAAGCCAGAGATGAATAACAGTAATCATACAGAACAGTAACATAAAGTGCTATCAAGCAGAATATAATAACAACTGCAATCATACAGAGGACATAAAATGCTATCAAGCAAAATAAACCACATGGGCAAGGGAGCTGGGCTCTACCGAATACCCGCAAGCAAAGCCATACAGTAACAATACAAGCATAGGGAACAACTCAACCTCTAGTGCAATCATGCTCCTAGATTAAAGTCAGTCTAGATATGAACTTATTCTAATGCATCAAGCAAGTCAAACAAGGCACATCAACACAGAAAAGAAAACAGACCAAAAAATAGGTCACCCTTCTCTTAATTTCAAGCTTCAGCTCTTCTAACAGCTATCCAGTCTTCAGACGTCAATCACCTTTCAAGGCTATCATCCTCCATGACAAGTATCAACTTGCTTCTCCATGGTTTCAATCCATCAAACATAAGTATCAACTTATCATCTCTTCTCCAAGCTTCAGCTCTTCAGTCAATTCCACCCTCAGGCTTTGCTCCCAACTACAAGTATCAACTTGATTCCTTCAGGCTCTCCAAGCATCAGTGTGAGTGTCAACTCCTCCTTTATTCCTCAAGCTTCAGCTTTACACTCAATCTCAATTGAATCCTCTTCATAAGTATTAACCTAGTCTTCAAGCTTCAGCTCTCTTTGCTTTACCAGTATCAACTTGGCCTTCAAGCATCAGCTCTCTTTGCTTTACCAGTATCAACTTGGTCTTCTTCTCCTACAAACTTCAGCTTCTCAGAGTAGTCTTCGATCACATGGAAGTGTCAACTTCATCCTTCAGTCTTCAAGCCTCAGCTCTTCACTCAATCTTCATTTGGGTCTTCCAGTATCCTCAAGCTCTTCAAGCTTCAGCTACAATGGCAATGCTCAAGGAATCATCCTCTTCCACATTCTTCAATGAAGTCCTCATCTCCACACTCAATCCCAACATCTTTCAAGATACTCAAACCAGAAGACAATTGATTTAACAGGATGAGTGGAAATGATAAACAGCTTACTGACAACCAAGGGAAGCCTGTAAGGGTTTATCATTGTGATAGACTGGTCCCCTCAAAGTTCTACTTCCCAGATAAAGCCACTCATCCTTCCAAAGGAGGGATGTGAATATATGAGAAGGACTTTAGTCATTGGGAGGAATGGAGAGAGTTTATCTTGCAAAGGCCCTTGGTTATGCCTTGATTCTATGTTTTGCACATGTTACTTAATATGCAAGCAAGTACTTTCCAAAGCAAGTCCACAAATTGAATCTCAAATAAAAAATGTGGCTAAACAAATGTTCTTAAAATGTTTTTTAGAGTCAAAATGATATATTACATGCCATGGTTTGGATGTGTAGGTTGAAAATATCAATTTCCAACTTTGGTTTATTTAACTTATGCCCTTATTTTAGGTCATTTTTGAAAATTTAAGCTACAAGCATTTCCAACATCTCATTACCTCCTTACTACCCTTAAAACATCATTTTGAACAAGTTTGATGTTGAACATTTTTCCATTTGAAGCTTGGAAATAGGAGTTATGGCCTTATGCTTGGAATGACCTGTAATCTCCAAATGACCAAAATGCCCTTGACTTGTCAAAGCCATAACTTGAGTTCTACAAATCCTATCAAGGACTTCTAGTACTCTCTAGAAAGCTACGAGGATAAGGAACAACATTCATGTTGACCAAAAGTCCATAGGAATCATCCTTCTTGGACAAACGTTTGATGCAAGTTGGGTAACTTTCAAGGCCCCAGATTCACATACCTCAGATGACCTGTAACTTGTCAAAGTCAAAACTTAAGTTCTATAAATCCTATCAAGGACTTCTAGTACTAAAATTAAAGCTAAGAACAAGCTCTACAACATTCCTGTTGGGGGTAAGATGAGATGACAATCACATCTTGAGCTAAACTGCCTTGAAGATAGGGATCAAACTAGGGGATTTCACACTGTCAAGCCTTAGAAACCCTAGCTTGAAACTTCTCAAACTCTTCAATCATGATGAGTTGACCTTGGAATCATCCTTATAACATCTCAATGTGTCAACCCATGTCCACATGGCTCTTGAATTAGGTCTCAACCTTGTTCAAATCATCAGTTGACCTAGGGTTGACCCAGTCAAACCCTAATTACACCACTCATGGCTGAGTCTTCTTAATCTTGCACAATGACCTATCTAGGCTCCATGATGGCTTTCAAGACATCTCCTAAGCTCTCTCAAGGCTTCAAGTCCATCCTCATGGTTTCAGGATCATCTGAGGTCTTCCCACAACTCTCAAGTTATGAGGCACACCTTCTTGGTTTCAACCATTCTCTCTGAGACTCTTTTAACTTCTCTGACAAGGACATCAACCCTTGAGCACTTGAATAATCTTCTTAGCTAGCTTCAAACTCTTGTATAGCTCTTAATTGGTAATCATACCTCTTGATCTCCTGCATACATGTCAATGAAATGCAAATGACAATGCTAATGTGAATGAAATGAAACATAAGCTAAGTAAACAAAAGTTGGTCAAATTTTGGGGTGCAACAATTGTGAAAGCCGATATTCACTTCTGGAGAAAACTTGTTGTGCTTTGGAATGGGCTGCTAGACGCTTGAGGCAGTACATGATTTGTCATACCACTTTGTTGATTTCAAAAATGGATCCGATAAAGTATATTTTTGAGAAGCCTGCTCAGACTGGATGGCTCGCCCGTTGGCATATGTTATTATCAGAATACGACATCCAGTACGTAGCTCAGAAGTCTATCAAGGGTAGTGTTTTGTCAGAATATATTGCAAATAAACCAGTTGAAGATTATGAGTCTCTCAAATTTGATTTCCCAGATGAGGACATTATGTTGGTAAAGGATTGTGAAGAGCCGGGTTCTGATGAAGGTCCGCAGACAGGTCTTTGGTGGAAAATGATGTTTGATGGTTCCTCAAATTACAGTGGGCATGGTGTAGGTGCCGTTTTGATGAATCCAGAGGGTGGTTACACTCCATTCACAGCCAGTTTAGATTTTGATTGCACGAACAATATCGCCGAATATGAAGCATGCATTCTCGGTCTCGAAGCAGTTATTGACCTCAAAATCAAACTTCTTAAAGTAAGTGGAGATTCAGCTTTGATTATTTATCAAGTTACTGGTGACTGGGAGACTAGACATGAGAATTTGATCCCTTATAGAGCCTACATCGTCAAGATGATTGAGTATTTTGATGAAATCACTTTCAAGCATGTTCCGAGATTTGAGAACCACATTGCCGATGCCCTAGCCATGTTAGCCTCAATGTGGAAAATCAGGGAGGTCAATGATGCCACTCTCATTCGAATTGAACGCAAGACCGAGCCCGCCTACTGTCAGATGGTTGAAGAAGAAACTGATGATAAGCCCTGGTTCCAAGACATCATGAATTATCTGTTAAAACAAGAGTATCCAGCAGATGCTACGTCACTTGACAAGAAAACTCTGAGACGATTAGCATCCAAGTTCTTTCTCAGTAATGATGTGCTTTACAAAAGAAATCATGATATGGTCCTGCTTAGATGTGTCGACAGACGAGAAGCAGATTTGTTAATGCAAGATATTCATGAAGGAACTTTTGGCACTCACGCCAATGGATATTCCATGTCCAAGAAGATTTTGAGGGTTGGGTATTACTGGTTGACTTTGGAAGCTGACTGTATTCAATATGCCAGAAAGTGTCACAAGTGTCAGATTTATGCAGACAAGATGCATGTACCTCCGACGTTGCTAAATATGTTGTCATCACCTTGGCCTTTCTCTATGTGGGGCATTGATATGATTGGGGCAATTGAGCCAAAAGTTTCTAAGGGACACCGATTTATTCTGGTTGTTATTGATTATTTCACTAAGTGGGTTGAAGCCGCATCCTACACTAATGTTACTCGACAAGTGGTGGCTCGTTTTATCAAGAAGGAGATTATCTGTCGTTACAGAATTCCGAGCCGAATCATAACGGACAATGGTACCAATTTGAATAACAAGATCATGAAAGAGTTGTGCGATGACTTCAAAATTGAACATCACAATTCCTCTCCTTATCGTCCCAAGATGAATGGAGCTGTAGAAGCTGCGAATAAAAACATCAAAAAGATTTTGCAAAAGATGGTGAAAACTTACAAAGATTGGCATGAGATGCTACCATTTGCCTTGCACGGGTTCAGAACGTTTGTCCGCACTTCAACAAGGGCAACCCCTTTTTCTTTGGTATATGGAATGGATGTGGTACTTCCTATTGAGGTCGAGATACCTTCCTTGAGAGTCATAATGGAAACCAAGCTTGAAGAAGCAGAATGGGTGAGAGAAAGGTTTGATCAGTTGAATCTTATCCACGAGAAGCGCATGTCTGCAATGTGTCATGGTCAGTTATATCAGAAGAGGATTAAGAGAGCTTTTGACAAGAAGGTTCGCATCTGAGAATTCCGAGAAGGGGAGCTTGTACTCAAAAAGATTTTACCAGTTCACAAAGATGCACGAGGAAAATGGATGCCTAACTATGACAACCCGTTTGTTGTGAAAATAGTCTTCTCAGGAGGCTCGTTAGTTCTCACTACCATGGATGGAGAGCAGCTTACTCATCCAGTGAATTCTGATGCAGTACGAAAATATTACGCCTAAAAGAACCCGATAAGCCGAAAACTCAAAAGAACGGCTTATGCAAAAGTTAGGGTTGAGAAAAAAGAAAAAAAAGAAGAAGAAGAGAGAGAAAAAGAAAAAGAAAAATAAGAGCTCGCTAAGTTTAAAACCCGAAAGGGCGGCTTAGGCAAAAAAGAGCGTCCCGGTGGATTCAAAACCTGAAAGGGAAATCCAGGCAAAAGTTAGGGACAAAGGCGTTTCACTGCATCGAATAAGTTGTCACTACTGCAAACGTTTGTACAAAGAAATCATCTCAACCGCTCTTATCAGAAGCAAGGATTTTGGGGAGTTTTTAGTCTTTAGGGATAGTTTAGTCATGGGATTCAATGTAACCTTGTCCACGTTGCCATTTTTCACTTGTAGAAATTCTATGGAATTTTGTCATTTGCAAGATTTCATTCTTGAATAAAATCAGTTTTGAGCCATTCTTTCTTTTGCAAATTTACCATTTCCTTTATTTTCTTTGTTATGCAAAATATTGTTCGTTAATAAACGATAATTTTGAAAGCATAGGGGTCAAATTATTGAATAAAACTTGGAAAGATTAACAAACATAAAATGTTTCAACTCATGGAAAAGAGTCGAGGAAAATCGTACTTCCCCGAAACCTCAGGGTAGCAGAAACTTTGATGCGCAATCCTATTGCACTCCCTGGTGAAGTGTAAGCAAGTTGAACTGCTAATTTTCCTTTGGTCATGTATGGTTATCAAGCTTGAAGACTGTCTCTCAAGAGCTTCTTATGATGATGTGAAGACTCGTCCCTAGTGGAAGATTTCTGAGCATTTGTTTGAATTTACTTTGTCATCTCTGACTAGCTTGTTTAAAGCTCTGTTCCCCTGTTAGGATTGGGTTAATTTTCCAAGTCTACGTACACCCTTCAGCCTGGGTTCACTGTGATTCATTTTGTCTTTTGGGTTCGGTGTGCTATCTGTCGATCACCCGTGAAGTCTAGTCGTTACTAGTGAATTTCCGTTTAAAAGTCCAGTTGTAACTGGCATTGTTTCGAAAGCCAATCGTTATTGGTATTCTGTTGGTCGTCACCATATTTCTTGTTAAGACCAGTCGTAACTGACATTGTCTTAACTTCACTCGTTATTATCTTTTGGTTTGGTCGTTACCAACTTTTTCCCTTTGAAGTTTAGTCGTCACTAGCAAATCCCCTGTGAAGTCTAGTCATTACTAATTTGGTCGTCACCAATTTCCCCAGTCGAAGTCCTATGTATTACCGGTTGGATTTGAGAAATCTCATTTGTTATTATCTCAGGTTGGTCGTTACCATTACCTCTAGGAAGTCTAGTGGTTACTAGCACTGTTTGAACTGTTTGTTAAAACTGGGTGACATTAGTATCCCCAGTAGAACCTTTGATTTTCCAGTCAAACCCCGGAGATCTAGTCGTTACTAGTATCCCCAGTGTATTTGGTCTTGTTTCTAGTCCATTCCTGAAGATCCCGTTTGAACTCTTCACTATAGGAAGTTCCTCATCTGATCATTCCCAGTGAGGTTCGTGTCTCTAGTCTTTCGCTTCCCCGGCGTAAATTTTCTATCTTTCCCCAGTAGAGTGTTTGCTCTTCCCTAGTGAGATTTTCATCTTGCATCCTCATGTGAAAGTATCCTCTCAGTTATCATTAGTCATGATTGAACTATTGATTATTATACCTCGGTTTTCCCCAGTGTCGAGTCCACAATACCAGGTCCCCATGAGTAGTTACTCGTTGTTTTGTTTTTCTTTCATCTGCATATGTCTTGCATCCAAGCATCATAAAGCATCATTCAAAATTCATGGCATATCATGACCTATCCTTTTGCATATCATCGAATCTAAGGGACAAAATTTCTGGTTTTCTATATTTAAATACCTTTCACTGCAATTCTACGAGGATTGTCATCTCTCAGTTCCATCTAGTGAAGATATTTAAAAAGGGGCAACTGTTGCACCCCAAATTTTGAACCCTTAGATTCTCATCATCCTTTTAGGAGCATGCTCATAGGATTACCTAACCTTAACCCAGTTCAAGTCTATCTTTGTCAAGTTACAGATGAATCAGGGTTTAGTACAGTCAAATCGAAGCTTCAGGGTTTGTGATCAATCAAAGTTTTAGGCTAATTCAATCATGAAACAAGATCAAGGGTATCATATGATGTCAATTGAGAATCCAATTTGAAGTTGTCACTCCAAAATCAAGAACAGTGCAGTCCAGGAGCCCCGATTAGGGTTTTTGACCAGTAAAAGTCAACCGTAGTTTGACTTTGGTGTTGGAAGGTGTTTTAATGGTGGGATCATGGTTCATGAAGTTCATATAGCTTAATAAAGCTCATTCAAGAAGTGTCAAAGTCTCAGGAGGTCCAGAGTGTCAACAGGCGACTCGGTAGTCACCGATCGATCGTACGGTTGATCGAAAAGTCAACTCTTCAAATTCAAGGAATTGGACTTCAAAGTGTGAATCAAAAATGTTCCTTATGTCATATTGCACTTACCTATCAATTTTCATGACCATTGGATCAAGGATGAGGAAGTGATCGAAAAATCGGGAAATTAGGGTTTTGAAAGGGGCAAGACTATAACTCCTTAACCACACATCCAAATGAAGTGGTTCAAAGCTCGTTAGAAAGCTCTTGACAAATCCTACAAAAGCCTCAAAGTGGTCCATGACCAGAAAATGCATAGATTTGGAGTTATGACCAAATTCATTTTAAGAAGGGAAAAAGACTTAGAAAAATTTCACTTTTAAGCTCATTTTTTAGCAACTTTGAGAGGTTTTTTAGCCAAGTTCCTTTGAGAATTTGAAACTCATTAAAACATAAATGTTTTAGATCTATTTGAGGTATTTCTAAAAAGTACTATAACATCTCAATAGCATTTATGAGTTGAGAGTTATGGATTTGGCAAGATGGTGTTTTCATACTTGAGTCCCACATTGACAAAGTTTCAAAACTCCATTCTTTCATCAATTGGACCAATCTCAGCTATTGGATCATGTTTTATCTGATACGTAGAGACTTTGTAGCATGGAAGTACAAAGGAAATGCAGAGGAAATGGAATTGGCCAAGTTTGCAAGTGGACTTGCAAGTTGCCTTGCAACTTGCATTAAAATATCATAAAACAAGCAAGAGGTGGAAAGTAAATTCTGAACCAGCCATGAGCCTACACACTCTAGCCTTCATTTATCCACTCTAAACTCATCATTATACTTGACTTCAAGCTTACCTCCAAGCCAAGAAAGCCCTTTTTGGAGATTTGATTCCAAAAATGCAAAACCTTTCCTTCTTAGGAAGGAAACCTCAAATCTGCCCACTACCTCTCATTTGCCAATAAATAGAGGCACTCCCCACCTCATCCAACAGACAAGAAATCTTCTAAAAACCATAGAAGTTGAAAGCTCACCCTTTTCACACTTTGTCTCCAAAATCACAAAGTTACAAAACCACAAAAATTTGTCTTGCTACAATAGCTGCCAAAACCATTTCCCTACATTCAAACTCACCAACAATCATCCACACAATCCCTAAATATGGTATAGAAGGTGTCCAAGCCCTTAGACCATTCAAAAATAATACTAATATTCTCATATATTATACTATTAATTAAAATAAATAGTCCAAAAATACACATTTTCTCAATAATCCACAAAACCACCGAAAACCACCCAAAATACGAATATTCTCAATTAAATAATTCATTAAAATATTCCGCTTAAATTTGGGGTGTTACACATACCATATAGATAGATAGCATGGTATATGCATTTTGCATCTTTATGTCTGTTTGTTCTGTCACTCGGGTCGTGTTTATCCCCGAGTGACTGGGTGTGTCTTCTCCTTCCAAGTAGAGTTGTTAGCCCTAGGCAGAAAAAGCACAATACTTCTATTTCCCCATGGAGTTCTTTCCTCGTGGAAGACATTTGTTTTAGTACATTCTCATTCGAGTTCATACCTCGATGGTTGAGTCTTTCTTGACAGTTTCTCTTGAGTTATTCCCTGAATTGAACTCTGGTCCCTGGCAATCACAATTTTGGATATCTCCAGACTTTTAAACCTAGAATTGAGCGTGCATTTATTTTGCACTTGGCTCCCTAAGAAGGGTCTTTATGAAGATCAATGAAGATAAGTTACTTCTCCAGCAATGTTACGACATTTATACCTAGACTACAAGCAACCTCTTTATTTGAGCAACTTGTTTGATCAGGTTTTCTATCAAAGATGACAAATGGCAGTCTCCTCAAGACAGTTTGTCCATCCTTAGTGGGTTTATCAAGATTATCAACTTATCAAACAGGATCTCTCCGAAAATCCGTTAGAGTAGTTTATCAAGGACTTTACAGATGTTTTCTCTTTATTTGAGAAATTGCACTTCAAGGTTTCATATATTTTACAGCTACAACAAAGAAATACTCTCCAAGAAAGTATTCCTTAGTGAGTTCATTTCACAAGTTTATCAAATGGCATCTCTCCCGAGAAGTTTGGTGAAGATTATTACAATTGATCTCTCTTTATTTGAGAGGACATATTTTGCAAATCAACCGGCTTACACATCTATCCTGAAGATCCCCGGTGAAATTTACGTTCTCCAATATTATAGATTTACCACTAAAGTTCCACAATCTACAATGATATTTTAATCCCTTGTGAAGATGCTCTCACGAGTTTTCATCATTTTAGGTAGAAATTGAGACCAGCTCATGGCATCCAGACCATGACGCTCGGGGAGGTTTATTTCAAGAAACTAAGACCAGCTCATGGCATCCAGACCACGACGCTCGGGGAGGTTTATTTCAAGAAACTGAGACCAGCTCATGGCATCCAAACCATGATGCTCGGGGAGGTTTATTTCAAGAAACTGAGACTAGCTCGTGGCATCCAGACCATGACGCTCGGGGAGGTTTATTTCAAGAAACTGAGACCAGCTCATGGCATCCAGACCATGACGCTCGGGGAGGTTTATTTCAAGAAACTGAGACCAGCTCATGGCATCCAGACCATGACGCTCGGGGAGGTTTATTTCAAGAAATTGAGACCAGCTTGTGGCATCCAGACCATGACGCTCGGGGAGGTTTATTTCAAGAAACTAAGACCAGCTCATGGCATCCAGACCATGATGCTCAGGGAGGTTTATTTCAAGAACTGAGACCCGTTCATGGCACACAAACCATGAAGCGTGGCGAGGTTTTATTTACCCTTTCTAAATGAATCATTTTTGATCATGAGAGCTTATTTTGGTCAAACACTTTTTCTTAGGCTGCCATATGTTTGGTAGTAGGTGATCCCTCCTTCAAGTCTATTACCTTTTCTTAGGCTATCATATGTTTGATAGTAGGTAATATGTCTATCTCATTTTTGGTCAGATACCTTTGTTTAGGCTACCAGGTTTGGTAGTAGGTCATCTTTCCTATTCATGTTACTTTTGCTTAGGCTATCATTTGATTTATAGTAAGTAACATGCGTTTTTGTTTCAACCGGATACCTTTTCTTAGGTTGCCATGCATTGGTAGTAGGTTATCCTCCACTTTCAGGTTCCTCGCCATCGTTCAAGCTACTGTACTCTTGGTGGTATTATACTATATTTTTGTTTGGAGATTCCCCATTGCTGGTTGTTTCCTTTCCCCGTTGAGTCCCGCTCCGTCGAGTCTATTTTTCTTTCGATGTTCCTACGTTTCTCATGGGTTGTGTCCGGTCTCTCCCCTATGGTATCATGTCTCCACAGGACCTTTGTTTCGCATTTCATATAATCTCATATCATATGCATTCGGTGGCTTCTAAGGGCCAAAAATTCGTGCAATGTTTATATTTAAGTCCCTCCTATCTCGTCGAGACGAAGATTTCAATCTCCATATCTCCGGATAGAAGTAACTTAAATAGGGGCATTGTCACACCCTAATGTTTGACCTTAAGATCCCACCTCCTTGCACATTTTCTTACGTGTTATCTTTTTGCTTTTTATATATATGTTTATTATAACTAACCAGTTGGTGCAGGTGCGATAATGACAAGTGTAGAGGCCTATTATGATTCCAGTGGGTGGCTACATTGCAGATTGTGTCATTATTTTCAAGGAGAAATTCGGGACGTTCTTAATGGTGGTTTGTGATCAATTTGTTTTAAGATGTTAAGATTGCATGAGATCTTGAACTGAGTCTTGGCAATGAACACTTTTAAGGAATTCACGAATCTTGATCTTCACAAAATCTAAATGCTCAAACTTCCGGCTATAATAAGATTCACCTAAGTTGCCTCTCATTCACGAGTTTCATTTACAAAGAGTTCGTTTTATTATGAGTGAGATTGATTCACGTCAAGAATTTCATCATATGAAAGAAGTATCTACTTGCTATTAGTGATTAAGGTATTGGAGAGCTTATATTGAGGTTGCCTTTTTCGGCCCTTTTGCCTCAAGACCCCGCGGTTTACAACTTGGCATTATCTCATATCTTTTTCCAAATTGCTTGTGGATCATTCTAGTGCTCCTTTACACCAATTTGCAGGGCTAGTTATTAAGTACTATTGGCAGTTTTTTTTACAATTTGAGGGGATTCAACAGGAGGGCATTTGGGTTACTAGTCCACCGTATCATTTCTATCTACGCTTTGACAGTAGAGATGTAAAGGACTAAATTAGTATGAGGATAATTACAATGTCATAATTTGCAAAGGAACTCATGAGATTCAATCAAGCGTCCGTATCTTTTTCATGTTAATTCAATACAATGTGCATACACTTACTACATAGACAAAATAATGATACATCTTGATATGCCCTCTTTCGCTGACTTATGTTTTTCCTAGAGAGTAAGCAAACACAATGTTACTCAAATAACTGGGTGTAAAGGACTATCGAACAATTTATTAAGGCGCTCGTTGAAGCTTGAAATATATTGAAAGTTCAACCGAGACTTTTCCATGCCCCAAAACCAAATTCTCCGTAGCAGCCATGCGTTCGGACTCAGGTGGTAGCATTAGCCCTTAATTTACCTGTGTAATACCCAAAAGAACAAGGGTCAGTACCTCAGCCAACCAAGAAACCAAATTGCGTGCTCGGCGGTTTAATTTGCAAATAACTTGGTTTAGTTCCTACTTTCCAACATGGGCCGACATGCAATGTGAAGAAGGAAAGTAACAGAAGATGTTGAAGGCTTTCCCAACAGACTTAACTTGAACCAGGAACCCATAATGGAACCACCACATGTGAAACTCCTCGGTGGTAATCCAGAGTAGTATCTAGCCAGAAGCAAAGTTTGTTGTTTCCTGCAAAGAAGGAAATTAAAGCAGTCATTAGGCAGCAAAGTCGAAACAGGAAATTCAGTGGCTAAACCCAACATTGTTTGATTTTAGGAACTGGGTGTTAAATTGAAAATACCATCAGTAGCTTCCTTACGACCCTGCTAAACAAAACCGAAACATCTATACCATTACAAAAGCAACTCAATTCATAAGCCTTCCATATTGTGTATGAAAGTAAGAGGCATCCTTAAATTCACCTTGTCCAAGAGTGGAGTCCTCATTATTTGACCCAAGTATAAGCTACAGATTTTGAATAAAAGAAGTTATCGGTGCTCTTTGGCTTTCTACAGCCACATGTGCTTTGAAGAGTATATCATTACCTGCCAAGACAATACCCAACATGATCAGTTAAAAAAGGAAGGTTATTAAATCACACAAGGAAAATTTCAATTTACAACCGATATAGTCAGAAAATTTCGAACCAAAAGGGAAAGGGGATTCATTATCAATTAACATCTTTTGGCTTAAAAACATCCTATAAAAGGACTCAGAATTGAGATGAAGAGGGGGATCCATTCACCGGCCGCAATCAAAAACCACAGAAGATAAAAAAAAATCGTAAACTCTAAACATTTTTTAAGAGAAAAGCTAAAGGACTTATCTTCTCTTTTCCTCCGCCGTGAGATCACGAACCACTCCTTCAGCCATCACCTTAGAAACCTGCAAGAATCCACATCAAACCGTGAGAGTTTTTTCTAACATTTTGACTCTTCTTTGTTGTTTTGTTCGATTTATGTAGGAACAAGGGTGAAGAACACGCGGAGGAAAAGAAGGAGAAGAATGGTGAAGAACAAGAAAAGAACAGAGATTGAAAGAAGACGATGGAGAGGAAATGGAGAAGACAGAATCACAGAAGAAAGGAAGAAAATGAAGAAGAAGTGGAGAGAAGAGAGTAGCGGCAAATAGAGAAGAGGAATTGATACATTTAGGGTTTCAGTTCTTTATATTTTTATTTTATATATTGTAATCACATGCACGCGAGCCCATGACAACTCCCATGCACCGTCACAATCATCACCATCCGTCTTTTACCTATCCAGATCACACGATCACACTGTGTACCACACGGTGCACCCTCACAGCATCCTGCACACAGGATCATCCGCCCAGTCTCTCTTTATCTTTTTATTTCTTTTTATGTTCTTTTACTTTTAGTTTTAGTATTTTATTTGTAATTTTTAATTAATTATTAATGAAATACTAACTAACTATTAACCAACTAACCCTAAAGAAGAAAATATATAATAATTTGAAAAATATTTTTAAAATATAATTAAAAATGAATTTTAATAATAATGTGAGATTTAGCTTAAGTTTATTTTTATTAATTTAATGTCTAATTTTATTTTCCATACACAGAAAAACACAAACAATTCTTATTTCCCTTTCTTAATATAAAAAAATCAAAAAATATTTTCATGAAACTTAGAACTTTTCTTTTTTAAAATGAATAAATTCTCTCCTTTTAGCTTAGGATCAACTATTAATTCTAGTTTTTATTTAACTTAGATTTATTTTAATTTCATATTTTCTCTAAAAATAAAATAATAACTAAAATCAATTGAGCAATTAACTTCCAAATTCTAACATTTTCTTTTCGATCTCAATAAATTTCTACTCAAAACAATTTCACTGCTACTCATACTCACCGTACAGTATTTGCATATTTCATCACTTATTTGCATTCTCAATTATTCATCCACTTTACCGCTTATCCCTCCGAAGGAAAGGTTACCCTATTTGACCCCCGTGTCAATGCCTTTACCCTCACCCTAGCCTTAGGATTCGAGTCTCCGTACTCACCTTTTAGGCGTCCCGTCGTGGACACACTCGCACCCATTTTCAATTCAACTTTCAACGTAGATGGGAGTCTCCGCACTCCAAGTAAGCGGTTCCATATGAACGCTTATTCCCCCTTTGGAACTTTGGCCCATAGTCAATAGTTCCTTAAACCCTTTAGGGGAACTACAAATACTCTGATTCCGTTCTCGTCAGGATATGTAGGCACAAGATGCAACGTCTTGGTGATTATACTTAGAAATAAACCATTAGGTCTTTCATCCTTAAGCAGATAACCCTTAGCAATAAACAACATAAAACAAGAGGTTCCTGTAGAGTACTACAGAAACTTAGGATACTAGCACCTTCCCTAAGTTTAACTAACCCCCGAAACTATAACTCTCTAGCTTTTGCATTTGCATTGCATCATGGGCAATTCGATCTTTTCCCCTTCCTTTGGACAAATTAAAGACCGGTTGTAATGAATTAAGATTCAAGCTAATCAATAGCTTGGTATCCAATTTTCGCCGCGACAGAAATGGCGACTTCACTAGGGAAATCTCCTTGTGGGTTTCCCTAACTTGTTTATTTATGTTTGTTTATTGTCATATTTGATCATCTGTTTATGAATTGCTTTTTTTTATGCTTTTGGGTTGATATCTTTGAGGGATGAGACAAAGTCCTACACCCGGACTTGAGAGAAATTATAATAGGAAGGTGATATATTCGACGAGGCTTATAGGGAGTGAGTCTCGACCAAGCTGACTTGAGAATCACCGCTCAGTTGAGGCCCTCTCGAGATGGTATTATTGAACAGGTCAGTCGTTAAAACATTCAAAGAAGAGGAAGGCTCAATCTAGCACTGAACCTGAATCTATCTTAGATGATGCTGATGATGTACCTGACATTCCATCAAAGAAGAAACCCACCAGTAGCAAACTTGCTGCTAGTGTCCCTGATGTTCCTATTGACAACATTTCATTTCATTATCCCTCATGTGTCAATAGATGGAAATATGTATTTCAGAAGAGGCTGGCATTGGAGAGAGAGCTAGCTTAGAATGCCCTTGACAGTAAAGAGATCATGGCCCTTATCCATGATGCTAGCTTGATGAAGACTGTCACTCAGTGCTATGAGATACTTGTCAAAGAATTTGTAGTCAACCTATCAGGAGCATGTGCAGATAGAAAATATGATGAATTTGGCAAAGTGTTTGTGAGAGGGAAATGTGTCAATTTTTCTCCAGCAATCATCAATAAATATCTGGGAAGATCAGGTAGAGCTCACCTTGATATAGCTGCATCTGACAACAAAGTGTGTCAAGTGATTGAAGGGAGCCAGGTCAAAAGCTGGCCATCAAAAGGAAAGCTGGGTGCAAGCAAGTTGAGTGTGAAGTATGCTATGCTGCACAAGATTGGTGCTGCAAATTGGGTGCCCACTAATCATAAATCAATAGTGGCAACTATTCTGGGGAGGTTTATCTATGTTGTTGGGACCAAGACCAAAGTTAATTATGATGCCTACATATTTGATCAGACCATGAAGCATGCCGGAAGTTATAGTGTCAAAGGCCCCATTGCATTTCCCTCACTCATCTAGGGAATAATATTAAGTCAGTATCCCAACATCCTCAAAGAGAATGATTCTGCTAGCAAGAGAGAGAGAGCTCTTTGTCTTTCCATCACAAGCTGTTTTAAGGAACTCATGTTCCTGACATTGTCATGACATCAACAGAGACATCCAAAGGGGAGCTCTAAGACAGGAAAGGCTGAGGTTATTGCCATGCTAAAAGAAATTTTCCATGAGTTGGAAACAAGGAAGCAAAACCTTGAAAGGATGATCAGGACTCTTGAGCAAGATGAAGAGTCTACTCAAAATGATGAGGACAAGAATGATGGGTCTGATTACCAGGATGCTGCATCAGTAGAAGCAAATGACAGGTCTAAGGAAGACAGTGATGAAGATACTGAAAAGGCTAATGACAATTCTGAGGAAACCAGTGATGGGGATGCTGAAGAAGCTAGTTCCAACTCTGCTGAAGAGGAGGATTAATGTGCTGATGGCCTGCTGTGAGGCTCAGGTGTTGCATCGCTGCGAAGAGGGGCTGACAATGACAGAAGAGTCGCCATCGTTCGTTATTTATCCCAAAGAGAGGGAAAGGAAACAATCAGAGGAAACCTAACGAAAAGGGAATAAGGCAGGTCATCGTAACCAAATCTCGGGTTCGGGAGTCAGTTACATAAGGGGAAGGTATTAGCACCCCTCGCGTCCATCGTACTCGACGGGATCCACGCTTGTTGTCTAGTCTATAAGTGTGTAAATCTATCTATGCTAAAGGCTCACGGGGACGAAAGAAAATAAAAGTGACTCGATAGAGCATCGCCGCTCTATGCCTACGTATTCCCTCGTGCAATGGGAAAGTCAGAGTTAACGTAGTTCGGAAAACTACGGGTGAAGGTGGGGGAAGGTTGCTCACCAGGACATCGTCGTCTTGTACCTATGTATCCTCGGCTGGTGCAAGAAATAAGAGCAAACATAATTCGGGCTGGCACGACCGCTGGCTGGTTCAAATGTTTTAAACCGAGTAGGGTTAAACCTTCGTTCTAGCAGTTAGGTGAATGCTGCTCGACCATTGGAGACTTAGGCGTTACCTGTTTGCGATAGAACCAATAGTTAACGAAACTCTCTTTGTGAAAATGATTTTCCGTTAATCCCGAAGGATAAAAAGGTTTGATGTTTTTGTTTTGTGTTTTTTAAGACAAGAAGTGGATTGAGTTATGGTTTGAAACTCATGTCGCACTAAATACTATGACTTGAGAGCGAATGCGTCGCATATCGCCAAAAGGGCATACGCTAAACACTCTAGACAGTTGAGAGGAGGCCCCCCAACCATCATTCCTCAAGTACTTAAGGCTCGTAACGTATGACACAAATCTTTCTTTATTAAGTGTTTTGAATTATTTAGGAGATGAGAAGAGAAAGACACAAACTAGAGGGAGACTGTAATACCCCCTTTCTATACCACCAAATAATCACATAATTAATTAGCCACATATTAAATATTTCATCAAAGTATAATTATAAACATGGTATAAAAGAGGCGCGTCACATTATACATCTCAATATTTAGAATAAGAGCGGAAAATCTAAACATTGATAACATCAAACATATATATATATATATATATATATATATATATATATATATATATATATATATATATATATATATATATATATATATATATATATATATATATATATATATATATATATATATATATATATATATATATATATATATATATATATATATATATATATATATATATATATATATATATATATATATATATATATATATATATATATATATATATATATATATATCAACCAGTAAGCTTCAACAACAAAGTCATGTTTACATAAACATCCAACAACAAGATACATATACAAATGTATCACAAAAGAATCATAAACAACCTAGCTACCCGGTGCTACATATCAGAGCCAACCGACCAAAAGAATGAAGACACGCTTCACAAAAGACCTCCTGCATACCTACTCTGTAATGCCTCATAGAGCATCATAAAACAGCAGAAGGGTGAGAAATATTATCATAATAACAATGTATATAATTATCTATCTCTGCATAACATACACATACTCTGCATTCTCACCACAATTCATCACAACTCACTCATATACATCACAATGTGTATATATATATATATATATATATATATATATATATATATATATATATATATATATATATATATATATATATATATATATATATATATATATATATATATATATATATATATATATATATATATATATATATATATATATATATATATATATATATATATATATATATATATATATATATATATATATATATAACCAAACATATTCATCATGCATACTTTCACAATTCTCATCATTCCATATAAACATACACATTTATGTTTATTCACCAATGCACAATTATAAAGATGATAAATGCAAATCATAGAGACCGACTCACGACTCTATGCAAATGCAATGCGGTACCGACTCAATCATCATAAGTTCACTCAGGAACTTATTGGAACCATCGCTCACACCTCACATAGGCACACGATGTTCACCCATTCCTCGCACCTCACATAAGCACACAATATTTATGGATTGCTCACACCTCACATAGGCACACAGTCTGATTGCTCACACCTCACATAGGCACAAAATCATTTGTAATCATCGCTCACACCTCACATAGGCACACGATGTTACAACGGATTCTCATTAGAATCCCACAACACAAGAATGCACATCATTATGCTTCACATGGAAAATGACTCAAAACACTCTTGAAATTCATACATATTCACAATATATATTCATGCATTCATCTTATTCTATCACATACAATCCATATACATTCGCATTCAATTACGTCAAACGGTAATGAACTCTATCATAATCATCATGCATTTACATTTAATTTAAGCAATGCAATCATTTTCCAAAAGGCCACAATTCACAATAAATTCCACAATCTAGGATTCACGCCATACGGCTATGCACAATATATCACATAACAGCATACAAGCTACATGTTCGGAATAAGATTGATCAACGTCCGAGTCGAAGAATCGATGTTGGATGGAATAAAAATAAAATGTTGTACTGTCATGCTCGCTAGGCGAGCAGAATGGCGAGTCCTTCGCTGCTCCACTCGCTCCAGCAAGTTTGGGTCATTTTAGTTCTGCCCAAGTTTGGGAGTGTTCACTGGCAGCTCGCTGGGTGCTCGCTTAGCGAACCCTTCGCTACCTCACTCGCCAGTGATTTGCCCAGCGAATACTTCGCTACACAAACCCTCCATAATCCAAAAATGTCAAAAAGCCACAAAATCACCCGATTTCAATCAAACAAGTTACAATAGTCTCGTCCTAACATTCCTCGACTAAACTACGCAATTTATTTCGAATTCTAACCGTAAAAACATCGGTTTCTATTGATTTAATCCAATTCAACCTAAAATGGAAAAATGTAGAAAAACAACCCAACAATCCAAACAACATATACATAATCATACACATTGATGAGATAATAAGATTTCACACCCTTACCCGATTAAATCGATTCCTATAAGTTTTTTTGAAGATCTACAAGCTTTTCCTCTTTTTCTTCTCTTTTCCCTTCTTCCTCTTTCTTTTTCTCCTCTTTCTTCTTTCTTTCTCTTTTCTCTCCTCTTTCCCTCTTATACTTTCTATTCTAATTCTCTCCTATTTCTTTTTCTCTCAAAATATCTAATCATTCACTTTCTCACAAAATTTCTAACTTATCATTAATTAAGAAATATCTAAAATATCCTCCAACCTAATTTCTCCAAAAACTCTCAAAAACGATAATATAGCCCAATATGCAAACATAACATATTAACACACCAATTCCACAAATAAAATAATAATCACCAAAGTAAAATAAAAGACCCAACAAAATTGAGAAATCAGAATCGGGGTGTTACAACTCTCCCCCACTTTAGAAATTTTCATCCTCGAAAATATTACCTGATTCAAACAACTCCGGATACGACTCTCGCATCCCACTCTCTAATTCCCAAGTCATATTTCCTTCCGAAGCGCCTCCCCACGCTACTTTCACAAGTGCAATATCCTTTCCTCTTAGCTTCTTAACTTCACGGCCCAAAATCCTAATCGGTAAAGCTTTAACGGTAAGGTTATCTCTCACTTCAACCTTGTCCATAGGAATAACATGTGATGGATCCGAAACATACTTCCGAAGTTTCGAAATATGGAATACATCATGCAAATTCGAAAGATTTGGAGGCAACGCCACACGATAAGCCACATCACCAACTCGTGCAGTAATCTGATACGGACCTATAAAACAAGAAGTCAACTTCTTCGACTTTAAAGCACGACCCACACCCGTAACTGGTGTATCTCTCAAAAACACATGGTCGCCTTCTTGAAACTCAAAATCTTTCCTTCTCTTGTCATGATAGCTCTTTTGTCTACTTTGAGAAGCTTTCATCTTTTCCCGAATAAACTTCACTTTCTCTGTCGTCTGTTGTACCATCTCCGGTCCAACTATCAACCTCTCACCGGTTTCATGCCAACACAAAGGTGTTCGAAATCTCCGACCATACAAAGCCTCAAATGGTGCCATACTAATACTTGAATGAAAACTGTTATTGTAGGTGAACTCAATCAACGCCAAATAACTATCCCAAGCACCACCTTGCTCGAGTACACAAGCACGCAATAAATCCTCCAACGATTGAATTGTCCTCTCGGTTTGAGCATCCGTTTGCGGATGATAAGCCGAACTCAATCTTAGCTTAGAACCCAAAGCATTTTGTAAACTCTCCCAAAACCTCGATGTAAATCTAGGATCTCTATCCAATACAATACTCTTAGGAACTCCATGTGACTTCACAACCACAAGAACATAAATCTCAGCTAACTCCTCCAAAGGATAACTAATATCAATTAGAATGAAGTGAGCAGATTTAGTAAGTCTATCCCCGATTACCCAAATAGCATTATGACCTCTTTGCGTATTCGGAAATCCCGAAACAAAATGCATCAATATACTATCCCATTTCCACTCCGGAACGTCCAACGGTTGCATCAATCCACTAGGCTTTTGATGTTCCACCTTAGATTTTTGACAAGTTAAACATGCATACACAAATTGAGCTACATCCCTCTTTAATCCGGACCACCAAAAGATGTTCTTCAAATCTTGATACATTTTATCCGCTCCCGGATGAATACTTAAGTTACTTCGGTGTCCTTCTTCTAATATCATCTTTTTCAACTTCGCATCATCAGGAATACAAATATGACCACGGAATCTCAAAACTCCAAAATTATCAACATCAAAATCCTCATTCTCATTCATCATTAAATCAACGAACTTCAAATCCAACTTTTGCTTTTCACATACGGTTGCAAGAAAATCATTCGTAACATGTAGCGTACCAAGTCCCACACTTCTCGGCGTCATTTCACAAACTAAACTCAAGTCTCTAAAATTCTCCAAAAGTTCCCATTCTCTCATCATCAATGCGGACATATGTAACAACTTTCGACTCAAAGCATCGACAACCACGTTTGCCTTACCCGGATGGTAATTCAAACCAAAATAATAATCCTTCAAAAGTTCTAACCACCTCCTTTGTCTCATCTTCAATTCTTTTTGATCAAATAAATATTTCAAACTCTTGTGATCACTAAAAACTTCAAATCTTGCACCATAAAGATAGTGCCTCCAAATTTTCAAAACAAACACCACGACCGCTAACTCCAAGTCATGTGTAGGATAATTCTTTTCATGCACTCTCAATTGTCTTGAAGCATAAGCCACAACTTTTCCATCTTGCATCAAAACACCACCTAAACCCGTCAAAGAAGCATCACAATAAACCATAAATGGTTCTTCCGAATTTGGCAAAATCAAGATTGGCGCCGTCGTCAACCTTCTTTTTAACTCAATGAAACTCTTTTCACAATTAATATCCCAAATGAAAGCCTTTCCTTTACAAGTCAATTGCGTTAACGGAAGTGCCAACTTTGAGAATCCCTCAATAAATCTCCGATAATAACCCGCCAAGCCCAAAAAGCTTTGAATCTCCGTAACCGATCTAGGAGCCTCCCATTGCATCACCGTGTCAATATTGGATGGATCAACGCTAATACCACTACCAAAAATAACATGTCTAAGAAAACTTACTTCCGACAACCAAAATTCACATTTCGACAACTTAGCATACAATTGCTTCTCTTTTAAAATTTGTAACACAATCCTCAAATGCTCTTCATGCTCCTCTTGAGACTTAGAGTAAATCAAAATATCGTCGATGAACACAACCACAAAAAGATCTAACTGTTCATGAAAAATACAATTCATGTATTCCATAAACACACCCAGCGCATTAGAAACCCCGAATGGCATCACAAAATATTCGTAATGGCCATACCGTGTCCTAAAGGCTGTCTTTTGAATATACTCTTCTTTCACACGAATCTGGTGATATCCCGATCTCAAATCAATCTTGCTAAAAACACGCGCACTAACCAATTGGTCCATCAAATCATCGATCCTTGGAAGCAGATACTTGTTCTTAATTGTCACCTTGTTCAATTTTTGATAATCAATGCATAACCGCATACTTCCATCCTTCTTCTTTACCAACAATACCGGAGCACCCCAAGGAGAAACACTTGGCCTTACAAATCTCTTGTCCAACAAGTCACTCAATTGCTTCTTCAATTCTACCAACTCCGATGCCGACATACGATACGGTGCCATAGAAACTGGTCTAGTACTCGGAACTAGATCAATAGAAAACTCAACTTCCCTTTCCGGCGGTACGTCCTTAATATCCTCCGGAAACACTTCTGGAAAATCACACACCACTGGGAACACATCGAGCTCAACTTTACTCTCCATCGACAATAATGCAAACAAACCGAACAATTGAGCTTCGTCCGCTAAAATTTTCTTCAACTCTTTAGTGGATAGGAAACTCTCATCTTCATCATCTTCCAAAGAAGGAAACCTCACTAACTTATGATAGCAATCTATATGAACTCTATTAAATTGCAACCAGTTCATACCCAAGATTACGTCCAATCCCTCCAACGTCAAACACACTAAATTCATAATGAAGTCTTTACCATACATGGTCAAAGGAAAACTTATACACACCAAAGATGTAATTACCGACCCCGAAGCGGGAGTCTCAATAACCATGTCACCTCCCCAAGAAGTCATGAACAAATTCAAACGCTTAGCGCGCTCATGAGAAATAAACAAATGAATTGCTCCAGTATCAATAATAACAACTAAAGGCGCACTATTAATAAAGCATGTACCTTTAATCAAATGATCTGCACTAGTAGTGTCTGACCCAGCTAATGCAAACACTTTCCCGCCCGCTTGAGCTTGTCTCGGCTTAGTACACTTAGTACTAATGTGACCCACTTCTCCATAATTATAGCACTTCACTACATTCCTCCTACAATCTGTAGTAGCATGCCCAAGGCCTCTACAGTTAGAACATTTCACCACGGTCTTTCCACACTCAAATGATTTATGACCCAACTCACCACACTTGTAACACTTAACGGAACCGAAACCTCCTCCTCCAGATCTCTTATCAAAGTTTCCCTTGTGCTTGCCTTTATCAACAGGTGTCACATACGGGCCACTTATAGCTTGTTGCTTTCCCTTCCTCTCATTCAAACTTTTGTAATGTGTAGAATGAGCCTTGATATCTTCCTCGAAAATTCTACAACATTCTGTCAAATCCGTAAACCTTCTTATACTTTGATATCCCATAACTTGCTTAATCTCGGGACGCAAACCATTCTCATATTTAATACATTTTGAGAATTCAACAGTAATTGCAGCATAGTATGGATGGAATTGAACCAACTCCACAAACTTAGCAGTATAGTCCACCACGGACATACTACCTTGTTTTAGTTCAAGGAATTCCATCTCCTTATTCCCTTTCACACTTTCAGGGTAATACTTCCTCAAAAAATCAGTACGAAATAATTCCCAAGTTATCTCTTCATCATCCACCTCAAGAACTTGACGCATATCGACCCACCAATCATCGGCTTCTTCCTTCAGCATGTGAGACCCAAGTCTCACCTTATTCCCCTTCGCGCAATCCATAACTCTGACGATACTTTCAATCTCTTTCAACCAAATTTGGGCACCATCGGTATCAAATCTTCCTTTGAAGACCGGTGGTTGATTCTTCCTGAACTCATCATTAGCATTCACGTTCGGTGCACCCTGCACCGCCCTAGCCATTGCTTCCAAAGCAGCAGCCATCGCATTGTCGTTACGACCAGCCATATTCTGACCATTCCCAAAAATAACAACAAGGTTAAACAACCATTCAACCAACACAACAACAAGACAGACACAACTGACTCAACACTGGCTCTGATACCACTTAATGTAACACCCCCTTTCTTTACCCCAAATAATCACATAATCAATTAGCCACATATTAAATATTTCATCAGAGTATAATTATAAACATGGTATAAAAGAGGCGCGTCACATTACACATGAAATTAAAACATTCAACACCTGCTCAACAAAAGATATGCAACAGTGGGGTAACTTTGCAACAGAGGAACTTAGTCCTTACACCCACATCTCAATATTTAGAATAAAAGCGGAAAATCTAAACATTGATAACATCAAACATATATATATATATATATATATATATATATATATATATATATATATATATATATATATATATATATATATATATATATATATATATATATATATATATATATATATATATATATATATATATATATATATATATATATATATATATATATATATATATATATATAAACCAGTAAGATTCAACAACAAAGTCATGTTTACATAAACATCCAACAATAAGATATATATACAAATGTATCACAAAAGAATCATAAACAACCTAGTTACCCGGTGCTACATATCAGAGCCAACCGACCAAAAGAATGAAGACACGCTTCACAAAAAGACCTCCAGCATACCTACTCTGCAATGCCTCATAGAGCATGATAAAACAACAGAAGGGTGAGAAATATTATCATAATAACAATGCATATAACTATATATCTCAGCATAACATACACATACTCTGCATTCTCACCACAATTCATCACAACTCACTCATATACATCACAATGTATATATATATATATATATATATATATATATATATATATATATATATATATATATATATATATATATATATATATATATATATATATATATATATATATATATATATATATATATATATATATATATATATATATATATATATATATATATATATATATATATATATATATATATATATATATATATATATATATATATATATATATATATATATATATATATATATATATATATATATATATATATATATATATATATATATATATATATATATATATATATATATATATATATATATATATATATATATATATATATATATATATATATAATATATATATATATATATATATATATATATATATATATATATATATATATATATATATATATATATATATATATATATATATATATATATATATATATATATATATATATATATATATATATATATATATATATATATATATATATATATATATATATATATATATATATATATATATATATATAACCAAGCATATTCATCATGCATACTTTCACAATTCTCATCATTCCATATAAACATACACATTTATGTTTATTCACCAATGCACAATTATAAAGATGATAAATGCAAATCATAGAGACCGACTCACGACTCTATGCAAATGCAATGCGGTACCGACTCAATCATCACAAGTTCACTTAGGAACTTATTGGAACCATCGCTCACACCTCACACAGGCACACGATGTTCACCCATTGCTCACACCTCACATAGGCACACAATGTTTATGGATTTCTCACACCTCACATAGGCACACAATCCGATTGCTCACACCTCACATAGGCACACAATAATTTGTAATCATCGCTCACACCTCACATAGGCACACGATGTTACAACGGAATCTCATTAGAATCCCACAACACAAGAATGTACATCATTATGCTTCACATGCAAAATGACTCAAAACACTCTTGAAATGCATACATATTCACAATATATATTCATCCATTCATCTCATTCTATCAAATACAATCCATATACATTCGCATTCAATTACGCCAAACGGTAATGAACTCTATCATAATCATCATGCATTTACATTTAATTTAAGCAATGCAATCATTTGCCAAAAGGCCACAATTCACAATAAATTCCACAATCTAGGATTCACGCCATATGGCTACCCACAACATATCACATAACAGCACACAAGCTACACGTTCGGAATAAGATTGATCAACGTCCGGGTCAAAGAATCGATGTTGGATGGAATAAAAATAAAATGTTGTACTGTCATGCTCGCTAGCATGCTCGCTAGGCGAGGAGAATGGTGAGTCCTTTGCTGATCCACTCGCTCCAGCGAGTCTGGGTCATTTTTGTTCTGCCCAAGTCTGGGAGTGTCCGCTGGCAGCTCACTTAGTGAACCCTTCGCTACCTCACTCGCCAGTGATTTGCCCAGCGAATACTTCGCTACACAAACCCTCCATAATCCAAAAATGTCAAAAAGCCACAAAATCACCCGATTTCAATCAAACAAGTTGAAATAGTCTCGTCCTAACATTCTCAACTAAACTACGCAATTTATTTCAAATTCTAACCGTAAAAACATTGGTTTCTATCGATTTAATCCAATTCGACCTAAAATGGAAAAATGTAGAAAAACAACCCAACAATCCAAACAACACATACATAATCATACACATTGATGAGATAATAAGATTTCACACCCTTACCCGATTAAATCGATTCCTAGAAGTTGTTTTGAAGATCTACAAGCTTTTCCTCTTTTTTCTCTCTTTTCCCTTCTTCTTCTTTCATTCTCTCCTCTTTCTTTTTTCTTTCTCTTTTCTCTCCTCTTTCCCTCTTATATCTTTCTATTTTAATTCTTTCTTATTTCTTTTTCTCTCAAAATATCTAATCATTCATTTTCTCACAAAATTTCTAACTTATCATTAGTTAAGAAATATCTAAAATATCCTCCAACCTAATATCTCCGAAAACTCTCAAAAACGATAAAATAGCCCAATATGCAAACATAACATATTAACACACCAATTCCACAAATAAAATAATAATCACCCAAGTAAAATAAAAGACTCAACAAAAATGGAAAATCAGAATCGGGGCGTTACAGACTGGACCCTAAAGTTGTCATGCACAATGCTCCTAAAGTTGGGATGAAAGGGAAGATACTATCCTAATGTTATCATGCATAGGATTTAACACCTAATGTCTCTCCTACTCCCATCCTAAACGGAGGAACTAGGAATCCTAGGGGGATCATGGCACAAGACCAAGTAAACACTAAATAATTCACTCAGAAATGGAATGAGAAAGAAGAGAAATTGACTTGAAATAAATGATAAACCATAAAGCACATTAATTTGTTAATTCAAAATAAACTAAAATGAAAATTAAAAAATAAGAAGAAGAAAAATAATTAACACAACCGCATATTAAGAAATGATTTTTTTAGATTTTATAATATTTAAAACTAATTTTAAATAAATAAAATAAAACAAGAGAAGATAACTAAAATAAAATAGAAATAAAATAAACAAATGCTAAAAAAAGAAGGAAATGCACCACCCAAGGCTTGAACTCAAGACCTTGGGGCTGCATGCTCAAAATAATACCAATCAGACCACTAAATACATGTGAAAATAAATGGAAAAGAAAGTAAAAATAATAAAAACAAAAAATAGTGGAAATAACACAAAATGCCCCCGCTGGGGGTCGAACCAGGGTTACAAGGCATGACAAGTACGTAAGGCAAGGCATTTTACCACAGGGGTGGCGATACATCCGTTGTATCATGCCACCCCATTTTGATATATACCAAGAATGGCGCGCAGGTTGGGCAAGTTTAAGGCAAAACCATGTAAAAAACTCAAAATATGATTCGATCACAACTGCTTCAAATCTCAACCAAATTTGGTGAAATTTTAGTCTAACTCACTTGAAATTTGACAAGGATGATGATGGTGCCAACCAAACTTCCAAATAATGCCCACAACTTAAAACACGATTGCTCACGCACAATGAAGTTTAAAAAATGCACTTTGAACTCAAAGTTTACAAACTAATGTATTTAAAGCAAAGTGATGTTTTGAGCAACTTCCAAACATGCTATGGAATGAGTTTCAACAGGAAATTTGGTTTAAAACACAACAAAGCAAAAAATAGCATATGAGTTGAAAATTGCACATGAGTTGGACACAACCAAAACAAGATGAATAAAACAGGTGGGTTCAAGATCAAACAAGGGTCTGCTCATGCTTGAAATATGTTATTCATGGATTAGATTCAAAGAAAAGTCTCAGTTTTTCCATGAATCAGAATATGGTTGTCAAGTTACAATGAAATGGTTTGAAAACAGATTTTGCATACACACTTTCATGTGATCCAATGACAAAATAATGTTCATCAATCTAAACTGTCACTGATAAGGAACTTTACACATACCTTGCAATGGTTTTCTATTAAAAAATTGATGGTATCTCAATCATGTGGATGAATTCGAAAAGTGTTTTTTGACAGAATCAGTACACACACAGATCACTAGTCTTAGTTCCAAACAAAACCCTTCAACTAAAAGTCACAGTATGAGCAAACTTTAATGATGAGAAATTAAAAGAGCAACCACCAGATATGAGGAGCTGACCAACTCAAGCCTCAAAAACAGTGACAACACCCAAATTATTAAGAGCCATGAGTTAACTTCATACACATAAAAATAGCAACAATCTAAAAGGAAACTTGATGTTATCAAAGGTTAACCAACTTGTCAGAAACCTGGCTCTAGATTGAGGCTCACAAACCAAGGCAAATAGCTCTCAACAGAATGTTGACACCAACCTCCTAATAAAGGGGCCAATGACACTAACAAGTGAGTCATGGCAGATCTTCACAACAATAGGACAAGGGAAAAGATGTTATGCTTTAAAACAACAGACAGTGGCACCAAACAATGTTGAGGCAAAATCAAATGGTACATCAGTTACACATAAATTGTATCAGCCAGAAACCTAAAACAACAAAGGTAAATGAAGTCTTGGACAAATAACATGACAACATAACAACACATCAAGCCAGTTATAACTGGCTTTGCAGCCTCATAAATTCCATAGCTTACAATCTAACCCAACCAAAACAGAAGGTAAATTTAAGATTCTAAAGGATCCTAACCAAAAGACTGATCAACAGGCACAACACCTACCCAATGTATCCACAAAGTTGAGGTCCTATGCTGTCAAGAGCTCTCATGAAAGTCACCAAATCAGTTATCCACTTTAAGCATCTTAATCATGAGTTGACAGGTCTAACACAACTTCTAACAACAAATCCTAAACCAAAATCCCAAAGACATCCCTAATGATCTAATATGCAACAAACTTGAACCCCTAAGATGGCCTTTACTTAGTCCTCCAACTCTGCTCCAAAGCCCTCATGTAGAAAATAACACATAACCTAAACATCTAAACAACCATGATGGCAACTACACCCGGGTTGACAAACTTAGGGCTCAAGCATACACATTGACAGTCACAGTCTCCATACTAAACCATACATACTAGTTAACAACAAAAAAGATAGGTCAGCCCCCAACCAACTTATGATAGTAACAGATTTAACACAATGTCAAATTTACACACTAATTAAAAACTGTTTTAGATGACAACTCCCAATATTGTTAAAACAAACACAAGTAGCCAGTCAACAACCAAGAGCAAAAGACTTTGAACAAAACAGAATGCAAAATCAAGGCAACTAAGTTTTCAATAGTTTGATGCAAAGAAGGGGCATACATATGCTTAAAACAGTTGGCAATGGCATCAAAGTAATGGACAGATTCACAGTTAGAGGCATCAATATAAAAACTGAACAAATCCTAATACTGAATTCTACCTCAAAGCATCAAAGGGTTTAAACATGGTTCTGATGGAATCAATGTTGGTCAAATTCTTCCATAAACCTGGACAGTAAGTTGAGCAACAAAGTACTATGTTAATGAAATCTAAACTTCAAACTGTCATGAACTGAAGCAATCACCCTCCCTCACCAGAGCATACCTCAACCAGTCCTATTTCCATCAATCTATGAATCTTATCACCCCTAACTTGACCAAACCTTCCCAAAGCACCAACAGGCTGCTAATGGTTAACCAGCACCAAAAGTTTAATGCAAACTATACTAAACTGAGTTAACAAACCTAAACACTCTAACAACAATCCAGTTACAAACTTGCCTCAGATGATCATCAATAGCAATTCACCAACTGCCTAGAAGAAACTTAACAAGGCAACAACTATGCATGAGCTGGCCAAACTCAAAACCTAGAAAATCCAACAATACTAAACCTCAACTCTAAATTAAACTAAACCTCAAAAGCCTAATCTTCAATGCCTAAGGGAACCTTCCTAACACTAAGCAGAAGCAAATTCAAGGATGAGGCACCCCAACTAAAGAGTCCACAGTATTAGTTCATAAACTAGCAGCACCTCCTCTGAACAAAGGAAAAACAAATGCAAGTCCAATGATACAAACTCCATCTGATGCTAAACTGATCCAGAACTAAGAACAAGGACCAGTCTTTGCCAAAGGGAAACATATTTCTCATAAAGTTGAAATTGAAGCACTAAACCAAGCCCCTTCATGCTAACAGTTCCTTAAAACAGTTTGGATACTAATGGACATACACTTGGCAAAACAATGTTAAAAACACAAACTCTCCATGTAATCAACACATTACTTTTACAAAAGTAATAACAAGCATACCACTGATGACATTACAACAAAAATGCATATTTTGACAGATACCACCTCTAACTAGATTTGAACAGCATAAACACCATTTATCATAATAATGTTTAATCAATCTCACCAACCACAAAGCATAACATATGATGCATAATGAAGAGGCTTAGAGTTACATACCCCTTGTAGACCTCCTTGAGCAAGTTAGCAGCAAGAACAATATACCTCCTCTTCCTTTGGTGAACTTTGAGCTTTCTTCCCTTTGAAGCAAAAAGTAGCTTTTTGGGACAGTTTGAATAAACAAGCTTCCAGCTGGTGTTTGTAACTATGGATAGCTAGAGTATCATGGACATGTTGTATTTTGAGTGTTAAAATGGTGGGAATGGATCTAGGTAGTGATTTGGTATGAAAGGTGCACAAAAGTCAAACTATGATGGTATGAAGTTTGAGTTTTTGATCTATGGATTTTTTTATGAATGTGATGATGGAAATAGCTTCAGATGGTCATTTTAACGGTGTGTATATGGTTTTTTATGGTGGTTTAGTGTTTGGAACAAGGACTGGTGTGAAAAGTGTAAAGAGGCAATTTTTGGTGGTTTTGTGACTTTCTTCCCTTTCAAGCAAGGAGAGTAAGAATGAGATCTATGTGTTTCTGGTTTTTTGGATAGCTCTGGTGTGTTGTATACAATAGGATGAAGCATCTATTTATAGGCTAAGGGAAGGGTTGGGGCAGATCTAGTTTTTTGCCTTTGGAGGGAGATTTTGGAAGAAAATCTATCCAAGATTATATGGCAGCTGTGCATATCAGCTCCTTGGCTCAATGCAGGGAAAAACTCAAGTGAAATGAAGGGAATGAGGTGAATGAAGTGAGGCTAGTGTGTAGGGGACTGCAGCTGCCAGATTTCTCATCATAAAGTTTCTCTTTCTTGTTTGTTTTTGAATAAAATATTGTCCACTTGCTTGCCACCTTGCAAAGCTCTCAAGCTCTCATTCTTTCTGCATTTTCTAACCATCATCCTCTCTAAATATCATATTAAGACATGATCCAATGGTTGAGAATGATCCAAGTGGATGAAAAGTGAATTTGTGAAAAAGTGGAAATGGTGCACTCAAGTGCGGAGACCCCAACTTTCTGGATTCAGAATTATCAACTCATAAGGGCTATGGAGGAGTTCTAGTACTTTTTGGAAAGCCCTCATGGAGCTCTACAAATTTTATGTTTACATGATCTTCAGATTCCAAGTGGAACTAGGTCAAGAAGCCATTTAAAGTGGGCTGAAAACATGATTTACAAGGCCAGAAAACTTAGAAATTTTCTAAGTGTTTTCCCCTCTTGTAATGATTTTGATCATAACTCTCAATCTACTCATTTTTTGCACATGGACCCCTGTGAGACTTTTGCAAGAATTGCCAAGACCTTTCAACAAGCTTTGAACCACCTCAATTAGATGTGTGGTTAGGAAGTTATGGTTTTGCCCCTTTCAAAACCATAATTCCCGACTTTTCCGATTACTCCCCAATCCTTGATCCAATGGTCATGAAACTTCATGGATAGGTGTAATATGTCATTAGGAACATTTTTCTTCACACTTTGAGGTCAAATTCCTTATGGTTGAAGGAGTTGACTTTTTCACTACACAGTTGACTTTTCCCCCGAATCTCCTGATTTTCAATTGACTGATCAATTGAAGCTCTTCTGATTAAAATTGATGGTCAATCTATCATCCCCAAACACCTTAGGACATATGGAAGACCATGGAAACAAGTCTTGCTCCCGAAAACAAATTTAGCCTGATTAACAATGAAACCCTAATTTCACCCTTTTTGCCCGGGCATTGTGCAGATGAACTGAGTGACGATTCCAACTCCACCATGACCTCTAAGGTACTCAACAAGCTTCTACCTCATGCCTATACCAATTATGAAACCTCACGGACCCCTTGACAACCCTCTGATGGTTCTTTGAGCTATGACACACCTCTCCTCTCTAGGAGCTCTGATAACTTCATGATGACAACACCCACTTGATGGCTTGTACCAATGCCTTTGCTTGAGCTTGAAAGCCAATAAAGACTCTCCTCTTGGATGATACACAAACAACACTTGATCCCCTGTGAGGATTATGCTATGCAAATGCAAGATGCTAAAATGCAATGAAACATAAGCCAAAGATTAAGAAAAGAGGTTGGTTAAATTTTGGGGTACAACATCTAGAAGTAGGTGTCTGGGCTGATGTAGGTGTGCTGTTGGTGCTGGTGTGGCTAGTGATGTCTTTTTCTTGCTTTAGATTTTAATCCTTATTTGACAGCATTAATTTGTGATGCTCTTCATGAGCAGTCTTTGTTTGTAATGACCCCAAACATGTGTAATTTTACTCATTATGATCCATACTATTTTATTAGTTTGATCTTAATTTGTGGCTAAAAAGGGGGAGAGAGTGTTGTTAGAAAACAACAGGTGTTTAAAAAACAGCAGGTGGAAGACTCTTGAAAGCAGGTGGAAGACTTGGCTGAATTGCCGCTACAAGTATGTTGCAGGTGTGTTACAGGTGCTGCTGCAAATGTGCATGGTTGAAGAACCTATTTTGCTAATGGGCATGTGTGATAATAGCTGATGCTTTTAGTGATGAGGGTTCCTAATTTCTATAGAAATGTATGTTAGAAGTGTGTGAGCTCCTAGTTGATGATTAAGGAGTGTGTGTATGCAGTTGTGTGTGTTCCCTAATGGAACCTAGTTGCATAAGTTGCTAGTATTGTGTGTGTCTGCAGAATGATTGGAAGAATGTAAGTGTTGTGCATCTCTTCAGGGAGAGTATCACAGGATGGTCCACAGAGAGTGTAACATTTGTAGTCTAGGCTAACAGGTGATAGAATGTAATGATGTGGAAGTGATGTGAGTCAGGATGTCATCCTGAATGTTATAACATCCAGAAAAGCCTGGATGATTTATGTGTGACTGCAAGCTGTGCAGGTTATGCCCAACTGATGTAGTATGCATCAGTTGAGGGGGAGTAACCCAGAATGTTACTCAACATATTGTGACATCTGTAGTGCTGACTAACAGATGATTTTGTGTGAACAGGTTGATCCTGAGAAGCTGAGAGCTAACTGTGTAGATAACTCTTATAGTGCTTAGCTTCTAACTTTCCTGCATGATAGGTTATATGCTAGACTTCTGCTTCTTGTAAACTCTGATATGTTAACAGGGTGTTTTAGCCAAAAATTTGCCAAAGGGGGAGTTTGTAGATGTTTTTGATTGGCTGCATTTTGAGGCAAAACATTAGAGTGCATATGAATGTCATGACTGATGTTATGACATACACTAAGAGTATTCTGCAGGGTAAGTGAAGTTGGATGTCATGACTGGATGCTGTAACATTAATCGTATGACATCAGGCGTGCAGTTTTAGTTTTCTGGTATTTAGAATGAGGGAACTCAGGCTAGAATGCAGAAAATATTTTAGAAGCTCAAGCTGGAAGTCAGGAAACATTTTAGAAGCCTTGGCGAAATAAAATGTCCCTGACCTAACTCGTAAGGATGCAGATTCGTGAAGAGAGGTTTGGGTAAACCTAAATTTTGCACAAAGGCCCAAAGGATATATGCTACTATAAATAACAAGAGGATGAACCTTAATAAGGTAGAGAGCTAGCAGAGAGATAAAAGAGTGTATCTTGTGAGTGAAGAGGTTTTCTCTTCACGTGTGTCTAGGAGTCTTAGGATTCCTTGTGTGCCAAGCAATTGTATGTTGTACAATTGCTTTGGTTATTGTGTATGAACAGGTGTGTTCAATGTGTCACTCAAAGCTGTTAAGCAAGAGTGTGTGTCACTTGATCAAAGCTGTGAAGCAAGATCAAGGTGTGTGTTTGAAGTGTGTCTTCATATCTTAATTGTGAATTGATTATCACTGTGGTGATTGAGGGGTAGTGAGTGGAAAACTCTGGTCTATTGGTCTCTAGGCTGAAGTGTCATTGGGTAGGTCTTAAGTAAAGAGTGCAAACTGGGATTGTTTGACTCTGAATTAATTCTACTAATAGTGAATTTCCTTTTCGGCTTGGTAGCCCCCAGATGTAGGCATGGTTGACACTGAACTGGGTGAACAATTACTTGAGTTATTTACTGCTTTCCATTTACAGCTTATCAATAAGCTCAGTAGTCTGTGTTACAGTGGATGTCATAACGTTCGTGATAACATCCATCGTGTGCTTGCCAGAATTTCACAGTGAATCATAAGCTTGTCGTTATGGAAATGTGAAGTCATTCTTCTGCAAAACATCACCAAATGCTGCTTCAGACAACTATCCCCTTTGTACTTCTCTAAATTTGGCGTCTTAAACTTCAAAGGCATCACAAGGCCTGGCACCAAACACATGCTTGAAGCATTCAGATTAAGAGTATCTTGACCCATTAGGGCGTCAAGCTTCTCCTCCAACAAACGATATCTTCTCATAAAGTCAACAGTCTGTGAGTCCTTAGGATTAATCTTTGGAACAGCCCCTTGGGAATCTGGCACAGGGAATGTGAAATTCTGATAGTCTGTGTCATTGAGAGAAGATGCATGCCTATCTCGGGCAATGGTACGCTCTTGATCTCCAACAGGAATCTGCACAGGCTGAGCTTGAGCAACATTGTTCACAGAAGGTGGAATAACATTCTCATTATCTGGAGTCCTCTGAATATTGGCCCCTCCCTCGTAATAGCTGTCATGGCTTCCAAGAGCTGATCCAATTGATTATTCATCAACTCAAACTCTGCCCTTATAATAACTGAATTCTGCTCTCTTGAGTTCATGATCCTTCCAAAAGCTAATTCAAGTACAGTACGAGTGTCAGGAAATCAACTGCGGGATAGATAAAAGACGAGTGAGCTCTCTGTTCCCGGCTGAGGATGGATATGCAAGAATGAGATGCAAAAGCAATGCAAAATGCTAATGCAACAGACAAGGGATTAAAACTCCCACAAATCTCTGAATAACTGTTGTGCTACTGATTAGATAAGTTCATAAGTCTGCTCTTGAAGAGAATACCAGAATACTGGGTTGGTTGAAGGTTAAAATTTCCTGCAAAAACCCTTCCCGTTCATAGGTAGTACCTAATCCCTAAAGAGGCACGGCATCCTATGCAGGCCGTCAGTATCATGGACTCTCAGGTCGAGAAACAATGATACGTTCACCATTTCTAGTTTGGCATCATGGTCAAACGAGGAGGCCTCAACTGACTCCCAATGAAGAGTCTCCAGAGTCATTAGTTTTCAGATCCAACATCCCCTCAACTGTCCAAAACACACAGGATAGGATGTCTTCAAAGAAAACCTCGTCTGAACGCAAATTTCATGAGGGCTCTTGCATGCCAAACATGCAAGCTCGCACTACTCTCCATACTAATACTAGGTGTGTACTCAAGCCTGGGTATTAGGCTTATCTCTCAATGGAGCACCCCACCCAATAGCACAACAACAATATGATAATAAAGTGCAGAAGGTAAAAATGTAAATGCAATATTATACAACAATAAAATATACACATACAACATACATATGCACAAAAATAAACACACAAAGACATAAAACAGACAAGCGCTAGGATTGACTCGCATAGGGAAACAAAATCCCTAACAGAGTCGCCAGTTGTCACAACTGCAAAAAGAGGGGCCGGTGAAAACAAACAAAAGAGTCGCCACCGAATGTTATTTATACCAAAGAGAGGGAAAGGAAATGATCGAAAAAAACCTAAGAGAACGGGAAAAGACAAGGTCATCGCAACCAAACCTTGGGTTCGGAAGTCAGTTACACAAGGGGAAGGTATGAGCACCCCTCACGTCCGTTGTACTCAACGGGATCCACGCTTGTTGTCTAATCTATGGGTGAAAGCTATCTAAAAGCTACTGCTAAGCGGGGGTGGAAAGAAAGAACAGACTCGATAGGACATCACCGCCCTATGCCTACGTATTCCCTCGTGCAATGGGAAAGTCAGAGTCAACGTAGTTCGGGAAACTACGGGTGATGGAGGGGATGTTGCTCGCCAAGACATCATCGTCTTGTGCCTACGTATCCTCAGCTGGTATGAGAAGCCAGAGCAAATGTAGTTCGGGAAAGTACGGGACAAGGTTGGTTAAGTATTTTTGCGAGTGACGTTAAATTTCCATTCCAGCAGTTAAGGACGAAGCCTGTTTGCGGTAAAACAGAAAAGTAACATACTCTGGGGAAAGGATGGAAAAGAAAGAAGAGTGCTTGCTAGGATTATCGTAATCCTATGTCTACGTATTCTCAACAGGTATGAGAAATCACAGTAGCCGTAGTTCGGCCAACTACGGAAAAACGAGGTCTCAATCGCACGGGTGCAAGAGAAAAATGTCCTAGGCCTGGAACACCTTAACAGAAGTGAATTGACTTGGTTTAGGACGCGTACTGCACTAAATCCTAAGACGTAGGAGCAAATACGTCGCATATTACCCAAAGGGCATACGCTAAACACTCTAGACAAGTGAAGAGAGACCTCTCCACTCATCATTTCCTACGCACCTAACGCTTGTGGCTCATAACACTCGTCGTGGTTTATTAAATATTTTGAATTAATGTTCAACGGTGTTAATAAATCGAATCGGGGCAAATGTAATGCTAAACCATCGTAGCTCGACTTATGAGGGAAGTCAGACTATAGGAGGTCGCGTGAATTGATATTCGTGCTATGGACAAGATGGAGAAATGATATTGAGGATCATTCTCCAATTTAATCGTGTCGCACAGGCCAAAAAAGGGTGGGATCTGGTCTTAATCGCAAACATTATGTCGATTAACCGAAGGTAGCCTATCGTGATCCCAAAGTAAAGAAAATGACCCAAATGGTCATTTTCCAGAGATTTGAAATCGGGAAGGCTATCGACTTTGGTAAGCCGACGCTTGCGAATAAAAGACTTCATAGATCGAAAGTGTTTAAATAAAATCGAAAATAAAGAAGAAATGAAAGAGAAACAGAAGGTGGTCTCGGGCAAACCATCATTTATCAATAATTTGACCGATGATGGTTTTGTGGTCTCGTCATCGACCGAAACGAATTAATAAAGATCAATAAAAAATGAAAACGAATATGAAAATAAAGTTTGGTCTTGGATCTATCGTTTTTCATCAATAATTTGACAGAATCACTTAGAGGTCTCTTCATCGACCAAAACGATAAAAGTGAGATAAAACACATAAAATCGAAAAATGAAAATGAAAAGAAAGTTTGGTCTCGGATCTATCGTTTTTCATCAATAATTTGACAGAAAAACTTAGAGGTCTCTTCATCGACCCACAAAAATGAGGTATTACAAAGCCTCACAGATAAATAAACACTAAAGTCTAGCTTCTAAGAAAAATATGTTAAAATTCTAAAAAGAACTAAAATTTAGAAAAATGTATATAAAAAAACTCTAAACTTTGTTAGAAAAATATTGAAATTCTAAAAAATAATTTAATGAAATATATTAAAAACTTCTAACAAACTAAATTAGAAAAAAAACTTATTTACAAATCTTAAAAGAAAAAGAAAACTAAAACTAAAATAAATTAACAATTCTAAAAAAAAGATTTTAGAAAATAAATTACATTAATAAAGGGGGGGGGGGGGGGGGAGGGGGGTGATTATAGTGTGTCAAACAAAGCTGGGGGATTGGAAGGTGGCTTCACGGACTCAAAAAAGGAAACCCAATAACCCCATCGTCACAACTTTAACAAAACAAAAGTTAAACGTAAAATGGAAAAACATCTTAAACCAAAACCGTATGGCACCGCATCATCAAAAATCAAAACAAGAAAAGAAGAACTTCTTGTCTCTCTCGCTTTGCCTTCGAATTGCTTTCGATTCTTTTCCAGATTTAAACGGTTCATATTGTCTCATTTTTCTTCTCTGATTTTCTGCCTCTGTTGCGGGTTTTGACGGGTTTGAGTTGACGGTGGAGGGTTTGGCTGGGTTTCAAAGGTTGATGACGATTTGAAGGTTGTTGGATATGGGTTTCATGTGGTTGTTTTGAAGTATGTACAGGAACAAAGAGGGCGAGTTGTGGTTGCTGGTTGAACAATCCGAAGGAGGGCGTCGTTAATGGAGAAGGGTTGCGTTTTGAGCGGGTGAAGTCGTGAGGGATTGAAGGTTTGAGGAGGTTGAAAGTTGAATAGAGATTTTGTGGGTTTTGAAGAAGAAGGGGATACGCGGCAAGTGGAGGTTTTCGGAGTTGGAAGAAGAGAGGTATGGACAGAGATGGTGGTGCTAGGTCTTGCGTGTGAAGAAGATGATGATGAACAGTGATTGGAGGTTGCTTCTAGGGTTGTCCAACAAAGAAGAAAATGAACAGTGTTATATATGCTGAAGAAAACGACACGTGCCCCTGCTTTTGATTTTTTTGATTAATTTTGCTGTACTAATTCTGGTTAATAATAAATCTAACCTAATTCAATTCTAATCCTAATTAAAAAACTAATTCTAATATAGAATCTATGCTACTTCTAAGTTAAAACTAATTAAAACTAATATTCTAATATAACTCTATTCTAAACCTAATATTAAAGTTCTAATCTAATCATTAATTAAAATTCTAATTAAAACTAATCTAAATTAATAATTAGAATATAATCTAATTTCTAATTAAAAACTAAATATAAACAAATTCTATTTCTAAACTAAATTCTAAATTAAAATTCTATTTAAAAACTAATTACATTCTAAACCAAATAAATTCTATTCTAGATTAAAAATCTAATTAAGTTCTAATTAAGAAAATCTAACCTAATTTCTAATCTAATAAGAAAAATCTATTCTAAATTAATCTAAAATTCTAAATAAATAAAATAAAACTAAATAAACAAACGACATAAAAATGAATAAAAAGGGGCAAGCACCGAAATGCAACAAAATTATCAGCACGGATTGAAACACCAGGAAGAGAATAACCTTTCACTCGATTTCGAAATAAATCTCATCCTTTGAACCGGTTTAATTGTTTAAAATGCGAACAAAGCGGTTGTAATCCCGATAAATCCATTCCGGCTGACAACATGAACAATATGCGAGAAACGATCGACCTAGATGATATGCAGATGAATGCGAAGCAAAAGCCAGTCAAAGTTACAAAAAGCGAGGGCAAGTTTTAGGGTGCAACAAAGGCAACTTGACAATTTCGAATTTGCTATGCACCCATTCCATATAAGGAGGATAGGCTCTAGAATTACTCTTTCCCAAAGATAATATCCCTTTTATCTAAATAGTACCCTAAGCTCTTATTACTCTTCTGATTGTTTCAAGATCCTCTATCCCACTGTAGTACAAGGATTCCTCTACTTCTTTGTCTGTTGGAAGATCTCTCAGCGCGTACCTCAATTGTCTCCTAAAAAGGGAAGGACTGTAGTTGATTCCACCCTTATTCCCATGGGAGGCACGTTAGGAAACTCACGGCAACAGTATATAAATTATCCCTCAATAACCTCTTGTCAAACTAGTGGATGTCTTTAGCAGTAAGGCCCATCACTCTCTCTGACCACTTCAAATAATCTTTAGTGTCTACGAAAGCACCGTCACGTGGTATATGATTCCTGAACCATTTATAGAGAAGAGGAGTACAACAATAAACCAATCCACCTTTCTTCTTGTAGCCACGGGAATGCACTAAAGATACAAATCACCGAGAAGAGTCGGCACGAGATTTCTCATCATGAAGATCATGATGGCATTCATATCCACAAAACCTGCTACATTAGGGAAGAGAGTAGTCCCATAAATGCACAAAGCAAGGATGGCATACAAAGTATTCCAACTGCAAGTCTTAGCATACTTCAAAGCTTCACTCACCAAACAACTTAATAGAAAGCCAGACAAACCTCCTTATTATCCTTTACCATAGAGTGCTAAAATTAAGAGTCTCAGCAATAGCTTCGAATGTAGGAACTTCCACAGATTCATGAAAAGGCACCTGATCTTTGACCAGAATGTCCAAAATGAGAGAAAACGCTTCCAAAGTGGGAGTCAACTGATGACCTCTAAATGTGAAACACCTCAACAAAGAATCATAGAACTGTAACAATGTGTGAATAGCCATCCTCTCATATTATGTAATTGTATACAACATACCCAGGATCTTCCCATACTCATCTTTGAACGTCTCCAAATTACTTTGAGTGGTCTTGGCAAGCAGACTACGGATCAAACCAAACTCTGGCGATTAAAACTTGTAACTTACAATACCCTTCCTACCAGTGCCCATCTCATTGAAACTTCAGTAACAAGAATCAAAATGAAGATGCAACCCTGGAAATACACAAACATGAATGTTAGGATGCAAGATGATTATGCAAATCAAACACTGGAACAAAGTTTCCATAAACTCTGAATAGCTATTGTACTGCTGACTGAATAGGATCAAAACTCCGCTTCATCGAGAAAAACATAATACCAGAGTGTCGCACCTCGAAAAATCATTCGAACATACGATCCTCGCGCGAAAGGCGCGGAAATGCGGTTCGACAGAGTCGCCACCGAACTTTATTTTTCCCGAATAAACGGGAGAGGAAAATATCGAGAAAACCTCTTAAAGCGAAAAGGATAGGAACAGGGCTGTCACAACCAAGTTCCGGGTTCGGGAGTCGGTTACGTGAGGGGAAGGTATTAGCACCCCTCACGTCCGTCGTACTCGACGGGAACCTCTTAAGGTAAATGTGGGGAGTGTTGTATAGGTTTGCTTGTTTTCTTCTCGTTGATAAAAGCGAATTGGTAGGTTAAAAGGTTAAATACGCTAAGGGGAGATGGGTGGTTAGAAGATAGGGTGCTCGCCAAGGATTGGGGTCCTTGTGCCTACGTATGCTCATTCGGACGAGAATGAGGAATCAGAGCGTCGTAGTTCGACTACGGGAAAGGATGGGGAGAAACGGAAGATGGATAGAAATGTGCTCTCCAAGATCATCGCAATCTTATGCCTACGTATCTTATATTCAAGAATGAATAAAGAATCAGAGCGTCCATAGTTCGTGGTAACAACCACGAAAATATGAGGTTGAATAGATTGGGAGTTTGGGAAAGAGACGAAAGGGTGACTGACAAGCAACCCAAGAGCGTGCCTCGAGAGCTTGCCACTCAAGAATTCAAAGAATGCGAGATTCCAAGAACTCAATTCTTTCGGGAATTGACTGAATAGATTGAAGATAAAGAGTTGGATGTTTTGAAAACGAAAGAATGAACTAATAACAACTCAAGGGCACGCCTCGAGAGTTACTCATTCAAATATTTAAAGAATGCTTGATTATGAGAATATCCCTCTTTCGTAAGTTTAAAAAAAATGTTTGTGAAAGGATCGAATCGAAGAATGGCATGCGAGGCCATAGGAAGTTGGTTTGGAAGTAGTTCGACGACGTGTCGAGGATTTGATTGAAGATGGAACCGGCTTGACGACGTGTCAAGTGTTAGAATTGTGAGAAACGATATTAGTCCTTGAGGGTACTCCTAATATCGAGACCACGAGGAATTGTGAATGAAAAAGGGCTGCGAATGCGGACGAGCATTCGACTTAGGAGAACATTTGAGAATGATTGAATTCGAAAGGTTGAGTGAATAACAACTCAAAGGGCGTGCTTCGAGAATTATTCACTCGAAGACACAAGGAATGCTAGACTCCAAGTGCCTCTTTCTTTCGGGGTTTTGATCAAAAGACGTTGAGAATATACTTGAGAAAAATCAAAAGATTGAATGAACAACAACTCAAGAGCGAGTCTCGAGAGTTGCTCATTCGAAGATCCAAGAAATGCTAGATTTCAAGAATCTCCCTCTTTTGGAGTTTTTTCGAGAAAATGTTTAAAAGATAATTTGAAGTGCAAGTGAAAAGTCTCGACTAAAATTATCATCTAACAATAATTTCGACCGATAATAATTTAAAAATTGTCATTAAAGTCATCATTGACTAAAGAATAAGAAAAAAGTGGATAAAAACGAACATGAAAGTTTTAAAAAAAAAATGGTCTCGGGTTTGTTATTATTTGTCAATAATTTGGCAAACTATAACTTGGGGTATCGTCATCGACCGATTTGTAATGAAAGGAGAAATTAAACTCGTAATAAAATAAATTATTAATAAACCAAATGAAAATAAAGAAAGAAGTCGTGAAATTTAAAACTAAATTACATGATAATAAAAAGGAAAGAAAGTTTTATTATTAACAATACAATGTAAACAAGAGGGGGTATATGCTGAAAACTGGTGGTGTGAACAAAACGAACCTCAAGCCCATTTAACAACAGAAGCTTACAAAAAAAAAAGAAAAAAATGGTAAGAAATCGAGTGGGTTTTGCAAAAACCCACTATCCAATGGAAAACCCAGTGCAAGCTTAGTGAACAAGCATCAGGTTTAAAACAAGGCAAATGAGGTAATGTTAAAATCAGATTATAAAAAAATGTAAACACGGTCAATCATTTCAAGCAAAACGAGAACACTACCAACATCGCATCATGAATTGAAAAGAACAAATTTTGCAAGAAAAAAACATCAATGACAAACGGAATCGAAGCGAGCAACCTCTCCTTGTGAATAACAAATCTCCCTCCGTCTGGGTTCTGATTTGTATTTGCTCGTCACACTCTCATTCTATTCGTATTTCAGGTTCGTATCACAATCTCCCTCACCTTCCTACGTCATCTCTTACTTCTGTTTCTGTTTCTGGCTTTTTGAGTTTGATGAAGAAGAATTGGGTATTAACAATGGGTTACGGAATCTCTATTTAGGTGTCGCGGTTTAGCATTTTATCAAGAAGTTTGGACGGAGTAAGGGTTTTGGTTTAAGAGGTGATTGAAGGTTGAAGAATTATGGAGGCTTTTAGTTTGAAGGAGAGTTCATGCGAGGTCACAGTTTTATGGATTTGTTGTTTAGTTGGGTTCAGCTTGATGAAAGCGAATGAAAAAAAAGGGTTATGAGATTTGGAAGAAGAATTTTTACGGTTTATTTTGAAGAAATTGAGAGTTCTGGGTGATTTTTGAAGTGTAGTTGAAGGTCTTTTGAAAGAGTTTTGGGTAAACAATGAAGGTTAAAGAGGTTTTGTGGGTTCTGATATTGTTGATGAAGGAGGAGTTGATGATTTTGGAGTATGAGGATATTGAAGGAGATGATGTTTTGAGGATTCATGGAATAGTGCGGCTAGGGTTTTTTTTCTGTTGCAACCTCTCACATGCTTTTATATGGAGAGAGTCCCTGAAGGATTGAGGTGAGGCTCTACTTTGTAGTACGATGTATTTCTGATTTTCTCTTGCTGGCTATTGTTGTTGTCCTTTTGTAGCAGGGTACCCTCAAAACATGGTGGGCCTCAGAAATGATCCTCACCCAATCTCCTCTTTTGTCTGATTTGAGCATTGTTGTCAAAATTGTTTGTAGCAGCGAACAACTCCTCATAAGTAAAAGCTCTTGTGCCATCTATTTGTATTGAGATCTTAGATGAATGGCGTGGTTTGGAAACTGCATCATGACGTCTTAATCTTATTCTTAATACTAAAAGAATAAAAATTGCAGACAACGAAATTACATACGCAATTGAGCCTAAAATTATGCCAACCAAAGCACCTGTGCTTATGCCTGAATTGGAAGAGGTCTCAGTCCTGTTATTATAAGGAACCAGGTCCATCAGGTCATATGGCCCAAACAAATCACGATTAGGAATGACCCATCCAGTGAACATGTTTCTGACCCGTTGGATTTCACTTGAATTGAAAGTGCGAGAGCTATTGTTATCAACATATTCAGGAAAAAACTTCAAGATCATTAGCACCCGTGGTCCTACTTGCCACTCAAAAGTATAGCTTAGTTGATTGGCATGTAGCTTAAGATTAGAAGTCAAATATTCCTCAAATGCATTGAAATATGGAGGAAAGTATGAAAAACCGGGACTTCTCAATCGATAACCAATAATCAATGGAGCCACATAGAAACAATTCACGTAGAATTCATAAGGAGGTGGACATTTTTGATTTGGACAAGGGTTACTGGAGTTTTTTGGAGATGTGCCATTTGTTTCACTACCAGCTCCTTCAAGTTTACAGAACTGATTCAATGTGTTATCTGAGCACAGGGGATTCCCATCAAGCAAGAGTGTGACATTTGGAGGAAGATTAGTACTGCCTGTTATGTTTATAAATTGATTGGTTTGCAACTCTAGTAGCAATCTTTTATCAGCATTTGAAATCTTGTTCTGCCAAATGCTGGAAGGAACACTTCCACTCAATAAATTGTTTGCAAGCGACAATTTCTGGAGTCGTGGAAGATCAGAAAAATAGGATGGAATAGTTCCAGTAAGATTGTTGTTTGACAAAATAACAGTTGTGATATTTTCAGCAAGCTTATTAGAAGGAATTGATTCATTCAACTGATTGGAACTAAGGTCAATATAAAGAAGGTGTGGTATCAAGCTTAAATCAGGAATTGGTCCATGCAAGTTGCAATTCCTAAGGCTCAATTTGACCAATTTTGACATGTTGACGTAAGAATCTGGAATGCTATTTCCTCCAAAGTTATTGTTGTCAAGTTGTAGAGTTCTAGCCGTTATTGTCGTCGCTCTCTTTCAATTTCATCCGGAGAATGAAAGACAAGCGTGACAAAGAATCAACACAAATAGACGATGTTGCGTTCCTTTACAAATCTTTCCACTTCGGTGCAGAAGGAATAGAAAGAAAATGCTTCGGAGAAATGAGATTTCCAAGGCTTGTGGTTGTTATTTGGTTATCTTCCGTCGGCTACATGGTGCTGGCGGTGAAAGCGACGGTCGAGGTGAACTCCGAACCTAGCTTCCGTCTCTACCTAATTAGGATTTCGGTTCAGGTGCGATTTATGCCAACTTGTATATAAGGAACCAAAGCAACAGAAGCATGCCTACAAAATTTTGTACAATTACCATTCATGAGCTTGAGATTCTTAAAACGTTTTCGAATTGCTTCAAGAGTTTCCAATTTTCCATCTATCTCCCATAATGATATATGTTCATGGAGATATCCCCACATTCTATTTTCTGCATTTAATTAATAGTTTCAAGCGCAGGGCATGCGTTCTAAAGATAGGATCAACAACTGATGTATTCAAAGCAAAAGCTTTTGCGTCATACGATAGTGCAATTTCACATGAATGTTCAAGCTTTTCGCTAAGTTTAACCAAGTAAAATGCATGCAACCAATCTTGTTTAAGTGTGAAGACTTTCTTAAAATATTTCATTAAGCTTTCACAGAACGCCATCCACGTTGCATCCTTTAAGGGCAAAGCAGATCTCTCATCATAAAGTGGGATTACATTTTGAGGACTGTCGTGGTATACCAAAGCCAATATCTCATGTATCTCGCACACGCCTAAAGTATACCAGCCCATAATCTCTAAGAGGAATGACGTAAGAACTATTTCCAAATTGAAAACAATCTCGCACATTCCCTTACACCTTGATCTCAAATCTAAACGCTTTAGACGCACTGCCTGAAAATCAATTAGCCTCGCAGCTTACTTGACCAAGGTTAGAATTAATTTGAACTTAGTATGAAGCAACTCATATCCTGCACAACATGACCTGATAACTTGATTAACATACATATGCCTTGAATAAGCATAAACCTTAATTCATAGCTCAAGCCTGCACTACTTGACTGAATCATATCCGGACCTTGATCTTATAACCAAACTTTGCATAACCGAGATTTGATCAAAAAACACTAAATAATACTCTTCTCTTGTCCAAGTCACTTTACACAACCTTGAACCACAAGCAAAGGCGACATATTTTCCTTGATTTTTGATGGGTGTATAAATACATAGGTAGGACAAATTTGGGGTATGACACAGAGCAACCATAATACCAGAACCAAAAGTCCGCAGATAAGAAAACCTAAAAATCGGGTAGGTTGAAAGTCAAGGTTTCCTGCAAAACCCTATCCCTCTCACATGTGGGTTCTAGTCTTGGACAAAGGCATCCTATGTAGGTCATCAGTATCACAGGCTCCCAGGTCAAGAAATGATGATACATTCACCATTTTTGGATTGGCATCTTCATCAATCAAGGAGGCCTCAACTGACTTCCCATGAACGGTCTCCAAAGTCGTAAGCTCCCAAAGGAACACTCTGGTCACTGTATAGGCATACAGGTCAGAGCATATCCCAAGGGAACCTCGTTTGAACGCAGATCTCATGTCAACATTACGTATCAAGCGCTACGCATGCCAACACAAGCCCATAGTAATTCCTATGTGTATACTCAAGCCCGGGTACTAGGTTCATCTCTCATGAAACAATCCCACCCAACAGCATAGCAGTAGCAGAGCAATATAATAATAGTAGTCAAATGCAATAAATGCAGTAAAGATGCAATAAATAATGTACATATAATCATAAAATAAACACCCAATGGACAAAAATAGACAAGCGCTAGGATTGACTCGCATAGGAAACCAGAGTCTCCAACAGAGTCGGTAGCTGCCGCAACTGCGAAAAACACCTGGAGGAAAAATAGAAGAGTCACCACCGAACGTTATTTATCCTGAAGGGGAAAGGAAACAATTAAAGAAGGGAGAAGACATGGTCACAACCAAATCTTGGGTTAAGGAGTCGATTACGTGAGAGGAAGGTATTAGCACCCCCCCCCCCCCCCCCCACGTCCGTTATACTCAACGGGATCCATACTTGTTGTCTAATCAAAGGGTGTGTTATCTAAAGCCTATTTCTAAACAGAAACGTGAAAGGAAAAAGAAAAAAGGAGACTTGATTGGACTTCTCTGTTTTAGGCCTACGTGTTCCCTCGTGCAATGGGAAAGTCAGAGTCAACGTAGTTCGGAGAACTACAGGTGATAGGGGGGAAGGTTGCTCGCCAAGACAACGCAGTCTTATCCCTACATATCCTTATCTGGTATGAGAAATTAGAGCAGGCATATTTCGGCTCACCACAGGTTGCTTAATGTTTTTTATGAGCGATGTTAAGTTCCCATTCCAGCAGTTAGGTCGATCTGTTCGTGATAGAAATGAAAAATAACGTACTCTTTGTGAAAATGGTTTGACACATGATTCTGAAGAATGAAAATGATTTGAGTTTGTTTGTGAGTTTTAGAGAAGTGAATTGACTTTATTTCGAACATGCACTGCACTAAAGTCTATGACATAAGATCAAATACTCCGCGCTAACGATCCAAGCATCTCGCGCACAAAGTATCCTAAGATGAGGTTAGAAATTCATCCGCTCATCTTTTTCCATGTACTTAAGGCCCGTGGCATACAATGCACATTATCTTTATTAAATGTTTTGATGTTGTTTTGAGAGAGAAGAGAAAGACGCACAAAAATTCAAAGAGGAAACTTGGTCCTAACGTTGTCATGCAAAATGGTCCAAAGTTCAGGATGCGAAAGGAAATCCTTTCCTAATGTTAGCATGCAAAAGATGGACCTAAGGTTGAGGTTAAAAGAGAATAACCTATTATTATCATGCATAGATTAAACTCCTAATGTCTATCCTACTCCAAGCTTAATAAAAAATTAAATTGGACTAGGAGGCCCTAAGGGAGCATGCAAGAATAAACCAAAATGGAGAAAACAAAACAAAAATAGCAGCTACAACAACGTTCCAGCTCCAGCTATAAAAATACAACAAGTAGCACAATAACATTTAACAACTCAAGTTTCAGTATATAACAGGTGTAAAAAGCTGCAGGCAGAATAGGTACATATTTAACAGCATATGAAAATCCAAAACGACAGGTGTAAAAGGCCAGGCGGCAAGCACACATCAATCATGAAGCAACACATCAACCAAGTAATGATCATCAACGAGCATGCATAACATAATGAACATGTATAAGCAATTAAAAACAAGCAATTCGATGTACAACATATCATTCACTAAAAATATCATACATATCCAACACCAATCATTTGTTTCAAACACACGTGCATTTGCAGAATCAAAGACAAACAACGAGCGTGCAACACAAATCCAACAAAATGACAAGGCACAAATAATTATGCAACATGATCATCTCATCAAGGATGCAACATAACAATCAAAGATATTCAACAACGAAAACCAAAAGTCACGCATCGAAGAAACTCAAGAATTCTATCAAGAACGATGCAATAGGTCAAAAACAGTCCACATATAGGCATCATATCAATCCATGAAGATTAGAAGCGGAAAGGAATCAAAACAAGCTTGAGAATGCACAAAAATCACCTTCTGCATTAGTGTTAATCGATTAACCATTTACAACGCAAAAGTGGTTAACCGATTAACCATCTCTTAAGAGCCATTTTTTTAAAATTAACACTGGTTAATTGATTAACCAGATTTGCACTGCAACTGGTTAATCAATTAACACTGACACAGTAGTAGAAAATCACAAATTTAAAAGCACTTTTCAGCAATTAATCCCTTATGTATCCATCCACATGCTTAGGCAATCAAATATGCACGAAAATTATGTCTAATCACAATAATCAAACATCAATTGGATCCAACAAACACCAAAATCATGGATCAAAACAAGCAATGGACCAAGTATCATCAACGCACCAATGATCTACATTGTGAAATGCAAGACTAAGCAAAACCAAAGCTAGATATAGGATTTACCTACCTACAAAGCTGAGATTTGCTTTGGTGAGATGCAATGAAGGTTTAGCTCAAGAATTCACAAATTGTAATGAACAATTTGTGAAGCTTTTGGATATGGAGCTTTGGTGAGGGTTTTGGAATGAGAGAAAAGTTGAGAGAATTGAAGTGAGATGTGTAGAAAAATTAGAAAATGAGTGAGAGTTATGAGAGGTTGGAGTGAATTTGTTTAAATAATCCCTAGGTTAGGAATTCAAATATGGCTTGGAGTGTGAGTTAGTGGGAGGAATGGAAATTAGGAGTGAAATTAGGAATTGAAAGTTTGAAATTGGAGGGAATTTGAATTAATTGGAAAATAAATCAAATTAAAACCACTTCTAGATCCTTCTACTGGTGTGAGAATTAAAATTGAGTTGAAATTCTGCAGTGTTGAAAAATGAACATTTTGGGAAAATTTTGCACTGGTTAATCAATTAACACTTTGCTAGGCAAAAAGTGTTAATCGATTAACACATAGAAAATTTAAATTTGTTGGCACCACAAGGAGGGAAACCTGGGGAATCAATCGTTGCCACCTGTTCTGAGCATAGTTTGTCCTCTGAAACTTGTCTTTTAATATTGCACCTGTATAATGCCTGAAATACACCGTGAACTGTCTCCTGCGCTCAAAATACCTTGTTAAAAAATATAATCTGGCATCCGATTGCTAAACAAAATAACTGCTGAAGCCTATGATACTTGCTGCTTGTAAACTTGGGATAAAAGAAAACATTGAGCCATAGAAACACCTTGATCCCATGTCTCAAGAGCCAATGCAATGATATGCACAATAATGCAAATGAATGAAACATAAGTTAGTTAGGTTAAAACGAAAAGGCAAATTTTGGGGTGCTACAAAGGGTATTATTGTTATAAAAGAGTATGAAGAGCCCAGACCTGACAAAAGACCCGAACCAGGGAAGTGTTGGACTCTTATGTTAGGCGGTGCTTCTAATGCTTATGGTCATGGAGTTGGGCTAATGCTAACATCTCCCAAGAATGTTCACTTACCATTCACATCTAAGCTTTGTTTTGAATTCATAACCAACATGGTTGAATATGAAGCTTACATACTAGGACTAGAGGAAGCCATTGATTTGATGGTCAAAACCCTAGACGTATATGGAGATTTTGCTCTAGTAATACACCAGATCAGAGGTTATTGGGAAATAAGGAATTCTAACTTAACTCCATAATAAGATTGCGTGTCAGTGTTACTCCCCATATTTGATGATATCACCTTCACCCATGTGCCTCGATAAGAGAATCAAATGAAGGATGATTTGGAAACTTTAGCATCCATGTAGAAATTGATATGGCCCAAACATCGACCCTCGATTGATATTAGACATTTTGAGGAGCCTTCACATTTGTAGATGCTCTTGATTGGCTGCATTTTATGGAAAAACATTGTTGTATGAACGAATGTCACAACTGATGTTATGACATACATGAAGAGTGTTCTACAGGGAGAGCTAAGAGTAAGAGAAGCTGAATGTCATGGCTGGATGTTATGACATCAAGCGTATGGCATCAAGACACGCAAGGTTTGTTTTTCTGTTATTAGCTCAGGCTATACTTTAGGAAACAATCCAGAGAGCCTGATCATCTTAGGCGATATAACAGGCATTGCTGAGGATAACATAGAAGACTCTTGACCTAATGATAAGAGCGCAGCTTCATGAAGAGAGGCTTATCTTGGGTAAAATTAGTTTCTCCATCAAGGCCCAAAGCAAGGTTGTTGCTATAAATAGCAGAAGGATCACTCCAAATAGTGGAGAGCTTCTGGAGAAAGACTAGAGAGTGTGTCTTGTGAGTGAAGAGGTTGTTCTTCACGTGGTTTATGTGAGTGAAAAATTTTGGTTCTTCACGTGTGTTTTAGGATACTTGTATGCCAAGTAATTGTCAGCTATATAATTGCATTGATTTAGTGTGTATGAACTGTTGTGTGCATTGTGCCACTCAAAGCTTTTAAGCAAGAGGGTTGTGTCACTTGATCAAAGCTGTGAAGCAAGATCAAGGTGTGTGTTTGAAGTGTATCTTCATATATTAATTGTAAATTGGTTTATATCACGGAGGTGATTAAGGGGGAGTGAGTGGGAAACTCTGGTCTAGTAGTCTCTAGGCTGAAGTGTCATTGGGTAGGTCTTAAGTGAAGAGTGCAAACAGGTTGTTTGACTCTAAATTAATTCTACTGATAGTGAATTTCCTTCCTGGCTTGGTAGCCCTCAGATGTAGGTGTAGTTAACACTGAACTGGGTGAACAAATACTTGTGTTATTTACTGCTTTCCATTTACAGCTTATTATTAAGTGCACTAGTCCATGTTACATTGGATGTCATAACATCTGTGATAACATCCATTGTGTGCTTACCAGAATTTCAATTGGCATCAGAGCAGGCACCCTGCCTTTTATTTTCTGGGTGAGATCTAGGGAAGATAAATTCTGGTACTATGGATAAATACATAGAATTCACGAATAGACCACCAATTCTGGATGGCTCTAATTATGATTATTGGAAACCTAGGATGATTTCCTTCTTAAAGTCTTTAGACAGCAAGGCATGGAGAGCTACAAACTCAGGATGGGAACATCCAGTAAAGACTGATAAAGATGGATTGTCTGTGCTTATACCTGAAGAAGAATGGACCAAAGAGCAAGAAGCCTTGGCTCTTTGGAATTCTAAAGCTTTGAATACATTATTCAATGGTATAGACAAGAACATTTTCAGACTGGTGCATCATTGTGAGCTGGCTAAAGAGGTTTGGGATACTCTCAAAACAACTCATGAAGGAACCTCTAAAGTCAAGATGTCAAGATTGCAAATGTTGACAACCAAGTTTGAAAGCCTGAGGATGAAGGAGGATGAGACTATTCATGAATTCTACATGAATATTCTTAAGATAGCTAACACCTCAGGAGCCTTTGGAGAAAAGATGTCTGAAGAAAAGCTTGTGAGGAAGATTCCTAGATCCTTACCTAAAAGGTTTTCCATGAAGGTCACTGCCATTGAAGAAGCTCAAGACATATGCAATATGAAGGTGGATGAACTCATTGGTTCTCTCCAAACCTTTGAGATGAGAATGTGTGATCAGGCTGTGGAGAAAAAGAACAAGAGCATAACACTTACATCAAACACTGTAGAAGACACTGATGAAGACAATGATGAAAGCAAGGAGAATCTCTCAGAAGCTATAACTATGCTTGGTAGACAAGTCAACAGAGTCATGAAAGAGGTAGATAAGAAGGGCAGATCCAATGTCAATAACATCTCATCTGACATTGACAAAAGAGTCAAGTTTGAAGAAAAGACCAACCAAAACAAAGGAGCTCAGTGCTATGAATGTAAAGGATATAGGCACATTAAAACAAAATGTCCCACTTATCTCAAGAGGCAAAAGAAGGACCTAGCAGTTACTTGGTCTGATGGAAATTCTGAGAATGGATCAGAAGAAGAATCAGCCAAGCATGTCATTGTTCTAAACAGTGTATGCATATCTGAGGGTGACTTAAGTGAAGATGAGCTGACTTTTGATGAACTTGCAGCCTCATATAAACAACTATACAACAAGAGTGCTGAAATATGTCAACTAGGGGAGAAGCATAAGAAAATCATCAAGATGTTGAAAGCTGAGAAGAAGGAGAATCTTGCAACCATTGACTCACTCAACAGTGAGGTCAAAATGTAAAACTCAAAACTTGATCAGATGACTAAATCTGTCAGGATGCTAAACCCTGGGATTGACACTTTAGAAAAAATCCTATAGAGTGGCCAGCAAGCTGGAAACATGTCTGGATTGGGATTTGTACGTGAACAAAAACCCACCTTGAAACCAAAGGTTGAAAATCATATACCAAAATGGATGTCACGACCAATTTCACAACATCAGAAGACCAAAAATATGAATCAGGCAAGGAGAAAGTGCCAAAGGTGGAGGTGTCACTATTGTGGAAAATTTGGACACATAAAAACTTTTTGCTTCAGTCTGCATGGATTTCTTAGTCACCTTCATCAAAATGCTCCTGTCAAAAGCACCAATGGGTGGCAAAGGAGGTTAGTCTAATAGCTCATACTTCTCTGAGAGTGTCAGCTAAAGAAGACTGGTATTTTGACAACGGTTGTTCTAAGCACATGACTGGAATAAATAATATCTTGATGGACATTAAACCACATTCCACAAAGTATGTGACCTTTGGTGATGGAGCAAAAGGGGAAATCAAAGGGGTTGGGAGACTAAATTGTCCTGGAGTTCCTAACCTAGACAATGTATTGCTGGTGAAGGGATTGACTGCCAACTTGATCAGTATCAGTCAGCTCTGTGATCAAGGACTCAATGTCAACTTCACAAAGGGAGAATGTGTTGTCACAAATAGAGATAAAAAGGAAGTCATGAGGGGAACCAGGTCTAAAGATAATTGTTACTTGTGGGAGCCTCAAATATCAAGTAACTCTACTACTTGTTCTATGACTGTTGTACCCCAAAATTTGACCAATCGTTTCTTATAATTTGGCTTATGTTTCGCTTCATTTGCATTTGCATATCATTTATCGCATACTTTGCATTTTGTCAGTCGGAGTGAAGTTATCGGGATTACAGCCCTTTTCTCGCGTTTCAGGCGATTCAAACCGGTTCGAATAAGGAGGTTTATTTTGGAATTTGTGCTATTCCCGGTGATTCAGTTTGTGCTGTTATTTTTGGGGATATTTCAGTGTCCTCCTTTTTACTGTTTATTTCGTTGTATTTTTGCATTTTTATTTAGTGATTTAATTGCGTTTCATTGTTTTTTTTCTTATGGAATTATTTTGGTTTTATAGATTTTATTTCATTATTTTTGGCATAGAATTTGGGGTTTTTAAATAGATTTTTCATCTTTTATTTTCTAGTTTAGATATTTTAGTTTAATATAGATTTTAATAGAAAGTATTTCTTTGTTTGGTATTTTCTAGAGATAGTTTTTAATTTGGTTTAAGTTTGATTAGAGGTTTAGATTGATTTTAATTAGAGAATTTTTGGAAAATTATTTGTTTAGGTTTATTTAGTTAATTTGGTTTTACGATGCATATTAACTGTTTGTATTAAGTCAACATTTTAATTTGCTCCAGCTATTATTCACTCAGCTTTATTAATTGTCAGCTAGTTCATTAACCTCATCATTAATTTTTTAGTTGTATTAATTAATATGCCAACTTTAATTAATTAAGTAGTCTTTTGTCCTAATCCACTCTGCCAAGTGTTGTGCAGAGGACTATAAAGGAGCTATTCATTTTCTCTCTCACCAGACTGACACGTTTCCCAATAAACCCTAGAGCCTCCACCGGAAAACTGACGGCCGCCGCTGTTCTTCAGCTCGCCGAAAAACACACCGGAAAATTCATCTTCACACAGTTTTTTCCAGAAATTCAACCAAACCTAGATCTGAGCTCACTCACCATCATATTAACCTTCAACACCATGATTCAACAAGATCAACCACTAATTCATCTCCGATTCACCGTTTTCGTTAGCCACCATCTTCAACAAGAAACTCTGATCTTCATTCAAACTATGAATCTCATCATCTAACCTCCAGATTGCCCAGATCTATAACAATTCGTCGCATCTCCAGATTCAAACACCAAATCTAGCAAAAAAACCAGTAGAACCTTACCCCAAACGACTCAGATCTTCATCATCTTCATGTACAACTTCCAAATCCTCATCATTTCTCAGAAAACCATCTTCAACCTAAATTGTTACCTCACCGAAATAGTAGATCCACACAGATCTTCATCCATCGATTTTGTCCGTCGAGCTAACATCGACAAAGTTCATCCAAACAATCCAGATCTTCACCTTCATTTTACTCCGTGAAACATCCAACAATCAACATCAAACCTATCAACTTCCCCCGTCACCACCAAACACCAACCGAACCACAAATCCACCATCCAACGAACACACTCCAAACTCCTCCGATCTGTTTCAAATCGCAAACCAACGGTTACTCATTTCGTCTTCAACATGAGAATTGTAGAAAGATTTGGAGAGGAAATTTGAGAGAAGGTTTAGGTGACGGAAAAGTGAAGCAGACAGTTTGATTTTGGGAGTTGATTTGGGAAGAAGCTGAGAGCGGCGACAGGGCTAGGAGATGACGGTGACGTTGAAGAAGAGCTAGTGTTTGACTGAAGTGAGGAAGATGAAGCTTCGTGGATCTTCAATTTGGTTAGTGGGCCTCATGGCCCAACCGTTTTCTTCTGGATCATACTCCCGTTTCCCTTATTGCACCCCCTCTGTTGGACTGTTTTGTTGCTGATTGTGGGCTTAAAGCCCAACTGTTTGTTTTCTGGACTGCACTCCCTTATCCGTTATGCGCCCCCCCCCCCCCCCCCCCGGTTGTTGAATTTGCTTTTGATTTGGGCTTCAAGCCTTAAGCCCAACCGGATTTTGGCCAATGCACCCCTGTTCTGGGCTGTATCCCCCTTTGCTTTATTTTTGTATTTTGTTTTGTAATATATTTTGATAATATGTATTATATTTTTCTTTTAGATATTATGTATATATTTTATATAAAGTATATATTATATTTTTCTATACAAATTCCTTTTAATTTCTATTAGAAATTTTGTATTTTCTATTAGAATTTTTTATTTCAATTTTAGAAGTTGGATTCTACCTCCCATTTGTTATTAGGCTTTTCATCTCATTTTCATTTCGTTTTGGTCGATGATGAGACCTCCGTAAACCGTTATTAATCAAATTGTTGATGCATAATGTAGGATCTGAGACCATTTCTTTCTCTCCTCATTTCTCTTCTCCTTCTGATTTTATTCTGTTTTGGTCTGTGTGACACGATTCAATTGGAGAATGATTCTTAATATCATTTCTCCATCTTGTCTTTGACACGGATATCAATACGCAACCCCTTAAAAGTTTGACTTCTCTTATAAGTCGAACTATGACGGTTTAGCGTCATATTGGTCCCGATTCGAAACATCATCCTCAAGGATCAAAGAAGAAGAGCTTGGAATGGAAACTTGCCTGCAATGTCAAGGGTCAACGGAACCACTCCGTTCGGTAACATTGTTTTTATTTCATCTCTCTAATCTCACTCTAATCTCTCTAATCTTTCTAATTTGTCGAGCGTTGTGAGTAAGCGTTAGATACGTGGGAAATGATGAGTGGGGGGGCCTCTTCTCACTCGTCTAGAGTGTTTAGCGTATGTCCTTTGGACAATATGCGACACATTCGCTCCTACGTCTTAGGACTTAGCGTGTGCGTCCCGATCCGAACCTTTTCTCTCGCATCCTGGCGATTGAGACTCCCTTTTCTCTTTCCCCTGTGCAATCGAGACCGTTTTTCCGTAGTTGGCCGAACTACGGATGCTCTGATCTCTCATATCTGTTGAGAGTATGTAGGCATAAGATTGCGATAATCCTAGTGAGCACTTTTCCCTCTTTCCTGTAGTTAGCCCGAACTACGTTTGCTCTGATTTCTCGTACCAGACGAGGATCCGTAGGCACAAGACGACGATGTCTTAGCGAGCAACCTTCCCCCACCTTTCACCCGTAGTTAGCCGAACTACGTTGACTCGACTTTCCCATTGCACGAGGGAATACGTAGGCATAGAGCGGCGATGCTCTATCGAGTCTTTTTTCTTTTCTTTTGTCCGTGAGCCGTAGCTTAGATAGTAAACACCCTTCAGATAGACAACAAAGCGTGGATCCCGTCGAATACGACGGACGTGAGGGGTGCTAACACCTTCCCCTTGCGTAACTGACTCCCGAACCTGAGATATGGTTGTGATGACCTGTCTTCTCCCGTTTTCGTTAGGTTTTCTCTGATTGTTTCCTTTCCCTCTTTTGGGATAAATAACGAACGGTGGCGACTCTTCTGTCCTTGTCGGCCCCTTTTCGCAGCGATGCGATAGCTGGCGACTCTGCTGGGGACTTCTTTTGCAGTCTCGCCTTGTGTTGGTTCCTGGCTGTCTGGGCTCTCCAGCAGCTGGCGACTCTGCTGGGGACAGAAACATCCCCTATGCGAGTCAGTCCTAGCATTTGTTTGCTTGTCTTTGGGTGTGTATATTTGTGTGTTGTATTTTGTATATTCATGTATTTACATTTTCCGCACTATATTATTATCTATTGCTGTTGTGCTATTGGGTGGTTGTTCCTTTGAGAGATAAGCCAAAACCAAGGCTTGAGTACACACATAGCATTAGAAGTGGAAAGTAGTGGTGAACCTGTATGTTTGGCATGCACTAGTTCCCACGAAATTCGCATTCAGACGAGATTCTCTTTGATGACTTCATTTCTGGCCCTTTGGGCTCGAGGGGATTTTGGATCTGAGGATTGTCGACTCTGGGGACCGATCACTTGGGAGTCAGCTAAGTGAGGCTGCTTCGTTAGACTATGATGCTAAACCAGAAATGGTGAACGTATCATCATTTCTCGAAAGTCTGTGACGCTGACGACTGCATACGATGCCGAACCTTATTAGATTAGGTCCATACCTGTGAGTGGGAGGGTTTTTGCAGGAAACTTGACTTCCAGCCAACCCGGTATTTTGGTTTTCTCTTCAGAGCAAACTTATCCAGTCAGCAGTACATTAGTTGTTCAGAGCTTTGTGAGGGTTGTGATCCCGTGTTTGCTGCATCTTGCATTGCATTTGCATAAACATCTTTGTATCATTTTTTCATAGCATTCTTCAGCTGGCCAGAGCTCTTATCCAACCTTTGTTTTGATTTAGAAGCTGATTCCCCAGTGTTTGTTCTGAGCAAGTGGTGATTGTTAGAAGACGACTAAGTGGTTAAAGCAGAATCAAGCAGTGTCAAGCAGTGAAGTCAGGTTGGAAGTTGTTTGGTAGCTATGTCAGGGAACGACTTCCAGAATGTTGATACCTTGTCAGGTTTTATTGTGATGACTAATCCTCTGTATGGTTCTCTGCCCGATGAAGACTTTCCATAAGTGAACAACGTGACTGAAGCTCAATATGTGCAGGCCTCTGTTGAAGACCAAGATCTACATGAACAGTTTATTGTCCGAAGTGAACGTTCTTGTTCTCCTGATACCACAGATTATCATGATATTGTTTTCTCTTTGTCGAATTCCAAAAGAGAGGTTCCGATAATGAAGACTAAGGACCCGAGAGCTCTCGAGTATGCTAAAGGGTTTCATGCGTTGGATGAAAAACTCAAGGCCTTGGAAGTTAAAGTGGTCTCAATGCTTCAGACATGTGCCTGGTTTTCGGCCTAGTGTTACCTCCGAATTTCAAAGCACCGAGGTTTGAAAGGTACAAAGGGGATAGCTGCCCGAGATAACATTTAGTGATGTTTTGCAGAAGAATGACTTCGTTTGTGCATAACGACAAGCTGATGATTCACTATTTTTCAAGACAGTCTGATTAGGGCATCTCTGAGTTGGTATATGCAGTTAGCAAGTAGTCAGATCCGATCATGGGTGTATTTAGCTAAGGCTTTTCTGAAGTAGTACGAATATAACCTTGATATGGCTCCCAGTCGCATGCAGTTTCAAGAATTGTCTCAAGAGAATAATGAACCCTTCAGGAGGTATGCTCAGAGATGGAGAGAATTTGCTTTTAGAGTGCAACCGCCGCTTCTAGACCAAGAGCTGGAAGACATGTTCATAAACTCCTTGCAGAGCCCGTATTTTGAAAGGATGCTGGGAGTTGCACCGAACTTCTATGAATTGGTAATGGCAGGAAACGTATTGAGAATGGCATTAAGACTGGAAAAATTCAGAATGTCTTGAGCAGTCAGGCCAGTGAAACTAAATCTCTCTATAACTCTCAGGAAGAAGGAAGTATGATCAACGCAGTCATGGAAGATGTTGGTTATTCTCAGGGTGGATCGATGAAGTCTTTTAGTTCTTCATCTTCTCAGCGGTCAGTATCTTCTGTGTCTCGTTATTCTGGACAGACAACCGTGCCTAGAGCACCACATCAGAAAATTTGGGTCGCTCCTCATGCAAATCAACGAGCCAGTGGCCGAGGTTATCCGAATCAGCGTCAAAATTAGACTAGGCCTTGCAACAACTTGGAAAGAAGGACTGCTCCTTTTCATCCAATTCATGTGTTGTACAACCAAATTCTGCCGCATTTGATTCAGAACTCTTTGGTGGAGCCTAAAGCTCTTAAGCATGTGCCAGAACCTTACCCTCCTGGGTACAATCCCCATGTGCAGTATGGATATCATGGCGGATCCATGGGGCATTCAACTGAAGATTGCAAAGCTTTTCAAGCCAAAGTGCAGCAGTTGATTGACAAAGGGTGCATTTCCTTTCCAGAAGGAGTTTTGGTTGTTCATGTCAACCTCTCAGCTGTCTAAGCTCGAAGATTCTAAGAGGGTCATTTCCAGAAGCCAGTTGTTGCACCCTAAAATTTGCTCAACCTTATTCACTTGGTTCATGTTTCAATACCATTAGCATTTGCATATAGAGTCATGTACATAGGTTACTCATCTGCATAGCATAAGCATAACAAGTCATTCAACAGGGAACCAAGCATTATTCTCATCTCTAGAGGCCTATCAAGAGGTTATTATCCTAATTCAATCTCATTCAAGTCATCAGAAGAGAATGTGAAAGCAAAGAGTTCAGCAGATCAAGCCTCGAGTCTATCTCCTATCTGAGGGTGTCTGAGGATCAACAAGGGAATTATGAGTTGTGAATTGAGAGTATGGGGAGTATTTAGACATCTTGGAGGACTTAGAAAGTCATTTGGAGAAGGAGACAAGTCATTGGTGAAGTCACAAGAATTGCAGTTGAAGACAGTCAACTAGGGTTTCATCTGGGTCAACCCTAGGTCAACCCTAGGTTAATTGATTGATTTAAAGGCATTTAGGGATATTGGAGAGATGTGGGGTTCATCATTTGACATGAAGAATGAGGATATGTTGTCATGCTAAGAAGAAATCAAGAGAAATCAAGGAGAAGAGGAGTTTCTAAATTAGGGTTTCTATGTAAAATCCCCTAGTTTAGGTCAAATCTCCAAGCAAGATAAGTCAAAATGCAAGCTTCAAATGGCTTCTTGGCCAACATGAAACTTGTAGAGGATCTCAAGACCTTTAATTTGAGTGGTGGAAGACATCAAGGAGATTTATAGAACTCAAGTTATGGTCCTTGCAAGTTACAGGTCATCTGAGGTATCTGAAATTTTGTCTGTGAAAGTGACTTGACTTCCAATCTAGTTTTACCCCTCAAGGAAATTTCAAATGAATTTCTGGTCAACATAAGAATTGTTCCTTATTGTCTTAGCTTTCTAGAATGGTATAGTATGCCTTCATATCATGTGTGGAACTCAACTTATGATCTTGGCAAGCAAAGGGTATTTTGGTCATTTGTGAATTACAGGTCATTTTAACCTATGTCCAAAACTCATACAAGGAGGCCTCAAATGGAAAAACTTACAACATCAAACTTGCTCCAAATGACATTTTGAGTCTAGAAAAGTGACCATGAGAGATTGGAAATGTCCATAGCACAAGGTTTCAAAATTGGTGGATTTAATGAAGAAAAATGGCTTAAAAATGATATTTTTCATATCTTGACCAAATGATGCAAAATTATAGGTCATTTTGAATGGAAAAGGCATTTTAAAGACATTGGCTAAAGTGGAATTTTGAGTTTAGGTCATAATTTGTGAGTTATCCATGGTTGCTTGAATTGAAAGTAACATAATCCAAATTGAAAGGGAAAAGTGTAAGGGAAACTTCTCCAAGTTTCTAGGAGGTTCTAATGCAACCTATATATTCATGCAAGCTGGTTCATGCAAGGGTTGGTGCTCCCATTTGTTCAAAACCTCCATTTTTATTCATTTTCTCATTCTTGCATAAGCTACTCAAACTCTCACAAATCTCTCAAAACTCTCACATCTTTGGATTGAATCTTCATCATCATCATTCAAACCCTAGGATTCACATCAAGAAGTGGTTGAATTGATCAAGAATTGTACCAATTATCTTATTCACTCCAAGTTGCACTTTCATCAAAAATCCATTAAAACTTCCTCCATCATTCTGATCTCTGTTACCATCATCATCCACTATCATCAAGGAGTAATTGGCACAAGGAATTGGAGAGAATTCATGGCTGTGTGAAGAGACTCAAGTTGAAACTCCAACTTGCATGAAGAATGGAATAGAGTAATTCACAAAGATTAAGCACAAATCACTGCAAACAGAAGCATACACATTCACTAGAGATCCTTTTCAGCAAGTATCAAAGGTTGAAGTGGAGTCTAACCACCATTGCCATCACCAATTGCAAGGTATGTAAACTTCTTCGAATCTCACTACTCAGGCTGTTATAGATCATGTGGTTAGGATAGGATTGTTTAGATACCCTAGGGGAATAATTCATGAGGTTTAGGGATAGTTTTGTGGAGATCCATGACAGGTTGCCATTTCTGTTAGCTTCAAGAATAAGCTGTGTACTGGATTATAATCAATGTAATGAGGCATAGAATAATGAGGGAAGTATGTAGATTAGTTGTGGATCATCAGGTTTGAATTCTGGCAAAATTGACATCAGGCAAGCATGGTATACCCTGAGTTTCGTGCCTTCTGTTTGGAGTCTACGAAGAGAGTTAGAGAAAACTAGGACTAGACATGGATTCCTTGGGTTTTATAGATTATTTTAGGGCTTAGAATTGTTCGTTTTCATCAAGAGAGCATGGAGAAAGGTTGGATGGAATTTTTGTGCATGGAACTCATGGCTGAAACCCTAGACGGATGGAGGAAGAAGATAACTCGTACGCCCTTGGATCTGGAGGAGAAGATTGACTTGACCACGAATCGAACGGCCCACATTTAACCTGAGTTTTGGTGGGAAGTTTCAAAAATTGAAACGCATCGTTTCATTAATTGGGGGGATTGGGCTCAGATAGCTATTCGCACCCCCCAAGTTAGTAAGCCCAACGCGCTGAACATGAATTTCCTGCTATTCTCACCCCCTTCAACTATTTCTTTATATTTTCTATTTTATTTTCTTTTCATTTTTCATTCATTTTTAAAAATTCATAATAAATAGAAAAATCATTATTTTTAATTCATTCTTTTTGCATATTTTTCTTTAGGATGTCTAGAAAATTATAAAAAAATAAAAATTGCATTTTATTTTTTATTTGATATTTTTCCCATATTTTCTAAATAAATAACATTTTACATAATTTCATTTCATACATGATTTTGATATTTTTTGTTCTATTAATTGCTTCAATATTTTTCATCCATTCTTTTTAGGTTGTTTAGGTTAGACATTGAACTTGTAGATTCAATTTAGTTCCCATTTTTAGAAATTAAATTTAGGTGCTTAGTGTAAGTGTGAACAACATGAATAAACTAGGGTTTTTAGGTGATGACTTAGGAGATTTGATTCTTTTCCCTTAGGACTTAGGGTTTGACTAATTTAGTTATGGGACTATAGGGGCTATGGGTAGTTATTAGACCCCTTAGAAAAAGTCAGGATTCCCCTACTGCTATTAATATACTGTATATCTGATTGATTGGTGTGGTGTGCCCTCTGGGGATTAGTGCTTGCTTGCTTGGGTATTGGGATTGTTTGGGGACTTGGGAGAGCTGAGGACTTGAGGAGATGAAGACCATTGGAGATCCAGAGATTGAAGAACAACTGCCAGAGTTGGAGAGGAGGTTCTTACTAGCAGCTGCTGAAGAGACTAGGGTTCAGGAGCTAGGCAGAGCTCTAGATTAGAAAGCTTGCTTCTCAAACATAGATGGCTTTGTTTGCCTCTATCTTTTCTCTATGATTCAAAGTCTCTTTCAAATATCCACCTCCTTCCTTTGGAAGGATCAGTGAATATATTTGAAAGATAGAACTTTTGAGAGAAAACTTTCTGTTTAATGTTAACAGTTGATGAACCACCCTTGGTAGGTAATTAACTGTCTAACATTCACTCACTTCATCTGGTTGGCTGCTGTTCATCCTGGAGCCTGAGACTTGAAGAAAAGCCATTGCAGATAGAAGACTGATGACCAAAGCCCTTGCCTGAAGGCCATGAAGATGAAGATTGATGCTTGTTGAGGCCTGTAGCTGATTGGAGATTGCTTGTAGCCAGATATTGATGTAGGGCTGCTGTGGCTGTTTATTTTTGCTGTATTTCATTTCTTGATGTATTGATTGGTTTTCTGGACTGTATTGTTTGCTGTTTACCCTGTTAGGTTGAAAGTGAAGTCTGTTCACTTTTGCCTATTGTTTTCTAGGTTCGAGGTTGAGTGGGACTCCCTTGCCTCGCTTGTACTGTTGCATCCATGCATTTTACTGCTTTATTATATCTGTTATTGTTTCTGTTTCTGCCTATCCCGTAGGATCTCTGTTTCTCTTTGTGCAAGAGAGGAGCATGATAGACATTAGGTTTTAACCCATGCATGATAACATTAGGTTAGTTTGTTTCCCTTCGCAACCGTAGGTTAGAGTTCTGTCTCTTTCTTTCTCAAAACTAACAGAAAAACACAATAAAATTTCAAACACAATAAAAGACACTTCTTCCGTAAAAGAATGTGAACTCATCAAGACGTCATTTTTGTCCGCTTGGACGGCTAATCAGAAAAACCTTTTTCAGAAGGAATAAAATCAATCAAGACAAGCCTGTGTCTTCCGTGGCCCGAACTACGTTTGCTCTGATCTTTCATGCCGTGTGAAAGTACGTAGGCATAGGATGCGATATCCTAGCGAGCAACCTTCCCCTCCTTTCCCGTAGGTAGGCGAACTACGTTGACTCTGATTTCTCGTTCCAGACGGGAATACGTAGGCATAAAGTGCGGTACTTTGCCGAGTCATTTTCTTTTCCTTTTAACCCTTGACCTATAGTTTAGATAGAATAACAATCCATACCCGAAAACAAGCGTGGATCCCGTCGAGTACGACGGACGTGAGGGGTGCTAATGCCTTCCCCTTGCGTAACCGACTCCCGAATCCAGGTTTTGGTTGCGACGACCATACCTTTCCCGTGTTGTGCGAGGTTTACTCTGAGTGTTTCCTTTCCCTCCCGTGGGATAAATAACGCACGGTGGCGACTCTTCTGTTCAGCCGGCGCCGATTTTCGCAGTAGCGACAGCTGGCGACTCTGCTGGGGACCCAACGTCCCCTGGCTGCTAAGGGCTGCGATAGTTCTTATGCATTTGGGATCCAACGTCCCTTAAGAGAGTCAATCCTAACGCTTGTTTTCCCGTCGAGGATTTTGTATGGATTTATATTTCTGACCTTTATTTTCAGCTTTATATATTGTTTATTATTGCTGTATTGGGGGGTGACGGGTGTTCTGATATTGAGTGAGAAGCCGGACCTGGGCTTGAGTGCACCTAGAATTAGAGTAGAAAGTAATGGGCGCGTGCCGGCTTTGCTTGCATTAGTGTCTCATGAAATCTACACTCGGACGAGGTTCTTCTGGTTGACTTCTTTTTCTACCCTTTGGGTCGAAGGGGTTGTTGGTCAGCTGAATTGTCGACTCCGGGAACCGATCATTTGGAAGTTGGCTAAGTGAGGCCTCTTTAGGATTTGATGATGCCACTCCTTCTGGGAATCGTATCATCAACCCTGAAAGTCTGTGACGCCGACGACCGCATAGGATGCCATACCTTTGTCAGTTGCTAGGACATCCACCTGTGAGAGGGTTTGGGGTTATGCAGGTAACTAGACCTTCAGACTACCGGTTATTTCTTGATCAGAGATCCTGGGTATTTATGGAGAGTTAGGAGGTCTGTCAGAGACCATGTGGAGATGTGTTCTGAGGTCTGTCAGAGACCAATTGGAGATGTGATTTGAGGTCTACCAGAGACCAGTGGGAGTTATGGTTTGAGGTCTGTCAGAGACCAGTATTGGAGCTTTGTTTTAGGTCTATATGAGACCAGGGTTTGATGACTTCTGGATGGTCTATCTGATACCTTTCTTGATTGGGTTCAGGCTATTCAGCTACAGCTTTGGTCCCTGTTGCATGTTACGTGCATTGCATTGTCTGCATATCCATTACCACTTGCATTTCACTAACGTGTGTCTGTGCTGCAGGTGCATTTGCATATTCCCCGGTTCTAGTACCCAGACTTCTGAGTTTTGATCATGGCTGGTTCGAGGAAGACAGTTGCGTATAAGCTACCGACACCCGATATTACTTCTTTGCTTGGTCTGATATCTCTTGCCGATGAGGAGGTTAGGAGAAGCTTCCGAATGAGTCACGGGAGATTACTGAGATTAGTCTGCAAGCCCACTGCTGATGAGATGAACGGGCTATACACCTTGATGCAGTTCTATGACCCCGCATTGAGATGCTTTACTTTTGCTGACTTCATTCTAGGGCCTACCATTGAGGAGTATGTGGAGTTTACTGAGCTTCCCGTGCAGAACAAGGTTCCCTTCATTCACTCCGCTGTTGAGCCCAAGTTGGAGGACTTAGCCAAAGCCTTGCATATGAATGCTGCTGAGTTGTTGGTGACTTCTTGGCTTGGGGTTCCCGGTTTCTCTCTAGATTTTCTGGTAGGCAAGGCTCAAGAGTACGCCAAGAACGGTTGTTGGGTGGTTTTCAACGCTATTTTGGCTTTATGCATTTATGGAATTGTGCTGTTTCCTAACTTGCCCAACTTTGTAGATCTGGATGCTTTCTATCTGTTTCCTGCAGGCAACCCGGTGCCAACGTTGATCGGAGACTTCTACCACTCATTGCACTACAAGAACGAAAACCGAAGGGGAAAATTTGTTTACTGCTGTGCTCCTCTATTAAATATGTGGTTCAAAAGTCATCACCCCATGAAGGGACCATTTGTGGACAGTGCAACCTCAGCCAGTTGGTCAGAGCGCCTGATGAGGCTATATTCCGAAGACGTTGTGTGGTTTGATCGAGACCTGTTGGGATCTGAGCTCATCTTCAGCTGTTCTGGGTACCCCAATGTGCCATTGATAGGAAGAAAAGGGTGTATCAATTACAACCCTTCTCTATTCATTCGTCAGTTCGGATATGCACTGAAGAATCCACCTCAGGAGGAGGAAGTACAGGAATCTCTGTACTTCACCGGAGACGTGAAGGGGGAGTTATTAGCCAAGTTGCAACATGCCTGGACACGTATTAACCGCAGAGGGAAGCCACTGTTAGGTAAGAACGATTGCCAGGCTTATGAACCTTACAGGGTTTGGATCCAGGAAAGAGCAAGTCAATTATTAATGCCATTTCCCGCTGCACCCGTCACTGTTCCCGTCCCGGCAGAAGAGCCAACTACTGTTTCTAGGGAGGCCTACGAGCAGGTTGTGAAGGAAAAGGAAGCCTTGATGAAGATCAACGAAGGGTTAGAGCAAGAGCTAGCTCAAGTACGCAGTGAGAAAAATAAGGCCGTATACGCTTTCCAACAACAAATCGAGCTGTTAAACAGGTTAGGGGCTGAGTTGACTGAGGAAAAGAAAAAGCGCGAACGTCTGGGGCAAGAGTTCAGAAGCTCCCATGACATGCTGGAAGCCAAAAAGAAGGCGCTTGACGCAGCACACCGAGAAATCTCCTCTTGCAATAAGACTTGGAATGCTACTCTCACCAACAATAAGATGAGAGAAGATAAGCTGAAGCAGCAAATTTCCGACCTCGAGGAGAAGTTGAAGTCTAGCATCAAGAAGTGTGAGGAAGAAGTGATGACCCGGTATAGTGTCCAGCATGCACTGAACAAGGCAATCAAATCCAGAGATGAAGCGGTGTCTCAGAAGCGAAAGCTAGAAGATTGCTTCGGAGAAGCAACATGGGAAGAAACTGCTGAAGACGTGCGTCGTGTTCTTAAGAAGAGAAACCAACTTGTTGAAGGGCTGCTTGATCGACCAAGCCATCCAGAGACCAAGAAGTTGATAGAAGAGTACCAGACTTTCGGGAGGATTTGATCATTTCATATAGTAACTTGTATGCTTTATTTGCATAGTGCTGACCATCACCAGGATTGTTGGTTGAGGTCATGCCTTCTTTGTACTCTCAGTGATATTGTACTCTGGGCTTATTGACTTTCCCTGCAATATATGAGGCTTTCTATGATTCAGCTCCGATATTCCTATTGTCAGCACTGTCATTGCACTGGCACCTTCACACTAGAACTGGGGGAATGAATTTCCCTAATGCACAGACACATTGCATTGCATCCATATTCATATTGCATTACAGGTAATCTTTGAATAGCGTCTTATTTCCTGCTCTGTACCAGGTACTTTTCAGGATTGCAGATCAGCACCCGCACCGCTATTCTACCCGCACCAACTGTCGAAGAATCATGGATCAAATGCAGAACGAGATGCAAGATGTGCGCGAGAAGCTCGCTCTCTTCATGCAGACCATGGAAGCTATTGCAAAAGGGCAGGAGAATTTGCAGGCCATGGTCCAGCCTCTGTTGGCCCGAAATGCTGGGCATGGTAATGAAGATCATCAGTCTGTACGGGTCGATACTGTTCATGGAGACGGCACTCCTACGCCAGTGGCTCCACCTGTAGTCAATATACCTGCTGCTAATGTCAACAACGCTACCGCCGCTGTGAATGGTAACGTCGGAGTGGGGAATGAGACTGCTGTCCATAACGTTGGGCTGGGTGATGTCAATTTGGGAGATAATATGGGAGGCAACGGCTTTGTCAATACTGGATTCGGGTTCAACGATCAGGGATTCGATAACACTGGGAAGTATGGCTTTAATGCCCAAGGCTTTGGGCAGGATGGCTATGGTGCGACCAATCAGGGTTACGGAGGTTTTGTAAATGGAAACGGCGCTGGATTTATGGCTTTTGGTCCTGCGGGAGGTGTTCAAGGGTACGGCAACAGAGGCCGAGGTCCGGGGATGAATCAAATCAGAGCTGGACGTAATAATGGATATGACGGGTATGGGGCTGGAAATGGTATGTGGCAAGAAATCAGCAGGAGGATGCTTTCTCCGGCGGAGGTTTCGAAGGGCCGATGGATGACTCCCAGAAGATCAGAATGCTGGAAGAGCAGATGAGGGGAGTCCTGAACCAAAGTGCTGTGGGTTTGGACATGGCAACAATGGGCTTGGTACCTGGCCTGAGGGTGCCAATCAAATTCAAAGCTCCTGCGTTCGATAAGTATAAAGGGGACACATGTCCAAAAGTGCATGTACGAGCTTATTACAGAAAGATGTCTGCATACTCAACTGATGAAAGAATGCTAATGCATTTCTTTCAAGATAGTCTGTCAGGTCCTTCCCTAGAATGGTACATGGGGTTGGAGCCAACTGATATCAAGACATGGAAGCAATTGGCGGAGGCGTTTGTAGCTCACTACAAGTATAATAGCGATTTGGCGCCCAATCGAGTCCAATTGGCCGGGCTGTCACAGAAGAAGGGGGAGAGCTTTAAAGAGTACGCGCAAAGGTGGCGCGATATGGCTGCCAGGGTCCGTCCTCCTGTGGAAGATAAGGAAATGAATGACATGTTTGTCGGCACATTCACCGGTCTGTTTCATGATATGCTGTTTCATACGTCTCTGGCCAGTTTTTCAGACCTAATTCTGATGGGAGAAAAGATTGAACGTAACATTAAGCAAGGAAAGTTCCAGGTTGAGGAATCAACTGCATCTGGCAGTAATAGGAAAGCTTATGGTGGGCGCCGTCAAGGCGAGGCAAGTGCAGTATTTGGAGGCCGAGGCCGAGGCCGAGGCAGGGGACGAGGTCAATATCGTCAGCCGCAGCAGGTGGCGAGTGTTACTATCCCGTATCAACAACAACCACTCCAGCAACAACAACCACTCCAGCAACAGCCAATGCAACAGCAGCAGCAGTCTCAGCAGGGGGCACAACAGGCTCAGCGAAGATTCCAGGGTAGTAAACCGAGAAGAGTGTTTGAGAATCCTCCCTCAACCTATGCCGATTTGTTGCAGACATTGTTGGGATTGAACCTGGTAGAGAAAAGAACTCTGGCACCGATAACGGGAGCTCCCCCGTTTGGTTACGATGCAAGCAGGCACTGTGAGTTTCATTCTGGAGCTCCGGGTCACGATATAGAAGGTTGCCATGCTTTTAAGCATGTTGTGCAGGATCTTTTGGACAATAAGACTATCAATTTCGGAACGGCAGATCCGAATATAGTGCAGAAACCCATGCCTAATCATGGGGCAAACGCCATTCTGACTGAGGAAGGGTTGAATCTGATTATGAATGTTGAAGATTTAAAGACACCGCTGAGCGAGATAAAGAGCCGACTGTTACAAGGGGGTGTTTACCCAGGATGTAACGAGTATTGCTTAGACTGTTGGACCCTAGCTGGGGGGTGTGATGATTTGAAGAAGGGCATCCAGGCTTTAATTAATGAAGGTATATTGCAGTTTGACCAAGCAGCAACTGAAGAGCCCGCAGGGGCAGTAGCAGATGATCAGAATGACGTGGCCATGGTAACAATTCCTCGGAAGACAATCACTATTGCAGCACCAGCTCAGCGACCACCGATCACTATAACTAAGGCCGGGCCGATCCCGTACGAGAATACGAAAGCAGTCCCATGGTCATATGGGTTGGAGGTGTATTGTGACGGGATTAAAATTGATGTTAATAAGCAGCCAGCCGAGACTGTGGATAATGTTGTTGGTTCAGGAGGCATGACAAGGAGTGGCAGGATCTTTATATCCCCTGAAGTGGAGGCCGAAAGACTAGCTAAAGGAAAAGGGAAAGCAGTTGAGAATGTCCCGGTGCAAGCAAGTGACAAGGAATCGGCGTCGAAAGACGTAGAAGAGTTCATGCGCTTGATTCGCAAAAGTGATTATAAGATTGTGGAGCATCTGCAGCAGACGCCGTCCAAAATATCTATCTTGTCATTGCTGTTGTGTTCGGAAGCCCACAGGAATGCGTTGCTGAAAGTCCTGGATACTTCTTTTGTACCCCAAGACGTCTCCGTGAATCAGCTGGAAGGAGTGTTGGCACATGTGAATGCAGGCCACAGCTTGGGCTTTACTGATTTTGACTTGACTCCGAAAGGGAGAGATCATAATATGGCGCTGCACGTATCTGTTGAGTGTAGAGGATCAGTAATGTCGCACGTGTTGGTTGACACCGGATCGTCTTTGAATGTGCTGCCCAAGAAGGCGATGATGAAGCTGGATGTTAGAGGAATCTTGTGTACGCCCAGTGATTTGGTAGTCAGAGCGTTTGACGGCACGCGGAGAACAGTCTTTGGATCGATTACATTGCCTCTGCAGGTGGGGCCGAAGGTGTTTGCAACTGAGTTTTATATCATGGATATACAGCCTGCGTACAGCTGCCTGCTTGGAAGACCCTGGATTCATGGGGCGGGGGCAGTCACGTCCACCCTGCATCAGAAGTTAAAATATATGGTCGGAGACAGCGTAGTCACCGTATGCGGAGAAGAAGACATCCTGGTCAGCCATCTGTCGTCATTTAAATATGTGGAGGTCGACGGAGAAATCCACGAAACACCCTGCCAGGCATTTGAAGGTTTGCGCATCAAGAACAAAGGTCCCGGGCCGAGCAAAGCGTCAGAGATAGCTGTTTCATCGTATAAAGAATCTCAAGCTCTAGTAGAAGCAGGAGAAGCAAAGGGCTGGGGCAAAGTGCTGGACATTCCTGCGAAGATGGACCGGTTCGGGCTGGGATACCAACCGTCGTCATCAACTCCTTCCGTGGAGGCACCCCGTTTCAGAAGGCCAATCACCATCTCTGCCAGTGGGGTGTGTCATGAGACCGTCAATGCTGCTTCGAAGTCTGATGAAGGAGACAGCGACTGCGATATGGATGCCTGGATTCAGCCAAGCGCGCCAGGACAAGGACTGTGTAACTGGTCTATTCAGGAGCTTGTTCCTGTGACTTTTAAACAGTAATGCTTTGCTTTATTAATTGTTGAATAATCTGATGTCTTGCCCAGGGCATCAGGATTTGCTTAGGGCTGTGTTGTTATGAACATTGCATGTCGATCATTAAATAAATGGCGTTTTTCATGCGCAAATACTGTAATCCCTGTCTTTCTTGTTTTACATTTTTCAATAAAATGGCAACGTGGTTGTTCGCTTTATACGCATTTTGAAGCGCTTAACCGTTCCTTTTGCAGGATAACATTTTCAGATGACATCCTTGAACCACCTATGACTCGTCCCGACTTCAAGCACCCGGTATTTCAGGCCGAAGAAGAGGTTGTCGAAGATAGTGACGTTCCTGAAGAACTGTCTTGGTTGGTGAAGCAAGAGGAAAGAGCCATTCTGCCTCACGAAGAGGTCATCGAAATTATCAACTTGGGATCGGAAGGGGTTGAGAAGAATATTCGTATCGGAGCCGCACTGCAGAGCGATAGCAAGCGAAGACTGGTTGAAATGCTCCGAGAGTATAGTGATGTATTCGCTTGGTCGTATGAAGATATGCCAGGGCTCGATACAGATATGGTTGTGCACCGTCTGCCACTGAAAGAAGAATGCCCGCCGGTCAAACAAAAGCTTCGCAGAACTCGACCAGATATGGCAGTGAAGATCAAAGAGGAAGTTCAAAAACAGTGGGACGCTGGTTCCCTGGCTGTGACAAAATATCCCTCATGGGTTGCTAACATCGTACCAGTGCCAAAGAAAGATGGCAAGGTTCGGATGTGCGTGGATTATAGGGATTTGAACAAAGCGAGCCCAAAAGACGATTTTCCACTTCCTCATATTGATGTGCTAGTTGATAATACTGCTCAATACTCCGTATTCTCCTTCATGGATGGCTTTTCAGGCTATAATCAGATTAAAATGGCGCCAGAGGATATGGAGAAGACCACTTTCATAACGCCTTGGGGAACATTTTGCTACAAAGTGATGCCCTTTGGTTTGAAAAACGCAGGGGCAACATATCAGCGTGCGATGACGACTCTTTTCCATGATATGATGCATAAAGAGATCGAAGTTTACGTTGACGATATGATTGCCAAATCCCAGACGGAGGAAGAGCATCTGGTGAATCTGCTGAAGTTATTTAAAAGGCTTAGGAAGTTCAGGCTGAGGCTGAACCCTAACAAATGCACCTTCGGGGTGAGATCGGGTAAGCTGCTAGGGTTTATCGTAAGCGAAAGAGGAATAGAGGTCGATCCTGCTAAAATAAAAGCGATCCAAGAAATGCCGACGCCTAAAACAGAAAAAGAGGTGCGCGGGTTTTTAGGGAGGTTGAACTACATCGCTCGGTTCATATCTCACCTAACTGCTACGTGCGAACCATTATTCAAGCTGTTGAAGAAAGATCAAGCAGTAACGTGGAACGAAAATTGTCAAAAGGCGTTCGATAAAATAAAGCAGTATTTGCAGGAGCCTCCCATTCTGATACCCCCAGTGGCAGGTAGACCCTTGATAATGTATTTGACGGTTCTTGAGGGAAGCATGGGTTGTGTTCTCGGTCAGCACGACGAGACAGGGAGAAAGGAGCATGCGATCTATTACTTGAGTAAGAAATTTACAGACTGTGAATCTCGGTATTCAATGCTGGAGAAAACTTGCTGCGCGCTAGCCTGGGCTGCCAAGCGCTTAAGGCAGTACATGCTGAATCATACAACCATGCTCATCTCGAAGATGGATCCTATCAAATATGTATTTGAAAAGCAGGCGTTGTCAGGGAGAATTGCCCGTTGGCAGATGGTCTTGACTGAATATGATATTCAATACGTCTCGCAGAAGGCTATAAAGGGGAGTGTGCTGTCTGAGTATCTGGCGGAGCAGCCTATTGAAGAGTACCAATCGATGAGGTTCGATTTTCCTGACGAGGATATCATGTACCTAAAGATGAAAGATTGTGAAGAGTCGTTGCCAGACGAGGGACCAGAGATGGGTTCCAAATGGAAGATGATATTTGACGGAGCTGTGAATGCTTACGGTAGCGGAATAGGGGCAATCATCACTACGCCACACGGGTCGCACATCCCGTTTACTGCCCGATTGACCTTTGCCGTTACCAATAATGAGGCCGAATACGAAGCTTGTATAATGGGGCTTGAAGAAGCCATTGATTTGCGAATCAAACATCTGGACATATACGGAGACTCAACTCTGGTGGTGAATCAGATAAAAGGGGAATGGGAGACGCGGCAGCCCAATTTGATACATTACATGAATTATGCAAGGAGATTGTTGCCTTTCTTCGACAAGGTTGAACCGCATCATGTACCGCGGGCAGAAAATCAAATGGCTGACGCCCTTGCCACTTTGTCTTCCATGTACAAAGTCAACTTCTGGAACGAAGCTCCCCGAATCATTATCTCTCGGCTTGACAGGCCAGCTTATGTATTTGCTATTGATGAAGCATCTGACGACAAACCATGGTATTTCGATATCCTTAATTTCCTGAAGAATAAAGAGTATCCGGCTGGGGCATCCAGTCAAGATCAGAGGACTCTCAAGAGATTAGCGGGCAATTTCTATTTGAACCCGGATGGCGTGTTATACAGAAGGAACCACGACTTGGTACTGTTGCGTTGTGTAGACGAAAGAGAGGCAAAGTTGCTCATGGAGGAAATTCACGAAGGTACCTTTGGTACGCATGCTGGTGGACATGCTATGACGAGAAAACTGCTGCGGGCAGGTTATTTTTGGCTGACCATGGAAACTGATTGTTTCAAGTTTGCGAGGAAGTGTCACAAGTGCCAAATCTATGCTGATAAGATCCATGTGCCTCCAAGTCCTCTGAATGTAATGTCATCGCCATGGCCATTCTCTATGTGGGGAATCGATATGATTGGAAAGATCGAGCCGACAACTTCTAACGGGCATCGGTTCATCCTAGTAGCAATCGATTATTTCACCAAGTGGGTGGAAGCGGCGTCTTATGCAAATGTAACGAAGCAAGTGGTGGCCAGATTCATCAAAAGAGATATCATTTGCCGATATGGGATTCCCGAGCGGATAATCACGGATAATGGTTCAAACCTGAACAACAAAATGATGAAGGAGCTCTGTCAGAATTTCAAGATCGAACATCACAACTCCTCCCCTTACCGACCCAAGATGAATGGCGCTGTTGAGGCGGCCAATAAGAATATCAAGAAGATCGTTCAGAAAATGGTGGTGACCTATAAGGATTGCCACGAGATGCTACCTTTCGCTTTGCACGGTTATCGTACGACGGTACGCACATCAACCGGGGCAACTCCGTTCTCGTTAGTATACGGAATGGAAGCGGTATTACCATTGGAAGTTGAGATCCCTTCTCTGAGGGTATTGCGAGACGTTCAGCTGGACGAGGCCGAATGGGTGAAGGACAGGTTGAATCAACTGAGTTTGATGGATGAGAAGAGGTTAGCTTCCCTAGCATACGGTCGTTTGTACCAGAGCCGGATGAAGAAAGCGTACGACAAGAAGATACATCCGCGAAGCTTTCAGACGGGCGACCTTGTGCTGAAAAGGATTCTCCCGCCGCAAGCAGATCACAGGGGCAAATGGACCCCCAACTACGAAGGGCCATACGTTGTCAGGAAAGTATTTTCAGGAGGAGCGTTGTTGCTGTCCACTATGGACGGTGAAGACTTCACGTCGCTTGTGAATTCGGACGCAGTTAAAAAATACTTTGCTTAAAATTGACCCGCTGGACAGAAAAAGAGAGTCCAGGCAAAAATGGGGCATCCTGGCGAACCAAAAACAGAATGAAAGGTTCGGGCAAAAATTAGGGATAAAATTGAAAAATGTACACCCGCGAAGTTGAAAACCTACACTGGGCGACTTCGGCAAAAAGGGGTATCCCGGTGAACTGAAAACCCGTAAAGGGCGGTTCACGCAAAAGTTAGGGATTTGAGAAGCAAATGACTGCGGTCCGAATTTGATAATTGCAATAAGCATCAATGCGGGAGAATACATTTGAGGAGTCAGTTATCCGATACAATCTCTTCAGAAGTGGGGACACCGGGAAAGCATTAGGGTCGGACGAGTCATGGGAGGAGCAGTTCGTGGTGTTCATCTGCATCCCGTTGCCGACATGTGTACAAATTTAAGTTGCCAATATTTATGCTTCTTGTGCATCCTTGTATACTTGTATATTTGCTTTGTGTAGCTTCCTCATTTCAGGAGTTACGTCCCTTGTACAAAAAACTCCGCCCATTCAGGGGTCAATCAATAAAATACGTTATTCAGTACTTGACATTGTTCTTTACTGTTTTGTGCATGATTAACGCCTAAGTTTGATGAAACTAGCGTGTGTATAACGTCACTGGCCCTTGCCAACAGTTGCTAAAGCTTTGAATTAGCTGAAAATAACGTCACTAACCTGAATTGATTTGGTTGCATAGGCTTGTCTTGTCTTGTTTGTGTTGTTGCAGGTTTCATAACCGTACGAGGAAGATGATCAAAAGATTGCAATAACGAAAGACTCAGCCCTCACGCAGGTCATGCAGGTTCTTCCTGAAGAAGGATCGAACTCTCCAGCTAGTCGTAGCTTGTGCAAAAAAGGGATTATCCAGCAAAGTCGTTCATCCTCAACAGAATTGACGATTCCAACATTGTATCTCAAGCAGAGTTGGTTTAGCCTTAGAAGATTAATATCTGTGAGCTGTATTCAGACAGGTTCATCTTTCCCCGCAGGGTCATTCACTCTCTCCCAGCAAAGTCAGTTGATTTCCCCCGAGAGAGTCATCCCATCCCTAGTAGAATTCTCGTTTCAGCAAGTGTTCTTTCCTCCCAGCGAAACTCGAAGATCAAGGCTCTCCCCAGCAGAGTTGGTGGTGGATCCTGGCATTTATTTTGTCAGGGATACGGTGTAATATCAGTTCACTCTCCAGCAGAAGGTCCGATCATGCTTTGCACATCTGTTATTCCCCAGCAAAGTTATATTTCCCAGCAGGGGGTTATCTCAACAGGGTGTTTGGTTTGAGCTCCCAATTTCCCAGCATGGTTGACTTCACCCTTCCAGCATTTATTTGGCTGGAATAATTCTGTAGCATCTGGCTATCCCCGGCAGAGTCGGCGTTATCTACAGCATTTGTTTTGCTGAAGCAGTTTTTGTACTATAGCAATTCAGGTGAAGAGAACTCTTGCTCAAATGAACTACCAAACACTCAAGATCTCGGCATGAGATATTCAATGATAATGTCAGTTTCGGCAGTATTCCCCACGGAGTTACCAAGATAAGTTTCTCCTTATTTCCAAGCAGAGTTATTTGTCTTCAAGGGGTTTCATGAATCAGAATTTCAGAAGTTACCGCCGGTTATCAGAACAGGCGTCCGGTAGTTTGATTTCCAGATATCCCCAGTAGAGTCCGCCTCAAAGTCGCTGTCACGTCAGTGCTAAAGAAGTTTGTGGGTTGGGATCAAAGAAGAACTAAGTCCTGACGTGGACAATTTATCCCTATGTTGACGGGATTCCTTCAGAAGTGGGTGTCCTAACGTGGACAGATTTATTCCCCGGGTTGATGAGATGTGGTAGTCCTAAAGTGGACAGATTCGGGTTCTCGGAATTGGTGGAATGTGATGTCACGATGTTGACAAAACTGATTACTCTTTGTGTTGGTGTCCTGACGAGGACCATTTACTCTCAGCAGTTATCTTTCTTCGTGTTGGTGAAGCGTGGGTCCTGACGTGGACAGATCAGACGAAGATGTGAGTCCTGACGCGGACAAGTTTTATTTTCTCAACAGAGGAGATGTGAGTCCTGACGTGGACAAGTTGTATTCCCCCAGCGGGTCGAAGATGCCTGAGTCCTGACGTGGACAAACCAAGACGAAACGAGAGTCCTGCCGTGGACAGGTCTATGCCTTACGTGGAAAGAGAAGTTGTTTCCTTACGTGGAAAAATTTAGTCCTTACGTGGACAGATCAAGAATTTTATTCCTTACGGGGAAGAAGATTGGTTTCCTTACGTGGGAAGAAGACGAATTCCTTACGTGGAAAGATGGGAGTCCTTACGTGGACAAATCAAAAAGAGTTTCCTTATGTGGAAAGATTGAGTCCTTACGTGGACATATCAAGATTGGGGTCCTGACGTGGACAGATCAAAGATGACATTCCTAACGTGGGAAGAAAGATTGATGTAGTATTCCTAACGTGGAAAGATTAGAGTCCTGACATGGACATATCAAGTTGCATTCCTAACGTGGAAAAAGAAGTTGGTTTCCTAACGTGGAAAAGAAGATAGATTCCTGACGTGGAAGGGGTTTAGTCCTGACGTGGACAGATTCAAAAGAAGGTGTTATTCCTAACGGGGAACGGTTATTCCCTACGTGGAAGGACAAATAATCCCCAGCACGGTCGCTACGAGATCAGTGGGTTGCCGTAACAGTTAAATTCAGCTGATGAATGTCGTTCCCCAAGCAGTGGCGCAGTTTATTTCTGCGGTTGGCAAATTTCTGGGTTCCTAGTATTCAACCGTCTCGTACCTCGAATGTCTGAAGGCTCCGGGCTCTTCACCCAATCGGGTCCAAGTCGCTTGAATAGGGGCAGCTGTTGCACCCTAAAATTTGCTCAACCTTATTCACTTGGTTCATGTTTTAATACCATTAGCATTTGCATATAGAGTCATGTACATAGGTTACTCATCTGCATAGCATAAGCATAACAAGTCATTCAACAGGGAACCAAGCATTATTCTCATCTCTAGAGGCCTATCAAGAGGTTATTATCCTAAGTCAATCTCATTCAAGTCATCAGAAGAGAATGTGAAAGCAAAGAGTTCAGCAGATCAAGCCTCGAGTCTATCTCCTATCTGAGGGTGTCTGAGGATCAACAAGGGAATTATGAGTTGTGAATTGAGAGTATGGGGAGTATTTAGACATCTTGGAGGACTTAGAAAGTCATTTGGAGAAGGAGACAAGTCATTGGTGAAGTCACAAGAATTGCAGTTGAAGACAGTCAACTAGGGTTTCATCTGGGTCAACCCTAGGTTAATTGATTGATTTAAAGGCATTTAGGGATATTGGAGAGATGTGGGGTTCATCATTTGACATGAAGAATGAGGATATGTTGTCATGCTAAGAAGAAATCAAGAGAAATCAAGGAGAAGAGGAGTTTCTAAATTAGGGTTTCTATGTAAAATCCCCTAGTTTAGGTCAAATCTCCAAGCAAGATAAGTCAAAATGCAAGCTTCAAATGGCTTCTTGGCCAACATGAAACTTGTAGAGGATCTCAAGACCTTTAATTTGAGTGGTGGAAGACATCAAGTAGATTTATAGAACTCAAGTTATGGTCCTTGCAAGTTACAGGTCATCTGAGGTATCTGAAATTTTGTCTGTGAAAGTGACTTGACTTCCAAGCTAGTTTTACCCCTCAAGGAGATTTCAAATGAATTTCTGGTCAACATAAGAATTGTTCCTCATTGTCTTAGCTTTCTATAATGGTATAGTGTGCCTTCATATTATGTGTGGAACTCAACTTATGATCTTGGCAAGCAAAGGGTATTTTGGTCATTTGTGAATTACAGGTCATTTTAACCTATGTCCAAAACTCATACAAGGAGGCCTCAAATGGAAAAACTTACAACATCAAACTTGCTCCAAATGACATTTTGAGTCTAGAAAAGTGACCATGAGAGATTGGAAATGTCCATAGCACAAGGTTTCAAAATTGGTGGATTTAATGAAGAAAAATGGCTTAAAAAATGATATTTTCATATCTTGACCAAATGATGCAAAATTATAGGTCATTTTGAATGGAAAAGGCATTTTAAAGACATTGGCTAAAGTGGAATTTTGTGTTTAGGTCATAATTTGTGAGTTATCCATGGTTGCTTGAATTGAAAGTAACATAATCCAAATTGAAAGGGAAAAGTGTAAGGGAAACTTCTCCAAGTTTCTAGGAGGTTCTAATGCAACCTATATATTCATGCAAGCTGGTTCATGCAAGGGTTGGTGCTCCCATTTGTTCAAAACCTCCATTTTCATTCATTTTCTCATTCTTGCATAAGCTACTCAAACTCTCACAAATCTCTCAAAACTCTCACATCTTTGGATTGAATCTTCATCATCATCATTCAAACCCTAGGATTCACATCAAGAAGTGGTTGAATTGATCAAGAATTGTACCAATTATCTTCTTCACTCCATGTTGCACTTTCATCAAAAATCCATTAAAACTTCCTCCATCATTTTGATCTCTGTTACCATCATCATCCACTATCATCAAGGAGTAATTGGCACAAGGAATTGGAGAGAATTCATGGCTGTGTGAAGAGACTCAAGTTGAAACTCCAACTTGCATGAAGAATGGAATAGAGTAATTCACAAAGATTAAGCACAAATCACTGCAAACAGAAGCATACACATTCACTAGAGATCCTTTTCAGCAAGTATCAAAGGTTGAAGTGGAGTCTAACCACCATTGCCATCACCAATTGCAAGGTATGTAAACTTCTTCGAATCTCACTACTCAGGCTGTTATAGATCATGTGGTTAGGATAGGATTGTTTAGAGACCCTAGGGGAATAATTCTTGAGGTTTAGGGATAGTTTTATGGAGATCCATGACAGGTTGCCATTTCTGTTAGCTTCAAGAATAAGCTGTGTACTGGATTATAATCAATGTAATGAGGCATAGAATAATGAGGGAAGTATGTAGATTAGTTGTGGATCATCAGGTTTGAATTCTGGCAAAATTGACATCAGGCAAGCATGGTATACCCTGAGTTTCGTGCCTTCTGTTTGGAGTCTACGAAGAGAGTTAGAGAAAACTAGGACTAGACATGGATTCCTTGGGTTTTATAGATTATTTTAGGGCTTAGAATTGTTCGTTTTCATCAAGAGAGCATGGAGAAAGGTTGGATGGAATTTTTGTGCATGGAACTCATGGCTGAAACCCTAGACGGATGGAGGAAGAAGATAACTCGTACGCCCTTGGATCTGGAGGAGAAGATTGACTTGACCACGAATCGAACGGCCCACATTTAACCTGAGTTTTGGTGGGAAGTTTCAAAAATTGAAACGCATCGTTTCATTAATTGGGGGGATTGGGCTCAGATAGCTATTCGCACCCCCCAAGTTAGTAAGCCCAACGCGCTGAACATGAATTTCCTGCTATTCTCACCCCCTTCAACTATTTCTTTATATTTTCCATTTTATTTTCTTTTCATTTTTCATCCATTTTTAAAAATTCATAATAAATAGAAAAATCATTATTTTTAATTCATTCTTTTTGCATATTTTTCTTTAGGATGTCTAGAAAATTATAAAAAAATAAAAATTGAATTTTATTTTTTATTTGATATTTTTCCCATATTTTCTAAATAAATAACATTTTACATAATTTCATTTCATACATGATTTTGATTTTCTTTGTTCTATTAATTGCTTCAATATTTTTCATCCATTTTTTTAGGTTGTTTAGGTTAGACATTGAACTTGTAGATTCAATTTAGTTCCCATTTTTAGAAATTAAATTTAGGTGCTTAGTGTAAGTGTGAAAAACATGAATAAACTAGGGTTTTTAGGTGATGACTTAGGAGATTTGATTCTTTTCCCTTAGGACTTAGGGTTTGACTAGTTTAGTTATGGGACTATAGGGGCTATGGGTAGTTATTAGACCCCTTAGAAAAAGTCAGGATTCCCCTACTGCTATTAATATACTGTATATCTGATTGATTGGTGTGGTGTGCCCTCTGGGGATTAGTGCTTGCTTGCTTGGGTATTGGGATTGTTTGGGGACTTGGGAGAGCTGAGGACTTGAGGAGATGAAGACCATTGGAGATCCAGAGATTGAAGAACAACTGCCAGAGTTGGAGAGGAGGTTCTTACTAGCAGCTGCTGAAGAGACTAGGGTTCAGGAGCTAGGCAGAGCTCTAGATTAGAAAGCTTGCTTCTCAAACATAGATGGCTTTGTTTGCCTCTATCTTTTCTCTATGATTCAAAGTCTCTTTCAAATATCCACCTCCTTCCTTTGGAAGGATCAGTGAATATATTTGAAAGATAGAACTTTTGAGAGAAAACTTTCTGTTTAATGTTAACAGTTGATGAACCACCCTTGGTAGGTAATTAACTGTCTAACATTCACTCACTTCATCTGGTTGGCTGCTGTTCATCCTGGAGCCTGAGACTTGAAGAAAAGCCATTGCAGATAGAAGACTGATGACCAAAGCCCTTGCCTGAAGGCCATGAAGATGAAGATTGATGCTTGTTGAGGCCTGTAGCTGATTGGAGATTGCTTGTAGCCAGATATTGATGTAGGGCTGCTGTGGCTGTTTATTTTTGCTGTATTTCATTTCTTGATGTATTGATTGGTTTTCTGGACTGTATTGTTTGCTGTTTACCCTGTTAGGTTGAAAGTGAAGTCTGTTCACTTTTGCCTATTGTTTTCTAGGTTCGAGGTTGAGTGGGACTCCCTTGCCTCGCTTGTACTGTTGCATCCATGCATTTTACTGCTTTATTATATCTGTTATTGTTTCTGTTTCTGCCTATCCCGTAGGATCTCTGTTTCTCTCTGTGCAAGAGAGGAGCATGATAGACATTAGGTTTTAACCCATGCATGATACATTAGGTTAGTTTGTTTCCCTTCGCAACCGTAGGTTAGAGTTATGTCTCTTTCTTTCTCAAAACTAACAGAAAAACACAATAAAATTTCAAACACAATAAAAGACACTTCTTCCGTAAAAGAATGTGAACTCATCAAGACGTCATTTTTGTTCGCTTGGACGGCTAATCAGAAAAACCTTTTTCAGAAGGAATAAAATCAATCAAGACAAGCCTGTGTCTTCCGTGGCCCGAACTACGTTTGCTCTGATCTTTCATGCCGTGTGAAAGTACGTAGGCATAGGATGCGATATCCTAGCGAGCAACCTTCCCCTCCTTTCCCGTAGGTAGGCGAACTACGTTGACTCTGATTTCTCGTTCCAGACGGGAATACGTAGGCATAAAGTGCGGTACTTTGCCGAGTCATTTTCTTTTCCTTTTAACCCTTGACCTATAGTTTAGATAGAATAACAATCCATACCCGAAAACAAGCGTGGATCCCGTCGAGTACGACGGACGTGAGGGGTGCTAATGCCTTCCCCTTGCGTAACCGACTCCCGAATCCAGGTTTTGGTTGCGACGACCATACCTTTCCCGTGTTGTGCGAGGTTTACTCTGAGTGTTTCCTTTCCCTCCCGTGGGATAAATAACGCACGGTGGCGACTCTTCTGTTCAGCCGGCGCCAATTTTCGCAGTAGCGACACCAGTGGTCCAGACAGGCAGACGTCCTCAACATTGGCAGTCCTCGGACATTTTTATCATTTGCATATGTAGTTTCTTTCTTGTTAGTTGCTACTTGCTTTTAAACATTGTTATTTTGAATAGTAATATTAATGAAGTGATTATGCATTTTTATGAGTTAATCATGTCGCTTTCGCTCATTTTTGCACAGCACAAACACATGCACTTTTATCCACTCCACTTTATCACTGTTTGTTTAGCAATGATTAGAGGGAGGATGACGAAAACTAAAAACTCATAACTGATGATCATATGCTTTCGGATAAAATCCTGCTGATGATGTACAAGCATCGTTTCAAATCCCCTAAACACCAGAGATATAAGGAGTTAGTCCCTAGTTAACCACTTCAAGCCTATAAGTAGGAGTTTCTTTCGGACTTTCAAACCCTCGCATCTTAACCTGGGGCAGGGTAGTTGTCAGTTAATTTGACCGAGTGTTCAAATTTCATAGAGGAGTGTCCCCATTCGAGGACCAATCACATCTTATCCCTCTCAAGAGGTCGTCCCTCATCAACCACAATGGTTAAACCTCACCAATCAGGAGTGAGACAGTTACAACCTTTCGGAGAAATTAAGACAAACAGTGTCGCACGACTTATTTCAAAAAAAAAAGAGAGAGAAAAAGCCCGCTAAGTTAAAAAGAAAAGCTGGAAAGCAAATACTTAGGCAAAATTGGGGCATCCCGCTGGACTTCAAAATCAAAAGAACTCAAAAAGAGTCAGTCCAGGAAAAAAATTAGGGAACAAAAGAATAAAAAGAAAGGATCTCAAAAGAAAAAATCCTCAAACAAGGACGAAGTCGTGTGATTACAGACACAAAAGGGGTAACTGTCACTTTGAAAACCTTGTGAGTTCCTTAACCATCACTCCTGCCATTCAATAAACATTTTGAAGAGGTGAACGCTTGTGCCTAGTTAACTGAACAATAGGACCGGAGATCATCACAGAGAAGGGGTAGGTACAAATTATACTTTGAGCCTAATATCCTTTGTTTCAATAACCGTGAACCCGGCCACGATTCAACCCTTAAAAGACCTAATTAAGGCGGGGTTTATTCTGAAGGCATACTACAATGAGGTTGAGTAACCTGACTCCCCCATGATTTGCTAATCATATCCTTGTTGATCTTTCACTAATCAAATCAGCACTACGTTTGGACTTTTGGTTCATTCGTCACTCACGACACTTAATAAGTGACATTTCTTTCAAAATCTGCATGAACACTGCATTAAAATTACCATTCATGAACAAATAATTTTAATTGTAGGTCAGTAGTTGACATGGAGGAAATTCCAACAGGGAATAATCGAACAGGACTAGATCATTCAACAGTCTGGACCAGAATTGAGTATACCTTGCAGCCCTATGGATCTGGGGCATTGACATCCAGTGAATTTGGAATCAGTCAGTCTGAGACAAGTCCCGAAGCATCGGTTGATTATGGGGAAGATCATTCAAAAAGCAATTGGTCAAAAGTGAATCATCTTGAGGCTCTACCAATCAGGGTCAATCACCCAGAGTTTCTTTGATTGAGGGCAGATCCCTCCATTATTCAATCAGATCAGGTTAAGTCGCTTCAACGCTCATTCAAGGGAAAATCACTTCAAGAGTACATTGAAGCCAATCATTCTGAGAGTTGGTCAATCAAGTCAAGATCTCTTCATTGTACAGATTCTGGGGTAACCCATCTCGAGGTCGTCTCATGACAAGCTATTTTCTTCTCAAGGTGAACTCTTTCCCAAAGATCAGACTGAGGCAAGTTGAACTACACTGGGGCAAGTTACTCGAGCGTGTTCATTCTCCTCAGCAAGAGTTGAGTGTCGGGGAATCATGTCATTACCTCATCAAATAACCTTAAAAGGCCTTGCTGTCATTGGGTCGTCATCCCACAGCCTAAACCTGTTACTTGTCTGAACCTTGTAACCTAAATCATTTCCAAAGCCTAGTTCTCGCCTACCAAACTTCCAAAGCCCAGTTCTCGTCTGGAAAACCTTTAAACCAGTTCTCGTTTGGTCAACTCATCAGTACGCACCAGTTCCCGTCTGTTACATGTCAATCTTTAAACCAGTTCCCGCCTGGTCACCCTTTTGTTTAGCCTACTGTTTAATCAGTTCTCGTCTGGCTAACACAGTTTCAAAGTCCAGTTCTCGTCTTGCAAACCAAAAACCAGTTCTCGTTTGGGAAACCAGAAATCAGTTCCCGTCTGATACCCAAACCTAGAAGTCAGTTCTCGTCTGACAACTTAACCTTTTGCCACCAGTTCTCGTCTGGTAGTCTACCCTCAAATGCTAGTTCTCGACTAGTATTTTCCCTTTAAAATCCATTTTTGTCGGTAACCAAAAATAAATCCCTATCACCATAAACCTATTCCCAACCGGAAAAAAATGCCCAATTATACCTGGCACGATAATTCCCAGTGGCTCGCATGTTATCATATTTCCCGACACGAGGTTGAATTGACCTCACTCCTTCATAGTTGAGATTCTGTATTCCCTACGTTGATATTGATAAATCAGGAATATCTCGCCGACAGAGATGTGAAGGTTAAGATTGTTTCTCCTCAGTAGCTTAAGATTACAGCAAGTTGAGATGGCATTTATCCCTTATTAGAGCAGGACCAAGGTTATCTTCAGCAGGTCGAGATTGATATCCCCGGCAGAGTGTGGCCATCCCCAGCAGATTGATTATGTACGACCATCCCTAGTGGGTTGAGATTGAAGTTTCCCTGACAAGCAAAGTTGGGTTTATTTCCTCAGCAGTGGGACAAATGCAATGTTGTTTCCCCCACAAAGTGCAAGTCTTTGGCTCCTTTCCCCTCAGAGAGGTCATTGACTCATTCCCAAGCCGAGGTTGATATTGGTGAGTTTTTATTCTCATTTACCCCAAGCAGAGGTCGATAGCGATTCCCTCAATAAGTAATCCCCGGTAGATTGGATTTTGATTTCAGGCAGAATAGGTTTGTTTCTCAACGGTTTGCTTTGTAGCCTAGAAGGTTTTTGGTGTTCTAGGAGGCCATTCAGGGCTATGTTTCCCCAGTAGAGTGGATATGTTTCCCCCGACCGAGACATTTGTTCCCTAGAAGAGCCGTATTTTGGTGGGCCATCCAGGGCATTTTCCTCAGCAGGGTTTGATTTGATCCCCGGCAGTGTTGGCTTTCTTCTCTCCAGCATTTATTTTTCTGGAGTGGTTCTTTTGCATTTGAATCATGCATAGAATCCTCTAAACTTGTAGCATTTCCATTTCGTATGGAGAATTACACCATTTTCAAACATATGCATGTGAAACATAAGCCAGGTTGTTACCTTTATGTTCTCAAGTGTATCTCCAACAGATGATTGATATCTTTGCTCGAATGGTATCCAGAACATGGTAGTTTCTGTTCGCCTGCATGGTATCCAGACCACGACTTATGTTATTCCCGAGCGACGTCGGCGGATTTAGGTTGGTGGGGTTGTTATGAACTCATGTGGTATCCAGACCCTGATGAGTATATTTGTGGTGTATTCCTTTGTCCATTGAGTATTCAGGCTCCGATTATTTTTGTTGAGTATCTAGACTCCGGTTATTAGGTTGAGAGTTCAGGCTCCGGTTATTTTTGTTGAGTATCCAGACTCCGGTTATTACTTTGAGCGTTCATGCTCCGATCAATTTCGTTGAGTATCCAGACTCCGGCAAATTTCGTTGATTCATTTTGTTCATGTAGTATCCAGACTCCGACAATTTGAAATGTTATCCTTCAGTGTCGCTACCGCGAAAATAAGGTGCCGGCAAAACAGAAGAGTCGCCACCTTTCGTTATTTATCCCTCAGAACGGGAAAGGAAACGATCGGAGAAACCTGACGAAAAGGTATAAGACAAGGTCATCGCAACCATGTCTGGGTTCGGGAGTCGGTTACGCAAGGGGAAGGTATTAGCACCCCTCACGTCCATCGTACCCGATGGGATCCACGCTTGTTGTGTTTATCTGACGGGTTGGTTTTATCTATCTACCTGTCAAGGTTGGTCTAAAAAGAAAAGAAAAATGACTCGGCAAAGCGTCACACTTTATGCCTACGTATTCTCATCAGAGAATGACAAATCAGAGTCAACGTAGTTCGGCTAACTACGGGTTACGGGGAAGGTGGCTCGCTAATACGTCAGTATTGTGCCTACTTACTCTCAACAGGTATGAGAGATCAGAGCTTATGTAGTTCGGGATAATACGGATTACAGGAATATAGATTCATCTGTTTTTCGAGTAGGGTTAACAAACAGTTCCAGCAGTTTGGTGTACGCAGCTCGACCCTTGGAGACCTAGGCGTTACCGTTTGCGATAGAAATGGGAGTTAACGACACTCTTTTCTTCAGAAAAGCTTCCTTTGAATTATGGGCCCACGGGGCAAAAAGATTTGAAGTTTGTTTTCTGTCTTTTACGGAAGAACTGTTTTTTAGTTTTGTCTGTAGTTTGTACAGCACTAGAGACTATGACCTGGGAACGAATGCATCGCATATCGTCCAAAGGACGTATACTAAACATTCTAGACGATTGAGAGGAGGCCGCTCAATTATCATTACCCAAGTATCTTAAGGCTCGCATCGCGCTTGTACTAACTTGCCTTTATTACGTTTTTTACTGTTTGTTTGAGATGAGAAGAGAGAGAGGGACAACTACGGGGAGACTATCAAGTCCTAATGTTGTCATGCCAAGGATTCATCCTATGGTTGAGGTTTGAAACAGGGATCTCCTAGAAGTTATCATGCATAAGTTTCAACCTAAAGTTCTAATCATCACTTCCTTATCAAAGGAAGTGAGATTCCTAGGGGATCATGTTAAGAGGATACGAAAACAGATAAAGCATCAGCTAAACAGTAAACAATAAATGACTATAAAATGCATGCAATGCAAGTGAGGGAGGAAATGTGTGTGGGGCATCAGCCTCCACAAGCTCGTCTCAACCTCAAGCCAGATATGAATAATTGCTAAAATAATAGAAGAAAATAGAATGCCATCAAGCAAATCACAAAACACACAGGCAAGGGAGCGGATCTCTACCGAATACCAGCAAGCAAAGCCATACAGTAAAAATACAAGCAGAGGGAGAAACTCAACCTCTAATGCAATCATGCTCCTAGCTTAAAAGAATCTAAACATGAACTTATTCTAATGCATCAAGCAATTCAAACAAGGGAGAAAAACCATAATGAGCAACAAGGAAGTCATCCCAGGCTGCATTAGTTTAGAGGTATATCAATACCAGAGTCCATCATGGGCTCAACTTCTTGAGGAATGCACAGAATCCAACCAAAGGAAGGATTAGGCTCTCACAAGAGGGATCCTATGTCAATAGGACAGAAAAGACTGGGCATTAGTCCTAGATATCAATCTAAGGGTAACTTATTGTAGTGTATCAACACTGGATGTCCATCTCAGGCTCAACCTGTTGAGGAATGCACAGAATCTAACCAAGGGAAGGATTAGGCTCTCCCAAGAGGGATCCTAAGAAAAGGACTTTGATATGGATGACAGCGTATAAACCAAGGGAATATACCATGCCAAGAATGTCAATCCAAGGCTCAACCTCCTGAGGAATGCACAGAATCCAACCAAAGGAAGGATTAGGCTCTCCCAGGAGGGCTCCTCATCAAGACTTGAAGGATAAAGATAGTACAAACCAAAGGAATGTACTATACTGGGGAATGTCAATTCAAGGCTCAACCTCTTGAGGAATGCACAGAATCCAACCAAAGGAAGGATTAGGCTCTCCCAAGAGGGTTCCTCTTCAAGACTTGAATAGAGAATGTAGGGCAAAGCCCAAGGAAGAAGTCTCATAGGGGACTGGAGGCAACATAACACTCCAGAGAAACCCTACAAACTAGCTACAAGGTTCACCTAAGCTAGAGGCACCAAAAGCTCTATCAAGGCTATGGCAAAGTTCTAATGAGGTCTCTACCTTCTTACCAATTTGTCAAGAAAGGACTACATAATTTAAAATCATCTAATGGCTACTTACAATGTTAATCTATGAATTTCTCTAAGTTTGGATCACCTAAATTGAAATTACTTTGTAAAAGGGGGAACTAATTGAAAGTTACTCCTAAAAATTCTAGGAAAAATATCCTATCATCCTACATGTATCCACATGTTCTAATCCAAAAATCAGAAAGTAAACCTAAGTCTAAAAGGTTCAACCTAAACCTAAAGCTCAAGGTATCTCAAAGGGGTTCAATCATGAACACTCCTAAACAAGCATACTAAACCCTCATTTAAACTCCTCTAAAAAATTGTGATAAAAATCACAAGGCAATATCAATGTGTACTCAAACAACATACAAAAAATCAAGATCAAATTCAGAACCATGAGGGAGAAAGAAAATTGACAAAATCATAACATCAATATTTCAACATTAAACACATGTTAAACTAAAATAAATGCAATAAAATGAAAATGCATGAAAAATGGAAAATAAAATCATGACAACATTCTAAACATTTTAAATTGTATCTACAATTTTTCTCAAGATTTAATATCACTTTTTACTATTTTTTTGGAATTAAAATCAAACAATCATGTAAACAACAATTAAAAGAAAACAAAATTAAAAAGAAATGGATGAGCGGTGCAGTCAGCAACTAAAGTCAGTTGAAGGCGCTTGGGCCCAGCACAAGAGGGGGTGTTGGGAGCAACTGGGCATGAGGCCGATCTGAGTATCAACTCAGTCACCAAAAATAACCAGGGGAGGGGGTGCGTTGAGTAATCCTACCACGTTGTAAATCTCATTGGGCCTGGAGATGGGGGTGAGGATAGCAAGAGAAATTAAGGCCCAACGCTTTGAATTCATTCAGTTCAGCATAGTTCAAAAATTAACAAGAAAAAAAAGAGTTACGCGAGGTATCGAACTCGCTTGCTCTAGGTGTACGTAGCGTAGCAACTAAACCTGAGGAATTCCAAATATTGAAACGCTGCATTGAGGGGGGAGTACGCGTGGCTCAACAAGGACGCTAGGATTACTTGACGTAGTCAAGCTTTCAACGCAAACGGACTGTGAAGACTTCCTCTTCAACCTTTTAAACCTGCAATCTACGCGCGCGAAGCAGATCGCCGGTGGCTTTTCCGGCCACCCTGGCACAACGCTAACTCTCTCTACAGACCACCATTCGCCACGATCCCTACATGAATCTTGCCCAGAATTTCACCAGCAATCTAACCATACCACTTATTTGCTCTAAAAACGCATGAATCTCAAAATCACGATCTCAACCGAAAATGGTATCCAACCTAAATTGTCTCTAATCATGCAATTGATCATCCTAAATCCAACTACACTTCATCCTGATCCTAACCACCTATGAAATGCTATCTAACACTGCCTAAATTATGAGTAATCAAGAAATTCACCAACCTGTGTTTGAGCTTGCAACAGAGATGGTTCTTGCACGATTTAGCCTCCACAAAAGTGCAGATTCACTCCACGATGCTTGATGAAGGTGATGAAATCCTCAGTTTGCTTTGATATGCTCTTGAACTCCAAAATGAAATTTCAATTTCAAGCTTCTTTCTCCACTTCCCTCCAATGGATTCTCCACGAAAATGAGCACTAGAAGCTTCCAATTCTGTTCTAAATCCTATTTATGATCTGTTTCAATCAGTTAGAGGCCCAAACCAGGCCCATTCATGAGTTTTGGATTTTCATTTCCCTTCAAAATTTTCAATGTGGATATGTGCCCTCAAGCTTTATTCATACTCCAAGTTCATCCAAAATGATTGACTTAAGCCTTATGGAGTGTATTGAAGTGGGTTCCCTTCCTTGATTTCAATTTATGGAGTATATGGGATATGTTTCTTATTTGTGAAGCAACCTTCCAAATGGCCATGTTATGGACTTCAAACCAAAAATGTAATAATGCCAATCTCTCTAGAACATCAATTCCATTCAAATTGACTACAAATTTGACTTGAAAACATGTTATTCTCAATTATTTTGAATTTTCTCATTTTAATTCATTAAAATGGCTTTTTATATGAACTTTCTTCCACCAATGCTTGATATAATCCATATCAATGGACACTCTATATCTAGACAAGCTAAAAACATCATTTTGAACAACTTTCATGTTGAACAAAAATCCATTTGGGGCTTGCAAGATGGTGAAATTGACTTATGGTTCAAAATGACCTGTAATGCCCAAATTCCCAAAATACCCTTGACTTGTCAAAGCCATAACTTGAGTTCTACAAATCTAATCATGGACTTCTAGCACTCTATGGAAAGCTAAGAGAATAAGGAACAACATTCATGTTGACCAAAAGTTCATAGGAATCATCCTTCTAGGGAAAACGTGTCATGCAAGTTGGGTAACTTTCAAGCTCCAAATTCACATGCCTCAGATGACTTGTAACTTGTCTGGCTCATAACTTGAGTTCTATAAACCCTATCAAGGATTTCTAGTACTCAAATTAAATCTAAGATTATTCTCTACAACAATCATGTTGGGGTCAAGATGAGATGAAGATCATGTCTTGAGTTAGATGGCCTTGAAGTCAGGGGTCAAACTAGGGGATTTTACATTGTCAAGTCTTAGAAACCCTAGCCTAAAACTTCTCAAACTCTTCAATCATGATGAGTTAACTTTGGAATCATCCTTATAACATCTCAATTCATCAATCCATGATAACATGGCTCTTGGATTAGGTCTCAACCTTCTCCAAATCATCAGTTGACTTAGGGTTGACCCAGTCAAACCCTAGTTGCACCCATCATGGCTGAGGCTTCTTAATCTTGCACAATGACCTGTCTAGGCCTCAAAGTGATCTTCAACATTTGTCATGAGCTCTCTCAAGACCTCAAGTCCATCTCCAAGACCTCAGAATCATCTGATGGCTTTCCACAACTCTCAAGTTAGGAGACTACACACTTGGCTTCAACCACTCTCTCTGAGGATCTTTTTAACTTCTCTGACAAGGATATCAATCCTTGAGCACTTGAATAACCTTCTTAGCTAGCTTCATAGTCTTGTATAGATCTTGATTGGTAATCATATCTCTTGATCTCCTGCATACATATTGTCGCTTGCGCGAAAATAAGGTGCCGGCATGACAGAAGAGTCGCCACCTTTCGTTATTTATCCCTCAGAGCGGGAAAGGAAACGATCGGAAAAACCTGACGAATAAGGGTAAGACAAGGTCGTCGCAACCATTGTCTGGGTTCGGGAGTCGGTTACGCAAGGGGAAGGTATTAGCACCCCTCACGTCCGTCGTACTCGACGGGATCCTCGCTTGTGTGTTTACTTGGACGGGTTGGTTATAATCTATCTACCTATCAAGGCTGGCTGAAAAAAGAAAAGAAAAATGACTCGGCAAAGCGTCGCGCTTTATGCCTACGTATTCCCATCAGAGAATGAGAAATCAGAGTCAACGTAGTTCGGCTAACTACGGGGGAAGATGGGGAAAGGTTGCTCGCTAGGATATCGCATCCTATGCCTACGTACTTTCATCTGGTATGAAAGATCAGAGCAAACGTAGTTCGGGAAACTACAAGAAAAATGGCTCAACTAGGAGGGAGACTATCAAGTCCTACTGTTATCATGCCATGGACTCATCCTATGGTTGAAGTTTGAACAGGGAACTCCTAGATGTTGTCATGCATAGGTTTCAACCTAAAAGTCTATCATCAAATCCTCATCAGAGGAAATGAGAGTCCTAAGGGATCATGTCAATGATACACAGAATACAGACAAAAACATCAGTTTAACAGTAAAATGCATGCAATGCAAGTGAGGGAGGAAATGTGTGTGGGGCTTCAGCCTCCACAAGCTCATCTCGACCTCAAGCCAGTCATGAAATAACAGTAATCATACTGAAAATAATCAACATGCCATCAAGCAATAACAGATAAAGGAAGGGAAGTACCATCAGGTAAACAAAACGCACATGCTTGAGAAAGAAAGACTCATCCACTCTCTAATCCTAACCCTAATCACAGAATCTAAACAAAGCTCTCAAGCAAAACTCTCAAGCAAAACCATAAACAAGAGAAATCAATCCCAGTCTTCAAGCTTCAGAATAAACTTACCAAAGACAGGGAGCTAAGCAAGCAGACTCATAGTGTCTTCCTCAGGAAAGCACTAGGAGGTGTATACTCAGGAGTCATACCCTATGTGGCTCAACCACTGTGATCAGTTTACATTCCTCCTCAGGAGAAATTAAACTCACAAGCAGGCTCCAACATCACTGGATATTTAGGAAATCCTATCTGAACTAGTGGAACTAAATGAACAGACTCATAGGACCTTCCTCAGGAAAGTACTAGGAGGCTTCCACTTAGGAGTTGTATCCCATGTGGCTCAACAACATGTGATCAGTTTACATTCCTCCTCAGGAGAAATTAAACTCACAAGTTGGCTCCAACATCATTGGATACTTGAGAAATCCTAGACAAACTAAGGGAACTAAGTGAATAGACCCATAGGACCTTCCTCAGGAAAGTACTAGGAGGCTCTCACTTAGGAGTTGTATCCCATGTGGCTCAACAACAGGTGATCAGTTTACATTCCTCCTCAGGAGAAATTAAACTCACAAGTTGGCTCCAACATCATTGGATACTTAAGAAAGAGGTGAGAAGGAAGGATGAAAGTCATTCATAGTGCCTTCCTCAGGAAAGTACCATGAACTTCCTTCAAACTTCAGGATCTCAAACCTCACAGATGGGGAACAAGACAAGCTCTGGGTCTCTGCTTCTTGATCTACAATCTTCTCTTCATGATGCTCACCATCAAAGTCTTCAAGGCAACACAAGCCCCTCAACAAATTCCTCAGAATGAACCCCAAAGATGAACAGACAACCCCAGGGGAGACAAAATCAACAGGCAACTTCAGAAAATACCTAAAAATGCTAAACTAATGGGGAAAAATCTAACAATTATTCACAAGGGTCCTCAACACCTACTCATGACATCTACAAAGGTCTCTACCTAAAAATCAAAATAAAACTCAATCAAAGAAAGGGATTCATCACCTAAACACATTCTAAACCCTAATTAGGACACCCTAGATCTACCCTAATTAAACTAATCAAAATTTAATTCTAAAAATCTAGAAAAAATCCTATGGGGAACTATGATTCATCATCTAATTGCACAAAAAAGAATGGATTAAAAACTCTAAGGTAAGGCTCTAAAACAAATCCTACAAAATCATGATACAAAATTAAACCTTATAAAAGCTGTTTATTTGGAAAATCTATTAAAAATATTAAACCTAAAAATAAAATCTCAATTTTATTTTTATAATTTTATACACATTTTCATCTGGTCATAGAAAAAAGAAGCATTAAAAAAAAGTCATTTTCCATTTTTTAATGAATTTTCAAAGACAGAAAAATAAAAGAAGAAAATAAAAGAAATAAAATGAATTAAAGGGGAGGGGGGTCAGAATAGCACTACACGCCAGTTAAAAGAAATGGGCCAACAAAGAAGGGGGGTGGGAATAGAACTCTGGGCCCAGAACGCCCTTTAATGAAACGACCGTGTTTCATTTAGTTTGAAATTTCCCTCCAATCTCAGCTTCGATCACGGCCGTTGGATCTAAGGAATTAGTCAAAATGAGAGACCAATCCAGTGGCTCTCCTTCATCGTCCCAAAGGGGACCTAGGGTTTTCAGAAACCCTTCTCTCGCGCCCCTAACTTCTAGCTCTTCTATCTCTCTCTACACGCCACGGTTTCACTTGACTCAAACATGAAAAATGATCTACTAAATGCCTAGAATAAAATGGTACGATTAGATTTTTCTAATTCCTCCTGAATAATCCAAACAGAAGGCTTGAACATCTTGGTACCAACACGGTTCAGAATTTTCAACTGCTATCAATCTTTATTAAACTTCAGTCTAATGATGCAATCATGCTCTTGATGTTATCCTGGTGATTCTAAACCAATTCATGCTGATTAAAACTCATTAAACAACTAATTCTAGAAGATTCAAGAATCATGGCTCTGGTGTGAAACCTCACCAATCTTGCTCTAATTCAAGGGAAAGAATCCTCTACCCTAGTGAATCACTTCTATGCCTAAGAAACTAACTAACACTGCATAATTTAAGAGATAGAGAGTGAAGAAGAAACCTGCTAAGTAATGATGGTATGTGATGCTAGGGCACGATTCCAAGCTTGCAATTCACTCACAATGATCCTTCAATGGAGATATGCCTTCTGTTTGCAAGGATCTTGAAGAAGATGGATGGTAGTGGAAGAAAACTCAAGTTGCTTCAACTTGAAGAAACTTCTCCAATGGCTATGTATCTCTCTCTCTCCTCTGACTTGGCTCAAGTTTCACCAACCTTTAACACTTTCTGATGCACTCTTTATATATTGATTGATTGGATGCTTCTAGATTCATCTAGAAGGGTGTGGAAGTTTCTTTAAAATCTCATGATATGCCAAGTTGGATTTCTCACATCTCATATGCCATGCCTTGTAATTTGGTCTCAAATTCTCCTTACATGAGTTATTGAGTGATAAGGAATGCAAATCAGCCTTTAGTTTCACTTGTGTAGGGTTTTTCAACATTGCCTTCTTTTGCAAGCAACAAATTTCCAAAGGAACCTCATTTTTTAAGCCTCAAATGAAAATTCTACTTAAACCAATGTTCTCAAAATGGTTTTTCCAATCAAAATGATATATTGGATGACCTATTTTGGATTTGTGGATCTCCCAAATCACTTTTCAATTTCAACTTTTCAAAGTTATAAGCCATTTTTAGTTCATTTTTGACTAATCATGGAATTTCATGCTATGAGCTTTTTCAACAATTTGTGACCTTCTTTCTAGACTTAAAATCCCATTTTGAGCAACTTTCATGTTTTGAGTTTTTCCATTTGAGGCTTGGAAATAGGAGTTTTAGGCATTGGATAAAATGACCTATAACTGACAAATGACCAAAATACCCCTGTCTTGTTCAAACCATAAGTTGAGTTCCACAAATCCAATCAAGGACTTCTACCACTCAAATTAAAGCTTAGAAGATCCTCTTCAACATTCATGTTGACCAAGAAATCATAGGAATCCTCCTACTAGGGCAAAAATTGTCTGCAAGTTGGGTGACTTTCAAGGACCCAGATTCATACACCTCTGCTGACCTGTAATTTGTCAAAACCATAACTTGAGCTCTGTAACTCCTATCAAGGACTTCCACCACTCAAATTAAAGCTAAGAACAAGCTCTACAACATTCATGTTGTGGGGAAGATGAGATATCAATCACATCTAGGGCTAAAACTGCCTGGAAAGTAGGGATCAAACTAGGGTTTTTTCACTGACAGTCCTCAGAAACCCTAACTCAAAGCTTCTCAAACCCTTCAATCATGATGAGTTGGTCTAGGAATCATCTTTATATAATCTCTATGCATTATTCCATGATCTCATGGCCCATGGATTGGGTCTCAACCTTCTCCAAATCCTCAGCTGATCTAGGGTTGACCCAGTCAAAACCCTAATTCCACCATTCATGGCTGAATCTTCTGAATTCTTACATGATGACTTCTCAGGGCTTCATGATAATCTTTCTCAAAACATATAGTCCATTCTCAAGGTCCCAGAATCATCTGAGGGGCACCCACAACTTTCAAACTGTGAAGCACACAACCCTGGTTTCAATCCAACTCTTCTGAGGATCTCTTGAACTTTCTGGTGAAGGTATCAACTTTCAAACACTCAGTGAATGAATAATTGTTGGTCAAATTTTGGGGTGCAACAGCTGCCCCTATTCAAACGGCTTGAACCTGACTGGGTGAGAAGCGAACAGCTCTCAACCAATCAAGGTACGAGACGGTTGAATATCGGTAAACCCGAAAATTTGCCAACTGCCCGAGCACACGGTACTCTGCGGGGAACAAATCTTCGAATACTGCAACACTAGCTGCTCAACAACTAGCCGGAGAAATACTGATCTGACATCACCGTCAGTTATCCACATTAAATTCTTCTGACGTTGCCTTCAGACAACCACAACACCCAACATCGCCGCTGGAAGACTAAACCTGATATCGCCGTCGAACAATCAAAATACCCTGCATCGCCGCTGGAGAACTAAATCTGACATCACCGTCGGACAAACATCATCTCTACTGGGGATTTAAAGAGTCTGACATTGCCGTCAAACAAACATCCAACTTCGCCGCCGAACAAATGATGATCTTAAACATCTCTGACCTGGGGTTCACCCCTGGTAAATGGAACAAAAAGTACACTTGCATACCTGAAGCTACTCCGCTGGGAATGAGAGACTTAACCGAGCACACTCTGATCTGGGGTTCACCCTCAGAACCGTGACGAACATCGGAATACTATTGCACACTGCTTGCCGTAGAACTTCAATATTAAAGATATATGAAACCCTGGCCCCTGGCCATTCCTAGCTTCAGCCAGAAAAGATCTTCAAGTACTTCTGAAGATAAGCATCCTTGGCCTTCAAGGATGGCAACTCTGCAGGAGGTATCTTTGACTTCAGTCTAAAGAAATGGTCCTTGGCCTTCAAGGATACATGGATCTGCCTTCAGGCAACTCCGCCTCTGCTATAAATCATCCGTGACTGCAGTCAGGGATATACTTCGGCCTTCAGTCCGAAAAATGAATCCTAGGTCATTCATAACCTTGGGGAAATACCCTGCCTTTAGGCGCCTTTGCTTCAGCTTAGGGAATCTGTGACTTCAGTCAGAGAAATGGTATCCTGAGCCATTCATGACTCTACGGGGATTCAAACACTCTGCCTCCAGGCAAAACTCCGCTTCAGCTGGAGAAACATCTTCGACTTCAGTCAGAAGAAACATTATTCACTAGATCGCAATCAATCATCTCCTCAGGACAACTGACTTGGTCTTCAGACTCACATGAATCACTCTGTTGTATCTACAACCCTGGAACCTTATCTTCAGCCACCCGTTGATTCTTCAACGCGGAAATCTGGACTCACCGGAACCTTCTGATATCGCCATCGGGCGCTTATGAAATCCCTCTTCAGATTAGACATCACTGTTGGAAAAACATCTTCGACTTCAATCAAAAGACGTATCATTCTCTTGATCGCGCTCAATCATCACCTCAGGATAACTGACTTGGTCTTCAGACTCACACGAATTACTCTGTTGTATCTACAACTCCGGAACCTTGTCTTCAGCTACCCGTTGAATCTTCAACACGGAAATCTGGACCTGTAGGAACCTTCTGATATCGCCTTCGGGCGCTTACGAAATCCATCTTCAGATTAGACATCGTGGTTGGAGCAGACATATCACGCTGCTAAGGACTTCAAGAATCATCTTGAACAAACAGATCCGTCGGGCATCTTCAAGAATCATCCTGAACCGATAACCTTTTTGGAGCAAACATTCTGTTGGGAATTCCAGGAATCTTCCTGGGCAACTCTTGCTGGAGACGCTACTGGGGAGCTCAAGTATCATACTAGGCGAACAACTCGGGAAGCTGCACTGAGGTCTTAAGAATCATCTTAAGCAAACCGGCCCTGCTGAGGGACTTGAGAACCATCTCGAACCGAAGACTTCGCTGGGGATCTCAAAAATCATCTTGAGCAAACGACTGCGGGGATCACACCGGGGTCTTTTAGAATCATCTAAGAAAACAACCTTGCTGGGGAGAACATCAAGAATCGTCCTGAGCAACCGGTCTTTCGGTAGAATACCTGTAAAACAAGGATGATGATGACCTAGATCATGCTTAGGATGCGTGTGCTTCTGCGCTACGCCCCACACGGTGGGAATGATATGCGTTTATGCTAAATGCCATGCAATCATGCACAATGCTATTGCAACGTTTAAACGCTATGCAGTCATGCACAATGCTATGCAATCATGCACAATGATGTGATCCCGCCAGCAAAATAAATGCCGAAGGGGGAAATCTTCCTGTCAAGGAGAAAGAACTGCTCAGATAGGGGAGTCATCCTGCTGAGGAGAACGTGGGCACGCCGATATCAATTGGACTCCGCCTGGGGAAATGATCTTCCGGTTAACTGCTGCAGGGCAAACAACTTCAGCTGACTGCTGCAGGGGACGAAGCTCTACGAGAACCCGAACCTGCTGAAGGAAAGCGGTGTCAATCGCGGGAGTGAACTGCGTGGCCTTCTCGGCCAATCTGGGGATAACCACTCTGTGGGGAAACAACCTCAGCTGCTCCACACTCCGCTGGGGAAAACATGGTCTGATCAAGGACTCGGCTCTCTTGGGCATCTGCAAACTCGGCTGAGGAAGGAGAAGTCATTCTGCTTCGCTGGAGAGAGTGCGACTCTGGGGAAATGCAGCATCAGCTGCCCCACGCTCTGCTGGGGAACATCGATCATGATCTGACCGACTTCCAAGGATTCTGCTTTTCTGCGGACTCAGCCGGGGATAGAAATCATTCTACTTCACTGGAGAGTGTGACTCTGATGGGGAATTCTATTCCACTGGGGAAGAAGGAATTATCTGACTTCGGGGGAGAGAGTACAACTCTGCAAGGGAATACAACATCAGCTGTTCCAACACTCTACTGGGGAAGAGGGAAACGTCCAACTTCAGGAGAGAGCCTGACTCTGGTGAGGAATCTCAATTCCACTGGAGACTTCAGTCTGGCACCATCGGTTACTGCATACTTCGGTATACGGCTAGCTTCTTGCGAATCCTGCACTTGTGACCCGGTGCGGGGGAAGAATCCTGCTTCGGCGACTTTACTGGGAAAACACGAGCTTCGGCACCCGAACGCTTCTCTGGAATCTGCACTTGTGACCCGGTGCTGGGGGAAGGCGACGTCAGTCTTCGGTGCTTGGCGCAGCTGATGAGGCGACATTCCTTCAAGGTGCGTCTGCTTGGGGAGGAGAATCGTCTCTACCTGGGGAAGACATATCAATGCTCACTATTCTGATTCTGATTCTGCGGAGGAGAGACTACTGAACTCTGCTGGAGAAGGAGGACTCGCTCCGCTTCGGGGATATCAATCCTGGTCTACTGAGGGCAATCTTGACCCTAATCTGATGAGGGATAAACGCCATCTCAGTTTGCTGCAGTCTCAAACTGCACAGGGGGAACGACCTCAAACCGTACATCTCTGCGGAGAAACAATCCTGATTCAACAATGCCAACACAGGGAATACAGGCTACCAATCATGGAGCCAAGTAACAGGTTAGGCTGGAGGATAGCAATCCAATGACCGCAAGGCTTCTTCAGAAGGTTCAGGTTTTGACGGGGTAATGACACGATTCCCCGATACTCAATTCTTGCTAGGGTGAACAAACTCATTTGAACAACTTGCCCCAGTGCATTTCAGCTTGCCCCAATCCGACCTTTGGGAATAATTCATTCTGAGCCGAAAACAACTGGCAACAAGACAATCTTCAGAGGGCTTGCCCCAGCATCTGCACAACGGGAGGATTCATCCTCAACTAATCAACTCTCAGCATGGTCGGCTTCAATATCCCTGAAGTAATTTGCCCCTGAACGAGCGATGAGCGACTCAACATGCTCTGATCGAACACTGGAGGGATCTGCCCTTAAATCGCAAGGATTCCGGATAACTGCCCCTGATTGGGTCTCGAGAAGATTCACTTCCGATCAACCGCATAAACTGCCCCATAATCAACTGATGCTCCGGGACTTGTCCTCAGACAAACCAATTCCAAACTCACAGGAAGTCATTGCCCCAGATTCGCAGGGTTTCAAAGCACACCATTCTGATCCAGACCTCTGGCGATTCAGTCCTGATTGACTATTCCTTGCTGAAGTTCCTTCGTATCAGCTACTAACCTGCAACTAAAATTGTTTATTCACGAATAGTAATTTTAATGCAGTGTTCATGCAAATTTCGAAAAAACGTTGTACTGTCACTCATTTACGTGTCATGCTAGTGAGTGACGAATGAACCAAAGAGTTCAAACGTAGTGCTGATGCGATCAGTGAAAAATGCAATAAGGATATGATTAGCAAATCATGAAGGAGTCAGGTTACTCAACCTTATCGTAATGCGCTCTCAGAATAAACCCTGCCTCAATTAGGTCTTTTAAGGGTTGTATCGTGGTCGGGTTCACGGCTAGTGAAACAAAGGATATTTGGCTCAAATTATAATTTGTACCCACCCCTTCTACGTGATGTTCTCCGATCCTAAAGTCCGGTTAACTTAGCTCGAGAGCTCGCCTCTTCGAGAGGTATGTTGAACATTGGGAACAACTGGTTAAAGAATTCTCAAGGTGTTTCGGAGTGACAGTTACTCCTTTTTCGCTTTCGGTGTCTGTATCTACACGACTTTGTCCTTGTTTGAGGATTTTTCTTTTTTATAATCCTTTCTTTTCATTCTTTTGATTCCCTAACTTTTGCCTGGACTGACTCCTTTTGAGTTCTTTTCGATTTTTTCTTTTGAAGTCCAGCGGGATGCCCTGATTTTTGCCTAAGTATTTGCTTTCTAGCTTTTCTTTTTTACTTAGCGGGCTTTCTTATTTCTCTTTTTTCTTGGAACAAAGTCGTGCGACACTGGTTGTCTTGATTGCTCCGAAAGGATTGTAACTGTCTCACTCCTGATTGGTGAGGTTTAACCATTGTGGTTGATGAGGTACGACCTCTAGCGAGGAATATGATGTGATTGGTCCTCGAAGGACAACACTCCTCTATAAGACTTGAACGCTCGATCAAGCTAACTGACCACTACCCTGCCCCGGGTTAAGATGCAAGGGTTTAACAATCCGAAAGAAACTCCTACTTCTCGGCTCGAAGTGGTTAACAAGGGATTCTCTTCCTTATCTCTCCGGTGTTTAGGGGATTTGAAACAATGCCTTGTACGTCATCGGCAAAGTTTTATCTGAAAGCAATACGATCATCGGTTATGAGCATTCAGTTTCGTCATCCTCCCTCCAATCTTTACTAATCATAGTAAGAAATCGGAGTAAATAAAATGCAAGTGTTAGTGCAATGCAGTAAATGAGTGACAACGACATAACTAATTCAGAAAAATGCATCGTCACTTTATTATCATTACCATTCGAAACATACAATGTTTAACAACAAGTAGCAACTAACAGAAAAGAAACTACAAGTGCAAATGGTAAAAAGTCTGAGGACTGCCAATGTTGAGGACGTCTGCCCGTCTGGATCACTGGCTTCCGGAAATAACCCTCTGAATCTGCGAGCTCAAACAGCTGAGAGGTCGTCACGCACAACCAAGACTCCATCTGGAAAGGAAATACACCCTTGGTCGATCAATTGTTGCACTTTCGCCTGGAAAGCCTTGCAATCTTCAGTTGAATGCCCCAGAGATCCACCATGGTAGCCACACTGAGCATGAGGATCGTACCCTGGAGTGTAAGGCTCTAGCACGGGCTTGAGAGCTTTCGGTTCCACCAAGGAATTCTGAACCAACAGTGGAAGAATCTGGCTATACGGCACAGGCACTGGATGGAAAGAAACATTCCTTTGTTCCACGTGGTTGCGAGGTCTTTTGTGATCCTGGGGCTGGTATTCTTTCCGCCTAGGAGCAAGAGGTCGTCGTTTCTGAACGGCGACGGTCTCTCGGTTAGGCGCTTGCGTCCTTGAGCTTGATCCAGGCAGAAACTGCGAGCGAGGCGATTCAGTCACCAAAGGTCGCGGGACATATTCCAGATCTTTCTCAGCTTCAGGCAAAGGAGTGAAATCATTCGCTCCTTCTGCAGGGTAGGGGATGAACTTTCCCGATGCTCTTATGCCGCCCGACACAAGCCTAATCGCCCTTGAGTCGATCAGGTCCTGAATCTTATTCCGGAGAGCCTTACATGTTTCAACATGGTGCCCCGGTGCTCCAGAGTGGAAATCACAACGCATGCTGAGATCAACGTCTGGTGACACGTCATCTGGTGGATTTAAGGTCCGAAGCTTGAGAACACGGTTCTGAACCAACAGCGGCAGCAGCTGGGCATAACTCACAGGTAGTGGGTCTACAGCTCTATCAAGTAGCTTCTTCTTTTGACCATAACCTTCAGGATTATTCTGAGATGCTCGGCGCGGCTGATGACGAGACAGGCCTCGAGCTTCATGCTGTGTAGAGGATCTATGAGGTCCACTTGGCTTCGGCACAGGTGGCACTGACGGTAACGGAGGAAGCACTCTGGTCTCTTCCTTGGGTGCTTGACCACTCTCCTTATTTAACATACTTCTCACCACTCCCATGAGAAAGCTCAATTGATTCTGCAGCTGCTGATTCTCCTCTCTGAGTACTTGCTGGTCCAGACGCACTGCCTGTATGTCATTCATGACCTGCCCCAGCTGGCTTTGGATTTTCCCCAGTTCAGCTTGTATCTGCTCCATTAGTCTGAGCTGCTCGATTCTGAGTCAAACCTGCAAACACAAGGGTTAGAAGACAAGTCCCGGCTTCTGCCATGCAGGATGAATTATGCTAATGCCATGGGTGTCTGTACGTTTAGGAGGTCACCCCTAATTCTGGTGTCAACGTACCAACATAGTGTCAATGCAGTGATAAGACTGGATCCATTCATGAAAGAAAATATATCATATTGCTCGGGACACCAGACTCAGGGTACGAAACGCGCCCGCAGCACAGACACATGCTAATGGGATGCAAAAATGGGTATGCAAACTAATGCAAAATGCCGGTATGCAACAATATCCAGGTGGCTGCTGTGGAGATTCGGTATCAACAGTCACTGATGAGAAGGAAACCCCGGTGTAAAACCACTGATCTGATCTGCTGAGAATAACCATCTGATAGGATCGAGATCAAAATTTTGCTCTGTCAAGAGCAAGTGCCTGATAATAAAGACCCCGGATGCAAGATCAAGGAATATCTGTTGATGAAGTCTTCGGACCCCAAATCACAAATCTGCCCTATCAAGAACAAACACACAGCTGCTGATGAGATCTTCAAACCCCACTCAAAATCTGCCCTAAGAACAAAATAACAACTGCTGACGAGATCCTCAGACCTCACTCAAAAATCTGCTCCATCAAGAACAAATAACAACTGCTGATGAGATCCTCAGACCCCACTCAAAAATCTGCTCCATCCAGAACAAACCTCTGATAACAATACACTGATCAAAGCCTGTTCTATCAAGAACAGACACACACCCGATGATAAGATCCTCTGATCAAACCCTTGCTCTATCAAGAACATATCTGCAACTGAGAACCCAACATAACTGATTCACTGTCAAGAAAACCAGGTAGTCTGGAGGTATAAGTTTCCTGCAATATCCCAACCCCGCTCACAGGTATGATGGACCTAATCCACGGACAAAGGTACGGCATCCTATGCGGTTGTCAGCGTCACAGACATTCATGAGTGACAATACGATTCCCAGAAGGAGTGGCATCGTCAAGTCATGAAGAGGCCTCTCTTAGCTGACTTCCAAATGATCGGTCCCCAGAGTCGACAATCCTTACGTCTGGACTCCCCTCAGATCCTCAGGACCGGAAAGGAGCACCTCTGCAAGAATCTCGTCTGAGCGCAGATTTTCGTAGGGAACTGTGCCTGCTCAGCAGACAGGTTCGTCTACTACTTCTCCGCAACTATATCTAGGTGTGTACTCAAGCCCAGGTCCGGCTTTTCACTCACAGTAACATCCCTCTCCCACAGCAGCACAGATAATCATATCAAACTGGAAATAAAATGCGGGAAATAAAATGCGGGAAGTAAAGATGCGAGAAGTAAAAAATGAGATAAATAAACGCAACCCAACAAGCAAATACACAAACGATAGGATTGACTCTCATGGGGAACCGGAGAACCAGAGATTCTGGGTTCGTTCCCCAGCAGAGTCGCCAGCTGCTGGGGACGGTCCCAGGCAGCTAGGAAGAAAATCCAAGGCGAGACTCGCATAGGGAAACACCTGAAGTCCCCAGCAGAGTCGCCAGCTGTCGCTTGCGCGAAAATAAGGTGCCGGCATGACAGAAGAGTCGCCACCTTTCGTTATTTATCCCTCAGAGCGGGAAAGGAAACGATCGGAAAAACCTGACGAATAAGGGTAAGACAAGGTCGTCGCAACCATTGTCTGGGTTCGGGAGTCGGTTACGCAAGGGGAAGGTATTAGCACCCCTCACGTCCGTCGTACTCGACGGGATCCTCGCTTGTGTGTTTACTTGGACGGGTTGGTTATAATCTATCTACCTATCAAGGCTGGCTGAAAAAAGAAAAGAAAAATGACTCGGCAAAGCGTCGCGCTTTATGCCTACGTATTCCCATCAGAGAATGAGAAATCAGAGTCAACGTAGTTCGGCTAACTACGGGGGAAGATGGGGAAAGGTTGCTCGCTAGGATATCGCATCCTATGCCTACGTACTTTCATCTGGTATGAAAGATCAGAGCAAACGTAGTTCGGGAAACTACAAGAAAAATGGCTCAACTAGGAGGGAGACTATCAAGTCCTACTGTTATCATGCCATGGACTCATCCTATGGTTGAAGTTTGAACAGGGAACTCCTAGATGTTGTCATGCATAGGTTTCAACCTAAAAGTCTATCATCAAATCCTCATCAGAGGAAATGAGAGTCCTAAGGGATCATGTCAATGATACACAGAATACAGACAAAAACATCAGTTTAACAGTAAAATGCATGCAATGCAAGTGAGGGAGGAAATGTGTGTGGGGCTTCAGCCTCCACAAGCTCATCTCGACCTCAAGCCAGTCATGAAATAACAGTAATCATACTGAAAATAATCAACATGCCATCAAGCAATAACAGATAAAGGAAGGGAAGTACCATCAGGTAAACAAAACGCACATGCTTGAGAAAGAAAGACTCATCCACTCTCTAATCCTAACCCTAATCACAGAATCTAAACAAAGCTCTCAAGCAAAACTCTCAAGCAAAACCATAAACAAGAGAAATCAATCCCAGTCTTCAAGCTTCAGAACAAACTTACCAAAGACAGGGAGCTAAGCAAGCAGACTCATAGTGTCTTCCTCAGGAAAGCACTAGGAGGTGTATACTCAGGAGTCGTACCCTATGTGGCTCAACCACTGTGATCAGTTTACATTCCTCCTCAGGAGAAATTAAACTCACAAGCAGGCTCCAACATCACTGGATATTTAGGAAATCCTATCTGAACTAGTGGAACTAAATGAACAGACTCATAGGACCTTCCTCAGGAAAGTACTAGGAGGCTTCCACTTAGGAGTTGTATCCCATGTGGCTCAACAACATGTGATCAGTTTACATTCCTCCTCAGGAGAAATTAAACTCACAAGTTGGCTCCAACATCATTGGATACTTGAGAAATCCTAGACAAACTAAGGGAACTAAGTGAATAGACCCATAGGACCTTCCTCAGGAAAGTACTAGGAGGCTCTCACTTAGGAGTTGTATCCCATGTGGCTCAACAACAGGTGATCAGTTTACATTCCTCCTCAGGAGAAATTAAACTCACAAGTTGGCTCCAACATCATTGGATACTTAAGAAAGAGGTGAGAAGGAAGGATGAAAGTCATTCATAGTGCCTTCCTCAGGAAAGTACCATGAACTTCCTTCAAACTTCAGGATCTCAAACCTCACAGATGGGGAACAAGACAAGCTCTGGGTCTCTGCTTCTTGATCTACAATCTTCTCTTCATGATGCTCACCATCAAAGTCTTCAAGGCAACACAAGCCCCTCAACAAATTCCTCAGAATGAACCCCAAAGATGAACAGACAACCCCAGGGGAGACAAAATCAACAGGCAACTTCAGAAAATACCTAAAAATGCTAAACTAATGGGGAAAAATCTAACAATTATTCACAAGGGTCCTCAACACCTACTCATGACATCTACAAAGGTCTCTACCTAAAAATCAAAATAAAACTCAATCAAAGAAAGGGATTCATCACCTAAACACATTCTAAACCCTAATTAGGACACCCTAGATCTACCCTAATTAAACTAATCAAAATTTAATTCTAAAAATCTAGAAAAAATCCTATGGGGAACTATGATTCATCATCTAATTGCACAAAAAAGAATGGATTAAAAACTCTAAGGTAAGGCTCTAAAACAAATCCTACAAAATCATGATACAAAATTAAACCTTATAAAAGTTGTTTATTTGGAAAATCTATTAAAAATATTAAACCTAAAAATAAAATCTCAATTTTATTTTTATAATTTTCTACACATTTTCATCTGGTCATAGAAAAAAGAAGCATTAAAAAAAAGTCATTTTCCATTTTTTAATGAATTTTCAAAGACAGAAAAATAAAAGAAGAAAATAAAAGAAATAAAATGAATTAAAGGGGAGGGGGGTCAGAATAGCACTACACGCCAGTTAAAAGAAATGGGCCAACAAAGAAGGGGGGTGGGAATAGAACTCTGGGCCCAGAACGCCCTTTAATGAAACGACCGTGTTTCATTTAGTTTGAAATTTCCCTCCAATCTCAGCTTCGATCACGGCCGTTGGATCTAAGGAATTAGTCAAAATGAGAGACCAATCCAGTGGCTCTCCTTCATCGTCCCAAAGGGGACCTAGGGTTTTCAGAAACCCTTCTCTCGCGCCCCTAACTTCTAGCTCTTCTATCTCTCTCTACACGCCACGGTTTCACTTGACTCAAACATGAAAAATGATCTACTAAATGCCTAGAATAAAATGGTACGATTAGATTTTTCTAATTCCTCCTGAATAATCCAAACAGAAGGCTTGAACATCTTGGTACCAACACGGTTCAGAATTTTCAACTGCTATCAATCTTTATTAAACTTCAGTCTAATGATGCAATCATGCTCTTGATGTTATCCTGGTGATTCTAAACCAATTCATGCTGATTAAAACTCATTAAACAACTAATTCTAGAAGATTCAAGAATCATGGCTCTGGTGTGAAACCTCACCAATCTTGCTCTAATTCAAGGGAAAGAATCCTCTACCCTAGTGAATCACTTCTATGCCTAAGAAACTAACTAACACTGCATAATTTAAGAGATAGAGAGTGAAGAAGAAACCTGCTAAGTAATGATGGTATGTGATGCTAGGGCACGATTCCAAGCTTGCAATTCACTCACAATGATCCTTCAATGGAGATATGCCTTCTGTTTGCAAGGATCTTGAAGAAGATGGATGGTAGTGGAAGAAAACTCAAGTTGCTTCAACTTGAAGAAACTTCTCCAATGGCTATGTATCTCTCTCTCTCCTCTGACTTGGCTCAAGTTTCACCAACCTTTAACACTTTCTGATGCACTCTTTATATATTGATTGATTGGATGCTTCTAGATTCATCTAGAAGGGTGTGGAAGTTTCTTTAAAATCTCATGATATGCCAAGTTGGATTTCTCACATCTCATATGCCATGCCTTGTAATTTGGTCTCAAATTCTCCTTACATGAGTTATTGAGTGATAAGGAATGCAAATCAGCCTTTAGTTTCACTTGTGTAGGGTTTTTCAACATTGCCTTCTTTTGCAAGCAACAAATTTCCAAAGGAACCTCATTTTTTAAGCCTCAAATGAAAATTCTACTTAAACCAATGTTCTCAAAATGGTTTTTCCAATCAAAATGATATATTGGATGACCTATTTTGGATTTGTGGATCTCCCAAATCACTTTTCAATTTCAACTTTTCAAAGTTATAAGCCATTTTTAGTTCATTTTTGACCAATCATGGAATTTCATGCTATGAGCTTTTTCAACAATTTGTGACCTTCTTTCTAGACTTAAAATCCCATTTTGAGCAACTTTCATGTTTTGAGTTTTTCCATTTGAGGCTTGGAAATAGGAGTTTTAGGCATTGGATAAAATGACCTATAACTGACAAATGACCAAAATACCCCTGTCTTGTTCAAACCATAAGTTGAGTTCCACAAATCCAATCAAGGACTTCTACCACTCAAATTAAAGCTTAGAAGATCCTCTTCAACATTCATGTTGACCAAGAAATCATAGGAATCCTCCTACTAGGGCAAAAATTGTCTGCAAGTTGGGTGACTTTCAAGGACCCAGATTCATACACCTCTGCTGACCTGTAATTTGTCAAAACCATAACTTGAGCTCTGTAACTCCTATCAAGGACTTCCACCACTCAAATTAAAGCTAAGAACAAGCTCTACAACATTCATGTTGTGGGGAAGATGAGATATCAATCACATCTAGGGCTAAAACTGCCTGGAAAGTAGGGATCAAACTAGGGTTTTTTCACTGACAGTCCTCAGAAACCCTAACTCAAAGCTTCTCAAACCCTTCAATCATGATGAGTTGGTCTAGGAATCATCTTTATATAATCTCTATGCATTATTCCATGATCTCATGGCCCATGGATTGGGTCTCAACCTTCTCCAAATCCTCAGCTGATCTAGGGTTGACCCAGTCAAAACCCTAATTCCACCATTCATGGCTGAATCTTCTGAATTCTTACATGATGACTTCTCAGGGCTTCATGATAATCTTTCTCAAAACATATAGTCCATTCTCAAGGTCCCAGAATCATCTGAGGGGCACCCACAACTTTCAAACTGTGAAGCACACAACCCTGGTTTCAATCCAACTCTTCTGAGGATCTCTTGAACTTTCTGGTGAAGGTATCAACTTTCAAACACTCAGTGAATGAATAATTGTTGGTCAAATTTTGGGGTGCAACACATATCAATGAAATGCAAATGATAATGCTAATGTGAATGAAATGAAACATAAGCTAGGTAGAGAAAATGTTGGGCAAATTTTGGGGTGCAACAGCTGCCCCTATTCAAACGGCTTGGACATGACTAGGTGAGAAGCGAACGACTCTCAACTAATCAAGGTAAAAGGCGGTTGAATACCAACGAACCCGAAAATTTGCCAACTGCACAAGTACACGGTACTCTGATGGGAACAAATCTTCGGAAACTGAAATAATGATTACACGGCAACTAGCTGGAGAAATACTGATCTGAGCCTCCGTCAAGATGATTCTCTAATTTATCTGATATCATTGCATCCTCAAATCATCGAGGGATCACTGGTTACCCGGTAACGGGTGATTTTCCAACCACGCACAGGTAAACGATACTCTGATTGGTAGGCACATCTTCAAAATTGAGCATGACAGTTGCACGACAACTTGCTGGGGAATTTGTCACACGGTAATTGGTGAAGAATAGTTGGATTGCTTATCGTCGCCTATGGACTCATCGTGTCGCTAGGAACGTCGACAACATCTTTGTCGGACTTCATTAGTAAGTCAATAAGGGATCACCGGTCATTCGGTAACTGGTGAATAATGGCTGATTCTGCCACCAGGTGTTGCACCCCAAATTTTGCTCAACCTTTTCTTGCCTGATTTATGTTTCATTGCATTGTCATTTGCATAGTTACATCATGTACATAGTTCAATCATTGGCACATCATAGCATAGCATGCCTCCAACAAGGGATCACGGGTGTCTATCAAGAGAAGAGCCTAGCAAGAGGTCTTATCCAAGTTTGAGAGATAATCCAAGCCATCAAAAAGTGATTTGAAGTCTTGAGAAGTTTGAGTGCCTAAATGTGGGTCTTGCTCCTATCTTGAGGAATATTGAGAATCATCAGTGGGATGTAGAGCGTGTAATGTGAATTTGAGGTGTGTATGGATCTCATGGGATGCCTAGAGGGCCATATTGAAGCTGAGGCAAGTCATTGATTCAAGTATGAGAGCCACATTGGAAGTGCAGCCAATTAGGGTTTCATCTGGGTCAACCCTAGTTCAATTGTGCAAATTGGAGGGCATAAAAGCATACTTTGAAGTCATGGGGTTCATGGATTGGTATGTTGATACATGTGTGGTGTTGTGCCAAGTTTAAGCAAAGAAGGATCAAGAATGTGGGAAGTTGCTAAATTAGGGTTTCAGTGTAAATCCCCTATTTAGTGCCTAACTTCAAAGCCACATAAGTCAAAATGCAAGTTTCAAATGGATCTTTGGCCAACATGAAACTTGTAGAGAATCTCAATACCCTTAATTTGAGTACTAGAAGTCCTCAAGAGGATTTATAGAACTCAAGTTATGGTCCTTTCAAATTACAGGTCATCAGATGACTATGAAATTTATCTGTGAAAGTCACTTGACTTCCAAGCAACTTTTTCCCTTCAAGGACTTTTCAAATGGATTTTTGGCCAACATGAGAGTTGTATATATTGATCTTAGATTTCCATAGAGTACTATAAGTCCTTGATAGGATTTGTAAAACTCAAGATATGATCTTTGCAAGCCAGGGGTATTTTGGGTATTGGTGATTATAGGTCATTTGTGATCATAGGTCCATAACTCCAACTTGCAAGCTTCAAATGGAAAACTGTTCAACATGAAACTTGTTCAAAATGGTGTTTTGAGTGCAACCAAGTGGTTATTAGATCTTAGATTGGCTTTTAATAATAAGTTGCTTGAAATGGCTTAAAAAGGAAGAAAAATAAGTCATTTAAAGGCCAAAAAATGGAATTTAATGATTGGGGTCCAAACAAGCTCATGTTATATGTCAAATTGATCAGAAAAAGCATTCTAAGAATGATTACATTCCCACATTTTGGATTTGAGGTCAATTTCAAGCATTTCCCCTTTGTAACTTAAGAATGAAGCAACATTTGAATTACACATCCTTGGATCAAAAGCAAGGGAGATACACATCCCATTCACTTCAATATCGCATGAGATAAACAATTCAATCAAGATCAGGCTGAGAACAGAGCAAAAAAACCAACTGTGCCAATGAGATTTTGAAGGAAAATGAGAAATTGAAATTCTCATTTGGATGATTACAGAAAGTTCTAGAGGTTTCCATCAACTTCTATATAACCATTGCAATGAGTTCAGATGATTTTTTGGGCCAGAGGTGAAGAGGAACCAGTGAGAGCAATTGAAATTTTCTCAACTGCATCAAGAATCGTGTTTGGAGATTGAAGGAGATTCAAGGCAAATTGCTTGTTTTAGAAGCTTGGGGGAGTGTTCTTGAGTGATTCTGGAAAGAATTGGAGGCTGGATCGAGCAAAACCACTATCTGTTCATCTCTCAAAACCAGGTTTGCAACTTTCTTCTTTTAGCTTAATTTATAGGGAGATGCATAGAATTTTTTATGTGGTTAGATTAGGGATGAGGCTAGGATGGATTTCAGTACGAAATTGGAGTGATTAGAGACCAAGCTAGGTGCATTGCAATTTCTGTTGAGAAGAATAACTCCTAGTTCTTGAGGTTTTAATGGTGTTTAGATATGAAGATTTGATCAGTGATGCGTGTAGATGAGAATAGGACCATTAATTTCAAGAATTGTGACAATTGAAGTTGGATGAATTTCTGAACTTTGGATCAGTTTTGAAGATTGAGCAAGAATCAGGAAATTTAGAGGTTGGAATTGAATTAAGTGATGAATTTCGAGTGAGATAGGGTGTTTTAGTTTGGTGTTTGATGCGTTTTGGGCAAACCCTCACCGGAGACGACGGTGGCGCAAAGCTCAGGCCACCGTCCTGAACATTTCCCTCACCGTTTGAATTTTTAGGGAAGATGAAGTTTTAGCCATAGGATCATGCATTGACCTTGACCACTAACACAAATCCATGGCCACGATTGTGTTTCAATTCCTGAAGAGGGTGAGTTTGATGAAACTCATCGTTTCATTTAATCTGAATTGTTTGGGCTTAAGTGGTTCTTGCTATACACACCTCCAGTTAGGCCCATGATCTGATATGCACGTGAATGGATTGCTATTTGCAACAAGCGTTTTCCTATTTTCCTTTTATTTTCTGATTTGTTTTAATATTGGTTTGGGCTTAGTCAGATAGCGCTTTTCACACCCCCGTTCTGGGCCCAGCCTGGATTACAACCTGATAGAAGTGCTATTCAGCACGCGCCCTTGTCAATTTTCATTATTTTCTTTTATTTTTACATTTTGCATATAGGTTAGAAAATAATTCACCATAAATAGAAAAATTAACATTTTTAGGCTAGATTTTTTTCCCCTGACTCCTTAGAGAGTGTAGAATTTAATAGGATTGAGAAATTACTAATTCACGCATTTTAGAATTTATTTGCATTTTTTGGAGTTTAATTGCTTTTATTTTGAATATGTTTGATATGTGATCTTGCTGATTTTAGTATGGGTGTTTGGTGTATGATTTTGAGTTAATTCTTTTTGGACTAGATAGATTAAATATGCATGTACCCATAGTAATTTTATCATATTTTTGTGAGAGAAGTTTAGGCTAGTTTGAACATTGAACATTAAGTGGTGTAGATTTAGGGTTTTAAGATAGTACCCTTAGGTTTAGGGCCTAGTTTTAGGTCTTAATGAATGGTTAACCCCCTGGTTTTTGTATGGAGTGATTCTTAAGAGGTTTAGGAACCCTTAGAATTTTTTATAGGATTTTACAATCATCTTTGGTATTTTAATTAGATTTAGTTTTAAGACTAACTTCTAGGTGTTTCTAGTGAACTAACTTGACTAGTTTAATTCAATAGTTCCCCTTAGATTAGGGTGGTGGTGCTCTTGTGCTTGGATGAACATGAATACCAATTGAATATGCTTTGGAGAGCTTGAAAGAGTTTGGATGTGGAGATTTTCTCATCTGGTGGAGTGCTTGTCAGGAGCTTAGGAAAACTAGGGTTTTAGGGAGAGCATTAGACTAGTTTTGCTTCTTTCTTCAAACATGGAGTATATTGTTCATCTCCATTCAATCCAATGACATGAAGTCCTTTTAAAGAAGTCACATCTCTCCTTTGGAGGGATGAATGGCATGCTTTAAGAGTAGAACTTTGAGGATGCCTTCCTATTACAGTGTTAAGATCTTAATGGCTTTAGTTGTCATTAAGTTACTTAACATTTCAACTTGATCTTGTTGAATGATTCTCCCTTGAGGGTGCTTGTTGAGGTTAGGAGTGTTGCTTGTTGAAGTTGTGTGCTTGTTGAAGTTGGTTGCTTGTTGAAGCTATGGTTTTGCTGCTTGTTGAAGCTGGTTGCTTGTTGAAGCTAGGGTTTTGCTGCTTGTTGAAGCTGGTTGCTTGTTGAAGCTAGGATTTTGCTTGCTTGTTGAAGTTGTCTGCTTGTTGAAGCTGTTTACTAGTTGAAGTTTGCTGGTTTAAATTGGGTGCTTGTTGAAGTTTGGTGCTTGTTGAAGAGTGAAAGTTCATTGGAGCTTGAAGATAGGAGTTGTTGCTGTCAACTTTTTGCTGTTTAATCAACCTGTTGCTGTCAGAGCTGGTGCTGGTGCTGTCAATTGTAGGAGTTTGGTGTTGCTGCTTGGGCTGCCTCCTTTGTTGTTGGCTTGTTCAGCTTGCCCCTTAGGTTTGAAGTGAATGTTGATTCACTTTGCCTGTTGTTTTCCCAGGTTCGAGGTTGAGTGGGACTCCCTTGCCTCGCTTGTATTGCTTCATTGCATGCATTTTACTGTATTTGCTTGCTTTCTTTTCCGTTTATCCCCTAGGATCTCTGATTTCCTCTGTGCAGGAGGGAATTATGATAGACATTAGGATTCTTATCCATGCATGACAACATTAGGTTAGTTTTTATTCCCTTTTCAACCCTAGGCTTTTTAGAGCTTCTTTCTCTTCTCATCTCAAAACAACTTAAAAATACAGTAATAAGGTTAATCGATATCGTACTTTACGAGCCTTAAGCTATTTGAGAAGGGGTTGCTAGAGAGCTTCTTTCCAGTGGTCTGGCTGCTTAGTGTGGCACCCTTTGGGTGACACGCGACGTAGTCACTCTCGAATCATAGTCTCTAGTGCGTCAGAGATTGCAAACAAACAAAAAAAACACTTCTTTCGTAAAAGATTCAAAACAAACATCAAAGTGTCATATTTGTCCGCTTGGACTCTTAATCAAGAAAAACCCTTTCATAAGGTAATAAAAAGCAGTCAGACAAGCTTGTGTCTTCCGTGGCCCGAACTCCGTTTGCTCTGATCTTTCATGCTGTATGAAAGTACGTAGGCATAGGATGCCGTATCCTAGCGAGCAACCTTCCCTCCTTCATCCGTAGTTAGCCGAACTACGTAGACTCTGACTTTCCCATTGCACGAGGGAATACGTAGGCATATAGCGGCGAAGCTCTATCGAGTCTCTTTTCTCATTTTCTTTTCTTTTTAACCCAGACCTTTAGAGTAGATAGAATAACCATCCGTACTAGAAAACAAGCATGGATCCCGTCGAGTACGGCGGACGTGAGGGGTGCTAATACCTTCCCCTTGCGTAATCGACTCCCGAATCCAGGAATTTGGTTGCGATGACCATTTCTTTCCCATTTTGCGTTAGGTTTACTCTGAGCGTTTCCTTTCCCTCCGTTGGGATAAATAACGCACGATGGCGACTCTTTTGTTTTGCCGGCGCCGATTTTCGCAGTAGCGACAACTGGCGAATCTGTTGGGGACTCCCAACGGTTCCCTATGCGAGTCAATCCTAGCGCTTGTTTTCCCGTCGTGGGTTTTGTATGGATTTACATTTCTGTATTTACTTTCAGCATTATATTATTGTTGTTATGCTAGGTAGGGGGTCAGATTGAGAGATAAGTCGGACTTGGGCTTGAGTGCACCTAGAATTAGTTGTGGAAAGTAGTGGGCGCGTGCATGCTTTGCATGTACTAGTGTCCCGCAAAATCCACGCTCGGACGAGGTCCTTCTGGTTGACTTCTTTTTCAACCCTTTGGGTTGAGGGGGTTGTTGGTTAGTTAGATTGTCGACTCTGGGGACCGATCACTTGGAAGTTGGTTAAGTGAGGCCTCTTCAGGACATGACGATGCCACACCTTCTGGGTATCGTATCATCAGTCTTGAAAGTCTGTGATGCCGACGACCGCATAGGCTGCCGTACCTTGTGTCAGTTGATAGGACACCTACCTGTGAGAGGGATTGGGGCATGCGGGAAACTTGACCTCCAGACTACCCGGTTTTCTTGATATTGGATCAGTATGTGTGGTTACTTGGGGTTCTTCATTAGGACAGTGTTATGGGTCTGTTGAGACCAGGTTGGAGAATTGCTATGGGTCTGTTGAGACCAAGTTGGAACTTTGTTATAGGTCTGTTGAGACCAGGTTGGAGCATTGTTATGGGTCTGTTGAGACCAGGTTTGAGCAGTATTGTGGGTCTGTTGAGACAAATATTGTGGATGGATCTCTTCAGCAATATATCACTTGATCCCTGTTGCATGTTTGCATACTGCATTGTTGCATACTCATTTTGCATATCATTAACATGTGTCTGTGCTGTAGGTGCATTTCATACCTTCTGATTCTAGCTGCCCGGATTTCTGTCTGCTATTATGGATACTTTGAAGAAGACTGTGGCTTACAAGTTGCCTACTCCAGATGTTACATCTTTGCTTAGTTTGATGTCTTTAGCCGATGATAATGTGAAGAGAAGCTTCAGGAAGAGTTATGGGAAACTGCTTAGGTTGGTCTGCAAACCAACTACGTATGAGCTGAACGGATTATATGCACTTATGCAGTTCTATGATCCCCCGTTGAGGTGTTTTACTTTTCCTGACTTCATTCTAGCTCCGACCATGGAGGAATATGCTGAGATCTTGGAGTTAACCATTCAGAATAGGGTACCCTTCATTCATATGGGTGTTGAGCCCAAGCTGGAGGATTTGGCTGTTGCTTTGCATTTAGATTCCTCAGAGTTGCTGTTAACCTCGTGGAATGGAGTTTCTGGTTTTTCTCTCAAGTTCTTGGTCGGGAAAGCACAAGAGTATGCCAAGAGTGGCTGTTGGATTGTGTTTAATGCTATCCTTGCTTTGTGTATCTATGGCATTGTAATGTTCCATAATATGCCTGACTTTGTTGATTTGGATGCATTCCATATATTTGCTTCAGGCAATCCTGTGCCTACGCTGATTGGAGACTTCTATCACTCTCTGCATTATAAGAACGAGAATAGGAGGGGCAAGAACGTCTCTTGTTGTGTGCCTTTGTTGTATATGTGGTTTGATAGTCATCTGCCCAAGAGGGGTATCGTTGCTGAGTCTGCAGCTACGGTGGAATGGTCTGAGCGTCTGATGGGGCTTTCTTCAAAAGATGTTGTCTGGTTTGATAGGGATTTACTGGGATCTGAGATTATCTACAGCTGCACAGGGTATCCTAACGTTCCTCTGATTGGGAGGAAAGGATGCATTAACTACAATCCGTCATTGTTGATCAGGCAATTCGGTTATGCTTTGAGAAGCCCGCCAAAAGAGGAGGAAGTGCAGGAATCTCTATACTTCACAGGTGATTTGAAGGGAGAATTGTTATCCAAGCTTCAGCATGCTTGGAATAACATACACAAAAGGGGTAAGCCATTGTTGGGTAAGAATGATTGTCAAGCCTATGCTTCGTACCAAGTCTGGATCCAAGATAGGGCAAAGCAGGCGCTGATGCCGTTTCCTGCAGTATTACCTTCTGCTCCCCTCGTGGTTGAGGAGCCAACTACTGTGTCTATTGAGAGATATGAGCAGGTTGTGAAGGAGAAAGAAGAGCTGATGAAAGCCAACGAGAAGTTGGAAGAAGAGCTAGTGCAACTCAGGAGCGAAAGGAATGAAGCCGTATATTCTTTTGAGCAGCAAACAAAGCTGGTGAACCAGTTAGGTGCAGAACTGACTGAACAACGAAAGAAGCGTGAACGCTTGGGGATAGATTTCAAGAGCTCTCATGATATGCTGGAGTCTAAGAAGAAAGCACTTGATATAGCCTACTGGGAGATTTCCACATTCAACAAAACCTGGAATGCTACACTGGCCAATAACAAGGAGAGAGAAGATAAGCTGAGGTTGCAAATCTCCAAGTTAGAGGATCAGTTGAAGGCTAGCCAGAAAAAGTTTGAAGAAGAGGTTATACGGAGATACGACGTTCAGAATTCGTTGAACAAAGTTGTCAAGCGTAAGAAAGAGTCTGCATCCCAGAAGCGGAAACTGGAGGAGTGCTTTGGAGAAGGTGTTTGGGAGGAATCCATTGGGGATCTCCAGCGTGTTATCAGGCAAAGAGACTCGCTCGTTGAAGGGTTGCTTTCCCAGCCGGATTATCCCAAGACTAAGAAATTGTTAGAGGAATATCAGGCATATGGTCGCACTTGATTACCTTATGCACTGTTGTATATGTTTTATTTGCATTGTGCTGGCCATCACCAGGCTTGTTGGTTGAGGTCATGCCTCTTGTTATTGTACACTCAGTGATACTGTATTTCTTCCTTGTTGGGCTTTTCAGCAATATATGAGAAAGTTTTCTCCATGGATGAATCCAGGCTTCTTAGCACTGTCACTGCACTGGCACTTTGACACTAGATTCAGGGGTTGATCTCCCTAACACACAGACACATATTGCATCTACATATTCATTTTTGCATTGCCAGTTACTTGTTGAATCTGTATCTTATTTCCTGCATCTCACAGGTTTTTCAGGATTGACGACCGAAGAATCCACCGCTACTCAACCAGGAGCAACTGTAAGAAAGCAATGGATCAAGTTCAAGTCGAGATGCAGGAAATCCGTGAGAAGCTGACTCTGTTCATGCAAGCTATGGAGAGCATGGCCAAGGGCCAGGAGAACCTTCAGACTTTGGTGCAGCCGCTGCTGACGCGGACAAACGGAAATGGAAATACTGACCACATTTCTGTTGAAACTCCTCGCCGAGAGGATGAGATACCGTTAGTTACTCCACCTGTTGTGACTATCAACGGAAACACTAGTACTGGTGCAGGTGCTGGCGCTGGCAATGGCAATACTGGAAATGGTGGTGATGGGCATGTTGTTAACAACAAAGGCAACACTGTGGATGCCGATCAAGGATTCGTTGACAATGTTGGCTTTGGAAACAATGGGTATGGCAATGTCAATCAGGACGGGAACTTCGGGTTCAACAACGAAGGCTTTGGTAATGACGGTTACGACAACAATCAGAGGTATGACTACGGTAATGGTGGATTCGGCGATGTGAATAACAACGGCGCTGGAGCATTTCCTTTCAACAATGGTTTTGGACCTGCTGGGGTCAATCTAGGGTTCAGCAACCGAGGACAGGGTCCTATGTTCAATCAGCAAAGATTTGGCCGTAACATGGGTTACGATGGGTATGGCAATGACTGGAATGTGGATCACCAGGACGACGCTTTTTCGGGAAGAGGTATGGGACCTGAGGGCCCCACTGACCCTGTTCAGAGGATCAGAATGCTAGAAGAGCAGATGAAAGGTGTGGTTAATCAGAACTCCGCTTGGTTAGATATGACTACTATGGGGTTGGTACCAGGGCTGAGGGTGCCATTAAAATTCAAGGCTCCAACATTCGACAAATACAAAGGGGATACCTGCCCAAAGGTCCATGTACATTCTTATTATAGAAGGATGTCTGCATATTCCAATGATGAAAGAATGCTCAAGCATTTCTTTCAGGATAGCTTATCGGGACCATCATTAGAATGGTACATGGGACTGGAGCCCACTCAGATTAGAAGCTGGAAGCAGTTGGCTGATGCTTTCGTTATGCATTATAAATATAACAGCGATTTGGCTCCAAACAGAGTTCAGTTGTAGAGTCTGTCGCAGAAAAATGGTGAAAGTTTCAAAGAGTACGCGCAGCGGTGGCGCGATATGGCAGCTAGGGTGCATCCTCCTTTGGTTGAAAGGGAGATGAATGACATGTTTGTGGGGACATTTACAGGAATGTACTATGACAAGTTACTCAATGTTTCGATGGGTAGCTTCTCCGATATGATCCTTATGGGAGAAAGGATCGAAAATGGAATTAAAATTGGAAAGATTCAGGCAGGCGAATCTACTTCAGCTGGGGGTGCGAGGAAAGCGTTCGGCGGAAGACAAAAGGGTGATACCAGCGCTGTGTTTGGTGGTAGAGGCCGGGGCAGAGGTAGAAATCAGTACAGTCAACCTCAACAAATAGCCAGTGTTACTATTCCAATTCCTCAACAACCACAACAACAGCAGCAGCAGCAACAACAACCACATCAGCAACAAAGGCAGAATCAGGATCAGAAAAGGTTTCAGAATGCAAAGCCGAAGAGGGTATTTGATAAGCCTCCGTCGACATATGCAGAGCTTTTTCAGACACTGCTGGGTTTGAATTTGGTCGAGAAAAGGACATTGGAACCGCCTACAGGACTGGTACTTCCTTATGGGTATGACGCTAATAAGCATTGCGAATTCCATTCCGGGGCACCCGGACATGATGTAGAATCTTGTCATGCTTTCAAGCATAAAGTTCAAGACTTGTTGGACAGTAAAGCCATCAACTTTGGCCAAGTGGGACCCAATATTGTACAACAGCCTATGCCTAATAATGGGGCAAATGCTGTCCTAACAGAAGAGAGTGTGAACTTGGTGTTGGATGTTAATGAGTTGAAGACACCATTGAGTGAGGTGAAAAGCAGGTTGCTCAGAGGGGGAGTATTCCCTGATTGTGATGAATACTGTTTAGAGTGTTGGACCCAGTCTGAGGGTTGTACTGATTTGAAGCAGGGCATTCAGGCCATGATCGACAAAGGGACCTTGCAATTTGATCGAACTGCGGTTGAGAAGCCTGTGGAGGCATTATGTGATGAGCAGAATGATATTGCAACGGTGACGATCCCGAGGAAGACTATAACGATAACGGCATCCGCCCAGCAGCCAACTATTACGATTACCAAAGCAGGGCCTGTTCCCTTTGAGAGTACGAAAGTTGTCCCGTGGACATACGGATCAGAAGCATATTGCAACGGTGAAAAGATTGTGGTGAATAGCCAGCCAGCTGGGGTTGTTGATAATGTCATTTGAACGGGGGGCATGACCCGTAGCGGAAGGAGCTTTACCTCACCTGAAATAGAAGCAGAGAGGTTGGCCAAAGGCAAAGCCAAAGTAAATGAAAGCGAGCCTACTCAGTTGAAAGAAAAGGATACGTCACTCAAGGACGTAGAGGAGTTCATGAGACTGATTCGCAAAAGCGACTACAAAATTGTTGAACACCTACAGCAGACGCCATCGAAGATTTCTATCTTGTCGTTGTTGTTATGTTCCGAGGCCCACCGGAACGCCTTGCTAAAGATTCTGGATACGTCATTTGTGCCTCAAGAAGTTTCTGTAAATCAGTTAGAGGGGATAATGGCGCATGTCAATGCTGGACATAGCCTGGGTTTCACAGATTTTGATCTAACACCCAGGGGTCGAGAGCACAACATGGCTTTGCATATATCGGTGGAATGCTGGGGCACCGTAATGTCGCGCGTATTGGTGGATACTGGATCGTCGTTGAACATATTGCCAAAGAAAGCCATGATGAAATTGGACGTACGGGGAATTATTTGCACGCCCAGCGAACTGGTTGTGAGGGCGTTTGACGGGACGAAAAGATCAGTGTTTGGGTCAATAACATTATCGCTTCAGGTGGGGCCAGAAATTTTTGATACCGAATTCTACATCATGGATATCCATCCAGCTTATAGATGCCTTCTTGGGCGCCCATGGATTCATGATGCAGGGGCCGTAACGTCCACATTGCATCAGAAGTTGAAGTACATGGTGGGTGATAATGTTGTTACCGTTTGCGGGGAGGAGGATATTTTGGTCAGCCACCTGTCATCGTTCAGATATGTTGAGGTCGACGGAGAAATACACGAGACACCTTGTCAAGTCTTCGATGGGTTGCGAATTAAAGACAAGGCTCAGGGTTCCAGCAAAATGCCAGATGTGGCAGTGTCATCCTACAAAGAAGCTCAAGCTTTAGTGCAGACTAGTGAGACTAAAGGTTGGGGGCGGGTACCGGAGATTCCCGTGAAGAATGACAAGTTTGGGCTAGGGTATCGACCGACATCGTCAGCGTCATATTCAGGAGCGCCCAGGTTCAAGGGACCGATCACGATTACGCCAAGCGGGGTGTGCTTCGAGACAATCAACGCTATTTCCGATGCTGAAGACGGAGATAGTGATTGCGATATGGACGCGTGGATCAAGCCAAGCGTGCCAGGACAAAGTCTCTGCAACTGGTCCATCCGGGAAACTGTCCTAGTGACTCTTAAACAGTAATGATTTGTTTTGTCAATTGTTGAATAATCCTATGTCCTACCCGGTGCATAGTGATTTTACCTTAGGGCTACTTGATTATATGTATTGCACTGTTTTAATCATGAAATAAAGGCGTTTTTCATATACAAATATTGTGATCTCTGTTTTTCTTGTTTTTACTTTAACAATAAATGGCAACGTGATTATTTGCTTTGTTTGCGTGTTGAAGCGTTTAACCATTTCCTTTGCAGGACTAATATTTCAGATGACATCCTCTACGAACCGCCTATGACTCATTTTGACTTCGAGCACCCGGTATTCCAAGCAGAGGAAGATTGTTGAGGATAGCGACTTACCAGAGGAGCTGACTCGTTTGTTGAAACAGGAAGAGAGAATCATTCTGCCTCACCAGGAGGAAATTGAGATTATCAACTTGGGGTCGGAAGAAGTTGTGAGAAATATCCGTATAGGGGCTGCGCTGCAGAGCGACATCAAGCAAAGGCTGATTGAGATACTGCGAGAGTATAGTGATATATTTGCTTGGTCGTACGAGGATATGCCTGGGTTGGATACGGACATGGTTGTGCACCGTCTACCGTTGCGAGAGGAATGTCCGCCTGTTAAGCAGAAACTCAGGAGAACCAGACCAGACATGGCCGTGAAAATCAAAGAGGAAGTTCAGAAACAGTGGGATGCTGGTTTCCTAGCCGTTACAACTTATCCGTCATGGGTCGCTAATATAGTACCAGTGCCGAAGAAAGACGGTAAAGTGCGAATGTGTGTAGATTACCGTGATTTGAATAGGGCGAGCCCGAAAGACGACTTTCCACTTCCTCACATTGATGTGCTGGTTGATAACACTGCTCAGTTCTCCGTATTCTCCTTCATGGATGGCTTCTCAGGCTATAATCAGATCAAAATGGCGCCAGAAGACATGGAGAAGACTACCTTCATTACTCCCTGGGGAACATTTTGCTACAAAGTGATGCCCTTCGGACTGAAGAACGCTGGGGCAACATATCAACGTGCTATGACGACTCTCTTTCATGACATGATGCATAAAGAGATCGAGGTTTATGTTGATGATATGATTGCCAAATCCCAGACGGAGGAAGAGCATTTGGTTAATCTGCTGAAACTGTTCAAAAGACATAGGAAGTTCAGGTTGAGACTGAACCCTAACAAGTGCACCTTCGGGGTGAGATCGGGTAAACTGCTGGGGTTTATTGTGAGCGAAAAGGGAATAGAGGTTGATCCTGCAAAGATAAAAGCTATACAAGAAATGCCGATGCCTAAAACAGAAAAAGAAGTGTGTGGGTTTTTAGGGAGGTTGAACTACATTGCTCGGTTCATATCTCACCTAACTGCGACATGCAAGCCGTTATTCAAGTTGTTGAAAAAGGATCAGGTGTTGACCTAGAATGAAAATTGTCAAAAGGCATTCGAAAAGATAAAAGAATACTTGCAGGAACCTCCTGTTTTGATACCCCCAGTGGCCAGGAGACCTTTGATTATGTATTTGACGGTTCTTGAGGAAAGTATGGGTTGTGTTCTCGGTCAACACGACGAGACCGAACGTAAAGAGCATGTGATCTACTATTTGAGTAAGAAGTTTACCGACTGTGAGTCCAGATACTCAATGTTCGAAAAGACGTGTTGCGCGCTAGCCTGGGCCGCCAAACATTTGAGGCAATACATGCTGAATCATACAACCATGCTAATTTCAAAGATGGATCCAATCAAATATGTGTTTGAGAAGCAAGCACTCTCCGGAAGAATTTCCCGATGGCAGATGGTGTTAACAAAATACTATATCCAATATGTCTCGCAAAAGGCTATTAAAGGTAGCGTTCTGTCGGAATACCTTGCTGAGCAGCTTGTTGAGGACTACCAATCGATGAGGTTTGATTTTCCTGACGAGGATATCATGTACCTGAAAATGAAAGATTGTGAAGAACCGTTGTCGGACGAAGGACCAGAGTTGGGTTCCAAATGGCAGTTGATATTTGACGGAGCAGTTAATTCCTATGGTAGCGGAATAGGTGCAATTATCACTACTCCTCATGGGTCGCACATCCCATTTACTGCCCGATTGACTTTTCCTGTTACCAATAATGAGGCTGAATATGAGGCTTACATCATGGGTCTGGAAGAAGCCATTGATTTGCGAATCAAGAACCTGGATGTATATGGAGACTCAACTCTAGTGGTGAATCAGATTAAAGGAGAATGGGAGACACGTCAACCCAATTTGATACCTTGTATGAATTATGCAAGGAGATTGTTGCCTTTCTTTGACAAGGTGGAATTGCATCACGTGCCGCGAGCAGAAAATCAAATGGATGATGCCCTGGCGACATTTCCTTCAATGTATAAAGTTAACTTCTGGAACGAGGCTCCCCAGATTGTTATCTCTCGGCTCGATAGGCCTGCCTTCATATTTGCCATTGACGAGGCTCCTGATGGTAAACCCTGGTACTTTGATATCCAGAATTTCTTGAGGAACAAGGAGTACCCGGCTGGGGCATCCAGTCAAGATCAGAAGACTCTCAGGAGATTGGCTGGCAATTTCTATCTGAATCCGGACGGTGTCCTGTACAAAAGAAACCCCGACTTGGTGTTGCTACGCTGTGTAGATGAGAAAGAGGCGAAGTTTCTCATGGAAGAGGTACATGAGGGTACATTTGGTACACATGCTGGTGGGCATGCTATGATGAGAAAACTGTTGCGGGCAGGTTATTATTGGCTGTCTATGGAAACAAACTATTTCAAGTTTGCAAAGAAGTGTCATAAATGCCAGATTTATGCGGACAAAATCCATGTGCCTCGGAGCCCTCTGAATGTGATGTCATCACCGTGGCCTTTCTCGATGTGGGGAATCGACATGATTGGAAAGATTGAGCCTACGATATCAAACGGACACCGGTTCATTTTGGTGGCAATCGATTACTTCACCAAATGGGTGGAAGCAACATCATATGCCAATGTGACCAAGCAAGTGGTAGCCAGATTTACCAAACGAGATATTATCTGCAGATATGGAATCCCTGAGCGGATTATCACCAACAACGGTTCAAATTTGAATAATAAAATGATGAAAGAGCTGTATCAGAATTTTAAGATTGAGCATCCCAACTCTTCTCCTTACCGGCCCAAGATGAATGGCGCTATCGAAGCGGCCCATAAGAACATAAAGAAGATTGTTCAGAAGATGGTTGTGACGTATAAGGACTGGCACGAGATGTTACCTTTTGCTTTGCACGGTTATCGTACGATGGTACGCACATCAACCGGGGCAACCCCTTTCTCATTAGTATACGGGATGGAGGCGGTGTTACCGTTGGAGGTCGAGATTCCTTCCCTGAGGGTTTTACGTGATGTCCAACTCGACGAGGCAGAATGGGTTAAAGATAGACTGAATCAGCTCAGCTTAACGGATGAGAAGAGACTGGCTTCTCTAGCATACGGTCGGCTGTACCAGAGCCGGATGAAGAAAGCTTACGACAAGAAGGTGTGCCCTCGAAGCTTTCAGACGGGCGATCTTGTTTTGAAAAAGATTCTCCCGCCACCAACAGATCACAGGGGCAAGTGGACTCCCAATTACGAAGGTCCCTATGTTGTCAGAAAAGTCTTCTCTGGATGAGCTTTGTTACTATCCACCATGGATGGTGAGGACTTCACGTCTCCTGTGAATTCGGACGCAGTTAAAAAATACTTTGCTTGAAAGTGACCCGTTGGACAGTAAAAAGAGAGTCCAGGCAAAAATGGGGCATCCCGGCGAACCATAAAAAATGAATAAAAGGTTCGGGAAAAAGTTAGGGATAAAATTGAAAATATGTACACTCGCGAAGTCGAAAACCTGAAAAGGGCGACTTCGGCAAAAAAGGGTATCCCGGTGAATTGAAAACCCGCAAAGGGCGGTTCACGCAAAAGTTAGGGATTGAAAAAGCAAATGACTGCGGTCCGGATTTGATACGACATTGCTTAGTGGTTTGGGAGTACCTGGGGGCGTCTATCCAAAAACAATCTCTTCCGAAGATCGAGTACCGGGAAATCGCAGAGTCAGGCGAGTCATAGGAGGATCAACTCATGGTGTTTGTCTGTGCCACATTGTCGACATGTATACAAATATTGTTTTGTATTTTCTTTATGCTTCTTGTGCATATGTTTATGTGTGGTTGTGCGTAACTTTCTCTTTTTAGGAGTTGCATCCAGTGTACAAAACTTTGCCTATTCAGAGGCTCGTTATCAATAAAACATGTTATTCAGTAATTGATGCTTGTTCTTTACTGTTTTGTTTGTGAAAAACGCCGATGTTTTTGATAAACTTGCACTTACATAATCATGCTGGCCCTTGCCAATAATTGCTAAAACTTCGAATTGACTGAAGTAATGTCACAGATGCTAACCCGGATAGATTCTGTTGTATAGGCATGTTTTGTCTCATTTGTGTTTTGCAGGGTTCTTACCTTTGGAGCAAACGGTCAGTGTGAGGGAAAACTGTCTCACAACATACGTTCTCAAGTTTCGATGATGACAAAGTACAACCTCGGATGAATCGGAGTCGTCATGCATACTTACGATGATGATAAAGTACAACCTCGGATGAATCAGAGTCGTCATGCATACTTACGATGATGACAAAGTACAACCTCGGATGAATCAGAATCGTCATGCAATACTTAACATATTACATCCTTCCTATATCCTTTTAAATCATCATATTTCATTGGCAATATATGTGACTAATGTTTGGTCGTGACAAGATGCACGAAACAACAAACATATCAATTTTTGCAGGTTTTGTAGCTATGAGTCAACCATACCGTCAGCACACAGTTTCATTCAGTTCACACGGGTCAGCGCATGGAACCATGCGTCGACCGCTGACTTGGCGCATGCAGGTTTAAGAATCAGACGGCTCAGCGCATGAAGATCATGCGTCGACCGCTGACTCGGCGCATGACAGTTTGAGTGTCACACGGCTCAGCGCACGCCGACCCTATGGTCGACCGTTCGCGCGCAGAAACAGAAATTCTGCTATGTTTCATTGATCTGTCAACTGTCTGTTTTGTATTACTATAAATAGCTGTCTTTTCAATTTTAACAACTAACATTTTTGAGAACATTTTTGAAAGCATTGTGAGAAAGTGTTCAGGTCAAGAAACGTGAAAGAGGTGCATCAGTGTTCTTCATCTTCATCGTTCAATCAACTCACAAATCCTCAAATTACAGATAATCAATTTTTTGCTGCGGTTTGTGGTTTGCTCGACGGTGATAAGGTTCGAACGCGTGATTGAAGATCCGGTTCGAGTGGAAGCTGGTGCAGGTGTTTCTTGGGAGAAAACCTTTGAGGTTTTACCTATCAAGACTACAGGTTTTGAAGGCTTTTGTTACGGAATCGTCGGTTCAACAATCAAGCGAGTGCGAAGGTGATTGATTAGCGGAAGGTTGATCAATCTAGTAGCTAGGGCGTTGAAAGGTTGAAGACGTTCCGGGTTCAATTTGGGTGTGTCTAAGATCAGCCGTGCCGAAGGTTTGATCAACGGAAGAGTTGTCAATAAGGTGGCTGCAATCGGAGGTCATTCACATCAAATTGGAGGACTTGATTCATCTTGAATCAAGGGGCAAGAAGTGGTAGAAATTATCAGCAACATTAAGATTGTTTGTATCAATTGTCTATCGATTCTTGTGTATAACTGTTCTACCAAACAGGTGATATCTATTCAATACATATCTCAATTCTCATTGTAGAATTGAGGGCAGACGTACCCCAACGCGAGGACGACTGGGGGAACTGCCTCATCAAATCTTGTGTTCCTTTATTTTCTGCATTTTCAATTACAGCTTAAAAATTAAGTGATTCTAGAATAAGTGATTTTGTCAAATTGTAGTATTGATTGAGTGAGTTGGTGAAACACTGTTTTTTAACTACTAAGTACAATAGAAATACTGTACTAAGGCTTTTTCAATCACTCATTCAACACAAATATCATTTAAGGTATTTGTGCACACCAACTGTTCGACAAAAGTGCTGAACTAAAATTGCCTTAATTTTGCTGCTAGTTTTGGTGTAATTTTTGTGCACACCAACTGTTCGACAAAAGTGCTGAACTAAAATTGCCTTAATTTTGCTGCTAGTTTTGGTGTAATTTTTGATCATTGGAATAAGGAAATAGTACGAGTGAATCACATCTGAGTTTTGCATAAAAGTGTGTAGTGATTTACTATCCGTTATCGTCTTAAATTCATCCGCTTGACGCATATCCGGCTCTCCAATAGTTGTTCGTTTTAGACTATATTTTCCAAGGCCGCTTCCGCATTTGAAAACAATTTTGAAAACCAATTTTATTGGTAGCGCCACTCAAATTTTTAAAAGGGATCTATTCAACCCCCCTTCTAGATCCGTGCCTTAGTCTAACAAGTGGTATCAGAGCCTGGTTCTCCGGTGCTTCAAATACAACATTGATAGAATAATGGCTAACGAACCAAAAGGGGCGTACAATAGAGCTCCCGTTTTTAACGGTGAAAATTATAGCTATTGGAAAGACTGTATGCGGGTGCACATTAATTCCATAGATAGAAAGATATGGAACGTTATTCTCAATGGTCCGATTGAAATAACCATGACAAATGAGAATAACGAAGTTGTGCCAAAGCCCGAAGCACAATGGACCGACGACGATGAGCGAAAGTATAATTACGATTGGAAAGCTAAGAACATTCTAATCTCCTCATTAGGTGTAGATGAATACTACCGTGTATCCCATTGCCCTACGGCTAAGACTATGTGGGATGCACTACAAATTGCCCATGAGGGGACAAACGATGTTAAGTTGGCTCGAATCAACACTCTTATACAAGAGTTTGATCTTTTTTTCATGGAGCAAGGGGAAACCATTGCTGACATGCAAAAGAGATTTACTCATCTCATAAACAGATTACATTCACTAGGAAGACCTATTTCCAATGATCTTGCTACTAATAAAGTTTTGAGATGTCTTAGCAGGGAATGGCAGCCGAAAGTGACCGCCATCAAAGAGGCAAATGATCTTACGGTATTAGACCTGACTACATTGTTTGGCAAACTACAAGAGCATGAACAGGTACTCTTGAGTCTTGACCAACATGAAAGGAAAGAAAAGAAGGACAAAGTAAAGATGAGTGAAAAGAAGTCCATAGCTCTTAAGGCTTCTTCCTCGAAGTCTAAAGCAAAAGAGCAAAGTGATTATTCTTCAAGCGACGACGAAGAAGAAGACATAAATGAGGACATGGGGCTGTTCGTTAAACGGTATAACCGGTACGTGAGAAAGAACGGCATCCAACATTCGGAGAAGAACCTGGTAAATTTCCGAAGGCAATCAAGGTTCTCCAAAGATGACAATCAAAAAGGCAAAAAGACTAGAGGAACGTGCTATAAATGTGGAAAGCCCGGTCACTACAAACCGGACTGTCCAATGAACAACAAGGGAAAAGAAAAGGAACAATTGAAGTCACATAAGAGAGCATCAAAGCCTAGGAGGGCGTACATCGCGTGGGAAAGCGACAGTGATTCTTCCTCCTCTAATGAAAGCTCTAGTGATGAAGAAGAGTCCGTGAATCTATGTCTCTCCGCAAATCATAAAAAGAAAAAGAAACAGGTACGTCACTCTAGATATAATATGTCATCTAATATGTCTCATTCCGAATTACAAACCGCATTCGATGTTTTACACAAGGAAGCAACTGAAGCCTTTAAGAAACTTGCTTCTAATAGAAGAATTTTTACATATTTAGAGCACAAAGTCTTAGAGTCCGAAAAGAAATTAGAGGACCTTAAGGCTTCCATTGTGAAAGATAATGAATCGGATTGTAAGGACAATAGTAATCCTTTCAACTTTGGTTGTGATACTTGTCATATTTGGCAAGGTGAGGTTAGAAACCTTAAGGCCAAATTAGACAAGGCACTTGAACCTAAAATTACATTTGCAATCGATAAAAAGGATTTTAGAAAAAGTATGATAAACCCATATCAAAAATATGCATATGTAATTAGGGATCAAGCAAGTGAAAGTGATTCTAATGTCGACTTTGTATGCTTTTACTGTTGCAAGAAAGGCCACTCCATTGGTAAATGTCGATTTAGGAGATTTCTTGTTCCTAAAGGCATCTACCAATGGTTGCCCAAACGCAACCGTCTTGTCGCTAACCTATTAGGACCCAATATGCCATTGGGTACCTCCCTTTTCTGAGTTATATTTTGACAGGTGAAATGTGTCGAGTCCACCGAGAGAAGATGGGTTCTTGATAGTGGGTGCTCAAGGCACATGTCTGGAGACATATCCTTATTCATAGACTTCGTGGCTAAGAAGAAAGGGTATGTAACATACGGTGATAACAACCGCGGAGCGATACTAGGTAAAGGTAGTATAGGTAATCCCTCCTCTACTACAATTTCCGATGTGTTGCTTGTCGAAAACCTTAAACATAATCTCCTTAGCATTAGCCAATTATGCGACAAAGGTTACAATGTTTCCTTTTCAAAAGATTGCTGCAAAATTGTGCATGAAAGTGATAAGAAGAATGTGTTTATTGGTTTTAGAGTAAACAATGTGTATATGCTTGACTTGAATGTGGTATCCCCAACAAGCGATCAATGTCTCATATCTATGAGTGAAGACTCATGGCTATGGCATAGGCGCTTAGCGCATGTCAACTTTGACTTACTCAATAAGATTGTCTCAAAAGATCTAGTACTAGGACTTCCCAAAATTAAGTTCACCAAGGATCACCTTTGTGATGCTTGTCAAAAAGGAAAACAAACGAGGATCTCCTTTAAATCCAAAAAGATTATTTCAACAACGAGACCTCTTGAACTACTTCATATGGACTTGTTTGGGCCGTCTAGGATCAAAAGTCTAGGAGGAAACTATTACGGATTCGTAATAGTGGACGACTTTTCTAGGTTCTGTTGGACCATCTTCTTAGTGAGTAAAAGTGACACGTTTGCCGCTTTTGAGAGATTTGCCAAGCTCTCCCAAAATAAGTTAAATACAAACATTGTGTCAATAAGAAGTGACCACGGAGGTGAATTTGAAAATCATTTATTTGAAGAATATTGCGGTAACCATGGCATCGATCATAACTTCTCGGCTCCACGAACTCCTCAACAAAATGGGGTTGTGGAGCGTAAAAACAGAACTTTAGAAGAATTGGGAAGAACAATGATTAATGATAGTGGTTTACCAAAATACTTTTGGGCCGACGCCATTAGTACGGCATGTTATGTTTTGAATAGGGTACTCATCCGCCCCATTCTAAACAAAACTCCGTATGAACTTTTAAAAGGGAGAAAGCCTAATGTTTCTCACCTTCATGTTTTTGGATGCAAGTGCTTTGTATTAAACAATGGAAAGGAAAACTTGGGCAAGTTTGATTCAAAAGCCGATGAAGGCATTTTTCTAGGGTACTCGCAATCAAGTAAAGCATATAGGATTTATAATAAAAGATTACTAGCTGTTGAAGAGTCTGTGCACGTTACGTTTGATGAGTCCTATCCGAGAAATGTCGGAAAGGATAGTGTTGTTCATGGTGCAGGTACATCCACAGAAGACATACTCAAAGGTGGCGAAACGGGGATTGATCAACCCGATAGAGTCAAAATTGAGGAGGATAAGGATGCACACCATGAGGTAACTGAGGAAGCTCATCCGCCTACAAACGATGATCTCCCTCAAGCTTGGAAGTCGTGTAAAGATCATCCAATTGACAATATTCTCGGAGACATCACAAAGGGAGTCACCACTCGATCTAAGCTAAGTAACTTTTGTTATCACTTCGCTTTCGTTTCACAAATAGAGCCTAAAAACCCCAAAGAGGCCCTACTCGATGAGCACTGGTTTTTATCGATGCAAGAGGAACTAAATCAGTTTAAAAGAAACGAGGTATGGGACCTTGTCCCTCCTCCGCGAGGCCATCGAGTAATCGGCACCCGATGGGTGTTTAGGAACAAGTTGGACGAAAACGGGGTAATAACCCGTAATAAAGCGAGATTGGTCGCTCAAGGGTATAACCAAGAGGAAGGCATCGACTATGAGGAAACTTATGCGCCGGTTGCCCGACTCGAGGCTATACGCCTGTTACTCGCCTTTGCATGTGCAAAGGATTTTAAGTTATTTCAAATGGATGTTAAAAGTGCGTTCCTTAACGGTCACATAAATGAAGAAGTATATGTGTCTCAACCTCCCGGTTTTGAATCTCATGAATACCCTGAACATGTTTACAAGTTAAAAAGAGCTTTATATGGTCTCAAACAAGCTCCTAGAGCTTGGTATGAGCGACTAAGTAAGTTTTTACTTAATCAGGGGTACTCACGAGGAAAGGTTGACACTACACTCTTCATTAAACGTCAAGGAAAGCACTTGATTTTGGTGCAAATCTATGTTGACGATATTATATTTGGATCCACTAACATGAATCTCGTGAGAGAGTTTTCTGACCTCATGCAGGGCGAATTCGAGATGAGTATGATGGGGGAGCTCACATACTTCCTCGGCCTGCAAATTAAACAACTCCAAGAAGGGACATTCGTGAGCCAAACAAAATATTGTTTGGACTTGATCAAGAGATTTGACATGGCAAAATCCAAGACCATAGACACCCCAATGCCTACATGCGTAAATTTGGATAAAGATGAAAATGGCAAGGACGTAGAGGTAAAACGATATAGAGGTATGATTGGTTCACTTCTCTATCTTACTGCGTCACGTCCTGATATTATGTTTAGTGTGTGCATGTGTGCACGATACCAATCATGTCCCAAAGAATCCCACCTAAAAGCTGTTAAACGAATTCTTCGATACCTGTCAGGTACCCCGAAGTATGGATTGTGGTATTCTAAGGGTAGTGATTGCTCGTTGGTAGGTTACTCCGATTCCGACTTTGCCGGGTGCAAATCGGATAGGAAAAGCACTAGTGGTACATGTCATTTGTTTTCAAACTCCTTGGTTAGTTGGCATAGCAAGAAACAAGTTTCAGTTGCTTTATCAACGGCCGAGGCGGAATACGTTGCCGCTGGTAGTTGTTGTGCTCAAATTCTGTGGATTAAGCAACAACTACTAGATTTCAATCTTAAACTTGAACGTATTCCTATCCTATGTGACAACACTAGCGCTATTAACCTTACCAAAAATCCCGTATTACACTCTCGCACTAAACATATAGAAATTCGACACCATTTTCTTAGGGACCATGTTGAGAAAGGTGATGTTGTATTTGAACACGTTGACACTAAAAACCAACTAGCGGACATTTTCACAAAGCCGCTAGCAACGGAACCTTTCTTTCATATCCGCCGAGAACTTGGCATCCTCGACATTTCGGAACGGGAATAATATTTGCTGATGTTATCTTATTTCATTCAAATAATCATGCTTTTGTACTTCTAACAAATTGACGTTTTTGCAAGTACAAGTATGTTGTTTATCAAGCTACTCCGGCATTAAGGTGATATTGTTCCATTTCTCTCTCTATCTCTCTCTAATAACTCTCATGATCAACAATTGTATCGTTTGACCTATGTTGCATATGTATGAAACTTTTTTTTGTATGATAAACTGTTTGGATGCAAATTGTTTTGTGGCATTTTAGGTAGGCATCAAATATGGCTTGATATGTGACATTAAGTGCAAATCTGCATTTGTGCATCCGAACTGAGCTACACACCAAATCTGAACAGTTCAACTCTTTTTCAACAAGAATGAATGAAAGATTTGCAGCTTTCACAACTGCCCATGGATACCAAGAAACAACCGTCTCTCGCAGCATCAATCGCCTGAATCAAGCAGTGGATTACCTCACTGATATGGCTGATCCATATCGTTATCTGTCTTCCTTTGATGTGGGCAAGGGACAAGGATATTAGTCATTTGTTTTTGCATTTGCTCATTCTCCATGTTGTTTTTGTTATCATGTTCTGTTTTATCTCTCCTAAGTGCACACTAATGTTTGTTTTACAGTCTTGATTCCTATAAAATGTTATGACTTATGTGTCCTTAATCTGGTTTAATCTATTTTCAATATTTTGCTCATTGTCAATATTTTGTGTGGATATTGGTATATGATTACTTATAACCTGTTGAGTATTTTGTTAATTGTTAATATGCCAAAACTTTACCTTTCTCCATCTCTTTTTGATGTTGTCAAAGGGGGAGAAAAGACAAGTAGATTGTAGACCACAACAGCTATGACTGTAAAAGAAAGGGGGAGCTTACTACTATGTTAAAGATATCGCATGTTGTGTTCACCAAGCTTCGCACAGGTTTGTCATCATCAAAAAGGGGGAGAATGTGAGGGAAAACTGTCTCACAACATACGTTCTCAAGTTTCGATGATGACAAAGTACAACCTCGGATGAATCGGAGTCGTCATGCATACTTACGATGATGATAAAGTACAACCTCGGATGAATCAGAGTCGTCATGCATACTTACGATGATGACAAAGTACAACCTCGGATGAATCAGAATCGTCATGCAATACTTAACATATTACATCCTTCCTATATCCTTTTAAATCATCATATTTCATTGGCAATATATGTGACTAATGTTTGGTCGTGACAAGATGCACGAAACAACAAACATATCAATTTTTGCAGGTTTTGTAGCTATGAGTCAACCATACCGTCAGCACAGAGTTTCATTCAGTTCACACGGGTCAGCGCATGGAACCATGCGTCGACCGCTGACTTGGCGCATGCAGGTTTAAGAATCAGACGGCTCAGCGCATGAAGATCATGCGTCGACCGCTGACTCGGCGCATGACAGTTTGAGTGTCACACGGCTCAGCGCACGCCGACCCTATGGTCGACCGTTCGCGCGCAGAAACAGAAATTCTGCTATGTTTCATTGATCTGTCAACTGTCTGTTTTGTATTACTATAAATAGCTGTCTTTTCAATTTTAACAACTAACATTTTTGAGAACATTTTTGAAAGCATTGTGAGAAAGTGTTCAGGTCAAGAAACGTGAAAGAGGTGCATCAGTGTTCTTCATCTTCATCGTTCAATCAACTCACAAATCCTCAAATTACAGATAATCAATTTTTTGCTGCGGTTTGTGGTTTGCTCGACGGTGATAAGGTTCGAACGCGTGATTGAAGATCCGGTTCGAGTGGAAGCTGGTGCAGGTGTTTCTTGGGAGAAAACCTTTGAGGTTTTACCTATCAAGACTACAGGTTTTGAAGGCTTTTGTTACGGAATCGTCGGTTCAACAATCAAGCGAGTGCGAAGGTGATTGATTAGCGGAAGGTTGATCAATCTAGTAGCTAGGGCGTTGAAAGGTTGAAGACGTTCCGGGTTCAATTTGGGTGTGTCTAAGATCAGCCGTGCCGAAGGTTTGATCAACGGAAGAGTTGTCAATAAGGTGGCTGCAATCGGAGGTCATTCACATCAAATTGGAGGACTTGATTCATCTTGAATCAAGGGGCAAGAAGTGGTAGAAATTATCAGCAACATTAAGATTGTTTGTATCAATTGTCTATCGATTCTTGTGTATAACTGTTCTACCAAACAGGTGATATCTATTCAATACATATCTCAATTCTCATTGTAGAATTGAGGGCAGACGTACCCCAACGCGAGGACGACTGGGGGAACTGCCTCATCAAATCTTGTGTTCCTTTATTTTCTGCATTTTCAATTACAGCTTAAAAATTAAGTGATTCTAGAATAAGTGATTTTGTCAAATTGTAGTATTGATTGAGTGAGTTGGTGAAACACTGTTTTTTAACTACTAAGTACAATAGAAATACTGTACTAAGGCTTTTTCAATCACTCATTCAACACAAATATCATTTAAGGTATTTGTGCACACCAACTGTTCGACAAAAGTGCTGAACTAAAATTGCCTTAATTTTGCTGCTAGTTTTGGTGTAATTTTTGTGCACACCAACTGTTCGACAAAAGTGCTGAACTAAAATTGCCTTAATTTTGCTGCTAGTTTTGGTGTAATTTTTGATCATTGGAATAAGGAAATAGTACGAGTGAATCACATCTGAGTTTTACATAAAAGTGTGTAGTGATTTACTATCCGTTATCGTCTTAAATTCATCCGCTTGACGCATATCCGGCTCTCCAATAGTTGTTCGTTTTAGACTATATTTTCCAAGGCCGCTTCCGCATTTGAAAACAATTTTGAAAACCAATTTTATTGGTAGCGCCACTCAAATTTTTAAAAGGGATCTATTCAACCCCCCCTTCTAGATCCGTGCCTTAGTCTAACAGTCAGGAATGGAGTTCCCCAGCCAAGGTCGCTTGACGTAAGACCTGACTCCAGTTGATGTCATTCCTCAGCTAGTCGCAGCTTATCCCTAGATAGTTGAAATGACATTTATCCCTTCCCGAAGGAGTGAATTATTTTCCCAGGAAAGTGTCCTCATGGAAAGCCGTCCATAGGATTAACCCCAGCAAGTCATAATCAATGCCCCTGTAGAGGTGGCGCTCCTCAGCGAATCGAAGATGTGCACGTTCAATCTCCAGCATGGGAGATTCCCGCAATGGTTAACCAAGTTGTTGGTTCGAAAGGTCTATATCCGCGAAGGATGGTTTTCTTGCTCCCCACAGGTCGTCATGCCATTGACAGGATGTTGATCCTCAGCAGAGTCCGAGGCTCCGAGTGTGTAAACTGTGCCCAGACAGTGTGCTTTGCTCAGAAGTGTCGTTTCTTTCTCAGCTAAGTTTGTTCACCAGCAGGGTGTTTGTCCTTTCCTCCTAGTGGAAATTGATGTTTAATCTCTCCCCGGCAAAGTTGACGGTGTTTCCGGCATTTATTTTATTGGAATACCTTATGATACCTGTTTCTCCCTAGCGGAGTTGGCTTTATCCTCAACATTCATGTTGTTGAGACACCATTGTCAGGGTGGCCCCAACAGCTTGAGCCTGCATTTGCATTTGCATATATCGTCATATTTGCATCTACTCAAACGCATAACATTTCCGTGTCGTACGGAGCATTACGCCATTTTCAAACATACGCATTTTGAAACATAAATCAGGTTGGTTAACCTTTTTCTTTCAGGTGTGTTTTCTCTCAGCAGGAGTATGGAGTTCTAGCTCAGATCTATTACCAGGTATTCGAGGTCTCGCCGTGAGACGTGTGATGATACAGTTCATCTTACTATTTTCCCCACAGAGTTGCTTGTTGAAGTTTCTCTTATCCGGCCAGCGGATTATTTTCTTCAAATTGGTTGTACGTCAGCGTCAAAGGGTTTCATGAATCAAAATTCCAGAAGATGCCGCCTGTGTCGAAATAGGTGCCTGGCAGTCAATTTCAGAATCTCCCCAGTAGAGTCCGTCTCAAAGTCGCTGTCACGTTAGTGCTAAAAGGTTTGTGGGTTGGGACCAATGGAGTTAGCTACTGCAGAGATAAGCAGAGAAACTGTATTCAGAGTATCTTCCTGTATGGATAAACGGGTGTATTTTCCTACTAGTTGACAGAAGTATTTCCCCGGAAGTCGCCAAAACTTTATTGCCTATGTTGATAGGAGTTTCTCATGTTGACGAGATATGAGTCCTGACGTGGACAATTTATTCCTGTATTGACGGGATTGCTTCGTGTTGGCGAAGTGTGAGTCCTGACGTGGACAAATTTATTTCCTCGTGTTGACGAGATGTGCCAGTCCTAACATGGACATATTTGATTTCTCCGTGTTGACGGAATGTGAAGTCCTGACGTGGACGAATTGATTACTCTTCGTGTTGACGAAATGGTGTCCTGACGTGGACCATTCATCCCCAGCAGATGTCTCTCTTCGTATTGGTGAAATGTGCGTCCTAACGTGGACAAGTTTATAGTTCCTCGTGTTAACGAGATGCGCGAGTCCTAACGTGGACAAGTTTATCTTTCTTCGTGTTGACGAAACAGTGTCCTAACGCGGACAAGTTACTCCTATGTTGATAGGATATCCTAGTGTTGACGAGATGTGAGTCCTGACGTGGACAAATCAAGTTACCTTCCCTCGTGTTGACGAGATGCGAGTCCTGACGTGGACAAGTTCACCGTTCTTCGTGTTGACGAGATGAAGTCCTGACGTGGACAAATTTATTTCTCTTCATGGTGACGGGTTTATTTCCTCGTGTTGACGAGATGTGAGTCCTGACATGGACAATTTATTCATATGTTGATAGGATCTCCTCGTGTTGACGAAATGCGGACAACTCGTCCCCAGCGAAGTCGCCGGGATTTCTCCGTATTGACGGAGTGTGCGTCCTAACGTGGACAAGGTTTTGCTCTTGTTGAGGGGGTTTCTTCGTGTTGACGAAACAAGCGTCCTAACATGGACAAAGTTCTATTCCTGCATTGTTGAGATTTCTTCGGGTTGACGAAATGTGAGTCCTGACGTGGACAGATTTGTGTTTATTCGTGATGTGACGAAATTTGGGTCCAGATGTGGACAAGGTTACTCCTGTGACGACATAATCTCTATTCGTGTTGACGAATTCGTTTCTCTTCTTGTGCTGACAAGGTTAGTCCAGTTGTGTGCAGAGGTGTTTTCGAAAAAATTGTTCAGTACCTGTGGCGTCACATAGGTGGTTGAAGTTGAAATCAGAATTATTATCAGACGTTGAATCAGTTGTTGCCGTAACAACCGGATTCGGATAGGGGATGTTGTTCCCCAAGTTGTGCAGTTTATTTCTGCGGTTGGCAAATTTTCGGGTTTCTTGGTATTCAACCGTCTCGTACCTCGATTGTTTGAAGGTTGTTCGCTCTTCACCCATTCGGGTCCAAGCCGTTTGAATAGGGGCAGCTGTTGCACCCCAAATTTTGCTCAACCTTTTCTTGCCTGATTTATGTTTCATTGCATTGTCATTTGCATAGTTACATCATATACATAGTTCAATCATTGGCATATCATAGCATAGCATGCTCCAACAAGGGATCAAGGGTGTCTATCAAGAGAAGAGCCTAGCAAGAGGTCTTATCCAAGTTTGAGAGATCATCCAAGCCATCAGAAAGTGATTTGAAGTCTTGAGAAGTTTGAGTGCCTACATGTGGGTCTTACTCCTATCTTGAGGAATATTGAGAATCATCAGTGGGATTTGGAGCATGGAATGTGAATTTAAGGTGTGTATGGATCTCATGGGATACCTAGAGGGCCATATTGAAGCTGAGGCAGGTCATTGATTCAAGTATGAGAGCCACATTGGAAGTGCAGCCAATTAGGGTTTCATCTGGGTCAACCCTAGTTCAACTGTGCAAATTGGAGGGCATCAAAGCCTACTTTGAAGTCATGGGGTTCATGTATTGGTATGTTGATACATGTGTGGTATTGTGCCAAGGTTAAGCAAAGAAGGATCAAGAATGTGGGAAGTTGCTAAATTAGGGTTTCAGTGTAAATCCCCTGTTTAGTGCCTAACTTCAAAGCCACATAAGTCAAAATGCAAGTTTCAAATGGATCTTTGGCCAACATGAAACTTGTAGAGCATCTCAATACCTTTAATTTGAGTACTAGAAGTCCTCAATAGTATTTATAGAACTCAAGTTAGGGTCCTTGCAAATTACAGGTCATCAGATGACTATGAAATTTATCTGTGAAAGTCACTTGACTTCCAAGAAACTTTTTCCCTTCAAGGAGTTTTCAAATGGATTTTTGGCCAACATGAGAGTTTTAGATCTTGATATTATATTTCCATAGAGTACTATAAGTCCTTGATAGGATTTGTATAACTCAAGATATGATCTTTGCAAGCCAGAGGTATTTTGGGTATTGGTGATTATAGGTCATTTGTGATCATAGGTCCATAACTCCAACTTGCAAGCTTCAAATGGAAAATTGTTCAACATGAAACTTGTTCAAAATGGTGTTTTGAGTGCAACCTAGTGGTTATGAGAGCTTGGATTGGCTTGTAACAAGAAGTTGCTTGAAATGGCTTAAAAAGGAAGAAAAATAAGTCATTTAAAGGCCAAAAAATGGAATTTAATGATTGGGGTCCAAACAAGCTCATGTTATATGTCAAATTGATCAGAAAAAGCATTCTAAGAATGATGACATTCCCACATTTTGGATTTGAGGTCAATTTCAAGCATTTCCCCTTTGTAACTTATGAATGAAGCAACATTTGAATTACACATCCTTGGATCAAAAGCAAGGGAGATACACATCCCATTCACTTCAATATCTCATGAGATAAACAATTCAATCAAGATCAAGCTGAGAACAGAGCAAAAAGACCAACTGTGCACATGAGATTTTGAAGGAAAATGAGAAATTGAAATTCTCATTTGGATGATTACAGAAAGTTCTAGAGGTTTCCATCAACTTCTATATAACCATTGCAATGAGTTCAAATGATTTTTTGGGTCAGAGGTGAAGAGGAACCAGAGAGAGCAATTGAAATTTTCTCAACTGCATCAAGAATCGTGTTTGGAGATTGAAGGAGATTCAAGGCAAATTGCTTGTTTCAGAAGCTTGGGGGAGTGTTCTTGAGTGATTCTAGAAAGAATTGGAGGCTGGATCGAGCAAAACCACTATCTGTTCATCTCTCAAAACCAGGTTTGCAACTTTCTTCTTTTAGCTTAATTTATAGGGAGATGCATAGAATTTGTTATGTGGTTAGATTAGGGATGAGGCTAGGATGGATTTCAGTACAAAATTGGAGTGATTAGAGACCAAGCTAGGTGCATTGCAATTTTTGTTGAGAAGAATAACTCCTAGTTCTTGAGGTTTTAATGGTGTTTAGATATCAAGATTTGATCAGTGATGCGTGTAGATGAGAACAGGACCATTAATTTCAAGAATTGTGACAATTGAAGTTGGATGAATTTCTGAACTTTCGATCAGTTTTGAAGATTGAGTAAGAATCAGGAAATTTAGAGGTTGGAATTGAATTCAGTGATGAATTTCGAGTGAGATAGGGTGTTTTAGTTTGGTGTTTGATGCGTTTTGGGCAAACCCTCACCGGAGACGACGGTGGCGCAAAGCTCAGGCCACCGTCCTGAACATTTCCCTCCCCATTTGAATTTTTGGGGAAGATGAAGTTTTAGCCATAGGATCGTGCATTGACCTTGACCACTAACACAAATCCATGGCCACGATTGTGTTTCAATTCCTGAAGAGGGTGAGTTTGATGAAACTCACCGTTTCATTAATCTGAATTGTTTGGGCTTAAGTGGTTCTTGCTATACACACCTCCAGTTAGGCCCATGATCTGATATGCACGTGAATGGATTGCTATTTGCAACAAGCGTTTTCCTATTTTCCTTTTATTTTATGATTTGTTTTAATATTGGTTTGGGCTTAGTCAGATAGCGCTTTTCACACCCCCGTTCTGGGCCCAGCCTGGATTACAACCTGATAGAAGTGCTATTCAGCACGCGCCCTTGTCAATTTTCATTATTTTCTTTTATTTTTACATTTTGCATATAGGTTAGAAAATAATTCACCATAAATAGAAAAATTAACATTTTTAGGCTAGATTTTTTCCCCCTGACTCCTTAGAGAGTGTAGAATTTAATAGAATTGAGAAATTACTAATTCATGCATTTTAGAATTTATTTGCATTTTTTGGAGTTTAATTGCTTTTATTTTGAATGTTTGATATGTGATCTTGCTGATTTTAGTATGGGTTTTTGGTGTATGATTTTGAGTTGATTCTTTTTGAAATAGATAGCTTAGATATGCATGTACCCATAGTACTTTTCTCATATTTTTGTGAGAGAATTTTAGGCTAGTTTGAACATTGAACATTAAGTGGTGTAGATTTAGGGTTTTAAGATAGTACCCTTAGGTTTAGGGCCTATTTTTAGGTCTTAATGAATGGTTAACCCCCTGGTTTTTGTATGGAGTGATTCTTAAGAGGTTTAGGAACCCTTAGAATTTTTTATAGGATTTTACAATCATCTTTGGTATTTTAATTAGATTTAGTTTTAAGACTAACTTCTAGGTGTTTCTAGTGAACTAACTTGACTAGTTTAATTCAATAGTTCCCCTTAGATTAGGGTGGTGGTGCTATTGTGCTTGTATGAACATGAAGACCAATTGAATATGCTTTGGAGAGCTTGAAAGAGTTTGGATGTGGAGATTTTCTCATCTGGTGGAGTGCTTGTCAGGAGTTTAGGAAAACTAGGGTTTTAGGGAGAGCATTAGACTAGTTTTGCTTCTTTCTTCAAACATGGAGTATATTGTTCATCTCCATTCAATCCAATGACATGAATTCCTCTTAAAGAAGTCACATCTCTCCTTTGGAGGGATGAATGGCATGCTTTAAGAGTAGAACTTTGAGGATGCCTTCCTATTACAGTGTTAAGATCTTAATGGCTTCCTTTGGTTGTCATTAAGTTACTTAACATTTCAACTTGATCTTGTTGAATGATTCTCCCTTGAGGGTGCTTGTTGAGGTTAGGAGTGTTGCTTGTTGAAGCTGTGTGCTTGTTGAAGCTGGTTGCTTGTTGAAGCTAGGGTTTTGCTGCTCGTTGAAGCTGGTTGCTTGTTGAAGCTAGGGTTTTGCTGCTTGTTGAAGCTGGTTGCTTGTTGAAGCTAGGGTTTTGCTTGCTTGTTGAAGCTGTCTGCTTGTTGAAGTTGTTTACTAGTTGAAGTTTGCTGGTTTAAATTGGGTGTTTGTTGAAGTTTGGTGCTTGTTGAAGAGTGAAAGTTCATTGAAGCTTGAAGATAGGAGTTGTTGCTATCAACTTTTTGCTGTTTAATCAACCTGTTGCTGTCAGAGCTGCTGCTGGTGCTGTCAACTGTAGGAGTTTGGTGCTGCTGCTTGGGCTGCCTCCTTTGATGTGGTTTTTTGTTTTCTGTATTGTTTGTTGGCTTGTTCAGCTTTCCCCTTAGGTTTGAAGTGAATGTTGATTCACTTTGCCTGTTGTTTTCCCAGGTTCGAGGTTGAGCGGGACTCCCTTGCCTCGCTTGTATTGCTGCATTGCATGCATTTTAATGTATTTGCTTGCTTTCTTTTCCATTTATCCCCTAGGATCTCTGATTTCCTCTGTGCAGGAGGGAATTATGATAGACATTAGGATTCTTATCCATGCATGACAACATTAGGTTAGTTTTTATTCCCTTTTCAACCCTAGGCTTTTTAGAGCTTCTTTCTCTTCTCATCTCAAAACAACTCAAAAATACAGTAATAAGGTTAATTGATGTTGTACGTTACGAGCCTTAAGCTATTTGAGAAGGGGTTGCTGGAGAGCTTCTTTCCAGTGGTCTGGCTGCTTAGTGTGGCACCCTTTGGGTGACACGCGACGTAGTCACTCTCGAATCATAGTCTCTAGTGCGTCAGAGATTGCAAACAAACAAAAAAAACACTTTTTTCGTAAAAGATTCAAAACAAACATCAAAGTGTCATTTTTGTCCACTTGGACTCTTAATCAAGAAAAACCCTTTCATAAGGTAATAAAAAGCAGTCAGACAAGCTTGTGTCTTCCGTGGCCCGAACTCCGTTTGCTCTGATCTTTCATGCTGTATGAAAGTACGTAGGCATAGAATGTCGTATCCTAGCGAGCAACCTTCCCTCCTTCATCCGTAGTTAGCCGAACTACGTAGACTCTGACTTTCCCATTGCACGAGGGAATACGTAGGCATAGAGCGGCGAAGCTCTATCGAGTCTCTTTTCTCATTTTCTTTTCTTTTTAACCCAGACCTTTAGAGTAGATAGAATAACCATCCGCACTAGAAAACAAGCGTGGATCCCGTCGAGTACGCCGGACGTGAGGGGTGCTAATACCTTCCCCTTGCGTAATCGACTCCCGAATCCAGGAATTTGGTTGCGTGACAATTCCTTTCCCGTTTTGCATTAGGTTTACTCTGAGCGTTTCCTTTCCCTCCGTTGGGATAAATAAAGCACGGTGGCGACTCTTCTGTTTTGCCGGCGCCGATTTTCGCAGTAGCGACACCAGGCATTCTGCGCCACTGCAGAAGAATTCCTTATCGTCACCTATGGACTTATCGTGTCGCTAGGAACGTCGACAACATCTTTGTCGGACTTCATCAGTAAGTCAATAAGGGATCAACGGTCATTCGGTAACTAGTGAATAATGGCTGATTCTGCTGCCAGGCATTCTGCGCCACTGCAGAAGAATTCCTTATCGTCACCTATGGACTTATCGTGTCGCTAGGCACGTCAACAACATCTCTGTCGGACTTCATCAATACGTCAATAAGGGATCACCGGTCATTCAGCAACTGGTGAATGATGGCTGATTCTGCCGCCAGGCATTCTGCGCCGCTGCAGAAGAATTCCTTATCGTCACCTATGGACTTATCGTGTCGCTAGGCACGTCGAAAACATCTCTATCGGACTTCATCGGTAAGTCAATAAGGGATCACCGGTTATTCAGCAACTGGTGAATGATGGCTGATTCTGCCGCCAGGCATTCTGCGCCACTGCAGAAGAATTCCTTATCGTCACCTATGGACTTATCGTGTCGCTAGGCACATCGACAACATCTCTGTCGGACTTCATCAGTAAGTCAATAAGGGATCACCGGTTATTCAGCAACTGGTAAATGAAATGATTAGTCTCAAATCTCTGTCAGGATGATTATCAGATTTCGGTGCAGCTTCTTCCTCAAGTCATCAAGGGATCACTAGTCACTCGGTAACCGGGGATACATAGCTGATATTGCCGTCAGGCATTCTGCGACACTGCGGCAGAAGGATTCCTCGGGACTCATCAGGTCGTTAGGAACTTTTTTTAACAATCAAGTTAATCATGCCATCGGGCACTCAAAGAAATTTTCGGGCGTCAGCCGAACTTCGTTAGCAAGTCTGAAATAGAATCCTCGGTCCATCATGAACCAAATAAGGATATCCAAACTTCTGCCATCAGAGGCACTCCGCATCAGTTGAGAGAACTGCTTTGACATCACAGTTGGACTTCGTCAGTAAGTCTTCAAATAGAATCCTTAATCAATCAGGAACCACTAAGGATATACATTCTTTTATCGTCAGGCACCCTGCGTCAGCTAGGCAAACTACTTCGACATCGCAGTTAGACTTCTTCAATAAGTCTTCAAGGAAATCTCAACTTCTCTGTTGAAAAACCTGTTGGGGATGACACATCGCCGTTGGGGATTCTGGAGAAATATCAAGTGACTCTGCTCCGGGGGTCCAGAAATCATTCTGGATGAATCATCTCTCTGATGAGGACTTCAAGAATCATCTTGGACAAATAACTCCGCCGGGGATTTCAAGACTCATCCTGAACCAATAACTCTGCTGGAGACTTCAGGAATCATCCCGAGAAAACACTCTGCCGGGGACTCTAAGCATCAACTTGAGCAACTAACTCTGGCAAATTCACTGGGGATTTTAAGAATCATCTTAAGCAATCAACTTCACTGGGGAATTCAAGAATCATCTTGAGCAAACCATCTTCGCTGGGGAACACCTGCAAAACAAGAACGGTAACGACCTAGCTCATGTTTCGTATGCATATGTTTGACAATGGCGCAATGCTCCACACGGTGGAAATGCTATGCATTTTTAGGGTAAATGATATGCAATCATGCAAAATGCTATGACCCCATCAGCAAAATAAATGCTGAAGGGAGAATCCTCCTGTCAAGGAGAAAGAACCACTCTGGTGGGGGAAGGAATCATCCTGCCGAGGAGAAGAAGTCACGCCTATCTCAATTGGACAAAACCTGGGGAAACGAACTCCAGGCGACTGCTGTAGGGGAACAAGGTTCTACGAGAACTTGAACCTGCTCAACTAGGTATACGAACCACAAATTACTGAGGAAACGATGCCAATCGCAGAAATAATCTGCACGGCCTTCACGGCTAAAACTTTCCTGGAGATAACGACTCTGATGGGGAAATACAGCATCAGCTATTCAACATTCTACTGGGGAAAAACCAATCATGGCTCAAACGGCTTCCGAGAACTCGGCTCTCTTGGGAAGCTGCAAACTCGGCTGGGGAAGAAGGAACCATCCTGCTTGTCGGGGAGAGTACAACTCTGTAGGGAATTTCAATTCCGCTGGAGACTTCAGTCTGAACTATCGAAGGCTGCACACTTGCGAATAGTCTTTCATGAGAAAACTGCACATTGACCCAGTGCTGGGAATGAACATACGCTTCAGCGCATGACTCAGCTGGGGGGAGGATGATCCTGGCTAGGATACATCTGGTTGGGGAGAATCTATCTCTGCTTGGGAAGACATATCAATGCTCGCGGTCCTATGTTCAGACTCCGTGGGGAAACACTGCCGAACTCGCTGGGGAAGAAGGAATCATCCTGATTGGAAAACATGCCACGAAACAAACTCGAGATGGCTTGCCCCAGAATCTTCCTTCTGACAAACCCTGACAATCTATGCCAACACGGGGAGGAACGATTCCTTGGCTTTCAACTTTTGTCCCAGCCTGGTGGGATCTCTGTGGGGATGTTCCTCGAAAGGAAATCTGCAATCTCTGCACCCAGGTCTGCTTCAGCATCTTGAACCTTGCAAAGGCGCTTTAGGTGAATAACCTTCAGGCTAAGGATGGATTCGACGCTCTCGGGGTGACCTGCCCCAGTCTTATCACGACTTTGCCCCTCATGGGCTGATCTGTGGGAGTAATACCCTTGGTTGCGAGAGATTCATCAAATCTCGACCTGATTGCCCCGGATTAATGATTTCTGGATGGCTAACTCCTATTTGTGATCATTTGACGTAGCTTGCTCCGGTTCAACGGAATACTCAGGCGTTCTGCATTCTATCCTGATCAGACTTTCCATTATGGAAACTTTCGTGCTGCTAAGCGCTTACTCGCTAGTAAAACAAACTGTTTTGCATAAAAGATATATCAAATGCATTGCATATGGCAGTTTTGAAAATCCATTCCTGTTCACTGGAAAAAAAATTTTATGACACAAAATATATGAAATCATTCATTAACATGTCAACATTAATACAACGTTGTATTGGGAATCCTATCTAGGAGTCAGTTCCGATGCGATCTTCACTGAAGTCTTCTCTCGAAATAATCCTATTTCAATTAGGTATTTTAAAGGTTGTAACGTGGTCAGGTTCATGGTTTAAGAAAGAAAGGATAAAGGCTCAAAATTCATTTTAACCCACCCACTCTCCTTGATGTCCTCCGATCCTGCGTTCAGCTAATTCGACCTTAGCGTTAACCTTTCAAAGGTTGAGTGATACTTCAAGGAATCATTCTTTTTCGAAGTGACAGTCACTCTTTTTTCGTCTTTGTTTGGGCACCGGCAGCCATACGATTTCGTTTTTATTTGAGGATTTTCTTTCATAATCCTTTTCACTTTTCGTTTTTCGTTTTTTTCGTTTTTTCGTTTTCCCCTAACTTTTGCCTGGACTAACTCTCTTGAGTTTCTTCGATTTTGAATTCCAGTGGGGTACCCTGATTTTTGCCTAAGTTGCTTGCTTTCAAGATTCGACTTAGCAGGCTTTTCTTTTCGATTTTTCTTTTTCTTTTTGAACAAATCGTATTGCATCACTTGTATGACTTGTTAAAGAGATCGTGACTATTTCACTCCTGATCGGCCAGGTTTAACCATCATGGTTTTTTAGGTACGACCTATAGCGGTGTGATTGGTCCTCGAACGGACACTCCTTTTGTTATTTGAACGCTTGATCAAATTAACTGACACCTACCCTGCCTCGGGTTAAGATTGAGGGTTTGTCTATCTTCAGAAAGAAACTCCTACAACTAGGCTCAAAGGGGTTAACAAGGGATTCTCTTCCTTATATCTCCGGTGTTTGGGAATTGAAACAATGCCTGTACATCATCAACAGGTTTTTTGTTCAAAAGCATAGCATCGGAAGCTTACGCATCATTGGACTTCGTCATCCTCCCCATATTCCACTTAAACAAGCGTTTGAAATAAAAGAAGGCAATAGAGTGAACACGAATGGATTAGTTCAAAACATGCATATTTATTCCATTATCAATATCAATTGAAAAAACAATCATGCTTTACAAACGAAATTTGCAATTCTACAGGAAAGAAACTACAAATGTAAAGAAATGACATGATAAAATGCAGAGTGCCAGCTTTCGGGGAACTGGGCTTTCACACTTATTTGCTGCTGAGGGGAGCGACCCTTGAAGTCTTCAGACTCAATCAGAAGAACGACTGCTGTGAGGTTGACTCTGATTCGGGCTCCGATAGTTTCGCTGCGACGGAGCGAGAGGTTGCCGATTCTGTATGGCAAAAACAATCCGAAGACGAGGATCCTCTTTGTTCAGGGGTTTTCATCCTGGAGCTCGACCCAGGAACATGGAAAAGTCGCGGGTCAGGAGATTTAGACCTCAAAGACCGTGGAATATACTCCTGATCCTTCTCATCTTCAGATGAGATCATGAGAACATCCATCTCTCTTGCACGATAAGAGATGAGTTTGTCTGATGCTTTCATGCCGCCCGACATGAATTCAATTGTCCTTGACTCAATCATGTCTTGAACCTTATGCTTAAAAGCTCTGCAGTTCAATATATCGTGCCCCGGTGCTCTAGAGTGGAACTCGCATCGGGCGTTCACGTCCCAGTCGGGTGGCAGCTGTCCAGTCATGGGAGCCAACGTTCGAAGTTTAACCAACTGTAGTTGGAGCAGGAGTTGCAACAACTGGTCGTAATCCATCGGGTTTGGATCGAGGATTCTTTCAGATAGTCTCCCCTTTTGACCCTTCCCTCTGGGGTTGTCTTGCGGAACCGAACGTGGCCGCTGACGGGAAGCGATTTGAGCTTCAATCTGCGTAGAGGGTCTTTTAGGCCTATCATGCCTAGGTGCGGGTTCGTCAGATACCCGTGGAGCAAGTAGGTTGGCCACAACCTCGGGCTTTTGCTCGGATTCCCTTCTAAGTATGTTCTTTAGCACTTCCGCCATCAGGCCCACCTGATTCTTCAGCTGGTCATTCTCCTCTTTGAGCGTCTGCTGGTCCCTCATAACCTGCCTCAGCTGGCCTCAGACCTCTCTCAGCTCTGTTCGTACCCGTTCCATTGCCTGAAACAACCTGTATCAACAGGGGATTAGAAAAAATGGCGAGGTACATGTTATGCAAATGATTCATACAAAGGCAAACGTGTGTTTGTGCCTTGGGGAGATTCCCCCCCGATCCTAATTTCCGAGACAAATAAAGTCTATCATCCAACTATGGAAAATAAATCCTCATATGTTCATCTGAAAAGCCCGCTTGGGTAGCGTACAACTGTAATCACATACAACTGAAGCAACAAGGCATGACCCCAACCAACAGACCTGGCGGTGATCAGCATATCAATGCATAAAATATACAAAGGAAATACAAAGAGATCAAGTGCGGCCACGGGCCCAAAAATCTTCTAACAACTTCTTTGTAGCGGGATGATCTGGCTGAGTAAGAAAACCCTAGATTAGCAGGTCCCTCTGCCCGATGATATCTGGGAGGTTCTCGGCAACACTCCTGGAAATACCTTCTTCAGAACGGTTCTCGACTAGACTCCTTTTAGCGTCAGCCCGGAGTTGGCAATCCATCAGGTTTGCCTTGGCTTCAACCAATTTATATTGGACATCTCGTCGCAGTGAGGCTTCAGCCTCTATCTTCTTGTCTTTCACCATAATCTGAGCTTCTAGCTCGGCTGCTTGCTGCTTCAGCTTTTCTTCCCGTTCTTTGTATTTGGCTAGGGTGCTACTCCAGACCTTCTCGTATTGGGTTAGCTTTCGGTATACTCTGTCCAGATCCTATTTCTTGGTGGTCAACACGTCATGTACTGACTTCAGATCCAACCCCAGACGTTCCCTAGCATCAGTTTCTTTGGTCAGATTGGTGCCCAGATGGTTGATCATCTCAATCTGCTTCTTGCAGGTATAAACGACTTCACTTTTCTCTCTCCGAAGTTGAGCGATCTCTTTCTCCAACTCTTCGTTGGCTTTTCGTAGCTCTTCCCTCTCTTGGAGTACCTGGTTGAATTTCTGAATATCAGTTGTGGTAGGCTCTTTGTACACAGGAGGATACAATGGTTCTACAGCAGGGAACAACATTAGAAACTTGGCGGCTCTTTCTCGCGCCCAAGTCACATACGGATCAAAGGCCTTGTTGTTGCTCTTTCCCAGCAAGACTTTTCCCTTTCGGTGAATTTTGCTCCAAGCATTCTGTACCTTGACCAAAGTGTCACCTTCAAGCAAACCTGTGAGATACAGAGATTCCTGTATCTCTTCCTCTTCAGGAGGACCTCGTAGTGCATACCCGAATTGTCATACTAGCAGATAGGGATTGTAGTTGATACATCCATTCCTTCCGAGTAAGGGGACGTTAGGAAAGCCACAGCAGCTATATACAATATCTTTGCCCAGCAGATCTCTATCAAACTAGATAATATTGTCAGCAGTCAAACCCATCAAACGTGCAGACCAAGGCGAAGACTCAGCAGAATCAATGAACGGCCCCGTCTTAGGGAGATGGCTAGCAAACCACTTATACAGTAAAGGAGCACAACATGCCACGTTCTTCCCCTTTCTGTTTTCATTTTTGCTGTGAACCGAATGGTAGACGTCTCCGAGGAGAGTGGGCACTGGATTCCCGGAAGCAAATATATGGCAAGCATCCATGCTTATGAAGTCTGGATGACTTGGGAATAGCACGATCCCATAAATGCAAAGGGCTAAGGCATTGAATACATCCCAGCGACCCTTCTTGGCAAACTTTCGGGCCTTTTCCATCAGGAAAGGCAAAGGGAAACCATGAACTCCAATCTTTCTGAATACCATCCTTTCCAACTCAGACTCATCTACTTGAAGAGCTTCAGTCAACTAATTCAACTTGGGTTCACCCTCAACACGGTAGTAAGGCATTTGATTCAACAAAGGCACCCCTAATAGGTCAGAGTACTCCTCCAGGGCCGGAGCTAGGACATAGTCTGGAAACACAAGGCATCTGAGTTGTGGGTCGTAAAACTGCAGCAGGGCGTAAAGGCCATTCAACTCGTACGTAGGAAGCTTATACACAATACCCAGAAGTCTCCATAACTCTTCCTGAAACTCTCCATCACTTTCTTATCAGCCAACGAAATCAAAGTCCGTAACTCTCGGATGTCAGGTGTTGGTAGCTTGTAAGCCACAGTCTTCTTCAGAGATGCCATATCTGCCATGAGGATCAAGATCACTAGAACCAGGGGGGAAATATGCACCTGCAACACAGACACACGTTAATTACATACAAATAAGGATGCAGACAATGCAAAATGCAATTATGCAGCAGGAGATCAAGATGACTGTGCTGTTGAGGAGATGAAGGCTCTGTATCAACAAAACCACAATACTGCTCTGTCAAGAACAAAAATATCTCTGATGAGAAGAACCCCTGATACCAGACCAAAAATCCGCTCTGTCAAGAACAAACACATATCTGATGATGAGGACCTCTGATACCAACAAAACTGATTCACTATCAAGAAAACCAGGTAGTCTGAAGGCTTAGGTTTCCTGCAACAAACCCGACCCTGCTCACAGGTATGGACCTAATCATGGAAAAGGTTCGGCATCCTATGTGATCATCAGCGTCACAGACTTTCAAGAAACGATGATATGATACCCAGAAGGTGTGGCATCATCATCTCTTGAAGCAGCCTCACTTAGCTGAATTCCAAATGCTCGGTTCCCAGAGTCGACAATCCTCAGATCTGACAACCCCTCGAGTCCAAAGGACCGATAGGAAGCCATCAAAGAGAACCTCGTCTGAGTGTGGATTACATGGGAACTGATGCAAGCAAAGTAAGCACGTCCTCCACTAACCCACTCTAATACTATGTAGCTCTCAAGCCTGGGTCTGGCTTCTCACTCATCAGAATGCCCCTCCCACAACAGCACAGATAATCATATCATACTGAAAATAAAGTGCGGGAAATGAAATGCGATAAATAAAACCCAACAGGTAAACATACAAACGCTAGGATTGACTCTCGCAGGGGACGTTGGATCCCCAGATTGACTCGCATAAGGGACGTTGGATCCCAGGAAACTATCAAGTCCCTAGCAGAGTCGCCAGCTGCTGGGGATGACCCAGAAAGCTAGGAAGAACATCCAAGGCGAGACTCATATAAGGAACCGTCACAGTCCCCAGCAGAGTCGCCAGTTGTCGCTACCGCGAAAATAAGGTGCCGGCAAAACAGAAGAGTCGCCACCTTTCGTTATTTATCCCTCAGAACAGGAAAGGAAACGATCGGAGAAACCTGATGAAAAGTTATAAGACAAGGTCATCGCAACCATGTCTGGGTTCGGGAGTCGGTTACACAAGGGGAAGGTATTAGCACGCCTCACGTCCATCGTACTCGATGGGATCCACGCTTGTTGTGTTTATCTGACGGGTTAGTTTTATCTATCTACCTATCAAGGCTGGTCTGAAAAGAAAAGAAAAATTACTCGGCAAAGCGTCGCAGTTTATGCCTACGTATTCTCATCAGAGAATGAGAAATCAGAGTCAACGTAGTTCGGCTAACTACGGGTTACGGGGAAGGTGGCTCGCCAATACGTCAGTATTGTGCCTACATACTCTCAACAGGTATGAGAGATCAGAGCTTACGTAGTTCGGGATAATACGGATTACGGGAATTCAGATTCATCTATTTTTCGAATAGGGTTAACAAACAGTTCCAGCAGTTTGGTGTATGCAGCTCGACCCTTGGAGACTTAGGCGTTACCGTTTGCGATAGAACTGCGAGTTAACGACACTCTTTTCTTCAGGAAAGCTTCCTTTGAATTATGGGCCCACGGGGCAAAAAGATTTGAAGTTTGTTTTCTGTCTTTTACGAAAGAACTGTTTTTTAGTTTTGTCCGTAGTTTGTACAGCACTAGAGACTATGACATGGGAACGAATGCGTCGCATATTGTCCAAAGGACGTATACTAAACATTCTAGACGTTTGAGAGGAGGCCGCTCAATTATCATTACCCAAGTAGCTTAAGGCTCGTATCGCGCTTGTACTAACTTGCCTTTATTACGTTTTTTACTGTTTGTTTGAGATGAGAAGAGAGAGGGGGACAACTACGGGGAGACTATCAAGTCCTAATGTTGTCATGCAAAGGATTCATCCTATGGTTGAGGTTTGAAACAGGGATCTCCTAGAAGTTATCATGCATAGGTTTCAACCTAAAGTTCTAATCATCACTTCCTTATCAAAGGAAGTGAGATTCCTAGGGGATCATGTTAAGGGGATACGAAAACAGATAAAGCATCAGCTAAACAGTAAACAATAAACGACTATAAAATGCATGCAATGCAAGTGAGGGAGGAAATGTGTGTGGGGCATCAGCCTCCACAAGCTCGTCTCAACCTCAAGCCAGATATGAATAATTGCTAAAATAATAGAAGAAAATAGAATTCCATCAAGCAAATAACAAACCACACAGGCAAGGGAGCGGAGCTCTACCGAATACCAGCAAGCAAAGCCATACAGTAAAAATACAAGCAGAGGGAGAAACTCAACCTCTAATGCAATCATGCTCCTAGCTTAAAAGAATCTAAACATGAACTTATTCTAATGCATCAAGCAATTCAAACAAGGGAGAAAAACCATAATGAGCAACAAGGAAGTCATCCCAGGATGCATTAGTTTAGAGGTATATCAATACCAGAGTCCATCATGGGCTCAACCTCTTGAGGAATGCACAAAATCCAACCAAAGGAAGGATTAGGCTCTCACAAGAGGCATCCTATGTCAATAGGACAGAAAAGACTAGGCATTAGTCCTAGATATCAATCTAAGGGTAACTGATTGTAGTGTATCAACATTGGATGTCCATCTCAGGCTCAACCTGTTGAGGAATGCACAGAATCCAACCAAGGGAAGGATTAGGCTCTCCTAAGAGGGATCCTAAGAAAAGGACTTTGAGATAGATGACAGCGTATAAACCAAGGGAATATACCATGCCAAGAATGTCAATCCAAGGCTCAACCTCCTGAGGAATGCATAGAATCCAACCAAAGGAAGGATTAGGCTCTCCCAGGAGGGCTCATCATCAAGACTTGAAAGATAAAGATAGTACAAACCAAAGGAATGTACTATACTAGGGAATGTCAATTCAAGGCTCAACCTCCTGAGGAATGCACAGAATCCAACCAAAGGAAGGATTAGGCTCTCCCAGGAGGGTTCCTCTTCAAGACTTGAATAGAGAATGTAGGGCAAAGCCCAAGGAAGAAGTCTCATAGGGGACTGGAGGCAATACAGCACTCCAGAGAAACCCTACAAACTAGCTACAAGGTTCACCTAAGCTAGAGGCACCAAAAGCTCTATCAAGGCTATGGAAAAGTTCTAATGAGGTCTCTACCTTCTTACCAATCTGTCAAGAAAGGACTACATCATTTAAAATCATCTAATGGCTACTTACAATGTTAATCTATGAAACTCTCTAAGTTTGGATCACCTAAATTGAAATTACTTTGTAAAAGGGGGAACTAATTGAAAATTACTCCTAAAAATTCTAGGAAAAATATCCTATCATCCTACATGTATCCACATGTTCTAATCCAAAAATCAGAAAGTAAACCTAAGTCTAAAAGGTTCAACCTAAACCTAAAGCTCAAGGTATCTCAAAGGGGTTCAATCATGAACACTCCTAAACAAGCATACTAAACCCTCATTTAAACTCCTCTAAAAAATTATGATAAAAATCACAAAGCAATATCAATGTGTACTCAAACAACATACAAAAAATCAAGATCAAATTCAGAACCATGAGGGAGAAAGAAAATTGACAAAATCATAACATCAATATCTCAACATTAAACACATGTTAAACTAAAATAAATGCAATAAAATGAAAATGCATGAAAAATGGAAAATAAAATCATGACAACATTCTAAACATTTTAAATTGTATCTATAATTTTTCTCAAGATTTAATATCACTTTTTACTATTTTTTTTGGAATTAAAATCAAACAATCATGTAAACAACAATTAAAAGAAAACAAAATTAAAAAGAAATGGATGAGGGGTGCAGTCAGCAACTAAAATCAGTTGAAGGCGCTTGGGCCCAGCACAAGAGGGGGTGTTGGGAGCAATTGGGCGTGAGGCCCATCTGAGTATCAACTCAGTCACCAAAAATAACCAGGGGAGGGGGTACGTTGAGTAATCCTACCACGTTGTAAATCTCATTGGGCCTGGAGATGGGGGTGAGGATAGCAAGAGAAATTGAGGCCCAACGCTTTGAATTCATTCAGTTCAGCATAGTTCAAAAATTAACAAGAAAAAAAGAGTTACGCGAGGTATCGAACTCGCTTGCTCTAGGTGTACGTAGCGTAGCAACTAAACCTGAGGAATTCCAAATATTGAAACGCTGCATTGAGAGGGGAGTACGCGTGGCTCAACGAGGACGCTAGGATTACTTGACTGAGTCAAGCTTTCAACGCAAACGGACAGTGAAGAATTCGTCTTCAACCTTTTAAACCTTTAACCTACGCGCGCAAAGCAGATCACCGGTGGCTTTTCCGGCCACCCTGGCACAACCCTAACTCTCTCTACAGACCACCATTCGCCATGATCCCTACAAGAATCTTGCCCAGAATTTCACTAGCAATCTAACCATACCACTTATTCGGTCTAAAAACGCATGAATCTCAAAATCACGATCTCAACCGAAAATGGTATCCAACCTAAATTGTCTCTAATCATGCAATTGATCATCCTAAATCCAACTACACTTCATCCTGATCCTAACCACCTATGAAATGCTATCTAACACTGCCTAAATTATGAGTAATCAAGAAATTCACCAACCTGTGTTTGAGCTTGCAACAGAGATGGTTCTTGCGCGATTCAGCCTCCACAAAAGTGCAGATTCACTCCACGATGCTTGATGAAGTTGATGAAATCCTCAGTTTGCTTTGATATGCTCTTGAACTCCAAAATGAAATTTCAACTTCAAGCTTCTTTCTCCACTTCTCTCCAATGGATTCTCCATGAAAATGAGCACTAGAAGCTTCCAATTCTGTTCTAAATCCTATTTATGATATGTTTCAATCAGTTAGAGGCCCAAACCAAGCCCATTCATGAGTTTTGGATTTTCATTTCCCTTCAAAATTTTCAATGTGGATATGTGCCCTCAAGCTTTGTTCATACTCCAAGTTCATACAAAATGATTCACTTAAGCCTTATGGAGTGTATTGAAGTGGGTTCCCTTCCTTGATTTCAACTTATGGAGTATATGGGATATGTTTCTTATTTGTGAAGCAACCTTCCAAATGGCCATGTTATGGAATTTAAACCAAAAATTTAATAATGCCAATCTCTCTAGAACATCAATTCCATTCAAATTGACTACAAATTTGACTTGAAAACATGTTATTCTCAATTATTTTGAATTTTCTCATTTTAATTCATTAAAATGGCTTTTTATATGAACTTTCTTCCACCAATGCTTGATATAATCCATATCAATGGACACTAAATATTTAGACAAGCTAAAAACATCATTTTGAACAACTTTCATGTTGAACAAAAATCCATTTGGGGCTTGCAAGATGGTGAAATTGACTTATGGTTCAAAATGACCTGTAATGCCCAAATTCCCAAAATACCCTTAACTTGTCAAAGCCATAACTTGAGTTCTACAAATTCAATAATGGACTTCTAGCACTCTATGGAAAGCTAAGAGAATAAGGAACAACATTAATGTTGACCAAAAGTTCATAGGAATCATCCTTCTAGGGCAAACGTGTCATGCAAGTTGGGTAACTTTCAAGCTCCAAATTCACATGCCTCAGATGACTTGTAACTTGTCTGGCTCATAACTTGAGTTCTATAAACCCTATCAAGGACTTCTAGTACTCAAATTAAAGCTAAGATTATTCTATACAACAATCATGTTCGGGTCAAGATGAGATAAAGATCATGTTTTGAGTTAGATGGCCTTGAAGTCAGGGGTCAAACTAGGGGATTTTACACTGTCAAGTCTTAGAAACCCTAGTCTGAAACTTCTCAAACTCTTCAATCATGATGAGTTAACTTTGGAATCATCCTTATAACATCTCAATGCATCAATCCATGATCACATGGCTCTTGGATTAGGTCCCAACCTTCTCAAAATTATCAGTTGACTTAGGGTTGACCCAGTTAAACCCTAGGTGCACCCATCATGGATGAGGCTTCTTAATCTTGCACAATGACCTGTCTAGGCCTCAAAGTGATCTTCAACACTTGTCATGAGCTCTCTCAAGACCTCAAGTCCATCTCCATGACCTCAGAATCATCTGATGGCTTTCCACAACTCTCAAGTTAGGAGACCTACACACTTGGCTTCAACCACTCTCTCTGAGGATCTTTTTAACTTCTCTGACAAGGATATCAACCCTTGAGCACTTGAATAACCTTCTTAGCTAGCTTCATAGTCTTGTATAGATCTTGATTGGTAATCATATCTCTTGATCTCCTGCATACATATCAATGAAATGCAAATGATAATGCTAATGTGAATGAAATGAAACATAAGCTAGGTAGAGAAAATGTTGGGCAAATTTTGGGGTGCAACATTCAGCCTATATGTTATCCAGATCATGACATAATTTTTGATGGACGATTTCATCTTATCATATGTTTCCTCAACAGAGTTACTGTGTTAAGTTTCACTTTTCTCCCTGCCAGAGTTGCTTGGTTAAGTTTCTCTCTTCCCCAGCGGAGTATTCTTGTGATTTATCAAGATGTTGTTACCAGCTTCGGTTGATCCGGCCTTCGAGCTCTTTTCTCGCTTTTATTTAGCGAATTCCTGACGGCGACATCAAATGTCCTTACCTTTGGGTTTGATGCTCGCTTTTATTTAGAGAATGCCTAAAGATGATGTAAGATGTCCTTACCTTCGGGTTCGTTGCCTATTGGTTGCAATGGATGCCTGACGGTGATTTCAGATGTTTCTCAACTGCATGGATATTTGATAGCAAGGTTGGATGTTTTATCCCCTGCAGATGCCTGTCGATGATGTTAGGTGTATATCAACTTTGTGGATTCCTGACGGCGATGTCAGATGTTTTTATCAACTCAATAGAGGCCTGGAAGCGATGTCAGATGCTATGTGTTGACCCGATTTTCAATTTTTTTACTCGCTTTTATTTAGCAAATGCATGGCGGCGATGTCAGAGGTCCGCGTCTTTGGATTCAATACATGTTTTTATTTAACAGTTGCCTGATGGCGATGTCAGATGTTTCTTCTCATCTGCGGGTTGAGCCAACCTTCGGGTTCAATGCTTATTGTATTTAATGGTTCTGATGGCGATGTCAGATGATTTACCGACTTGATGTTGATGCTTGAAGGCGAGGTCAGATGCTTGACGGCGATGTCAGATGATTTACCGACTTGATGTTGATGCCTGACGACGATGTCAGATGTTTTCCCAAATTGATGTAGAGGCCTGACAGCGAAGTCAGAGGTTCAGTATCCGCTACATGATATCAGATGATCTTTCTGACTTAGTGTCGACGATGTTTGATTGTTAATCAGTCAGCTTGTTGCTGTTGCAACCATCAGATTCAGTTATCTTCGGAGATTCTTGTCCCCATCAGAGTTTTGCAGTTCTATTTTTGCGGTTGGCAAATTTCCGGGTTCTTTGGTATTCAACCGTCTTTTACCTTTGAATGTTTGAAAGTCGTTCGCTTTTCAACCCTTCAGGTCCAAGTCGTTTGAATAGGGGCAGCTGTTGTACCCCAAAATTTGACCAACCGTTTCTTGTAATTTGGCTTATGTTTCGCTTCATTTGCATCTGCATATCATTTATCGCATACTGTGCATTTTGTCAGTCGGAGTGAAGTTATCGGGATTACAGTCCTTTTCTCGCATTTCAGGCGATTCAAACCGGTTCGAATAAGGAGGTTTATTTTGGAATTTGTGCTCTTCCCGGTGATTCATTTTGTGCTGTTATTTTTGGGGATATTTCGGTGTCCGCCTTTTTACTGTTTTTTTCGTTGTATTCTTGCATTTTTATTCACTGATTTAATTGCGTTTCATTGTTTTTTTTTCTTATGGAATTATTTTGGTTTTATAGATTTTATTTCATTATTTTTGGCATAGAATTTGGGGTTTTTAAATAGATTTTTCATCTTTTATTTTCTAGTTTAGATATTTTAGTTTAATATAGATTTTAATAGAAAGTATTTCTTTGTTTGGTATTTTCTAGAGATAGTTTTTAATTTGGTTTAAGTTTGACTAGAGGTTTAGATTGATTTTAATTAGAGAATTTGAAAAATTATTTGTTTAGGTTTATTTAGTTAATTTGGTTTTACGATGCATATTAACTGTTAGTATTAAGTCAACATTTTAATTTGCTCCAGCTATTAATCACTCAGCTTTATTAATTGTCAGCTAGTTCATTAACCTCATCATTAATTTTTTAGTTGTATTAATTAATATGTCAGCTTTAATTAATTAAGTAGTCTTTTTTCCTAATCCACTCTGCCAAGTGTTGTGCAGAGGACTGTAAAGGTCTTATTCATTTTCTCTCTCACCAGACTGACACGTTTCCCAATAAACCCCAGAGCCTCCACCGGAAAACTGACGGTCACCGCTGTTCTTCAGCTCGCCGGAAAACTCATCAATTTCCACTGGAAAATTCATCTTCACACAGGTTTTTCCAGAAATTCAACTAAACCTAGATCTGAACTCACTCACCATCATCTTAACCTTCAACACCATGATTCAACAAGATCAACCATTAATTCATCTCCGATTCACCATTTTCGTTAGCCACCACCTTCAACAAGAAACTCTGATCTTCATCCAAACTATGAATCTCATCATCTAACCTCCAGATTGCCCAGATCTACAATAATTCATCACATCTCCAGATTCAAACACCAAATCTAGGAAAAAACCAGTCAAACCTTACCCTAAACGACTCAGATCTTCATCATCTTCATGTACAACTTCCAGATCCTCATCATTTCTCAGAAAACCATCTTCAACCTAAATTGTTACCTCACTGAAACAGTAGATCCACACAGATCTTCATCCATCGATTTCGTCCGACGAGCTAACTTCGACGAAGTTCATCCAAACAATCCAGATCTTCACCTTCATTTTACTCCGTGAAACATCCAACAATCAACATCAAACCTATCAACTTCCACCGTCACCACCAAACCACAGATCCAACGAACACACTCCAAACTCCTCTGATCTGTTTCAAATCGCAAACCAAGGGTTACTCATTTCGTCTTCAACATGTAAACTATAGAATTATTTGGAGAGGAAATTTGAGAGAAGGTTGAGGTGACGAAAAAGTGAAGCGGACGGTTTGATTTTGGGAGTTGATTTTGGAAGAAGCTGAGAGCGGAGGTGGGGCTAGGAGATGACGGTGACATTGAAGAAGAGCTAGTGTTTGACTGAAGTGAGGAAGATGAAGCTTCGTGGATCTTCAATTTGGTTAGTGGGCCTCATGGCCCAACCGTTTTATTCTGGATCATACTCCCGTTTCCCTCATTGCACCCCCTCTGTTGGACTGTTTTGTTGCTGATTGTGGGCTTAAAGCCCAACTGTTTGTTTTCTGGACTGCACTCCCTTATCCATTATGCGCCCCCCTCTGGTTGTTGATTTTGATTTTGATTTGGGCTTCAAGCCTTAAGCCCAACCGGATTTTGGCCAATGCACCCTTGTTCTGGGTTGTACCCCCCTTTGCTTTATTTTTGTATTTTGTTTTGTAATATATTTTGATAATATGTATTATATTTTTCTTTTAGATATTATGTATATATTTTATATAGAGTATATATATTATATTTTTCTATACAAATTCCTTTTAATTTCTATTAGAACTTTTGTATTTTCTATTAGAAGTTTTTATTTCAATTTTAGAAGTTGGATTCTTCCTCCCATTTGTTATTAGACTTTTCATCTCATTTCCATTTCGTTTGGTCGATGACGATACCTCCGTAAACCGTTATTAATCAAATTGTTGATGGATAATGTAGGATCTGAGACCACTTCTTTCTCTCTTCATTTCTCTTCTCCTTCTGATTTTATTCTGTTTTGGTCCGTGTGACACGATTCAATTGGAGAATGATTCTCAATATCATTTCTCCATCTTGTCCTTGACACGGATATCAATACGCGACCTCTTAAAATTTTGACTTCTCTTATAAGTCAAACTACGACGGTTTAGCGTCACATTGGTCCCGATTCGAAACATCATCCTTAAGGATCAAAGAAGAAGAGCTTGGAATAGAAGCTTGCACGCAAAGTCAAGGGTAAAAGGAACCACTCTGTTCGGTAACATTGTTTTTATTTCATCTCTCTAATCTCACTCTAATCTCTCTAATCTCTCTAATCTGTCGAGTGTTGTGAGTAAGCGTTAGATACGTGGGAAATGATGAGTAGGGGCCTCTTCTCACTCGTCTAGAGTGTTTAGCGTATGTCCTTTGGACAATATGCGACGCATTCGCTCCTACGTCTTAGGACTTAGCGTGTGCGTCCCGATCCAAACCTTTTCTCTCGCATTCTGGAGATTGAGACTCTTTTCTCTCGCATCTTGGCAATTGAGACTCCCTTTTCTCTTGCCCCTGTGCAATCGAGACCGTTTTTCCGTAGTTGGCCAAACTACGGCTGCTCTGATCTCTCATATCTGTTGAGAGTACGTAGTCATAGGATTGTGATAATCCTAGCGAGCACTTTTCCCTCTTTCCTATAGTTAGCCCGAACTACGTTTGCTCTGATTTCTCGTACCAGATGAGGATACGTAGGCACAAGACGGCGATGTCTTGGCGAGCAACTTTCCCCCACCTTTCACCCGTAGTTAGCCGAACTACGTTGACTCTGATTTTCCCATTGCACGAGGGAATACGTAGGCATAGAGCGGTGATGCTCTATCGAGTATTTTTTTCTTTTCTTTTGTCCCTGAGTTGTAGCTTAGATAGTAAACACCCTTTAGATAGACAACAAAGCGTTGATCCCGTCGAGTACGACGGACGTGAGGGGTGCTAACACCTTCCCCTTGCGTAACTGACTCCCGAACCCGAGATATGGTTGCGATGACCTGTCTTCTCCCGTTTTGGTTAGGTTTTCTCTGATCAATTCCTTTCCCTCTTTTGGGATAAATAACGAATGGTGGCGACTCTTCTGTCCTTGTCGGCCCCTCTTCGCAGTGATGCAACAATGAACAAAGAAGAAAAGGAAGTCAAACTGTGGCATCAAAAACTTGGACATCTTCATCTAAGAGGGATGAAAAAGATCATTTCCAAGGAAGCTGTGAGAGGAATTCTAAAGCTGACTATTAATGAAGGTAAGGGTTGTGGTGAATGTCAAGTAGGCAAGCAAACCAAGGCATCTCATCCAAGGGTTGGACACATGACTTCCTCCAGAGTTCTGGAACTATTGCACATGGACCTGATGGGACCAATGCAAGTAGAAAGTTTGGGTGGCAAAAGGTATGCATATGTAATTGTTGATGATTACTTCAGATTCACCTGGATAAATTTCATCAAAAAAAATATGATGTGTTTGAAGTCTTCAAATATCTTTGCATTAAATTTCAAAGAGAGAAGGAGTGTGGTGTTATCAGGATCAGAAGTGATCATGGGAAGGAGTTTGAAAACTCTAAATTTGCTAAATTCTGCACAACACAAGGTATCAGTCATGAATTCTCCTCCCCTATTACTCCTCAACAAAATGGAGTAGTAGAAAGGAAAAACAGGACTATTCAAAATCTGCCAGAGCCATGATTCATGCAAAGAAATTACCTATGCACTTTTGGGCTGAGGCAATGAATACAACATGCTATGTTCACAACAGAGTTACCTTGAAAAAGGGAACATCTTCCACTCTGTATGAATTATGGAAAGGAAGAAAACCAACTGTGAAATATTTCCATGTGTTTGGGAGCAGGTGCTACATCTTGACAGATCGTGAACAAAGGAGGAAAATGGATCCTAAAAGTGATGAAGGCATATTTCTGGGATACTCTACTAACAGCAGAGCCTACAGAGTATACAACTCAAGAACAAAAGTCCTGATGGAATCCATTAATGTTATTATTGATGATCAGCCTGAAGAAATCAATGTCATAGAGGATGTTGGAACATTGCTTGAGACACCAGCTGATGATTTAGTCAATTCTAAAGATGTTCAAGATGTAACTCTTGATTCTGATTCAGAAACTCTCAACAGAGAACCTTCTATCAGGATCCTTAAAGATCATACCAAAGATCTTATCATTGGAGACCTCAACAGTGGTATAAGAACCAGAATTAGAGAAATCGTTTCAAATTCATGCTTTATATCCAAGATTGAGCCAAAAATGTGAAGGAGGCTTTAACTGATGAATATTGGATCAAAGCCATGCAAGATGAGTTGGAACAATTTCAAAGGAATGAAGTGTGGGAATTGTTCCCAAGGCCTGAAGGAACAAACATCATTGGAACCAAGTGGATTTACAAGAACAAGTCTGATGAATAATGAGTTGTAACTAGAAACAAGGCTAGATTAGTGGCACAAGGTTATACTCAAGTTGAAGGAATTGATTTTGATGAAACTTTTGCACCAGTTGCAAGACTTGAGTCAATCAGGCTGTTGTTAGGAATTGCCTACATCCTGGAATTTAAACTATTCCAGATGGATGTAAAGAGTGCTTTTCTGAATGGATATCTGAATGAGGAAGTATATGTGGCACAACCAAAGGAATTTGAGGATCCTAACTTGACAGACCATGTATACAAGTTGAGGAAGGCACTGTATGGATTAAAGCAAGCTCCTAGAGCTTGGTATGAGAGACTGACTGAATTTCTTACCACCAATGGATACAGGAAAGTAGGGATAGACAAGACCCTTTTTGTAAAGGATGAAGGTGGAAAAATCATGATTGCACAAATCTATGTGGGTGACATAGTGTTTAGGAGGATGTCAGATAAATTGGTGAAACAATTTGTCAATCACATGCAATCTGAGTTTGAAATGAGCATGTGTGGTGAACTAACTTACTTCCTTGGACTGCAAGTCAAGCAAATGGAAGATTCTATATTTATCTCCCAAAGTAAATATACCAAAAACATAGTCAAAAAGTTTGGGATGGACAATGTTGGTCACAAAAGAACATCTGCACCCACTCATCTAAAGTTATCAAAAGATGAAAGTGGTACTAGTGTGGATCAAAGCCTGTATAGAAGCATGATTGGAAGCTTGTTGTATCTAACAGCCAGCAGACCTGATATCGCATTTGCAGTTGGTGTATGTGCCAGATATCAAGCAAATCCTAAGGTAAGTCACATAAATCAAGTCAAAAGGATTATCAAATATGTGAATGGAACTTGTGATTATGGTATACTTTACTCTCATGGGTGTGATCCTACATTATCTGAATATTATGATGCTGACTGGGATGGAAGTGCTGATGATAGAAAGAGCACCTCTGGTGGATGCTTCTTCTTAGGGAACAACCTCATATCCTGGTTCAGCAAAAAGCAAAATTGTGTCTCATTATTCACTGCTGAAGCTGAATACATAGCAGCTGGTAGTAGTTGTTCTCAGCTGGTCTAAATGAAGCAAATGTTAACTGAATACAATGTCACTTAGGATGTCATGACATTGTATTGTGACAATCTCAGTGCTATCAATATTTCCAAGAACCCAATCCAGCATAGCAGAACTAAGCACATAGATATAAGACATCACTTCATAAGAGACCTTGTGGAAGACAAAGTGATTTCCTTGGAACATGTGTCCACTGAACTACAGCTAGCTGACATCTTTACAGAGGCTCTAGATGCTGCTCAATTTGAGAATCTAAGAGGAAAATTGGGTATTTGCATGTATGAGGACTCATAGCAATTACTTGCACGTGAGAGTTTTAAAACTTCAATGCAGCCCATGACCTTGACCACAAAAACTCTCCATTCCACACAAACGTGCTATATCACTGCATATACAATTTTCTCTGCCTCCTCCACTCTACAGAATTCTTAGTCTGCACTCCGCAACAAGATGTTTTTCCATCGTGATGCCTTTTCATCCAAGACCCCTCCCAATTCCTCAAAAGGTGCCCCTCCCACTGCTGAAGAATCCAAGCGCAAGTATCCTCCTCCCACTGCTAAAGAACTTAGGCGAATTAGAAACAGGGAAGGCTCGGCTTATTTGGACAAATCCATTGGGGAAATTGTTGATGATATACTCAAGAAAGGACTGCCTTTTCGGGGCATCACCATTCCCCTGGCTCGCATGGATCCACCTCACAATTCTGATATGCTAGAGGACGACCCTGGTGACATCAATAAGGACATCTTATTGTCATATTCGGATGACCGTGATTCTAGTTCCTCTGAGGAAGATGAATAATGTGGGCTGATAGACGGCTGTGGGGCTCAGTCTGCTGGTTGTTGAGCTAATGACATGTGCTGCTGGTTTGAATAATTTTTTTTTTTTTGGATTTGTGTTAGACTTCTGTTTTTGTAACAGCAGGATAATTTGTGATGCTCTCCATGAGCAATTTTTGTTTGTAATGACCCCAAACATGTGTAATGTTACTCATTATGATTTATACTATGTTATTAGTTTGATCTTAATTTGTGGCTAAAAAGGGGGAGAGAGTGTTAGATAACAGTAGGTAGTGACAACAGGTTGGAGAAGTGTATCTTTCACAGGTGGAAGACTTGGCCGAATTGCTGCTACAAGTGTGTTGCAGGTGTGTTACAGGGGCTGCTGCAAATATGCATGGTTGAAGATTTTGGTAATGTGCATGTGTGATAACAGCTGATGCTGTTAGTGATGTGTGTGTTCCTTGATGGAACCTAGTAGTAGGATAGCTGCTAGTTGTGTGTTTCTGTAGGGTGTTTGCAGAATGTATGTGGCTGTGCACCTCTTCGGGGGGAGTAGCATAGGATTTTGTGCTTCATAGGTGATTGTGCACTTCAGGATGTCATCCTGAATTTCATAACATCCAGAGCTGGCTCGATGAATTTGTGTGACTGCAGGTTGGCTGCAGGTTGTGTGTATTGATGTGTTGTACATCAATTGAGGGGGAGTAACCCAGAATGTTACTCAACATATTGTGACATCTGTAGTGTTAACTAACAGATGATTGTGTGTGAACAGGTTGATCCTGAGAGCTAACAGTGTGAGTGTGTGTAGACAACACTGATAGTGTGTAGCTAGTAGCTTTCCTGCATGATATGTTAGACTTCTGCTGCTTATAATCTCTTATACTATAACAAAGTGTTTTAGCCAAAAATTTGCCAAAGGGGGAGTTTGTAGATGCTCTTGATTGGCTGCATTTTATGGCAAAACATTGTTGTATGAATGAATGTCACAACTGATGTTATGACATACATGAAGAGTGTTATGCAGGGAGAGCTAAGAGTAAGTGAAGTTGAATGTCATGGCTGGATGTTATGACATCAAGCGTATGACATCAGGACGCGCAGGGTTTATTTTTCTGTTATTAGCTCAGGCTATACTTCAGGAAACAATCCAGGAAGCCTAATTATCTTAGGCGACATAACATGCATTGCTGAGGATAACATAGAAGACTCCTGACCTAATGATAAGAGCGCAACTTCATGAAGAGAGGTTTATCTTGGTTAAACCTAGTTTCTCCATCAAGGCCCAAAGCAAGTCTGCTGCTATAAATAGCAGAAGGATCACTCCAAATAATGGAGAGCTTCTAGAGAAAGACTGGAGAATGTGTCTCGTGAGTGAAGAGGTTGTTCTTCACGTGATTTGTGTGAGTGAAGAATTTTGGTTCTTCACGTGTGTCTTAGGATACTTGTATGTCAAGAAATTGTCAGCTGTATAATTGCATTGGTTTAGTGTGTATGAACTGTTGTGTTCATTGTGCCACTCAAAGCTTTTAAGCAAGAGGGCTGTGTCACTTGATCAAAGCTGTGAAGCAAGATCAAGGTGTGTGTTTGAAGTGTGTCTTCATATCTTAATTGTGAATTGGTTTATATCACTGAGGTGATTGAGGGGGAGTGAGTGGGAAACTCTGGTCTAGTAGTCTCTAGGCTGAAGTGTCATTGGGTAGGTCTTAAGTGAAGAGTGCAAACAGGTTGTTTGACTCTGAATTAATTCTACTGATAGTGAATTTCCTCCCTGGCTTGGTAGCCTCCAGATGTAGGTGTGGTTGACACTGAACTGGGTGAATAATTACTTGTGTTATTTACTGCTTTCCATTTACAGCTTATTATTAAGTGCAGTAGTCTGTGTTACATTGGATGTCATAACATCCGTGATAACATCCATTGTGTGCTTGCCATAATTTCAACATTATTTAACAATTGCAGAAGAATATGATGACAAGCCCTGATCTATGATATCAAGAGCTACCTGGAAAAGCAAGAATACCTAGAAGATGCTCTTAGCATAGATAAGAGAACTTTGAGAAGGTTAACATCAAACTTCTTCCTAAACGGGGATGTGTTGTACAAGCGGAATCATGACATGGTCTTTCTCATATGCGTGGATAGTCACGGAGCAGATCAAATCATGAAGGAGATACATGAAGGAACCTTTAGCACCCATGCAAGTGGACATGCGATGGAAAAGAAAATCCTAAGGGCAGGCCATTATTGGCTAACTATAGAGGCTGATTGTTATCATCATGCCCAAACATGTCATAAATGGAAAATATATGTTGACACGGTGCATGTGCCACCTACTCCTCTGAACGTCTTGACATCACCATGGCCTTTCTCTATGTGGGGATAAACATGATTGGGATGATTGAGCCAAAAGCTTCAAATGGACATCGTTTCCTACTGGTTACTATAGACTACTTCACCAAATGGATCGAAGATGCGTCTTACGCCAACGTTACCAAGCAAGTAGTTTCCCGCTTCTTGAAGAACAATATCATATGTAAATATGGGGTTCCTAATAGAATCATCACTAATGATTGGTCCAACCTTAATAACAAAATAATGAAGTAGTTATGTGCAAGTTTCAAAATTGAATACCATAACTTATCACCATACAGACCCAAGATGAATGAGGCCGTCGAAGCAGCTAACAAAAAAATCAAAAAGATCATTCAAAAAATGGTGGTCACATATAAGGATTGGCATGAAATTCTACCTTTTTCACTGCATGACTAACTCACTTCAGTACGCACCAATAGGGGCAACCCCTATTTATTGGTTTAAGGCATGGAAGTGGTCCTTCCTATAGAAGTGGAATTCTCCTTGTTGAGAGTCTTAATGGAGGCTAAGTTAGATGAGGCGGTATGAGTTCAAACAATGTTTGATGAGCTCAACCTTATAGAGGAAGAGCAATTGAAATCATTATGCCATTCTCAACTCTATCAGAGGCCTCTTAAGAAAGATTTTGACAAGAAAGTGCACCCTCGGACATTCCAAGAAGGTGACTCGGTGCTCAATAGGATCATGTCAATGTACAACGAATCCAGGGGCAAGTGGACACCAAATTATGAAGGATCATTTGTTATACTAAGAGCTTTCTCCAGAGGTGCTCTGATCCTTGCAACTACGGATGGTGAAAAATTACCACACCAGGTGAATACAGACTCAGTCAAAAGATATTTTGCCTAAAAGAGTGGAATACAAAAAGTCACTAAGTCAAAAACCTGAAAAAGGCGACTTAGGCAAAAATGGCTATTCTGGTGGATTGAAAACCCGAAAGGGCGGTCCAGGAAAAAATTAGGGATACAAGTAAAAATATAGGACCCACTGAGTTGAAAACTCGAAAGGGCGGCTTAGGAAAAAATGGGTGTCCTAGTGGATTGAAAACCCGAAAGGGCGATCCGGGCAAAAGTTACGAACATATTCCAAGACGAAGGTTGTAGTCTGTACATCCACTTGATTCCGATGAGCTACAGAAGAAAAGAATCAATCTAGTTGTCTTTCTACAAAGCAAGGTGTTGAGATCTTCGAAGTCATAGGGGCTGTAATAGCATTAAAACTCAGTGGAACCTCGACAATTTTCATTGCCATTATACTTTTTCTTGCACAAATGAACAACAATTACCTCTATAAGGAATTACATCTATATGTACACTTATCCATTCAAGGGTCAAATCAATGAAAAGATAAATTTCTCATCAAATTTGTGCCCAACTATTTTTTACTTTATCTGCTTGTTTGCAAAATGTCTTTATCTTTGATAAACTTTGTTTTGAAACTCTGGTCGATAACAAAAGCATTTTAAAATTAACATCAAAGTCTAAAGAGAGATTGACAGTCCCCACTGATTCCTTCGTCGCATAAAAATATCAAATCATTTGCTAGTCGCCATGGCTCTTTCAGCATAAGCAGCATAGTCCTATCAAGAATTTGCACATATACAACTCAACATTAGTGAGCCGCTTGAGATTATATCAAGGGAATTTCTATTCTCTTATTGCTCAGTCATTAAATTTTAGATGTCGAGAATTCAAATCCTTCAACCAAAAGTCCAATCTTTATTGACACCAGCATAAAAACTAAAAGTTTAATCTTTATTGGCACCAACATAAAACCTAAAGTCCAATATTTATTGGCACCAACATAATCCTTAAAGTCCGATTTTTATTGGCACCATCATAAAACCAAAAGTGCAATCTATACTGGAAACCGCCAAAAAAACCAAAGTCCACCCTGTTGGCATCTTCAAAAACCAAAACTCCAATCCATATTGGTAACCAGAAAAAGACCAAAGTCTACCCCGTTGGCGTCAATATAAAACCTAAAGTCCAATTCATATTGACAACCAGAAAAAGCAAAATTCAGCTCCGCTAGCATCATGAAACCAAATCCAATCCATATTGGTACCCAAAAGGATCTCACCCTCAAAAGGGAGACATGTCCCAAACTTACTCAATCCTTTTGCATGCTCACATGCATGACATGCATCAAGCATAACACTCTTTCCAAAACAAGAATGTCATTAAACACAATCATATCAATCATTAGCATACCTATGCATAACCTTTATGCTAAAATAAGAAGTTTCACCAAACAAACAATCATTTGCATTCCTACATGCATTAAAATCCCCAACAATTGCATCCTCGTGTGCATCTCCATGCATCATTCCATGCATGGAATTTCCACCCAAAGTGGAACATCATACCCAACATAGCATAATAGGATTCATGATCAATAAACAAGATCCTGATCAGTCTTTCCTTCAAGATCGACAGTATTCCTCTGAAAAGAGCTAGTACCCCTCAAGTGCTATTGGAATTTTTATTCCTTAGAGAGCCATTCTTCAACTTTATGGTTGATAATTATACCCTCATAAACTTCACTATTGTTGTTCCCCAAGCAGAGGTTATCCTAAAAAGTCTCTTATGAGTTTTTCCCCTGCAGAACTTTGCCAGTACATCTCCTCCACAAGGAGTCTTATCTGAACTATTTTTCCCAACAGATAAGCATTTGAGACACTGCTTCGCTGATTTGGAGAACATCATTTGTTGTTGACATACTGCTTTGTTGATTTGGTGAATCTCATTTGTTATTTGAGATACTGCTCTAAGTATCCTCGAAGAGTCTTAGATGCGATTGAGGTACTGTTTCCTTGTTGGAATATCTCAATCAATAAGATAATACTTCGTTGATTTGGAGAATCTAATTTGTTGTTTGAGATACTTCTCTAGTATCCCCGGAGAGTCTTAGATGAGATTGAGGTATAATTCCCCTGTTGGAATATCTCGATTAATAAGTGTCGCAACTGCGAAAAAGGCCGGCGAAAACAAACAGAAGAGTCGCCACCGAACTTTATTTATCCCAAAGAGAGGGAAAGGAAACAATCAAAGAAAACCTAAAAGAACGGGAAAAGACAAGGTCATCGCAACCAAATCTTGGGTTCGGGAGTCGGTTACGCAAGGGGATGTATGAGCACCCCTCACGTCCGTTGTACTCAACGAGATCCATGCTTGTTGTCTATAAAGGGGTGAGTTATCTAAAACCTACTGCTAAACTGGGGAAAAAGAAAAGAAAAGACTCGATAGGACATCGCTGCCCTATGCCTAAGTATTCCCTAGTGTAATGGAAAAGTAAGAGTCAACGTAGTTCAAGAAACTGCGGGTGATGGGGGAAAGGTTGCTTGCCAAGACATCGCCGTCTTGTGCCTACGTATCCTCATCTGGTATGAGAAATCAGAGCAAACATAGATCGGGCTACGAAACCACAGGTTGGTTCAGTGTTTTTTATTAGCGACGATAAGTTCCCATTCCAGCAGTTAGGGACGATGCCTGTTTGTGGTAGAACGGAAAAGTAACGTACTCTTTCTGAAAATGATTTTAAGAACAATCCCGAAGGATAAAAAGGTTTGAATTTGGTTTAAGAGTTTTAGTAAAGTGAATTGAGTTAGTTTGAGACTCACGTTGCACTAAAGACTATGACATAGGAGCGAATGCGTCACATATCACCCAAAGGACATACACTAAACACTCTAGACAAGTGAGGAGAAACCCCCCCTCCCCTATCATCATTTTCCATGTACTTAAAGCTCGTAGCGTACAATGTTTGTCATTCTTTATTAAGTGTCTTAGAGAAGTTTAAGATGAGAAGAGACAAGAGAACACTAAAGGGAAACTAAAAACCCTAATGTTATCATACAAAATGGTCATAAGGTTAGGATGAAAGGGAAATCTACCTAATGTTATTGTTGCGGTGAAAATTGGATATCAAGCTATTAAATCAACTTGAACCTTATTTCTTTTACAACCGGACTTTATTTTATCCAAAGGAAAGGTCTAAAAGAAAAACCGTTTTCGCGATGTAACGACAACGCTTTAAGAGATTCGGGGATCGGGGGTTGGTTATACCTAGGGAAGGTGTTAGCACCCTAAATATCTGTAGTACTCTACAGGAACCTTTTGTTTGATTGTTTGCTAAGTTCGTGAAAATGTACTGTGGATTGGGAAGAGATATGAGTTGAAACCTAAATTTATATACACTAAGTTTTCTCGCAAAGACATCGCATCTTCTGCCTACGTATCCTAACTAGTGTCGCTACCGCGAAAATAAGGTGTCGGCAAAACAGAAGAGTCGCCACCTTTCGTTATTTATCCCTCAGAGCGGGAAAGGAAACGATCGGAAAAACCTGACGAAAAGGTATAAGACAAGGTCATCGCAACTGTTGTCTGGGTTCGGGAGTCGGTTACGCAAGGGGAAGGTATTAGCACCCCTTACGTCCATCGTACTCGATGGGATCCACGCTTGTTGTGTTTATCTGACGGGTTGATTTAAACTATCTACCTATCAAGGCCGGTATAAAAAGAAAAGAAAATGACTCGGCAAAGCATCGCACTTTATGCCTACGTATTCTCATCAGAGAATGAGAAATCAGAGTCAACGTAGTTCAGGATAATACGGATTACGGGATTTAGATTCATCTGTTTTATCGAGTAGGGTTAACAAACAGTTCCAGCAGTTTGGCGTACGCAGCTCGACCTTTGGAGACTCAGGCGTTACCGTTTGCGGTAGAACTAGGAGTTAACGACACTCTTTTCTTCAGAAAAGCTTCCTTGACTTACGGGCCCACGAGGCAAAAAGGTTTGAAGTTTGTTTTCTGTCTTTTACGGAAGAACTTTTTTTTATGGATGTTTGCAACCGATATCGCACTAGAGACTATGACCTGAGAGTGAATGCGTCGCATGTCACCCAAAGGGTGCCATACTAAACATCCAAGCTGTCGAAAAGAAACTCTCCGACAACCTTTCTCAGATAGCTTAAGGCTCGTAACGTACGACGTCAGTTAACCCTTATTACTGTATTTTAATTTGTTTTGAGATGAGAAGAGAGAACGAACAGGTTCAACTAAGGGGAGACTATCAAGTCCTAATGTTGTCATGCCAAGGATTCATCCTATAGTTGAAGTTTGAAACAGGGAACTCCTAGAAGTTATCATGCATAGGTTTCAACCTAAAGTTCTAATCATCACTTCCTTGTCAAAGAAAGTGAGATTCCTAGGGGATCATGTCAATGATAAACAGAAACAGATAAAGCATCAGCTTAAACAGTAAACAGATATACAGTAAAATGCATGCAATGCAAGTGAGGGAGGAAATGTGTGTGGGGCATCAGCCTCCACAAGCTCATCTCAACCTCAAGCCAAATATGAATAACCGTAATCATACAGAAGAAATAACATGCTATCAAGCAAAATAATGAGCAACTGTAATCATACAGAAGAAGTAAAATGCCATCAAGCAAACTCAAACCACCTAGGCAAGGGAGCAGGGCTCTACCGAATACCCGCAAGCAAAGCCATACAGTAAAGATACAAGCAGAGGGAGCCACTCAACCTCTAATGCAATCATGCTCCTAGATTAAATCAGTCTAGATATGGACTTATTCTAATGCATCAAGCAAATCAAACAAGTCACATCAATACAGTTGCACAGCAAGCAAACAGACAAGAAAGAAAGCAGATCAACAACTTCTACAGCTTCACAGCAAAGCAATCTCCTGACAGCAGTTCAGTCCTCAGTCCTCAACTGCTCCTCAAGTCTATCATCTTCAATAGCATGTATCAACTTGCTTCTCTGAGCTTCCAACACATCCACATAAGTATCAACCTATCCCTCTCCTTCAACTTCAAGCTTTAGCACTTCAGTAAGCTCCACCTTCAGGCCTCAATGCATTAAACCCACAAGCATCAGCTTGCTTCTTCCTCAAGCTTCAGCTTCTTCATTCAACTTCCATTTAATCTTCTTCACACAAGTGTCAACCTGTTCTTCACCTTCTTCATGCTTCAACTCTTTCTTCTTCACAAGTATCAACTTGCTCCTCCTGATCTTCAAGCTTCAGCTTCAATGGCAGTCTTCAAACAAAGAAGCAGCAACTCCTAGCATCTTCAAGGCTTCTAACAAGGAATTCCATCCTTTAGCAAGGGATAAAGATTCATCTAACAATAGCAAAGTATTGATGATTGGTAGCAGAGTGAAGACCAAAGGTCACCACTAAGCATCCTATCAACAGAGAAAGGGACCCTCAAAGGTTCTACCAACTGGTAAAGAGCCACACATCCTACCAAAGGAGGGATGAGGCCTTCACAGGGGACCTTGCATCATAGGGAAGAATGGAAGTGATCAACATCTTCCATGTTTATGAAGGAAGAGAATCTATCTAGAAGCTCTGCCTACAAACCCTAATCTTAACACCTAATCAACACTACACCAAAAGAAGGGAAGATCTTCACATCCAAACTTCTTCAAGAACTCCATTGCATCTTCAACTTGATTTCATCATCCACCAAGGATAAAAACAACACAAGCTTACTCTAAGGGAACCTAAGGGGTTAATCTAGTCAAATTAGTGCATTAGAATCATCTAAAGTTAGCACCTAAACTAAAATTAAACAAAAATAGTAAACTACATTGTAAATTCCTACAAAAATTCCTAAGGGACCCTAATTCAATCATGAATCTACCATACAAAATTCAGAGGTTGAATCATCCACCAAGTTCTAGATATAAAACCTAAATCATAAGGTATTAACCATAAACCCTAAAAAATGGATCTCCTAAAGTTTCAACTTAAAAACACTACCTAATTTCATCAAAAAAATGTGAGAAAAATATAGGGGAAACATGAATATCTATGCTAGCTACACACAAAAACTCAAGGCAAGAATCATCATCAAATGATCAAACCAAATTCAACAACACAAAGTATCAACCATGATTATTTTAACATCAATTAAAATTCAACAAATGCAAATAAAATCAAAAATGCATGAAATGTTAATATTTTTTATTTAAAAAAAACTAGATTCAATCATGAATCAATGGAAAAAAGAATGGAATTATTTGAGTTAGTTTCCAATTTTTTATGGATTATTTACTAAACCATGTAAAATGAAGAAAATAAAATGGAAAATATGGAAATTGGTGAAACCTACGTGGTAAATAGAAAATATTTCCAGTTTAATTCAATGCTGGGCCAAAAAGGGGGGTGTTGGTATCAACCAGTCCAAAGCCCAGGCGCCAATTCTCAGCTCAAAAATTAAAAGAAAAAGTTACACAAGAAGACTCGAACCCATGCGCCTTTGGTCCATGCAGCAAAATGAAAAGGATGGGATTCTCACTAATGCCAAACGACCGTGTTTTAGGGGGGGGGGGACGTGGCGCATTGAAGGCACTCGGATTGATTGACTAAGTCTTGTTTTCATCACGAACGAGTGGTCCAGATTGTGTCTACTACCTTTCAAATGTGCAAGAGGAGGGAAAATTGCAGAATCCGGCGAAGGCGGCCGGAGTTCCGCCGGAAAACCTCACGACACCCTAACTATCTCTATACTCCACCATTGGCCACAATTTCTTGATGAAAGTTGACCAGAATTTCCTCAGGAATTCAATCATGCCACTAGTTTATTCTAAAAACGCAAGAATCCAAGAATAGCAATCTCAACCGAAAATGGTATAAACCCTAGATCGTCTCTAATCATCAAATTAAATAACCAGAATCCATCTACATCCTAAGGGGAACTTAACCACATGCTTCTAATGGATTAAAAGTGCATAATCAGAGAGATATTTCAAGAAATTAGAACCAACCTTGAAGCTTGAATTGCAATGGTTATGCGCCTCAATTCTCTTCCAAACTCTGCAGAATCCTTCAAGGAGTAATGGTGGACGATTCTTGATGCTTAATTCTGGTTGAAACTTCCTGATTCTCCAAAACGATTTTCCAACTTTCAAGCTTTTCCTTCACTTCACTCCAATGGCTTCTCAACAGAATTCTGCACTAGAACCTTCCAATCATGATCCAAATCCTATTTATAATGTGTTCAGATGGATATGAAGCCCAAACTAGGCCCAATTATGGATTTTGGATCTTCACCTTTCCTTCCAAATTTCAACATGGATGTGTGACTTAAAGCCTTACTCATGCTCTACTAAGCTTCCAAACCATTCACTTAATCATTAAGGAGTGTCATGAAATGGTTTTCTTCCCTTGGTTTCAACATATGGAATGTGTATGATATGTTTCTTACTTGTGAAATAACCATCCAAATGACTATGTTATGGACCTCAAATCAAAAATGTGGCAATGCCAATCTTTCTAAAACATCAATTCCATGAAAAATGACCACAAATTTGACTTGGAAACATGTTAATCTCATTTATTTTGAATTTTCTCATTTTAATTCATTAAAATGGCTTTTATGAGAAGTTTCTTCAACCAATGCTTGATATAATCCATATCAATGGACACTTGATGTTTAGACAAGCTAAAAACATCATTTTGAACACCTTTCATGTTGAACCAAAATGCATTTGAGACCTCTAAGTTGGTGAAAATGGCCTATGATCACAAATGACCTATAATCACCAAATGTCCAAAATACCCTTGACTTGTCAAAGCTATAAGTTGAGTTCTACAAATCCTATCAAGGACTTCTAGTACTCTATAGAAAGCTAAGAGGATAAGGAACAACATTCATGTTAACCAAAAGTTCATAGGAATCATCCTTCTAGGGCAAAAGTGTCATGCAAGTTGGGTAACTTTCAAGCTCCAAATTCACATGCCTCAGATGACCTGTAACTTGTCTGGCTCATAACTTGAGTTCTATAAACCCTATCAAGTACTTCTAGTACTCCAATCAAAGATAAGATCATGCCCTACAACAATCATGTTGGGGGTAAGATGAGATGACAATCACATCTTGAGCTAAATTGCCTTGAAGTCAAGGGTCAAACTAGGGGATTTTACACTATCAAGCCTTAGAAACCCTAGCTTGAAACTTCTCAAACTCTTCAATCATGATGAGTTAACCTTGAAATCATCCTTATAACATCTCAATGTATCAATCCATGATCACATGGCTCTTGGATTAGGTCTCAACCTTGTTCAAATCCTCAGTTGACTTAGGGTTGACCCAGTCAAACCCTAATGGCACCAATCATGGCTGAGTCTTCTTAATCTTGCACCATGACCTGTCTAGGCCTCAAAAAATGAACTTCAACATTTCTCATGAGCTCTCTCAAGACCTCAAGTCCATACTTATGGCCTCAGAATCATCTGGTGGCTTTCCACAACTCTCAAGTTAGGAGACCTACACACTTGGCTTCAACCACTCTCTCTGAGGATCTTTTAACCTCTCTGACAAGGATATCAACCCTTGAAAACTTGAATAACCTTCTTAGCTAGCTTCACAGTCTTGTGTAGCTCTTAATTGGTAATCATACCTCTTGATCTCCTGCATACATGTCAATGAAATGCAAATGATAATGCTAATGTGAATGAAATGAAACATAAGGTAGGTAAAAAAGTGTTGGGCAAATTTTGGGGTGCAACAACTAGGATAGAATCAGAGCAATCGTAGTTCACCTTACAAGGGAAAAAGAACACTTGATGATGATCAAGGTTCAAAGGGGGAAACAAACATGACAATGTTTGTATGGAGTTTTACAAAACTCCCTAATCTAAGTTGTAATATTCAAAAGGGGAAGTAAGAAATCATGACAATGATTCTTGCACAGAGTTGACGAACTCTTTCCTAGGGTTCTAGTTGAAGAACACTCCTAGTACAGGTGGGTTTCTTAGACTCAAAGAAAAGTCTAATGGTTTCTAATCTAGGGTTAAAGTGACTTAACAAAGTCAAGGGAGGGTGAATGAATTATCCATGACATGAGGGTCAAACAGACAGACTTTCCTTTGGAAGTACAAAGGGGAGGCAACTGGATGAAAGCTAACAAGCTTCATCACTTGGGGAAAGAAAAATGAAAGGGGAAAGTTAACAACATAATAAAACATTTTCATGGTAACAACCAATTAAACAAACATGTGAGATGATAAGGATGGAAGCATATTGATAATAATCAACACAGATGAAAATAACGAGAACTGTAACGACAAATCACATTCAAATACAGTCAACAGGTGGGACGAAATAAACATAGTTATAACTCAAAATGAAAATCCTATCATGTTAAATAACATGTATGGACATGAGTACAAACAAATTTCACAAACAAATCTAAGTGGAACCACATAAAAATTCATCTGCAAATGCGTAAACGGACGCGAAACGCACTTAACTTGCACACAATCAAAAGAGGTGAAAAACTTGTCAAACACGAAAATAAAAAATGTGATATGAAATTACACATTAAGAGGAACACAATGAAAAAAGAACGGGTGAAAAACGATAAAAAATGAGAGAAATACGATTTTTTGATGTTTGAATGAAAAAATGGAAAAAATGCCAAAAGAGTTGCCCTCCTCAGGGGTCGAACTCAGGATCATGGCTTGAAAGGCGCATTTTGGCAAGTGTGCTTACCACTGGGGTGGCTATACATACATTGATTGATGCCACCCCTTTAATTAGTAAGGGATGCTTTGAAAAGCAGGCTGCGCAAAAACAAAGGCAAATTTCATGATTGGCATTTTGGGCGTAACTCTCTCAATTCTTAACCTTTTTTGACAAAATTTATATGTAAATTGGGTAGAATCAAACAAGGAACAAGATGGTTCTTTTAGATTTTCAAAATTCTTCCTCTACTGAAAAACCCGATAGCATGTTCATTTTGGTGCTTGAAATCCATTTTCAAATGGTGCTCATGTTACAGCTAGCTCCAAACCAAAACAATTGTGCACACACCACATATGAATGATAATGAATGAATCTAGATTAAACTTGTGGCTGAAACTAGACTGTAGTGAAGAATCATATGTGAAGTGTAAAAAGTAACATGAATGTCATGCATGAATTGAGGCAGTTCATTTTCAGAGCAGGTATAGATCATAACAAACATTTATACACATGGATTACAAGTGAGTGATGGATAATGAGCAAAAATTAGAGGTTTGCACTGGCCATTGTGGGATGTGGTGTTCAAAATGCATATTGTGTGTGTGTGAAGAGGCATGAAAAAGTGCAAACCATTTTACAGTAGGTTTTTTATCAACCAAATCATACATACATCTCATATGAATGATAATGAAGGAGTATGAACATAGTTTAAAACCAAAAGGGATCTGTTAAGAAAAATGGCATTTGAGTTGCATTTTGAACAAGTAGTATGCATTTTGAGAGGGATATCATGGTACAACCAGTTTTAAATTCAAATGATCATGCACACATGCTATATGAATGTCACTGAATGAATCTACAACCTAGATGGAGCTCAAAACAAAATGCTATAAAAAGTGACATGTCAAGTTGCAAGATAGTGAACAAAAATGCATGAAGATAAGCAGCTGCAGTTCTAGTCATTTTCTGATCAATTCAATTATGCACACAACACATATTCGTGACATGGAATGAGTTCAGGCCATAGTTTTGATTCAATATTGTCTGGCATGAAAAGTGAGATGCAAGTTGCAAAGGTGGTATTTTCATGGCATAAATGTATCAAATCAGAGATGCATCAAGTTTTAGTTCAATTAAAACATACTAACATGCTTCAAATGTGCACACAAATGAATTCAAAACATGACTTTGATGCAGAGCAAACAGTTTTGAAAATTGGCAGATCAAGTGGAGACTTGTGTTGTATAAGATGTATGATCATGCACAAATTCAATTCCTGACAGTTTACAGTTATTTCACTCACACATACACATTGCCTATGAGACATAGGATAAGGCTGGACACAATTTACAACCTAAAACTAGCTGCTGTGAAAAGTAGTGCTTCATGTGCCATTGTTATGTGAAAATGCAGCAGAAGGCAAAGTTCAGTCAAGGAAGAGTTCCAAGTTGTTGCTACCATACATACACATTACATTTATGATATATGAGAAATTAAAACATGGATTAGGATCAGAAACAAACTGTCATCAAGAATGATAACACAGTTGCAGAAAAATGGCATTTGGAGGCATGAGCATATTCATCTTTAGTTCTAAGTCCTTATGGATCAAAACAAGCATTTACACATCTCCTATACATGATTTTAAGTGACTGCCAATAAACAATAGGACTTAAAATAATCCACTTCAGAAATGGCATGCTGGCTGCAACTTTGGTTTCTTCAATACCTCAAAAAGGTTCAATTCATGATTTAAAGCATACTTGCATCAAAAGATTATACACACACATCATTTACTCATAAACCAAGATGTCTAAGCAGGGGAGTGAGTCTCTAAACAGGTTGGTATAGAACAGGGCATATAGTATGCAGTTTTGTTTTTGTTGTTTTTTTTTATGAGGCACACAATGTCCAAAGATAGCTTGAGGCAGGTTCAGTTTAAAAGAAGCATGCACACATATCATATGTGCCCTATAGGATGATTCTAGACACAAACATATGCACATTCAGACCTATAATCCTAGTTAGCATGTCTATAGCATAAAAATGCAAAATGAGGCTTTTGGTGATCAAGAATGTAAACCAGACATGAATAGCTTCAAACAACCCTACATACTCAACATGCTTATGACTTTAAAAAAGTTTCAAATCACTCCAACTGTTGTCTTTATGTTATGACAGAATTCACATGAATCACACAAATGACATGCTTTTTTACAATATGCTCAAAATGCCAAAATGTGGAATTATGGTGCAAGAGGCAATATTAGGAGCTACATACCTCTAGTAGACTTTGTTGAACAAGCAAGAATAGTCAAGAAACCCAGAGAACTTCAATCTTCTTCCTTGCCTTGAATCCTTTCTTCACTTTTAAGCAAAATGCAACTAAGATGCCAAATGAAGAAATGTGACCCTCCAATAATTTCTAGCACTTTGAACAGTTGAGAAACATCATATGAGAGGTGTTAGGATGATTGAAATGCCAAGAAAATATATGGAACAAGATATGGCAAGTTTTGTAGCTTTTGGTCAAAGTAGTGTGGTGTGAGAGTTGACTTTTTGATTGGGGAAGTTTTTAGGTGGTTTAATGGTTTAGACACCTTCTATACCATATTTTTAGAGTGTGTGGATGGTTGTTGGAGTGTTGGAAGGTATGGAAATGATTTTGGCAGCCCTTGTGCCAAGACAGATTTTTGAGATTTTAGTGAAAAGTGAGATTTGGTGATTTTGTGATTTTGAGTGCAAGAGCAAGGGAAGAGGTTTTTTATGGTTTTTAGAATGTTGTTGATGATGGAAATGAAGTGAGGAAGGCCTCCTTTTATAGGCAAGTGAGAGTGAGGGGCTGGTTTGAAGCTTTCTTCATTTTGAAGAAAGGTTTTGGATATTTTGGAGAAAACCTCCCTAGGAGGGTTTTCTTGGCTGATAATCCAAGCTCATTAGTCAATAAAATTGATGGGTTTCTGAGGCTAATTTCAGGCTAAGAGCATAGACTTGTGGCTGGTTCAGAAATTGGCTTTACACCTCATGCTTCACTTTTCACTTTTTGATGCAAGTTGCACATCCACTTGCAAGGCAATGTGTGAAGCTTGCTTCTTTGATTTTTTCTGCATAACTCCTTGGTTTTTTCATGCTAAAAACATTCTACATATCAGATACAACAATTTTCATAAGCTGAGATTGGCCAACTTTGATGAAAGAATGCATTTTGAAACTTGGACAATGTGGGACTAAAGTGAAAAACCACCAACTTGCCATGACCATAACTTTCAGCTCACAAATCATTTTGAGATGTGCTAGTACTTTTTAGAAAGCCCTCACATAGCTCTAAAACATTCATGCTTTCATGAGTTTCAATTTCCCAAAGGAACTTGGCCAAAAAGCCCTCCAAAGTTGTTAAAAAATGAGCTTAAAAATGAAATTTTCCTAAGTCTTTTTCCTCTCTTAAAATGAATTTGATCATAACTCAAAATCTATGCATTTTCTGATCATGGACCACTTAGGGACTTTTGTAGGACTTGTCAAGAGCTTCCAAATGAGCTTTGAACCAACTCAATTGGATGTGTGGTTAAGGAGTTATGGTTTAGCCCTTTTCAAAATCTTAATTTCCCGATTTTTCGATTACTCCTTCATCCTTGATCCAATGGTCATGAAAACTGATATGCAAGTCCCATATGACATAAGGAACAAATTTGTTCCAAAACTTGAAGTCCAATTCATAAAATTTGGAGAGTTGACTTTTTGGTCAACCGTACGACCGATCGGTGATTACCGAGTCGCCTGTGGACATTCTGGGCCTCTTGAGACCTTGAAACTTCTTGGATGAACTTTATTAGGCTATATGAACTTCATGAATCACAATCCCACCATTTAAACATCTTCCAACATCAAATTCAAACTACAGTTGACTTTTACTGGTCCAAAACCCTAATCGGGTGCTCTGAAATGCACTGCTCTGAATTCCGGGGTAACAACCTCACATTGGCTTCTCAATTGACATTACATAATACCCTTGACCTTGTTTCCTATCTGAATGAGCCCAAAACATTGACTAATCACAAACCCTGAAGTTTCGACTTTGACTGTACGAAACCCTGATTCATCTGCAATTTGACAGAGACAGACTTGCACTGGGTTAAGGTTAGAAAATTCATGAGTATGCTCCTAAAATGATAATGAGAATCTAAGGGGTCAAAATTTGGGGTGCAACAGTTGCCCCTGTTTAAATATCTTCACTAGATGGAACTGAGAGATGACAATCCTCGTATAATCGCAGTGAAAGGTATTTAAATATAGAAAACCAAAAATTTTGTCCCTTAGATCCGATGATATGCAAAAGGACAGGCCATAATATGTCATGAATTCTAAATGATGCTTGGATGCAGGACATATACAGAAGACAGAAAAACGAAACAACGAGTAACTACTCATGGGGACCTGGCATTGTGGATCCGACACTGGGGAATACCGAGGCATAACAATCAATAGTTCAAACATGACTAGTGATAACGGAGAGAAAAAAATGAGGGTTCTCAAAGTCTAATGAAGATGACAATCTTACTGGGAGAAGCAAACACTTCACCGGGGAACAAGGTAGCTTTCTACCTGGGACACGAGCGACTTTTTATTGGGGGAATTAAAACTCGAACCTCACTGGGGATGATCAGATGAGGAAATTCCTATAGTGAAGAGTTCAAACGGGATCTTCAGGAATGGACAAGAAACAAAGACAAAACATGATGGGAAATACTAGTGACGACTAGATCTCCGAGACTTGCCTGGGGGAAAGGTTTCACTGGGGATAATGATGTCACCCAGTTTTAACAGATGGCTCAGGCAGTGCTAGTAACTACTAGACTTCCTGGAGGTAATGGTAATGACCAACCTGAGATAATCAATAAAATGAAATTCTAAATCCAATTGGTAATGCAGGGCTTCGACTGGGGAAATTGGTGACGACCAAATTTCAAGTAATGCCAGTAACTACTGGACTTAAAGGAGATTGGTAACGACCAAGTCAGGGTACCAATGACGATTGGATTTCAAGCAATGCCAGTTACGACTGGACTTTGGGAGAAAACATGGTGACGACCTAACTCAGGATATACCAACGCATGTGGTTACGATAATGCTAGCAAGCTACTAGGCTTTAGCTGGGGAGGTTGGTAACGACTAAACCAGAAAATACCAATAACGATTGGATTCCATGTGATGCCAGTTACGACTGGACTTCGTGGGGAAGGTTGGTAACGACCAACAAGATACCAATGACAATTGGGTTTCAAACATCTTCCAGTTACGACTGGGGAATTTAACGGAAATCAATTAGTAACGACTAGATTTCACAGGGGATTTGCTAGTGACGACTAGACTTCAGAGGGAAAGGTTGGTAACAACCGAACCAAAAGGTAATAACAAGTGAAGTTAAGACAACTTCAGTTAAAACTGAACTTCAAAGGAACATATGGTGACGACCAAAAGAATACCAATGACGATTGGATTTCAAACACTACCAGTTACGACTGGACTTTAAAGGAAAAAAGGTGGTGACGGCCGAAACAAGGATACCGACGAGTGGAATTTAAGACAATGCCAGTTACAACTGGTCCTTAAACAGAAGTTCACTAGCAGTGATTATACACTCACGGGGGATCAAAAGATAGCACTCTGAACTCGAGAGACCGAATGAATCACATTGAACCCTGGCTGAAAAGTGTATGCAGTCTTTGACAAATAGATCCACTCTCAATAGGGGAACAGAACTTTTAAACAAGTTATTCAGAGATGACAAAGTAAATTCAAAACACAATGCTCAGAAATCTTCTACTGGGGGACCATTCCTTATATCATCATAAGAGGTTCCTTGAGAAAACAGTCTTCCATGTTTGACACCTACACATGACCAAAGGAGAATTGGCAGTTCGACCTGTTTACATTTCAATGGGGAATGTAATCGGATTGCATATCAAAGCTTTCGCTACCCTGAGGTTTCGGGGAAGTATGATTTTCCTCGACTTTCCATGAGATGGAGTTTTTACGTTTGTCAATCTTTTCAAGTTTTATTCAAATAATTTGACCCTAATGCTTTCAAAAACTATCGTTTGATCGACGAACAATATTTTGCATAGCAAGAAAATAAAGGAAATGATGATTTGGCAAAGGAAAGAATGGCTCAAAACTGATTTTATTCAAGAATGAAATCTTGCAAATGACAAAATTCCATAGAAATTTTTACAAGTGAAAAAAATGGCAACGTGGATAAGGTTACATTGAATCCCATGATCATCCATTCCTAAAGACTAAAATCCCCCAAATCCTTGCTTCTGATGAGAGCAGTTGGAAGTGGATCTCCTGTACAATCTTCCGTAATGGTGACAACCTTTTGAAGCAGTGACCACTCTTCTGATGCAGTGAAACGCCTTTGTCCCTAACTTTTGCCTAGATCGCCCTTTTGGGTTTTCAATCCACCGGGACGCTCTTTTTTGCCTAAGCTGCCCTTTCGGGTTTTCAACTTAGCGAGCTTCTTTTTCTTTTTTCTCTTTTCTTTTCTTTTTCTTCAACCCTAACTTTTGCATAAGTCGTTCTTGTGAGTTTCGACTTATCGGGCTCTTTTTAGGCGTAATATTTTCGTACTGCATCAGAATTCACTGGATGAGTAAGTTGCTCTCCATCCATGGTCGTGAGAATTAATGAGCCTCCTGAGAAGACTGTTTTTACAACAAACGGGCCGTCATAATTAGGCATCCACTTTCCCCGTGCGTCTTTATGAACTGGTAAAATCTTTTTGAGTACAAGTTCCCCTTCGCGGAATTCTCGGACACAGACTTTCTTGTTAAAAGCTCTCTTGATCCTCTTTTGATATAACTGACCATGACACATTGCAGACATGCGCTTTTCATCGATAAGATTCAGCTGATCAAACCTTTCTCTTACCCATTCTGCTTCTTCAAGCTTAGTTTCCATTATGACTCTCAAAGAAGGTATCTCGACCTCAATAGGAAGTACCACATCCATTCCATATACCAAAGAAAAAGGGGTTGCCCCTGTTGAAGTGCGGACGGACGTTCTGTATCCATGCAAGGCGAATGGCAGCATCTCATGCAAATCTTTGTAAGTTTTCACCATCTTTTGCAGAATCTTTTTGATGTTTTTATTTGCAGCTTCTACAGCTCCATTCATTTTGGGACGATAAGGAGAAGAATTGTGATGTTCAATTTTGAAGTCATCGCAGAACTCTTTCATGACTTTGTTGTTCAAATTGGTACTATTGTCCGTTATGATTCGGCTCGGGATTCTGTAACGACAGATAATCTCCTTTTTTATGAAACGGGCCACCACTTGCCGAGTAACATTAGTGTAGGATGCAGCTTCAACCCACTTTGTGAAATAGTCAATAGCAACCAGAATAAATCGGTGTCCATTAGAAGCTTTTGGTTCAATTGCCCCAATCATATCGATGCCCCACATAGAAAAAGGCCATGGTGATGACAACACATTTAGCAACGTTGGAGGTACATGTATCTTGTCTGCATAAATCTGACATTTGTGACACTTTCTGGCATATTGAATACAGTCAGTTTCCAAGGTCAACCAGTAGTAACCAGCCCTCAAAATCTTTTTAGACATAACATATCCATTTGCATGAGTACCGAACATCCCTTCGTGAACATCTTACATTAACAACTCTGCTTCTCGTCGGTCAACACATCTAAGCAGGACCATATCATGATTTCTTTTGTAAAGCACATTATTGCTGAGAAAGAACTTGGATGCTAATCGTCTCAGAGTTTTCTTGTCGAGTGACGTAGCATCTGCTGGGTACTCTTGTTTCAACAGGTAATTCTTTATGTCATAGAACCATGGCTTATTATCAGTCTCTTCTTCAATCATTTGACAGTAGGCGGGCTCAGTCTTGCGTTCAATTCTAATGAGAGTGGCATCATTGACATTCCTGACTTTCCACATCGAGGCTAGCATGGCTAGGGCATCGGCTATGTGATTTTCAGATCTCGGGACATGCTTGAAAGTGGTTTCATCAAAATACTCCATCATTTTGACAATATAGGCTCTATAAGGAATCAAGTTTTCATGTCTAGTTTCCCATTCTCCAGTAATCTGATAAATAACCAAAGCTGAATCCCCACTGACTTCAAGAAGTTTGATTTTGAGGTCAATAGTTGCCTCGAGGCCGAGAATGCAAGCTTCATATTCAGCGATATTGTTTGTGCATTCAAAATCCAACCTGGCTGTGAATGGAGTGTAACCACCTTCAGGATTCATTAAAACGGCGCCTACACCATGCCCAATGTAGTTGGAGGAACCATCGAACATCATCTTCCACCAAAGACCTTCCTGTAGACCTCCATCAAGACTTGGTTCTTCACAATCTTTTACTAACATAATGTCTTCATCTGGGAAATCAAATTTGAGAGGCTCATAATCTTCCACTGGTTGATCTGCAAGATATTCCGATAAAACACTACCCTTGATAGATTTATGAGCTACGTACTGGATGTCATACTCGGATAACAACATATGCCAACGGGCGAGTCTTCCAGTCTGAGCAGGCTTCTCAAAAATATATTTTATTGGATCCGTTTTTGAAATCAACAAAGTGGTATGACAAATCATGTACTGCCTCAAACGTTTAGCAGCCCATGCCAAAGCACAACAAGTTTTCTCCAGAAGCGAGTATCGGCTTTCACAATCAGTAAACTTCTTACTCAAATAATAGATCGCATGTTCTTTTCGCCTAGATTCGTCCTGCTGGCCTAATACACAACCCATTGAATTCTCAAGCACTGTTAAGTACATGAAGAGAGGTCTTCCTGGAATCGGAGGTATTAAGATCGGAGGCTCTTGTAGGTAACCCTTGATCTTATCAAATGCTTGCTGACAATCTAAATTCTAAACAACTGTCTGGTCCTTGCGTAATAGTTTGAAGATGGGCTCGCAAGTGGGAGTCATATTGGAAATAAATCTGGATATGTAGTTCAGTCTTCCAAGAAAACCTCTGACTTGCTTTTCTGTTTATGGAGCTGGCATGTCTTGAATGGCTCGGACCTTGTCTGGATCTACTTCAATCCCTCGGTGACTAACAATGAAACCGAGTAATTTCCCAGATCTTACCCCAAAGGTACACTTGGCTGGATTCAGTCTCAACTGATATTTTCTGAGTCTCTTAAACAATTTCAAAAGATGTTCCAAATGGTCCTCCTCGCTTTGAGATTTGGCTATCATATCATCAACATATACTTCTATCTCCTTGTGCATCATATCATGAAATAAAGTTACCATGGCCCTTTGATACGTAGCACCTACGTTTTTCAACCCAAACGACATAACTTTGTAACAATAGGTTCCCCAAGGAGTGATGAATGTAGTCTTCTCCATATCATCTGGGTCCATTTTGATTTTATTGTACCCGGAGAAACCATCCATAAAAGAGAATACTTCAAAACGGGTTGTGTTGTCTACCAAGGTGTCAATATGTGGTAGTGGAAAGTCATCTTTTGGACTGGCTTTATTCACATCTCAATAATCCACGCACATCCTAACTTTCCCATCTTTCTTCGGCACAGGAACAATATTGGCTACCCACTCAGGGTATTTGGAGACTGCTAAAAAACCTGCATCTATCTGTTTTTTCACCTCATCTCGATTTTTGAGAGCCATGTCAGGTCTTGTTCTTCGGAGCTTTTGCTTAACCGGTGGGCATTCTGGTCGAAGCGGTAATTTGTGAACTACTATGTCAGTGTCTAGACCCGGGATATCCTGGTAGGACCAAGAAAATACATCCATATATTCTTTCAAGAGTTCTTCTAGTTGCTGCTTGACTTCTACCCCTAGAGCTGCCCCAATCTTGACTTCTTTCTTGTTTTCTTTGGTGCCAAGATTAATGACTTCTACCTGTTCTTTGTAGGGTTGAAGCTCTGCATGCTCATGGTGTGCCAATTTTACCAGTTCATCAGGGATTTCAAAATCTTCATCCTCATCTTCCGCTTGGTATATTGGTGAATCAAAGTCTGGAGGGAATGCAAAGTCACAGGATTCAATGGGTTTTAGGACATCGCTGCACGTTGGAATGGCTTATTTTATTAAAACACACAAAGACAAATGCAACACATAACAGAGAAAAAATGTTTTGGTTATTTAAGATTGCCATTTTTCGTTTAAAATGAAAGCAAAAGCAGTAAAGGAAATAACACAAGGAAATTAACAAAATAGTTCATTTTTCATTGACTTTCTTGAAAGCTCAGGGCCCTTACAAAACATTCCTATAGCCTTAGGCATGGCTATGGAGATTTAAAACAAAAACAAGAAACGAAAGACAAACAAATTACTTTGACTCAGGAAAAACCAAAGGAATCTCAATTGCTTCCCAATTGCTCAAGGAAGTGTTGCAATGATATACTAAATGCTCCAGGTCTTTATGTTTAAAATCTTCTTCCACAACACTGACTTGGAAACCTCCACTGATGAATACTTTCTGTATAGTCTTTGGACGTCCTTTGTCATGTGTCGGTGCTTCATCATGAGTTGGTTTGTAACCCAACCCTTGGTGACCCATCTTTGGTTTTACCTCAATGACCTCTCCCCAGCCTGCAGGAGTGCCTTCCTCTAGCGTAGACTTGATGCTCTGAGCGGATGCAAAAGACGACCCACTCTTAGCCACTGTTTCTTCCAACATCACTGCATTAGCTATCTCAAGTGCCTAAAAGGAGGTTTCTAACGCGCCTTCATCTGCTTCAATGTACCGGAATGATGACAGATTGCTAACCATTAGTTCTTCTTCACCATGTACAATTACCAGTTTATCATTTACTACGAACTTCATTCTCTGATGCAGGGTGGAAGTCACTGCCCCAGCCTTATGGATCCAAGGACGTCCTAATAAACAACTGTAAGAAGGACTAATGTCCATCACTTGAAACACAATGTTGAACTCATGGGGTCCCACCAAAATTGGTAACTCTACTTCACCAATAACCGTTCTTCTTGAACCGTCGAAAGCTTTTACAATCAATGATATCGGCTTCATCTCTGCCCCTGCATATGCTAATCTGGTGAGTGACCTTGCGGGTAGTACATTTAATGAGGATCCTGTGTCGACCAGTACTCGGGCCAGAGTGTCTTCTTGGCATTTGATAGAGATCTGCAGCGCACGGTTATGATTACGTCTGTCTTTCGGCAATTCAGCATCACTGAAACTCAACGTGTTGCATGCTGTGATGTTGGCCACTACCGAATCAAACTGACCGAGAGAAATATCTTTCGTTACATGGGCCTGTCTCAATAATTTTTGTAATGCTTCCCTGTGAGCCGGAGAATTTATCAAGAGTGATAAGATTGATATTTTTGATGGCGTCTGATGAAGCTGATCTATCACTTTGTAATCACTTCTTCGAATAATTCTCAAAAATTCCTCATCATTTTCTTCTTCTGTGTTTGGAGTCTCTCTCTCTTTGGTTATCGTGGCGGGAGTAACTTCTTTGGGAATAGCTACTGCCACTTTCGGTTGATAGATCCGACCACTACGGGTCATTTTGCTAGTGCCTGCAATGTTTGTTACGTCCATCTGATCATCTGTCTGAACAACCCTTCTTGATTCTTGGTCTATCACGGTCATGTTGTATTTCCACGGAACGGCCCTTGTGTTATCATAAGGAAATGGTCTTGGTTTTTGGATCACAATTGGTCGAGGTTGACCAATAGCAGTTTTGTTGAAGATAGGCTTCACACTTTTGTTGAATACCGGAACTTTCTCTTTTCTCTTGGACAGATCAAAAAGGGTTCAATCACATAAACTTCTTCTTTCCTCAATGGACTACATACTTGCAATATCCCCTCATTCATCAATCTTTGTATATCCTTTCGTATCACATCATACCCACTAGAATCAATAGAACATTCTTTACAGTTATTATGAATGCTTTCAAACAGCCCTACTTTTGACAACTTCTCGTGTAATGTTTTCAATGGCGTTCTGACCTTCGTCGCATCATCAATTATCTTCTCATCTGACCCTTCTATTGCATTGACCCCTCCGTGATTTGGTAGTGGATTACTTTTAACATTGGGTGGTACATCATCAAAAGATAAGATTTTCTTCTCCATCAACTCTCTCACAAGATGTTTCAAAGCAAAGCACCCCTCTAGGTCGTGGCCAGCGGCACCCTCGTGAAAAGCACAATGAGCATTTGGGTTGTAATGGGGGGATGTTGTATCTGGATTCAGTGGACTTGTTGTTATCAAACCTTGGTGAACTAAAGAAGGGTATAGTTCTGTGTATGTCATTGGTATTTGTGGAAGTGGAGGTTTTGTGGTTGGCCTCCAGTTTTGATAATTCTGTCTGGGTTGTTGAATTCTCTGCTGATGGTTTTATTGATAGGTCGGAGCGTTAGGCGCCCGTTGATACCCTTGTTGATTTGGTTGATATGCGGGTGCTGGCTGCCCTGACTGATAACTTGGGACAGGATGGTTAAATGCTGGGGCTATAGCTGCCACATATTGTTGTTGGGCATACTGTACCGGATATACTGGTCGTTGTTGCTGATTTTGCTGAGCATAATTTGGTTGAATTTGCTGGAAAAAACCTTGTTGAGGCTGCTGGTAATGCTAATATGGTGGTGTCAAAATACGATTCCTTCTTCCCATTATTGCATTTGTCTCACCTTCTCTCTTTTTGTGAAAACCACTACTAACCTTCTTGACATTGTTGTTACTGGAATTGCTGGTGCTGCTGGCCACCTTCCCGTTCTTCATTCCCAACTCTACTCTTACTCCCACGGCTACGATATCAAAAAAACTTGCGAACACACTACTGATCATCTTTTCATAAAACTATGGTCTTACTGTGTCAACAAACCAGTCTGTTAATTCTTTTTCATTCAGAGGAGGTTCCACCTAAGATGCTGTCTCTCTCCACCGTTGCGCGTACTCTTTAAACGATTCTGTACTTCTCTGTGACATACTTAACAATTGTCTTCTATCCAGGGCCATATCCATGTTGTACTTATAGTGCTTCATAAAAGCGTCAGCCAAGTCTTGGAAATTGTGAATCCTTGATTGGTCTAAACTTAAATACCACTTAGCCGGAGCCCCTTTCAAACTATCTTGGAAACAGTGGATCATTAACTTGTTGTCTTCAACGTGTGCAGCCATTCTTCGATAGTACATTATTAGATGTGTGCGAGGACAGGTTGCACCAGAATATTGGTCGAAATTTGGAACTTTAAACTTGGGTGGAATCACCAATCCGGATACTAAGCACATATCTCTGGCGTCAGTACCAAAGATATCGTTCCCTTCCATTGCTCGGACCTTTCTTCTGATAGTTTCTACACTTTCTTTCAACTTATCACGTTGTCCACTTTCTTCTTCATACCCATCAAGACCTTCGTACACTGGTGGAGGATTATGAAAAATAGGGCGCGCTTGAACCTGAACAGAAGGCTGAGTGTAAGTAGGAATAGCTTGCGGAACTTTTGGCCCTAAAGGAACTGCTTGTTGATTGACTATTGGGTGCGGTACAAAACCAGGTGGCAACCCATATGGTGTAACATTTGCAACAGTGACTACCGTTGGGATCGGCTCTGCAGCTATGCTAGTGATCTCAGAAACAACAGTGGCTTGAGTGTCCAACATTGCACGAATGACTTGTAAGGCTTCCCTGATCTGCCCCATGCCTCCTCGTAGCTCTCCAAGTTCATTATCAATTTTGTCCATATCCAAATTATGTCCTTCCATTCTTAGGCGAGCTTGGGCTCGGGTATTGTATCGGTGCTGAGGATTCAGTGTGATTCTCTCTCTCTCTCTCTGGAGATAAGACAGCGAGATGAGACACAACACAAGAACATGCACATGTGATGCTTATGAATGCAAAATGCGACAAATGCAAAATAAATCATTAAAGGAATCCAAAGAAATATTTGCAAAAATTATAACAATGGGGAAATAAGCAAATTCAAAGTCTTCATAGATTAACAAATGAGAGTTTTACAACAATAATTCTGAAACTGAAATACAAGTCTTTAATACAAAATACATGATGAAATGAAACAGAAAATAAAAGGATTCTAAATCTTCTGGTTGGATGGCCCTTCGTCTTCTGGCTGACTTCTCTTTCCACCTTGACGGATCAATTCTTGAAGTTCTTCCTTCTCTTGCATAGCCTTGAAATACTTATCTCTCCAAGTCTTTCCTTCTTTCTCAGCTTTTGCCAAAGCAACTTTCAATTCTTCTACGAGAGTAGGTTTGGGTGAGTCAGGCTCAAAGCGAGTATAGAACATCTTCATTGCTGCTTCTCTTACCCATGATAGGTAAGATTCTGAAACAGTAGTGTCGTGGGGACCTAGGGTAGTTACTCCCCTTGTGTGGACATAATGCCAGGCATACACAATTCGAGCCCTGTAAGCGGGATTGTTCCCTTCTTCCAAGTAAAATCTTCTCAAAAAGTCTGGATCTGGTTCCTCTTCCATCGGGTGCCCCAACTGTCGACGAGCCAGAATAGGATTATAGCTGATGCAACCATTGACGTTGATAAGCGGTACATTCGGGAAATCTCCACAACTTTGGATCATGGCAATTCCTCCATACATAGGGTCATACCACTTAATATCTGAGTGTTTGAGCAATGGCAGCTTTTTTGTCCATGAGAGCCCATTTTGCTTATCCCAGATGGCTAGAATTTTTGGCAAGTGCGAAATAAACCACTTGTGCAGGAGAACAGTGCAACACTCAATCCGTCCAACTCCATAACGGTTCCTACGGTGGAGAGTAAAGTACATATCAGCCAGCAAGGTGGGTACAGTATTTTTGATCAAGAAAAGGTTGATTGCATTTGCGTCCACAAAATCACTAGCAGTCGGGAATAGAAACAGTCCATAAATTAGTAAAACCAGGATGGCCTCAAATGCTTCAGTATTCTTTGACAAGGCATAGCTCTGAGCTTTTTCATATAGGAACATTGCTGGAAATCCATACAACCCTCCTTTAGCACCCATATGAGATCGTACCTCATCCATCTCTAAATGCGCAGCCTCTGCAACTGCTCTTTCATTAGGAGTCCCCTCTCTTCCAGAAAATGGGCGAGGAGTGACGCCTACTCCCATCAGGGTAGAATATTCTTCCAAAGTTGGTAGCAACTGATAATCTGGAAATGTGAAACAATGATAGGTTGAATCATAGAATTGCACGAGTGCGGATAACATCTCTTCATACACTTGAACTTCTAGCAAAGACAGCATATTCCCATGCTTCTCTCTGAATGCCTCGGGGTCTTCTACTAAACTTACCAATTTCTTCAAGTTCTCCAACCTTGGTCTTTGGAACACAACCTCTTCTTTCTTTCCAGAATCCATCCTATAATATCCGCAAAACAATCTTTAGTTCCTTGAATGATTAATTAATGAAAATGCAAATGCAAAGGTTTCATGGGACTCAGATCAAAACATCATTTCATTTCATTGATTTTCAAGATTGCATTACAAAACATCTAGTACATTTTACAAAAGTCCTAAATATAAGGCTGACAATATTCTAAATAAAAGTCTTCTTTTGCTTTGAGTTTCTTGATTTCTTCTTCCATCTGAGTCTTCTCGAGAACGAGTTTGTCCACGACTAGCTTCCATGGAGTTGGCTGGGAGCTGGAAGAAGGTAAGCCTTCTTGCGTCTTCCTCTTCTTATAAGCAACCAATTCTTCATATTTCACCTGTAGTTGTTTACGGAGTTCATCATTCTCTTCCATGGCCACTTGGTACTTGTACTTCCAGGCTACTTCGGTTTGTTGTGATTTCCTCAAAGCAATCTTTAACTTCTCTTCTTCAGACATAAAGATCATTGTGTGTTCCTCCTCTAAAGCCATGGGTTTCTGCTGAGAATAAGGCATCTTCAGCTGAATAGATCTCTTTCGGACCCATTGGAGATAAGGCTCAAGAGAGACGCAATTAGGTTTCCCTAAGTCTTCCTTTCCTTTCTTGTGTACATGTCCCCAAGCTTTTAGAATTTCTCCCTTCAATTCTGAACTTCCTTTAAAGAAAATATTCTCCACATGAGCGCTATTTGGTTTGTCCTTCAGAGGATATCCAAGCTGACGGCGAGCAAGAACAGGGTTATAACTGATTCCTCCACTTGTACCCAGAAGAGGTACGTTACCAAAGCTTCCACAACTGTCAATGATTCTTATTCCATCGTAACTACGGCTGTACCAATCAATATCATAGTGAGTGAGAGCCATAACCTTCTGAGACCATCAACCTTCCTTCTAAAAAGCATGAGCCTTAGGTAAGTGAGAAATAAACCACTTATACAACAACGGGACACACTAGACAATCATTCCTCCTTTATGCAGATTTCTCAAGTGAACAGAATGATATGCGTCAGCTAGTAAAGTAGGCACATGGTTTTTCTTCAAGAATATCTTGATGGCGTTGAGATCCACAAAATTATCAAAGCTTGGAAACAAGAAGATCCCATAAATGAGCAAGGCAATAATGGCTTCAAATGCATCCATACTCAAATGATCAGCATAGTATTGTGCTTTTCCAACCAAGAACTCTGCAGTCAAACCAAAGACTCCTCCCTTAGTAACCATATTTTTCTGAATATCCACCAATCCCAAACGCGTAGCTTTAGCAATTTCTTCTTCCTTAGGGTCCTTCTCCATGATTGGAAAAGGAGAGTCTTCAAGGATAGGTAAACCAAGCAAGCAAGAATATTCCTCAAGTGTAGGTACCAGCTGATAATCAAAAAAAGTGAAACAATGATAAAGTGGATCATAAAACTGGAGGAGTGTGGAGAGAAGTCCCATATCCATCTTCCTTTTTACCCTCAACAATGACAATAAGTTCCCATACCTGCTCTTGAATCCTTCTAGATCTGTTATCAAAGTGCTCAACCTTTCTATATCATCCAAGTTAGGACTTTTGTAAGTGTACTTCATGGTTTTCTTTTTTCCATTGTCCATGATGATCCTAATGTTTACAAACAAGAGATCTGAGTTCCATGAAACTTTTATGATATGATGTTCATGAATGCATGAATGCACAAACACAGGTAAGCACAGATTCACATATACACATGGATAAAAACAGATAAAGGTTTTGGTTTGGAGAACAGGAGTAAGGAGTCAAGGTCTTCCCTCCCCAAAGGTACGTACTAAGGTCTCCACAACTGTAGAACAAGGTTCTAAAAGAGTTCCCGGAGTCCTCGACCCATCTTTCGGATATTATCAATTTCCCAAATACTTGGTGGTCAATAATATTCTCAAGAGAGTCTCGTCCAAGTGTAGTATCGTGTATCAACTACTTTGGAATTACTTCCTTATAGTCATCGCACTACATCCTAATAAGGCCATAGTAGGGAAAAGGTAATCTAAAGGTCCTCAGTATCACGGGCTCCCATGTAGAAAGTAGCAATGTTTTCACGAATACTCGATCAACAATACTAACTCTCAGAAGGGTGTCTACTGAGTGGTGGTTTTCTCAAGTCAACTTGGTCGGGAATCAACTCCCTATAAGTCTCCTTGAATATACCACTGTCCTATCATAAGTACACTTAAACACGGGTATAGTGTTGTCTCACCATTCAAAGTTCCCAAGATCCAACAGAGCACAAATGTACATACTTACAAGTATTCACAAATAAGCAAGTAATCCAATAAGATAGGCTAAACCCTCAAAGAAAAACTGTCCCCAGTGAAGTCGCCATTTCTGTTGCGGTGAAAATTGGATATCAAGCTATTAAATTAACTTGAACCTTATTTCTTTTACAACCGGACTTTATTTTATCCAAAGGAAAGGTCTAAAGAAAGAAAAACCTTTTTCGCGATGTAACGACAACGCTTTATGAGATTCGGGGATCGGGGGTTGGTTATACCTAGGGAAGGTGTTAGCACCCTAAATATCTGTAGTACTCTACAGGAACCTTTTGTTTGATTGTTTACTAAGTTCGTGAAAATGTACTGTGGATTGGGAAGAGATATGAGTTGAAACCTAAATTTATATACACTAGGTTTGCTCGCAAAGACATCGCATCTTCTGCCTACGTATCCTAACTAGGATAGAATCAGAGCAATCGTAGTTCACCTCACAAGGGAAAAAGAACACTTGATGATGATCAAGGTTCAAAGGGGGAAACAAACATGACAATGTTTGTATGGAGTTTGACAAAACTCCCTAATCTAAGTTATAATATTCAAAAGGGGAAGTAAGAAATCATGACAATGATTCTTGCACAGAGTTGACGAACTCTTTCCTAGGGTTCTAGTTGAAGAACACTCCTAGTACAGGTGGGTTTCTTAGACTCAAAGAAAAGTATAATGGTTTCTAATCTAGGGTTAAAGTGACTTAACAAAGTCAAGGGAGGGTGAATGAATTATCCATGACATGAGGGTCAAACGGACAGACATTCCTTTGGAAGTACACATGGGAGGCAACTGGATGAAAGCTAACAAGCTTCATCACTTGGGGAAAGAAAAATGAAAGGGGAAAGGTAACAACATAATAAAACATTTTCATGGTAACAACCAATTAAACAAACATGTGAGATGATAAGGATGGAAGCATATTGATAATAATTAACACAGATGAAAATAACGAGAACTGTAACGACAGATCACATTCAAATACAGTCAACAGGTGGGACGAAATAAACATAGTTATAACTCAAAATGAAAATCCTAGCATGTTAACTAACATGTATGGACATGAGTACAAACAAATTTCACAAACAAATCTAAGTGGAACCACATAAAAATTCATCTGCAAATGCGTAAACGGACGCGAAACGCATTTAACTTGCACCAAGTCAAAAGAGGTGAAACACTTGTCAAACACGAAAATAAAAAATATGATATGAAAGTACACATTAAGAGGAACACAATGAAAAAAGAACGGGTGAAAAACGATAAAAAATGAGAGAGATACGATTTTTTGAAGTTTGAATGAAAAAATGGAAAAAAATGCCAAAAGAGTTGCCCTCCTCAGGGGTCGAACTCAGGATCATGGCTTGAAAGGCGCATTTTGGAAAGTGTGCTTACAACTGGGGTGGCTATACATCCATTGATTGATTCCACCCCTTTAATTAATAAGGGATGCTTTGAAAAGCAGGCTGGGCAAAAACAAAGGCAATTTTCATGATTGGTGTTTTGGGCGTAACTCTCTCAATTCTTAACCTTTTTTGACAAAATTTATATGTAAATTGGGTAGAATCAAACAAGGAACAAGATGGTTCTTTTATATTTTCAAAATTCTTCCTCTACTGAAAAACCCGATAGCATGTTCATTTTGGTGCTTGAAATGCATTTTCAAATGGTGCTCATGTTACAGCTAGCTCCAAACCAAAACAATTGTGCACACACCACATATGAATGATAATGAATGAATCTAGATTAAACTTGTGGCTGAAACTAGACTGTAGTGAAGAATCATATGTGAAGTGAAAAAAGTAACATGAATTGAGGCAGTTCATTTTCAGAGCAGGTATAGATCATAACAAACATTTATACACATGGATTACAAGTGAGTGATGGATAATGAGCAAAAATTAGAGGTCTGCACTGGCCATTGTGGGATGTGGTGTTCAAAATGCATATTGTGTGTGTGTGAAGAGGCATGAAAAAGTGCAAACCATTTTACAGTAGGTTTTTTTATCAAGCAAATCATACATACATCTCATATGAATGATAATGAAGGAGTATGAACATAGTTTAAAACCAAAAGGGGTCTGTTAAGAAAAATGGCATTTGAGTTGCATTTTGAACAAGTAGTATGCATTTTGAGAGGGATATCATGGTACAACCAGTTTTAAATTCAAATGATCATGCACACATACTATATGAATGTCACTGAATGAATCTACAACCTAGATGGAGCTCAAAACAAAATGCTATAAAAAGTGACATGTCAAGTTGCAAGATAGTGAACAAAAATGCATGAAGATAAGTAGTTGTAGTTCTAGTCATTTTCTGATCAATTCAATTATGCACACAACACATATTTGTGACATGGAATGAGTTCAGGCCATAGTTTTGATTCAATATTGTTTGGCATGAAAAGTGAGATGCAAGTTGCAAAGGTGGTATTTTCATGGCATAAAGGTATCAAATCAGAGATGCATCAAGTTTTAGTTCAATTAAAACATACTAACATGCTTCAAATGTGCACACAAATGAATTCAAAACATGACTTTGATGCAGAGCAAACAGTTGTGAAAATTGGCAGATCAAGTGGAGACTTGTGTTGTATAAGATGTATGATCATGCACAAATTCAATTCCTGACAGTTTACAGTTATTTCACTCACACATACACATTGCCTATGAGACATAGGATAAGGCTGGACACAATTTACAACCTAAAACTAGCTGCTGTGAAAAGTAGTGCTTCATGT